>OY720451.1:23216323-23443823 GCA_963082715.1 Harpalus rubripes
CATTGCATATATTATATTATACAGGGTGTCTCACAACTCGCGCCCCATACGAAACTGACACTTGCCGACGACAATAGGTTGCTAACAAATAGAAGAAAATAATTTGCGGCTGCTTGCATAACGGAGTTACAAGACTTTTTAATCCACCAATCCGGAAAGATATCTTGAGGTGTGATAATATTATTACAAAATAAAACTGGTTGCTAGGTTTTAAAAATACTACTAGTGAGTTACAAAATTTGTTTGACTTACTGTAATTTTGACACTTTAGAGTTGACTTTTTACTGTCAACAAATTTAGATTAGCGAAGGTGTCATCCGAGATCATAATTTATATCGTACAGTACGTTGTAACATCCTTGTCTGGCGAAAATCGATTCGTCAGAAAATAAAATCCGCGAAACAAAATTTGGTTCGAGTATCTCTTGATTTAGCAACCATGTACAGAACTTTCTTCTAGCAGGGTAATCTTCCGGCTGTAGATGCTATACACAAGTGTAATGATACGGGTGTTGCCGATTATTTTTCAAAATTCGATGTACCGAAGCCCTGGAAATACCTAATTGGCCCGCGACTTCTCTGATACTTCTGGTACCATCTTCCTCAAAGACATTTAAAACAGCTTCTTCGTTCTCAACTGTACGAGCGATTCTGGGAGCACCACCAGTTTCTTTTCGATCTGGCATAACTTGACCGGTCTCATGCGTCCTTGCGATGGCTCTCAATATCACTTTATGATCCACAAGATTTCTATCCGGAAGACGTTCCGAATAGACTCGTGCTGCCTCTCTGGCGTTACGTCCACATTCTCCGAAAATTATAATCATTTCTAAGTAATCAGCGGCTGAATAAGGTAAGAATTTGCCTTTTTTATTCACCTTGTCAAATTTAAATTTAATTTGACACTGACATTTTTCGAAAACTACAGTCGCCCACACATTTTAAAAAAAATTTGATTTATATAAAACCTTAGTAACGTAAAATTACGGCAAACCCACGTTAAAGGTGTAGGTCTCTGATTGGTCAATTTTAAGTCGTCTTTTCTCGAATATCTTTTAAGCTAGATTTTTTTTCTTCGAAATTACACATCCGAGTGCAGTCTCGTGTTTCCTCATTCGCTCTGGAGCGCGAATTGAGACAGCCTGTATATTGTATACAAAACATAAATTAAAAAATCTTATAATGAAGACAGATATAAATCCTAGGTAAGTAAAGTAGAAAACAGAAAAATAAATAATAATTGTATAAAAATATAGGGGAGAGTGGGGCAAGAGGGTGCGCGAGGCAAGAGTAAACAATTCAAATATCCCGCTAATTTATACAGTTCGGCTTACCAACCCTAGCGGTAAAACATGGTACTATACTGTCATTTATACGTGAAATAGAAAAACATTGTCAAGTTTATGAAAACAAAAATACAGGTAAGTTTGTATATTGCATCATTTTGATACAAGATTAAAGTCAAAGTATTATTATATTGCACGTGAAATAAAAAAGAACCAATAAAATAGTGAATATTGCATTAAAGTGTGTACCATCCTCTACAAAGTTTGCCGATAGAAAGTTTAAACAGTGGCATAGAGCACGGGATAAAAACATTTTTTGTGATAATATTAAACGGGGTAAGAGTAAACATAGTGTCCCTTGCCCCTGAAATTATAACAATTTCCCCATATAAAGAAGAATTGGAGCAAATTTTAAAAGGAAAACGATTAAAGGAAGCAAAAAAGATTAAAAGGGATCTATCGCAGGCATCTACTTCTGGATTACAGAAATAGTCAAGCAAAACATTAGTAATAACACGACAACTGTTAATGAAGACGACTGTATTTGTATTTGTTGTAAAGAAAAATACAATAGGTACATCTGTTGAAGACCGAATTATTTGCGGAAGATGTCATCAGTGGATACACGAGGGATATACTAACGTTAAACTAAATGCCGACAAATATATATGTGATTTTTGTCGTGCTTAGGCAACATTTTTGCAGTCGATCACTTTTGCCTCGCCATGCGTGGCAAAAGTGAACACTTATTTTTTTTAAATAAAAAACATACGGTTTATTTACTATAATAGAAAAGAATTATTTTAATTTTTTTATATGTAATCAAATGTATGAACTATATTTAGAGTTCAATAAAACTGCTGAAATATTTCATATATGAAATTTATTACATATTATCAAAAAACCGTTCACTTTTGCCCCACTCTTCCCTACACAAGTCAGTTTTATTAATCTTAATTGATAATAAATGTTAATCTTGAAGACATTACAACAGCATACCGGTATGCAGTATTTTGAAATAAATAGGTTTGGAACGTTTAATAAAAAATTTTTTTTTACTGGTATGGCATACCACCGTATACCACCCCAAATCGACCACTGCTGCTACTCGGAAATTTAAAAAAACGCGCCTACATCTGCTGCTGTCTTTAAAACGTTTGAAATTGAACATTGTAGGTCACAATTCTCATATTCTAATGTTATGATGGATAACACTTACATTTTATATATCAGTTCTTTTATATTGTTAAAAGCCACTTTGGTTAAAAAAGTATTCACGGATTGCAGCACGGATTAAAGAAAATAACTGTTAACCTGTAAATCGATTATGAAACAGGAATAATACCTACGCTGTTTCATACTAATCTAAAAATATGAAATTAATTAATTTTTGTGCTGATATAAATTTAGGATCAATGAATTATTCGCAATCATTTCAACATGATTTCTTTTTTCATTGGCACTTGCTTGCACTTTATGCATTGTATTACAAATTAAACAGAGAAACATGCAGTCAAATAAAAAATTCGTTAAATTTAATATATTTTTGCGTAGGCTTCCACAGTCTGAGTCATGAGAAATATTCGTTTCCCGGAAAACGAATATTTCTCTTAATATATTTTTTTTTAAATTACAAATTTAATTCAACGAAATAAGCAATATACCTTTTCTTCGCAAAAAAAAGAATCTCACCATTTAAATATTTATTTACTTTTTCTCTTTTAAAACACCAAGCACAGATAAAGTATATGAATAAATAAATTGATTGTTTTGAATCTTGTAAATATCAAATATGTTTGTAGTAGTAACTAATTGAAAAACAGCTGAAAAAATCTGATGTGGCCAGCACATTACCTTCCGTCAGTTCTATTTATTTTGTACAAATTTTATACAGAAAGTTCCTTGCTAAAGATTATATTTCTTGTACTTTACCTTCCGGCAGTTGCATGTATTTTATGCAAATTCCATACAGAAAATTTATAGCAAAAGATCTTATATTTCCAGTAAAATTATACGACAGACACATTATGTCAATTTCACTTGACACTGACATCTTTCAATCAAAATTTTCTTAATATAGTAGCTGTTTCCATAGCTATGGCTACTTTATGAAATTTGATTTCTTTATAATTTTTTAACTCTATATCCATTTAATATTAAGTATAAAATGTAGTCAAATCGTATAGAGAATAAAATATTCTTTAATATTTATAATAACATTAAACGTGAAAAAATGATATTTAACATAGTTTTTTCAAGAAAAACTGTTAAAATCTTCAAATGAAGGTACTTCCGGTTGGCCAATTCTAACCAAAATCTAATCAGCTCTTCACATGGATATAACGAAAAGAAATACGAAAGAATTATAATTTTTAGAATTGTAGTATGGAAGTTATCGCAGACGAAAATTTTGTTACATACACACACACACACACACACACACACACACACACACACACACACACACACACATACACACGGACACACATACATACATACACACACACGCACACACACACATACAGACATCATCGTAAAAATAGTAAAATCGTATTGTAGGGACCCTAAAACGTGCTTATTCATCAAAAACTCATCACCGAATTTTTTGACCAAAGACAATACCTTCCTTACCTAAAGGTGACGGAAGGTAAAAATAACAGGATATCAACAGATTTGAATAAAAATCAATGTTTACAAATGTTACCGTGTCTAAAGAGAAAATGTATTTTAAAATGGTATTGTAACTCAGTCATTTGAAATATTCGATTGAAAAGAACGAAAAATTGAAAATAAAGAAAAAGCTTTAAGAGTTCTTCACTTCGTTTCAAGATCGATTTCAAGTACGTACTCGTATGCACTTGAACGGGACGCTGGTCAAGTCAGATACATGAAAACTATATGAATATGTTATTTTTCTGAGAAATCCATATAAATGATTTTTGTTGTTTCTTAGAGATCTGTGTAGAGATCTGTATTTCTATAAAGAATACGTAAGTACTTATTATTTATAATTACAGATACTAAATGTTAAATTCAATATCTAGCAATTTTATTCCACAGAAATATATTTTTTTTTTGTTATGAAACTTCGAAAGTATTCTTTAGTTTAGGAAGTCTTAATTGCGATTCGTTAAGCTGTAATAATTCTTAAATATTGTATGATGTTATACTATTATTAATTTGAAATGATTAGTTCTTTGATAGTGACATTTATCTGTCAGTTACATACATTTGAGTAACTGCGTAACCAAGAAGTTTTGTTTGTTTAAAGCGTAGGCTCCGGGAGTTAAAATATAGATAATTTTATAAATTTATCTACAAAATATATAGAAAAAGTATTAATGCAAATCTGTAGAAAATTTAATATTCTTTAATTTTTATAATAACATTAATCTCGAAAAAATAACATTTAAAGGTATTTTTCGAAGAAAAACTATTTTGAGCTTCTAGTAAAGTGCCATTTCCGGTTATCCGATTTACACCAAAATCTAATGGGCTCTTTCCATAATAGTAAAAGTTCGAAATACAAGATTTCAAAATTTTCTGAATGATAGTATTTGAGTTAGAGTGGAGGATACACACATACACACAGACATCATCGTGAAAATGTTAAAATTGGATTCTAGGGACCTTAAAATGTGCTCATTTACCAAAATCTCTATATGCAATTTTTAGCACGATCCCTATACCTCCATTACCAAGTGTAGCGGGAGGTAAAAAAAGAAATTAAGCAATATCCTCGAAAAAAATCTTGAGATTTCCCGTCAGACACCGCTTCCGATGTTGCCATTTCCACCGGAGTCTGACATAATGTGCTCAAAGTCCTCCATTGAGCATGAGAACAAGCATGGCGGCGAGTATTTATGAGCTGAGAGCATGCACGTTCCGCCGACAATAAAAGCAATTATTAGTGAACTAAATAAAGAAGCGAGTAATGACTTTGCAGAATGAGAATATTTCAGGTCATTCGGAACTCGAACGAATGTCGATGAGTTATAGGAGAAGTAGATTCATGCTTTGTTTGGCTTTGATTACAGATTTTAGGTTATGTTGGCAGTTATTGTGAAGAATTGGTTTCACCTACGGACTTATTGGGTTAATATGGTAATGGGGATTACTTCGATATTGATTTACTGTAAAACCTTTCTCAAATTGTATTATATCTGTACGTATGTAGTAAATCTAGTTAATTTAAGAACACATTTATTTAAATATTGCCAAATTCATTTCCATGAAATGGTGATTTTCGTAATAAAATACTTTAATTGAAAATAAAATTTCACTCAATTCGTTGAATAATGAAAATTCCACTATACCTATTTATTTTTATGCATACGTATAATAATGCAATTAATTTTTAATATAAAACAGTCATAATATTGTGACGTATACGTTACAGCTCACTAAAATTGATATTTGCTACTAATGTGACCTAAGATATACGTCGATACGTGCTTATATCAGATTCGATCGATAAAAATTTCTCTTTTATTGTGACAAGGCGAGGGTAAGCGCAATAACAGATAAATAACTTTTCCTACAACCGTGCGTGAAAAGTACTGTTCACGCACTCATTACAGTGCTTGAAAAGTAAATAGGCGTTGCTAGGCAATATTAAAATTTGGTTAATTTACCTGTCAAGTATATAATTAAATAATAATGAAAGTAATAAAATTTATTGAGAAATATGAATATACATATAAATGAAACAAATCTAATATTTTTTTAACAGATTGAGTACTAATCTAATCTTTAAGAACATTAACATTTTTTTGTCATGTATTCTAACCTAACCTAATTTTTAATATTGTGACGAGTAGGCCCTGGCGGAGTGCGCAGCTGTCAAGCAGGGAGCAGTGAGCCGTGAAAAAAAAGTCTAGGACATGGGACAGTTGAAAGGGAGGGCGAAAAATGTCAGATATCAAAAATATAAATGTCAAAATAATTATGTTCGTTTTGCTATAAATAAATAACCCGTTGGTGTTTAAACATTAGTTGTGTTTGATTATTTTAAAAAGGGAAACTTCACCGAACCCGTAAAAATTGTAATAAACGTTACAATTGGTGTCAGGTGTGGGGTTGTCTTTAAAGAGGTAAAAGTGAAGTTTTCGTGTGAATAAATTAAAATGGCTTCAAGAATGATAAATCTGAGTGACTTGAAAGTGGCTGATCTGAAACGAGAACTAGAAGAAAGAGAATTAGACACTACGGGTAAGAAAAGTGTACTCCAAGATCGACTTCGTCAATGCTTGACTGAATCTGGAGAAAATTGGGAAACCTACCAATTTGAAATTTTCGGCGATTGGGGCTCTCTGTTTAGAAAATTAGAGGAAAATTCAAAGAGTATAGCAGACGAATTACAATGTAAATTAGAAGAGAATTTCAGGAGAACTGAAGACCATTCCAAAATGTTGGAACAACGACTTCGAGAAGATTCTAAAATTTTATCTGAAGAATTACAGGGGAAAATAGAAGAGAAGTTGGAAAATAAATTCGAAGAACATTCCAAAAAAACTGAAGAATATTCTAGAAGCTTCGCAGAAGAATTACAAGCAAAACTGGAGAATACTTCTAGAAATTTTGAAGAAAAAATGGAAAACGTTGATTCCAAATTAGAAGAAACTTCTCGATACTTTCAACAGAAAATCAACGAAATCGAAGCAAGATTTTTGACACTAGGTCTATCATCGAGCCATGACCAGCTAGATAATAAAAAAATTGAAGATGATATGGTAACAAAAGAGATGGAATCAATACAGAAAATGCCATCAAATCAAAAGCTACTAGATAATGACAAAGTTGAGGAAGTAGTAACAGACGGTAGAGTGCTAACGCACAAAATCCGCATGAAACCACCTCAGTTTGACGGTAAGGTATCATGGCCCAACTATCACGCCCAATTTGAAGCTGCCGCTGTAGCTAATGGCTGGTCAACATTTGAAAAAGCTACAGCTTTAGTCGTTGCGCTGCGTGGCGATGCGGTCGATATCTTGCAAACAATTACACCAGAAGAGCGGCAGAATTACCAACTACTAGTTCAGCGATTAGAAATGCGTTATGGACACGCGCATTTACAGCAAGTATACCACTCGCAGTTGAGAAATAGATATCAGAAATCAACTGAAAGTCTACAAGAATTTGAAAACGATATCGCACGACTAGTTCGCCTGGCATATCCTGAAACCCCGGAAAATGTGTTGGAGCGCCTGGCTGTGCAAGGATTCATTGATGGGCTCCGAGATAAAGAAACCAAGCGGGCTCTGATTCTGGCTCGTCCGAGTACTCTGCCTACTGCCCTAGCCAGCGCGTTAGAGTTTGAGGCGGCGGAACACGCTTCAAGACGTCAAGGTAATATTCGCACAATAGAGGACGCAGATGAACCATGCCATGAATCCACGGAGGCAACAACACGACGCGTGTTGAATGAAGTAATGCCAAAGAAGAAACAACTTCGTTGCTGGCACTGCGGTGGGTTAGGACATGTGCGAAGACGTTGTGACCAACTGCAAAATAAATCACCGGAAAACTAAAACGGGTCGGCGCAAGAGGGCGAACGTTGATCCACGACCAAAATGCCCTGAAACTAAACGGATACGTCGCATCCTTACAAAATCGAGTAAATAGCATTTTTGTGGACGGGTTCGTCGACGGGAAACCATACGCCTTGCTGATAGATACAGGCGCCACAAAGACTGTCGTTAGGCCCGATATCATCAAGAATCATAAAAAGATGGAACCAAGCTTGTGGCGACTTCGCACAGCGACAGGGGACGCAGCTAACATCCATGGTGAAACAGACATAACGATTACCATCGGAAACACGTCAATTAAACACCGAGCACTTGTAGCCGACATCAAGGACGAATTTATCCTCGGAATGGATGTTATGAACGTAAACGGTTTCGAACTAAATTTAAAACGTGGAATATTGACGATCAATGGCGAAGAGATTGTTTTACACCCCAAAGGCGAGGATACGGTACGTGTTACGATAGCTGAAGATACAATCGTGTCGGATCGAAGCGAAGCGATTTTGGAAGCCAACCTGGATCACGAAGTTCCTGAAGGATGCATAATGATGTTAGAACCTGGAAATCATGATGATGTAACTATTCGTGGAATACTAGTGGGAAAATCTCTTGTGTGTACTGGAAAGTTAATACCAGTTCGAGTAATGAATACGAATTATTATCCAGTTACTCTAAAGAAAGGTACTGTCGTCGGACATTGTGCATCAGTAACTTCGATTATTAGGCAAGCAGCCGTTGTACACCGTCCAGTAAAGAAGATTTCCGGAGAACTGGCTCAACTACTGTCAACATCGTGCCAAGAATTGAACCCAGACCAGAATACAAAATTGACGAATCTAGTCATCAAATACCAAGACGTTTTCGACACCGGTAGTGGGACCAAAGGTAGAACTAATATAACACAACATCAAATAAACACGGGTGATGCGCGCCCCATCCGTCAAGCTCCAAGAAGACTACCATTGGCTAAGCGAGAAGAAACCGAGAACATTATTCGGGAAATGGAAAAAGAAGGAATCATAGAGCCTTCCAGTAGCCCGTGGGCTTCACCAGTGGTCCTTGTGAAAAAGAAGGATGGGTCAACACGCTTTTGCGTGGACTACCGTCAACTCAATAGCGTGACGAAAAAAGACAGTTATCCATTACCCAGGATAGATGACACCTTGGATACGCTGGCAGGATCAAAATTATTCTCAACCTTGGACTTGAAGAGCGGGTACTGGCAGGTTGATATGGCACCAGCAGATCGAGAGAAGACTGCGTTTTCTGTCGGTGCTGGGCTGTGGCAATTTACAGTGATGCCATTCGGGCTTTGTAATGCCCCCGCCACATTCGAACGATTGATGGAAACAGTTCTACTAGGGTTATCCTGGAAGACCTGCTTGGTGTACCTTGACGACATAATTGTGGTCGGGAAGACGTTCAGTGAACACCTGAAGAATTTAGAGGAGGTATTCCTGAGGCTGCGAAGTTCGGGCTTGAAGCTTAGCCCGAAGAAATGTCATCTCTTCCGCAAAGAAGTGCAGTACCTGGGTCATATTGTGTCCAGAAATGGAATAGCAGTTGACAAAAAGAAAATTGAATCAGTGGAAAAATGGCCAGTACCCACCAATAAACACGAGTTGCGAAGTTTCCTCGGCCTTTGCACTTACTACCGACGATACGTCTCTGGGTTCGCCAATATTGCTAAGCCGCTGACACGGCTCACAGAGGAAGGTCGAAATTTCATATGGGAGGAGGATTGCCAAGACGCTTTCAACAACCTGAAGCGAGCATTAACAACAGCACCTATCCTTAGTTATCCCCTGCTCAGCGGGAACTTTATATTGGATACAGATGCCAGCAATGTCGGGATAGGCGCAGTACTATCTCAAATTCAAGGTGGACAAGAAAAGGTTATAGGCTTCTTTAGTAAAACGCTGTCGAAACCGGAGCGTAACTACTGCGTCACTAGGCGAGAATTATTGGCAGTGGTAAAATCCGTCGAATACTTCTACAAATACTTGTATGGACGGAAATTCTTGGTGAGGACTGATCACGCTGCGTTGAAGTGGTTGTTGCAATTTAAAAATCCGGAAGGGCAGGTAGCACGATGGATTGAACGGCTACAAGAATACGACTTCGACATTGAGCACAGAGCAGGAACTAGTCATCGGAATGCCGACGCATTGTCACGACGGCCCTGTCCCGAGGACTGTAAACACTGTACCCGAGTGGAAGAGAAGTCTGTCTCAATTTTAAGAACCACGGTGATAGACGATCATTGGCTAATTGAAGAAGTACAGAAAGACCAAGAGAATGACCCAGAATTGAAACACCTTTTGGACTGGAAGCGGGAAGGCCGTAAACCGACTTGGGAAGAAGTTGCACGACACTCGAAGAATGTAAAATCATACTGGGCGCAGTGGGATTCTGTCGTTATAGAGGACGGGCTCCTAAAACGTATCCTGGAAGGTCCTGAAGCTACAGATCAACGGATGCAGATCATAATCCCCAGAAAAAGAGTACCGGAGGTACTAAAGGAGATTCATGATGGAACTGCTGGAGGACACTTAGGAGTAACGAGAACAATCCTGAAACTGCGTGAGCGATTTTACTGGGTGAATTGTCGTGAAGATGTAAAGGAGTGGTGCAGGAAGTGCTTGGTTTGCGCTGCCAGCAATGGACCACAGAAACGTCGGCGGGCCGCGATGCGACAATATAATGTTGGGAGCCCGTTTGAACGAGTTGCAATTGATGTAGCCGGCCCATTCCCAGAATCCGACCAGGGGAATAAATACATCGTTGTAGTTATGGACTACTTTAGCAAATGGGTCGAAGCATATGCTTTGCCAAATCAGGAAGCCGCTACAGTTGCAAAAACTCTCGTCAACGAATGGTATTACAATTGTCCTAGATGTGAGGACCCGTGTAAGCGGTTTTGAGAGGGCTAACTCAGAGAGGCAGTAGAGTAGGGTGGGTTTTAAATATATTAACTCGGAATGGGCGCCAGGTAAATGTAAAATACGCGCTCTCAAATAACGTGATTTACCACACGGTACGGTAAGGACAAGGCGGGAGATTACGGGATTATATGCGACGCATAGAAACGCAAAATGTAACATTAACAAACATTTAATGATAGGACGCAGTACATATAACATTTAAATTCAAATGCCAAGTCGCGGCGTAAATCAAATGAAGGTTGTGAATACTGAATCGTGCTCATGCGAGGCAATGGTGTAAACAAAAAGTCACTGTAGAATTACAAAATGGCGCGGGTAAGCGAAGGACGATCGTCTATGCTGTTCCGCGGAAGTAAACAAAAAAGTAGGGTTAAGCCAACTAGAGCTATTCGCAGAAGCTTGATACAGCTGTGAAAAGTGAAAATGTATGATAAAATGGTACGCACGCGGAAGTGGCTTTACAACGATAACATACACTGATATTCCGTTAAATCCGTAAGTACAAATGTCAACACAAACAATTACGATCATAGAATGCGCAATGTAAATTACTCTTAAATTGTAGATCTTAAGTACATCATGCACATTGGAAATATAATAATACACACACAGAGAGGCTGTGGTGTCAACGAGCATGTGAAATAGAGATATTATAAAATTCTTAGCTGGTCGCTGACTCCTGGAGAACGTCACGGAAGGGTGAGGACCTCTTGGTGAACAGACAGCAACTGCTGACAGGTATAACACTCCTAGATGTTGTAGAACTCGACGGAGGTGACGTGGATGCACCAGCTCCCCGTTACGTGCTTCCAACGTGAAAATATGGCGAAGACGTACAATCACTGATATGGTAGACAGACGTAGAGTAACCATGCAGCGGCAGCGTCGTGATGATGTCGAAATATATGTACGTGACGTGAAGGTACGGTTGCAACGTACAAATATGGCCGTACGTAGAAATAATCGTAAAATAACGATAAATACGTAGAATAAAAATCGCTACGTAACGTATAATATCCTATGTGTGAACACAAAATAAAAAGCCTGAAATAGAACGAGAGAATTAGTCTTCGAGACAACGCAAAGAGGTAAGTGGGTGCAAAGCACATTGTGAAATCTCACCTGAGCTGGTGGGCGGCTTTTAAAGTGACTTTTCAGTTGCAGGATTGTCTTATGAGATCCCGAATAAATCGGAGGAATAACACTATTCCAAAACGGTAGCCGATGTACAAAATATCCCCTCACAAGGGCAAAATACGACGAAATACGATACTCTTAACGAGATACGAAACTGTACATCTGACTCCAATCACTGCTAGACTAAGAAGAACGACTTTAAAACCAGATTTTCGAAACTGTGCCGAAGAACTAGTCAGGACATTTTCAAAAGCGTCGACTGAGTTCATTCACCTGACCTTGAGGAAGAGTGTGTTAGTAGGCCAAGGTTTCTCAACACGGGGGTGTAGTCAGGGTTGCCTGAGGAGTGGCGCTAGGAAAAATCGTAGTGTAACAACCCCACGCTTACCTTCAGAGGAAATTTTCATGGAAAATTTCCGACAACTATGCTCGAACACTAACCAACAGAACGACAACACAAAATAAATGGAAAACCTAAATCGAAACCTAATCTAATCCTAAATCTAAACCATGTTCATAGCGGGAGGGGTCGGTAAAACAAAAGAGGTAAGTACTGAAACTATATCGATACCTATGGTGGTTCGTAATCGTGAGGGTTTGCCTTCAGGTCTTTGCTACTCCAAGTTCCTCTTAAAACGTTATCCTGGAGATCTTTAAGCTGGTACGTGTCTGTGGAAAGTCTTTTATGAATCATAAAAGGTCCGATATACTTATCTGCTAGTTTTGCGGTATAATACTGAGCGGCATTCGACAGAACGTAATTTTTCCTCCACACCAGCTGATTTGGGTAATACGACACTTCTCGATGACGTAAGTCGTATCGTGCTTTTGACTTGACATAAGATTTTTGCAGGCGTTTCTTCACGTCTTCATAGAGCTTCAAGAAGTTACATGCTCTACTCTTGAGCTTATCTTTGTCCCTGTCATATCCGACAATCTCATCAGATTTCAAGTCGATAGCATCATCACCCATCAGTACTGCTTCACGTCCGAAATTTATAAAATATGGAGTAAGACCTGTGACCTCGTGTTTCGCCGTCCGCAGCGCACAAGCTACTTTATGTAGGTAGGTATCCCAAGTTCGGTGGTTGTCAGACACGAATGATATCAACATCGTTTTCAGGACGCGGTTGATACGTTCGGTGGGATTGGCTTGAGGATGATATAGCGACGTATAGGAAGGCTTAATGTTATACGACTCGAGCAGCTTAGTATACTCCTTGGAGCGGAACTGGACGCCGTTATCGGTAATGAGTGTCCTTGGAGCCCCAAACATTAAAATTACGTCATCCTCCAAGTGACGCACGATACTTTGACTGGTGGCCTTCCTAAGCGGGAAACACAAGCAAAACTTGCTGAAACAGTCAGCAACGACCAATATATAATTGTAACCACGTGAAGATCTTGGCAATGGCCCTACAATATCAGCACAAACTACTTCCCAAGGCCTTGATATCAACGTGTGGCCGCCCATACGCCCGGGAGGTGCTCTCTGCACAGGCTTGGCTTTAATGCACGTCACGCAACAACGCACATAACTCGATATGTCGGCGCGCATTTTAGGCCAGTAGTAATGTTGAGCTACACGGTGAAACGTTTTGAATCCACCAAGATGGCCGCTGGTGGGGATATCATGACATTGTGATATGATCATTTTCCGCTTGTCTCGGGGCACAACTATCTTCCACTGATGTTTTCCACCTGATAATTCGGACCAATCCTGTTTTACGAACTTATACAGTTTACCATCAGCGACACGGAAATCAGGTAAGCGAACGGGATCGTGTAAAACAGTCTCATAAATCTTTCTATACCAACTGTCCTTGGTTTCAGACACTTCGATAAGGTCGACATGCGGTACGGAACGAGAAAGTGCATCTGGAACCAAGTGTTCTTTACCAGGCCGGTGAATTATGGTGAAGTCGTATTGTTGTAAGCGGACTGCCCAACGAGCAAGACGACCGGTAGGATTCTGCAAACTGGAAAGCCATTTCAAGGAAGCGTGATCGGTGATAACGGTAAAATGGCTTCCTTCAATATAAGGGCGTAACTTCTCAATTGCGAATAAAACTGCGAGACACTCCTTCTCGGTAGTTGAAAAGTTGCGTTCTTGACGGGTCAATGACCTACTTAAATAAGCGATAACTTTATCACCGTCATCGTGACCTTGAGTGAGTACAGCACCGATCCCAAAGTCTGAAGCATCAGTCTGTACGACGAATTCTTTGTCGAAATTAGGACACGTCAACACCGGAGCGGAAATAAGACAATTCTTCAGCTGGTTCCATGATTCCTGACAGCGTGAATCCCAAATGAACTTTGTGTTCTTGCGCAACAAGTTGGTGATCGGCGCAATTATGGTCGAAAAGTTCGGTATGAACCGGCGGTACCAAGACGCCATTCCCACGGCACGACGTACTTCTGACGTATTCCTGGGAGCCGGGAATTCGACTATGGCGCGGACTTTGTCGGGATCGACATGGAGACCAGACTTATTGACGATATAACCTAGATATTTCAGTTCGTCACGGCAAAAGTTACACTTATCTCTACTTAATGTAAGTCCAGCATCCATAATTCGCTTAATGACGATTTCTAAAAGCTCCAAATGTCTCTCATAGGTGTCCGATACGATAATAATGTCGTCCAGGTACACAAATACATACGGCTGTAAATCGTGACCTAGAACGCCGTCAATAAAACGTTGCCAAGTAGCCGGGGCGTTATGCAATCCAAACGGTAGCCTCTTGAACTGAAACAGGCCGCGATTGGGCACTGTAAATGCGGTATAAGGTCGAGAGTCTTGTTCTAACGGTATTTGCCAGTATGCTGACTTGATATCGAGAGAGGATAAAAACTTGGCATCTCTGAGCTTATCCAACGTTTCGCTGACATACGGTAGAGGGTAAGCATCACGAGTGGTTACACTGTTCAGCTTGCGGTAATCTACACAAAATCTGTAGCTGCCATCCTTTTTAGGTACGAGGAGGATCGGTGAAGACCATGGACTGTTGGAGCGCTCGACGATGTCATGCTTCAACATCTCCTCCAGCTCCTTATCGGCAATCTTCTGCATCGCCGGCGAGATGGGGTAGTACCGCTGTTTGATAGGTGGGCTATCAGTACGGATGACATGTGACACCAAGCTCGTGCAACCGATCTGATCAGGCTGGGTGTTGCAGAACATCTTGTCTATCAGCGAGCTTAGCTTTTGTTCCTGTACTGGATCTAAAGCAGAACGTGACGTAACTACCTCATCTAAAACGGCAGGCGGCTCTGCAGAGAATTTCCAATCTCCTCTCCGTAAGTCAGGCACGATACCCATAACTCTCCAAAATTTTGTACCAAGGATTAGCTCATGCGGCAGCTCCGGTACAACGAGAACATCCACAACTTTAGTCCTCTCTCTCAAATGAAACGGCACTGTAATACTGCCAATACAGCGACAACGCTGTCCATTCGCAACGGTACAAAATGATGTGTTCCTCTTTATCGGTAAGTCCATATTACGTAAGCGTTCCCAACCCGCTTTACCGATGATTGTGCATGAAGCACCCGAATCCAAAAGACCGAGAAACGGTTCATCGTATATATGGACGTTTAAATAAGGACGTTCGTCGTCCTTTGCGTGAGCGATTATAAAATCAAGAACTGGATTGACTTGAGTCGGTTTACAATCAGGATGCCGCGAGAAACGACTCACTTTCGCGGTTTGCTCCCGTTTCCCGAACACGTCGGACAGGTAGTTACTGTGTAACCTACTTTACCACATCGGTAACAATACCTCTTCGACTGTCTTAGATCACAGCCGGCAGCGCGGTGTCCTGGCTGGTCGCAATTCCAGCATTTGCGGATGGGTGGCTCGGAAGTGGTTTGTCGTGAATCCTGATTTCGACTACTTCCTGGACGAGATTCGATAGGAGCAGCTTGGTGCTCACTCTCCGTATACACATACGCTAGATCTGGCTCATATAACTGACCGCGGCGAGGTGGAGGTACGTAAGATTCAACTGAAATCTTTCTTGCCTCTAATTTCCGGCATAACTGTAATAGGTGTGGCACGGACTCAACCTCGATAAGGCCGAGCTGAGTCTGATAAAATGGAGCGATATTTCGCAACAGAATTCTCAGCTTCTGCTTTTCGGAGAGCTTGGTTTGTAGGCGTGAGAACAGTGACGTCATTGCCGCAATATAAATACCTATAGGTTCGTCCGGCCCTTGAGTGCGTCGCTTGATCTCGTCTACCAGCTTCTCTTCGTAATCAATAGGCTGGAACTCCTGCCTTAATCCATCCACCAGCTCGTTCCATGACGTAAAATTTGATTTGTTGGCCCGATACCAAATCAAAGCAACTCCCTCTAATAAGTCGACAGCGGTGTGCAGCAACTCGTCACGGGTTATATGTCTAGCCACTCGTAATTCGTCGACACGTTCGATAAAAGCGTTAACTGACATTTGCCTGACGTCACCCGAAAATTTTAAACCCCATTTTGAAGTGGGTACTGATTTTATGTTCATTCGAGTTGGAGGAGGATCTGAATCCGCGTCCGAACTCGAAGATGCAGAGTCTGTACGTAGGCGTATCATATCAAAAAGACTAGCCTCGTCGTTAGCGGTAGAATTCCGTTTGAACAATTTAGCGGTAGACTCCAATTCCCACTCGAGACCGGCGAGTTTGACTAGCAGTTGAGACCGCTTCGTGCGATCGTCTGCAGATGAGGGTTCGCTATGGTTGAGTCGACCAACGGTGTGCGCGATTTTTGTAAGTATTTTCCGGTATTCTGGTGACGTTTTTAGTCCCTCAAACTCTTTTACTAACTGTCTAATTTCCTCTATTTTCTCTTGTAGGGCGGTAATGTCTTGCTCAAACGTAAATGGATACTTTGGTCGTGAAAACGAAGCGTTGTGCTCTATTTTGAGAACACTTCTTAAAGTCTTACGCATCTGGTCGACGGAATTGTCTGCTTCGGTAATGCCTCGAATCTTAAGTTCGTAAGTTAACTCGTCCTTCGATAATCTGTTAATTTCATATTTTCCGTCCATGATTTCAACAATAATAACTAAATAAAGAAGCTAAACCTAAATCCCAAACTATCCTAAACTAACCGAAAACTATCCTAAACTAACCGAAATCTAACTAAACTATTCGTAAAAACTAACTAAACTATTCGAAAACCAAACTGAATTTATTCTACGGTTGCGAGAGAATGTACTGCAATGAAATGTTCGATAATACCCAAATAAACGATAGAAGTAGTTAATGTTTGCCAAATTTTGTTACAGAATTTTATCGCGAGATATAATAACGAGAGGGGAGAAGGGGCCTGCACGTTGGGCGCCAGTTTTTATTACAATTGTCCTAGATGTGAGGACCCGTGTAAGCGGTTTTGAGAGGGCTAACTCAGAGAGGCAGTAGAGTAGGGTGGGTTTTAAATATATTAACTCGGAATGGGCGCCAGGTAAATGTAAAATACGCGCTCTCAAATAACGTGATTTACCACACGGTACGGTAAGGACAAGGCGGGAGATTACGGGATTATATGCGACGCATAGAAACGCAAAATGTAACATTAACAAACATTTAATGATAGGACGCAGTACATATAACATTTAAATTCAAATGCCAAGTCGCGGCGTAAATCAAATGAAGGTTGTGAATACTGAATCGTGCTCATGCGAGGCAATGGTGTAAACAAAAAGTCACTGTAGAATTACAAAATGGCGCGGGTAAGCGAAGGACGATCGTCTATGCTGTTCCGCGGAAGTAAACAAAAAAGTAGGGTTAAGCCAACTAGAGCTATTCGCAGAAGCTTGATACAGCTGTGAAAAGTGAAAATGTATGATAAAATGGTACGCACGCGGAAGTGGCTTTACAACGATAACATACACTGATATTCCGTTAAATCCGTAAGTACAAATGTCAACACAAACAATTACGATCATAGAATGCGCAATGTAAATTACTCTTAAATTGTAGATCTTAAGTACATCATGCACATTGGAAATATAATAATACACACACAGAGAGGCTGTGGTGTCAACGAGCATGTGAAATAGAGATATTATAAAATTCTTAGCTGGTCGCTGACTCCTGGAGAACGTCACGGAAGGGTGAGGACCTCTTGGTGAACAGACAGCAACTGCTGACAGGTATAACACTCCTAGATGTTGTAGAACTCGACGGAGGTGACGTGGATGCACCAGCTCCCCGTTACGTGCTTCCAACGTGAAAATATGGCGAAGACGTACAATCACTGATATGGTAGACAGACGTAGAGTAACCATGCAGCGGCAGCGTCGTGATGATGTCGAAATATATGTACGTGACGTGAAGGTACGGTTGCAACGTACAAATATGGCCGTACGTAGAAATAATCGTAAAATAACGATAAATACGTAGAATAAAAATCGCTACGTAACGTATAATATCCTATGTGTGAACACAAAATAAAAAGCCTGAAATAGAACGAGAGAATTAGTCTTCGAGACAACGCAAAGAGGTAAGTGGGTGCAAAGCACATTGTGAAATCTCACCTGAGCTGGTGGGCGGCTTTTAAAGTGACTTTTCAGTTGCAGGATTGTCTTATGAGATCCCGAATAAATCGGAGGAATAACACTATTCCAAAACGGTAGCCGATGTACAAAATATCCCCTCACAAGGGCAAAATACGACGAAATACGATACTCTTAACGAGATACGAAACTGTACATCTGACTCCAATCACTGCTAGACTAAGAAGAACGACTTTAAAACCAGATTTTCGAAACTGTGCCGAAGAACTAGTCAGGACATTTTCAAAAGCGTCGACTGAGTTCATTCACCTGACCTTGAGGAAGAGTGTGTTAGTAGGCCAAGGTTTCTCAACACGGGGGTGTAGTCAGGGTTGCCTGAGGAGTGGCGCTAGGAAAAATCGTAGTGTAACAATGGATATGTCGATTCGGGGTTCCATTGGAATTACACTCCGACCAGGGCAGGAATTTCGAGTCTGCTTTATTCCAAAACATTTGCGACATATTAAATATCCATAAAACAAGAACGACTGCTTTACACCCACAGTCGGATGGTATGGTCGAACGCATGAACAGGACCATCAACAGATACCTTTCCAAAGTTGTCTCTAGGAACCAAAGAGACTGGGACCATTATATACACCTGTTCCTGTTAGCGTATCGGTCATCTGTCCACGAAACAACCGGACAGACTCCGGCTAACATCGTCTTTGGCCATGAATTACGGTTGCCTTGCGACTTGAAGTTTGGGAGCAAGCCGGGTGAAGATTTGGCTGGGGACGATTTCGTCACCAACTTACGAAAAAAAATGAACGATATCCATAACCAAGTACGTTCCAACATTCAGAGCGCTAGCGACCGAATGAAAGAAACATATGACGTCAGGGCTGAGGATGGTGGCTACCAAGCTGGAGATTTGGTTTGGTTATATAACCCACAGCGTCGTCGTGGCCTGTCACCCAAGTTACAGACTTCCTGGGAAGGTCCCTACGAAGTACTGAAGCGGATAAATGACGTCATATACCGAATCAGGAAGAGGACTGGTGGAAAACCAAGGGTGATCCATTTTAATCGATTGGCCCCTTTCACCGGCAACAACAAAGATAATAACACCGGTGAAGGCCAAGCTAGACAAATTCTACAAGACTCAGAAATGACATTCAACGAGTTCATGTCCTTTTATTCTATGGGTCACGTTGCACGAAACGAGGTGACCAAGGATCATCAAGGGGACCTATTTAAAGTTCCGGATGAATATTCACTGGCTCATTGTGTGGCACAAGATCTGCAGATGTCTCAAGGAGTTTCCGTGGTTTTTAAGAGGAAGTTCGGCCAACTCGAAGAACTACGGCAACAGAATCCACGTGTCGGCAAGGTGCTACAAATAACAGATAAAGATTCAAGCCGAAAAAGGAGTCTTTTCTATTTGGTGACTAAACATCTGTCACATGAGAAACCAACCTATCGTGCCGTCTGGGATGCACTAATAGATCTACGAGGTATATTACTCGATAAAGACATCCTAAGACTAGCTGTACCGAAGCTAGCCTGTTACCTTGATGGGTTAAGCTGGAGGATTGTAAGAAATATGTTGGAGGTTCTCTTCAGGCATAGTGGGATTGAGATTCTGGTATGCAGCTACAATCCCCGCGGCTCAATAGACTTTAAGAGAACTGTAGACTGTTATTTCCACCGAATGTCACATTGTTCAAGGGGGTCAACGTGCAGATACCGGCATGGTGGTGACGAGTTTCGAGACGAAACATCCTTAAGGAGGGGGCAGTGTGACGAGTAGGCCCTGGCGGAGTGCGCAGCTGTCAAGCAGGGAGCAGTGAGCCGTGAAAAAAAAGTCTAGGACATGGGACAGTTGAAAGGGAGGGCGAAAAATGTCAGATATCAAAAATATAAATGTCAAAATAATTATGTTCGTTTTGCTATAAATAAATAACCCGTTGGTGTTTAAACATTAGTTGTGTTTGATTATTTTAAAAAGGGAAACTTCACCGAACCCGTAAAAATTGTAATAAACGTTACAATATTAATATTAAATGTACGATTTGTACATTATAAAAAACTAATCATCAACTGTCTGAGATTCTTCCAAGTGTTTAAGTTACATTTTGTACAGTGTTATGAGAAAGAGCACTAACAGTATTTGAAACTGCTGAATGCCTGTACACTCAGTATTATGAGAAACATCAATACCATTTCGGTTGTAAGAAAAATGTTGTATGCAACATGTGTGTAAAATAATATTTATTGTCTCGTGCTACAATTTCCGCATTCGGCTGCGCCGCATGCGTAAAACATCGCACTCGACCAAAAAAGTACTACTTTACACACTTGTTACATAAATAACTATTTTATAAACTCTTCTAAATTATTATAGTTTCAATATTCATATTTTAACTTTGTTTATCTATTTAAGTCAAAATTCAGTTTAGAAACTCTTTTGTATTATGATAGCCACGACATTTATTTGTTGATAATTAAGTCTGGAAATTATTATGTATACGTGCTTGACTTTGGATGCACTAAGCTATGCACCCCGTACCCGTAAGATAATCCTGTCCTGAAGATAGCGTTTTTTTGAGTCGGTTGAGATGCTCGTGAGAGTTAACATATAAGAGTCGAGATAAGTTCGTCGCGTCGGGAAGACGTTAGTTGACGGAATGTAGTGTCAGATAGTTTTGGGGCGACGCCCGCCCGCTGGGTTACGGAATGTAACTTATTAGTAATGGCTTAGTTGTATTAGATTAATTGTAAATAAAGTTTAGTTTTTAAATAACAAGTATTTGTTCATGTCCGTAGTGTTCATCAGTGCAAAGTGTAAGTGTCTATGTGTTCTTCCATCACACGAAGTGTTGGACGCCAACCATCAGAGGCGTCCACTAGTTAGGATAAAGTGTGTGTTTCTTCCTTATCACCAGTCAGTAAGTGTCAAGTGTAAAGTTAAAGTGTAGGAAGTGTATGTGTGTACTTCCTTATCAAGAAGTCCTTCGCACGAGTTCCTTCTCACGTAGTCGTGGACGCCAGCTATCCGAGGCGTCCACCAGTCATCAAAGCAGTATCATCATCCAGTTCCTCCCCCCTCGTGTTACATTAGTATTAGAACAATGTCAAGGCTCTAGGCGTCCAGGCCAACGTTTGGCAATCTTTTCATATTGCCGACCAGTATGTTTTGCATTATTTTTCGCGGTCCATTTAGGACCTTTTGGGACCCTTGTAATCGTATTATGTTGATTGTTTAAAAATAATTACTAGTAACTTTTCGTTTAGTTCTTAATTGGTTGTTTGTTAATATTTAATTATTTTCTAAAGACCACTATACGAACCACAGTTTGAGATATGCTGGTGTATGCTATATCATTTAACCTAATCGTGTTTCAAACCAATCAAAATGCTTTATTTGGTATAAATATGAATATATCTGTATGTTTTTGAATATAATCAATAGTTATACAACAAGAGGTTCGAAAATAATGGAATACACAGTTGAGAGGACGAGATGTGTTTTCAGGTAATACATCGAATCCACAAATTAATATATTCAGATGATTTTTGAAGCTCGAGTTGTATATGTTAAGACTGTACAACGAATCAACCTATACTTTTACGAAATGTCAAAAATATTACTTTATCATTTATATCCATGGATGGTATGATTACATATGATTCATTTGTTTGCGACCGAAATACCACGAATTGTGTTTCGCAAAACACACCTTAGCAACGCAAATACTTAACCGATGTTATACAGCGTAACTAAAATTGAGCTATCTGATGGGTCTATTTTTCGATGAGTTGTGTAAGCATATATTCACCATAACACTGATAAAAAATCTGATGTGGCCAGCACATAACCTCTCGCAAGATATTTTACCTAGTTGTACGCATAAAACAAAAAATATTTTTAAATACAAATGCATATATTCATGTCTCACTACAAAATAATTATCACATATATTTGCAAAATCTATGGGATATTTTAATATAAATTATTTTCAATACATACATTTTCTTTATATTCAATATCCTGAAATTTTCTTTTTCTACTTTCCTTTTCTTTTTCTTTATATACGTCATTTTTTCGCAAATTCCTTTTATATTCTTTTTTACGTTGTTGACTTTTTTATTTTCGTAATCTTCATATTGATGTACAAATATTTTTGGCAGTGGCATACAAATATTTTTGACAGTGACATTTATGTGTCAATTACAAACTTTTGAATTTTTTGCCTTGATGTAGTTTGATCTGAGATTTTTTACATCAATTTATTTTATATGAATGTCTTTATCTCTAAATCTATAGAAGATATAATAATTAATTTATATTTATCGAATAAAGAATTTAACGTTCTTTAATATAAGTATTTACATAAATTTTCGATAAATAATATTTAGATGATTTTTTTCTTGTAACTACTACTTCCGGTTGTTACCAAAACTTAATCAACTCTTCCTATTATTGTTAGATTGAGGAATCCGTAGTTAAAAATGTCTTTAGTCTTAAAGTGTTTGAGAAATCGTGTATCCAACATCCACACATCCACACACACGGACATCATCGTAAAAATGTTATAATCGGATTCTAGGTACCTTAAAACGTGCTTAATCACTAAAATCTGGATATGCGATTTTTAGCATGAATTCAATACCTCTCTTAGCGAGAGGTAAAAAGAAACAATAACTTGTATTGCGGGCATGCGTCTAGATAGTCACCCGACTAAAGTATATACGAGTATTATCACCTTTTGATAGTTGGGTGCTAGTCGCTTGTATCAAAATATCTAAAATGAATCGTTTTTACCTTCCGTCACCTTTAGGTAAGGAAGGTATTGTCTTTGGTCAAAAAATTCGGTGGTGAGTTTTTGATGAATAAGCACGTTTTAGGGTCCCTAGAACACGATTTTACTATTTTTACGATGATGTCTGTATGTGTGTGCGTGTGTGTGTATGTGTGTCTGTGTGTGTGTGTGTAACAAAATTTTCGTCTACGATAACTCTAATACTACAATTTCAAAAATTATAATTCTTTCGTATTCCTCTTCGTTACATCCATGTGAAGAGCTGATTAGATTTTGGTTAGAATTGGTCAACCGGAAGTACCCTCATTTGAAGATTTTAACAGTTTTTCTTGAAAAAACGATGTTAAATATCATTTTTTCACATTTGATATTATTATAAATATTAAAGAATATTTTATTCTCTATGCGATTTGAATGCATTTTATATTTCATATTAAATGGATATAGAGTCAAAAAATTATAAAGAAATTAGGTAATTATCATATATTAGCTAGCTATGCTATAACTCTGGAAACAGCTGATGTATTAAGAAAATTCTGATTGAAAGGTGTCAGTGTCAAGTGCAGTTGACAGTATGTATGTGTTATAATTTTACTGGAAATATAGGATCTTTTGCTTTCTGTATGGAATTTATATAAAATACATACAACTGCCTTAAGGTAATGTACAAGAAATATAATATTTTTCAAGGAACTTTCTGTATGACATTTATACAAAATACATAGAACTGACGGAAGGTAATGTGCTGGACACATCAGATTTTTTAATATCATAAAATATCTAAGTATTTTATTTGGCAATCCAGTAATACCATTGAAAAAATTTAAAATACACAATACTATTTTATTGATTATTATTTCTAATTATTACAATTATAGAACTGCTTTACTCATCCTTCCAAAAGCACATGGTGTCTCCAGGTGGTTACCGTTCCATTACCTTATTCTGCTCACCCCTAATTTCTACTTAGCTTTATAGATTACATAAAAGAGAATATAACCAGTTAGAGAAAGCCATGGGCAATGGCAATTATATTATTATCATTGTAACTATACTAAAATCTTCAATTCATAACTTAAATACTCATATATTATCCACGAGCTTGTAGAGCTGTACTTAGTTATTTTGGTAATAAATTGGCAATATTTTATAAAAGCTAGTTTTATCTAAAGTTAAACATTTGTTAGAATTCTGTTCACTGTAACTTTTGTTGATTTCACAGAAGTCAACGCATTTTCTTTCAGTGCGAACCTCTTCATCAAAATAAGCTGTTAAAGTTTTCGCAGAAATTCATACAATATTCAGTTATCTCACGTACTTGGAACACGAGAAAATTTCTGGAACAACTAAATAAAGCCCAAAAGGTAATTAAATACATAATTTCGGTATAATGATACTACCCTTCCTGTTGAAGTCTCATTACGTAAACACTTGTGCCAAGACATCTGTCTTCCGGGAACCTGTAACTTCTGGAAATGCTTCTAGAAATTTCCAGGCAGGAAGGGTCCATGATTTGGGGCAGCACACGATAGAAGGATACTCGTTCTGATATAGAGAACATTTATTCTATTTAGGAACAGAGTCGTACTTGTATTTTCATATATTTTTTAACATCATTCAAGATTAAAATCACTTTTAGAAAAACGAAGAATTAATATTTTTTTAAGGGGTCTCATGGCCGCGTGCCTGAATGTCTGGTCGCGAATCTGGGAAACCGGGTTCGATCCCGACCGGCGCCAAATATTTCAACTTTTAAATGGCACAAAATTGACCCCTGTGGTGCACTCTCCACGCCAGCAATGAGTGCACGTGAGGTAACGCCTGGTAAATTCCCACACGGTACAAATATATCATCATTACCGAATTCTGTGTACAAAACATATTGGCACACCCAGCAATGGGTAATATGCCGTGAGGATATATTTATTTATTTAATAAAATTTCGATGCCGGTAGATCAAATACTCTGACAAATATTGTCATTTCGCCTTACATAATATTTTATCCAAAAACGGAGAATAAATGTATTTTTTCTATTTCAGATTTTACAGCGTGCTTTCGTCTACTCAGAATAGTGGATCAAGCAACAGTTTAATCGTTTTCAATTGTGCACTTAACGTTATCAGAAAGATCTATTCTAGGTATAGAACCACAACTTTTAAAACTTGAATAATAATTTAAAATTGATTTTTAGTATTTTTAAAATATGCTATAGAACAAATAGAATTTTATACACGAGGATAAACTATCGACTCGCGAAAAGAAATTCATCGCGATGAATCGCTGTGAATAAAAACTTCCCACTCGTTGATAAAATATAATTTAGCGTCTTATACAGGTGCCCATTTTATCTATTCCCGCCTGAAAATTCATGAATAGGCAACCCATTTTATTTTCATATGAGACTTGATTTTTAAAATTTAGATTTTTATAATTAACGAATAAGTGAATACGTGACTGCTACTTACGCAAAAAAAATATTGAAGTGGGTAGCGAAATGTATTATGTGTTGCCTATTCTTAAACTTTCAGGCAGGGACAGATAAAATGGGCAACCTGTAAACTATTCGCGAGTACCGAACATCATTTTTTTTCCAACTCCTACCTTTATATATGGTTAGTCACGAGAGAGTTACTTTGAAAGTCCGCTACAGGGGGAGGGGGGGAGGGCTGACAATTTTATTACCGATCAACTTCATAATTGTAGTTTAACAATGGCACCGCAAAATGTCGCTATAGTCGCTATCGGGTTTGTTCGTATACTTTCGTTGAAATTCGGCTTCTTTTCTTTCTGGTGAAACAAAGCTGTTTGAATTTACCTTGGATACGCGAAACGAAAACGTTTAAATTCAAATAATTTTATGCCATGTGATATACGTCAACGAGATGTAATACAGATATGCAAGTTTTTATAATCAAAATTTTTGGAAAAAATATACCAGGTAGACCGTAAGTAAACTCCTTAATAATAATTCACTCATATTATACTTCAATATTACTTGTGAAGATTATGTATTTTTATTATTGAAATTGAAATTACAGGAACCGAAATGTGTAAATAGTCCAGCTTACATTTTATCAAAGAAAAACATAACAATTTATGTAATATACGGATATTATTTACCAAATTTTGTTACTAAAATTTTGTAATAATTTCATTTCAAATTCTCAGTAAACATAAAGTACAATATCAATAAATAAATAATCATGTTGGCTGCGATTTTAATTTTAGTTCTGGATTGGCAACGCTAAGATGGCGCCAAAAACTACTTTGTTTTTTACATGTACTTTACCGTCTTTAAAAAGTATAGTGGGTGGTCCGTTAGTTTGCAACCCAAAATACTAAAGACCTATAGACACTTGATACCATTTTTAATTGTATGTCAAAATTAATGTCAAAATGACAGGAATATCACTATGCAGGCAAAGCAATCGTGAATTAAATATTTCATTTTTATAACAGAGGAAGATAGACGCTTTTGTAAATTGTATTTCGGGTTGCAAACAAAGGGACTTTGAAAGTAACCCTCTCTGACGAACCCGGGGCCTGTTTCATAAAAGTTTCTCATAATATTAGTTAATAATATTACTTTAATAAATTAATAATATTAAACTAATATTTTTTGTTTCATATATATTTAAACATTACTCATAAATTTATAAATTAATATTATTAGTGAATCCATATCTATGACAACCAAAAATTTATTATTATACTGTATTAAGACTGACAAAATTTTGACATATTATACTTCATTGAATTACAATCTTCTGGGGTTTTGTGATTGATTAAAAAAGGTCGAAAACTGTTGGAAGAAGGTAGAAGAGATGAGAAGAAAGAAAAATACAATTTTTTTAAGAAAAAATTTTGAATTAATATGTCAATTTTCGGAAAGAATTTCTAAAGACTCAAAAAGAAAAGCGTTTTTTTATTAAAAGAACCTCTCAACAGGATTAAATCCGAGGGGTTGGTCACTTGCGAAAAAAGCGTACAATTCAATTCTAATTCCACTAATTCCTCTAATTCCTAACCAATTCCACTAATTCCCAGGTAATTCCTCTAATTCCCAACTAATTCCTCTAATTCCCAACTAATTCCTCTAATTCCCAGGTAATTCCTCTAATTCCTATTTAATTCTATTTAATTCCAGAGTAATTCCCCGTTATAGAAAATTGAAGATAATATATTAAACAAGGAAAAACAAATAAGTAATATTTCTAAAGTACGTATTTATATTTTAACAAACGAAATAAACAGTACGTATATGTATATAGTAAATACAAAATAGAGTTTATTTAAATAGAACAGAGCAAAGTGTACTTTTTTAACAATAATTTTTAATTTTTAAATTCACAAATCGAGAATTTTGTGTAACTTTTTTTTTCTCTTTATTTTGCGCTGATTCACTATTAAGTGGAATAAAATAGCATCACTTCAGCGCGACTGTAGTACTGCCCGCCAGACAATAGAACATATTACAGTCTGCGGAAGTATCCAGGTAGGAACAAATATTTCTTCGAGGTAACATCCGTGGCACAGAAATGGTTCGAAAATTTGGACATCACTATAATTTATTTATTTATTTATTCCTTTTTCATCATTAATTTCTATATTATATTTTGTTTTTATTATATGTATATGCCATACGATAAATTAAATTCTATATATTTTTTTACCTCTAAATTATCAAAATTTATTTCATCACCATCTTCATAAGTATTTGTTGGATACCTCAAGAATTCCCTCATGACAAACATTTTTCTCCACTCACTTTTATTGTATTAAATTTAGAAATTAATTTCATATTCCTACCTACATAATATAGTAAATCCCTTCGATAAAAATACTAAATTACAAAAAGAGCGGGTTAAAAAATGTGAAAAATTTAAAAATATCTGTAACTTATTGTATCTAAAATAATTTTTGTAATTTTAGTGAATTCCCCTAAAATTCTAGTTATTTCCTGGGTAATTCCTTCAATTCCCAACAAATTCCTTCAATTCCCAGGGAATTCCTCTAATTCCGAGTTAATTCCTCTAATTCCATATTAATTCCTCTAATTCCTAGCTAATTCATGCTAATTCCTACTCAAGTGTACAACTAATTCCCAAGTGATTAACCCCTCGATTAAATCCGAGGGGTTGATCACTTGGGAATTAGTTGTACACTTGAGTAGGAATTGGCATGAATTAGCTAGGAATTATAGGAATTTACATGGAATTAAAGGAATTAACACGGAATTATAGGAATTCTCTAAGAATTGAAGGAATTACCCAGGAAATAACTACAGAATTTTAGGGAATTCCCAAAAATTTTAACATTTACTTTGGTTTATAATCTAAATATATGTGCTATCAATATGTTTTTCATGTTTTTTAATCCATCTCAGTTCTAATTTTAAAAAAATATCTTAAGGGGATCGTCTTCGCTTTCCCAAATGAACGAAAAGAGGCTCTACAGTAATGCTTATTATGCAAAATCTGTTACGAATTTGTAACTTATTTTTATCATATTTATTAACGATAACTTGATATTATATCTGTAACGTTTTAGTTTTGCAATATCATTGTTCTTATATTTGTAACAAAGCTCTAAAATTGTTGATTTTTGGTTAATTTTAAAATGAACTTTACAAATTACAATTAATTTGTAAATTCTTATGAACTTACCTACATGAAAATAACTAAAATTTAATAAAATATAATAATAAAAAAATAAAATTATAAATATTTGTTTATTAAAAAAATTTTCAAAACTATTCAATTATATTTTACGAAATTTGGTACCTAGGGGTTTTCTGACATACCCGTTCAACTAAAATATTTTCAAAACAATAATTATTCCGGTTTAACCGGAAATGTTCCTAACTTTCTTACTTAAATAGTATGCCAAATTTTTTACTTTGCCCTTGAATTCAACAGAAAATTTTATATATGAAACAAAAGAAACATTTTACCATAATCAACCACTTCCGGCGTAACACAACTTTTTTGTTTTTCCTTAAAAACTGTCACTTCTTTATCATCAGTCCTTTCGCATGTTTATTTCTGTCCAGTTTTTTGTTACCATATTTATTTTGTATTGGTATTATCTTAGGTTTTTTAATTAATGTTATCCTTACTTTTAGCTTTTACTTTGACTTCCATTATGTGTCAGATATGTATCTGTAAATATAATATAATTTTTACTATAACATTAAACAAGAGGTGTTTTCAAAAATAAACATGTTGCTAAGATAGTATTAACGTATAAATGGATTAGACACCACATAATTTTGAAATTACTAAGAATAAAAGTCACAAATTACGTATATAATCAAGGTACTGATTATCAAAAATTATAGGAATTGGATAGGAATTATCTGAGAATTTGCGGAATTACCTGGGCATTAGTGGAATTACTTGGGAATTAGTGGAATTGCCAAGGAATTAGTGGAATTAGCTAAGAATTAGTAGAATTAGTGGAATTAAAATTGAATTGTACGTTTTCTTCTTAAGTGACCAACCCCTCGAATAAAGCCCAATTACAGAGAGGTTTACATACACAAACATCCATGCCTTAGTGGGATTCGAACCTAGCATACTCATGACTGAGACCAGTTGCTCTAACCATTGAGCCACCGGAGCCGGAGCGTTGTGCGAAGTCAGAGACCACGCGGTGGCAATTGAACTCGTGTCTAATAACTTTTCCATCATTTGACCAACATACAGTATCTTTTAGTAAAGTGTCGATGATAGCACACACCACTCTTCGTATGGTTCTACAAACTGTTCCTTTAGATACACCATGCATATCTACTATACAATGGTTATAGCATACCACTCCCTAGCTAGTGTAATGTAATTAAAAGCTGTTCTTTCCACTGCAATTACACATACAATATTCACTAATATATTGTTTTATTACCGTCAAGGCACCTATATAATTAGTTTGCTTTTATTAAAATAATTTATTAGTCTTTTTATTTTATGAAACAAAATCCGTTTTTTACTTATAAAATTAGTTAATATTTTGTGGTCCTACACTAATAACTAATATTATAAGTTAATGTTTTTGTGAAACATAACAATAATATTAACTAATATTATTAGACATTCACTCATTTTATTATTCTAATATTTTTTATGAAACAGGCCCCTGTAGTAATTTAAATATTAGGGCTAGTATTTGCTTGCTACCGGTTGAGGGTGATCTCCCATATATCCGATACCGGTATCAGCTGGCCGCAATAATTATTACGTTTTTCGCACGATCGACGCACCAACTTTAAAAAAATAGGAATTAAAAATTATTTTGACATATTAAAAATGTTTGGTTGCCATTTTTAAACTAAGTTTTGATCGTTGTTTTTATTTACTTACCGCCTCTACATCCTGATCGGTAAGTGTTTCACATCACTTACTGATCAGTAATTTGTTAACCCGGTTACCCTTTAGTCACATAGCGTCATTCGTACATATTAGTTTCGAACTATCTAGGACAATATATATCATTTATTGGGAGATTCAATACGTCATTTATAATCTAAGAAATGAGAAATACAATGACGTTTCAAATTTATTTATAGAATAGATTAATATTCACCCTATTTTAGGTGAGGCATTCATTAACCGATAATTTTAATATTAAGAGAAGATAGACTTCATACCATATTCAAATACGACATGTTAGTACATATGCTTTCCTTCTAGAATGATCGATATTTGTGATTTCATATGCTGGGACACTAATTACAACAGATCATGATATAATGAGGAATGTAAATGTAGCAGAGAATTTAATGTTCTATATTATTTTTTATGTGAACATAAATTGTAAAAAAAAACATTTAGCTGTATTTGGGAAAATCTGTTTATTGCTTCAAGTAAAATGATTAAATCCATACAATATTAAACTTGTCGAGAAGTAAAAATTGCAATATTAATATTTTCGCCTATATCTTGTGATCTATGCATTTTTCTGAGTGCCATTTGTACTTTAAGGTAATACATTTTATACTGGCCACTTTAGATTTTTTAGGTAAATGACGAACGAATAAATTGTACATTCTGCGATATCTAATACAAATTTAAGAGGTACACTATTATTCACGAAAGATGACTATTCAAAGTCATTCTTTCGAAGAAAGAATACATATCACTTTACAGCAGTAGCTCAGCAACATTTTATATTAGAAAGACAAAGATTATTTGATCTATGTCTATTTAATTACTGTGGTGTGACAGATATACGTAAATAGTGGCATTACTTTCTAACACACTATAAATAATAATAACGTATGTCGTAGAATTACAGATACCTAATTATCTACTACACTGCCCTCTGTGCTAATATTTACCTAGTGGCGTTGACGTTTAAATCAAATTATTATTCCTTGGTTTATAAGTTTCTATTTTGCAAAAACATAATTGAAAAACTTAAATCTTTCAGAAAGGTATTATTTAGAAAGAAACATAATTTTCAAATAAATTACTCTTATTTTTTCTTTTAAAATGTACCCATAAAAATCATGTTGCACGCCTATGCAAACGAAATGCAATGAAGTTATCTGCAAGTAATATTATATCAGACGGCTCACAAATGACCTTGAATAGTCATCTTTCGTGAATAATAGTTTACGTAGGTTAATCGCATTATTTTAATTTTATTCACTTAACAAAATGTTTAATACCTATTGCTAAATTTTACAAAAGAGAAGATAAAGAAACATTCCAGTCTAGACATATATAGGTTGTTTTACTCGTGGTCGTAGAATTCGGTCAAACGACCACTATTCCCAGCTCCAGTTCCAAAATGGAAAGTAGGAGACGAATGAAACAGGCAAGTCGTCCTCCGCAAGTTTTCGTGACAAAACTTCCAATTCGAGGAAGAATCGGCAGGCGACTGATATTTCCAGGATAAGTAGCTCAATTGATCTTCCGGCTTGTAAATTTGTGCGTATATGCTCACACGTGTCTGCTAGACATTTCTCAGCGCTCAGATAAATTTACATTTTTGCATACGTGCTTGAATATATTGACAATTTGTCAGCACTCAATTTCTATATGATATATTCCTTGTACGTTTTATATCATTTCTTACGCTTGATGTGCTCTTCCATATTCTTCCGTTGCTCTGAGCACAGATTTTACAAGTTTCCTTGCATATTTACATATTATTGATGGAAAATATGATATGGCCAGACAAATAAAGCAATCAATAGTTTTCAATATTTGCTATTTTGATATATATTACTTTCCTCTAACACTACATTTAGAATTTAGATTCAAATTTCGAAATTTAAAAATTGTAAACATAAGTTTACATTGTTGTGCCACTAAATACTGACAGACATTGTTGAATTATGTAAAAATATGTAGGACTGAGAAACCCAAATGAAAGCTAATGTGAATACTGAAAATATAAAGAAATGGGGTCACCTCACATTTTTCAATTTTTTTTTTTGTAAGTGGTGTTATTTTATTTTATTTTTTACATAGGTAAATATTTATTTTATGTCACCAGTGGCTTATTAAACATAGAGTTTGGCGGCATACGCCCATGCGCCGTTCCTCCTTTTTTTCTTTTTTAGCTCCTCACAAGCCAAAATTAATTTTACACCAAGATTCTTGTGCCCCCTGCAAAATTTTGCGCCCGGGCTTCGTGGGCTTGTAGGATAATAATGTCACTTGTCACATAAGTTTCCAGATTCACAAAAAACAATTCTTAAATTTTATTATCTCCCCCTGATGAATAAAATTGGAACTACAGGGTGATTCTATACTTATGGATCAAACTTTAAAGGATGTTAATGCATCGAAAAGTAAGTCAAAAAGTATAGATCCGAAAAGTCCAATTCTGAAAAAAAAATCAGCCAAAAATCAGTTGTAATATTGTGAGAATTTTTTGGAAAGTTAAATACATGTACAAGAAGACCTCTTAAAGGTAAACAAAAACCCTCATTTCACCAAAGTCGTAACTCTATAGTTTTTAAGATATTAATGAAAAAAGACGAAAAATCAGTAAATTATGATCTCTATCTTGGAAACAGTTGAGAATTGGACTTTTCGGATTAAGATTTACTTTTAGCTGTATTATCATCCCTTACAGTTTGATTCATCAGTATAGAAATATCCTGTATATTTGATTATCTTGAAACTTTGATAACTAATTGTTTTAACTCTCCTGCCTTATATTTAGGATGTATCTTTATTTGTACATACATACTTTTAAAATAAAATAAAAAAAAAACGTTACAAACTTACAGTGTATTCCAAAATTGAAACACGCTAACCGCGGTTACTTTTTCAGTAACCGGTTTTGTTTTCGGAACGGGATTACTAAAAGCTAGTAACTTTTCTGTAATCACGCCAATCGCACAAGATCAGCAGTTGGGGTGCGATTACATTTTGGTGTATAACAAATGACCTTTCGGCTATTTTAAATTTGTCAGATTGAGGTTAGATGTTAGCTGATCCGTTTTCCAGTCCGATGTAGATAACAGTGAAACTCCGATTAAATCGTAACCATTTTCAGTGGTTACCGTGGTCTATTAATTGCGGAATACACTATTAGTGTTAGTTTCAAAATTGTGGGTCATAGTTATTATGTTAGAAAAAACTGCGAACTACTCCCAAGCCCTGAGCTGACATTTCACTTCCAGCATGGGGTGTGCGTAACTATCATAGTACTTTTTTTGTACCGAGTCTGGGTAGAAGGTAAGTCTAGACCCTTAAAGTGCAGACCGATCTATTATCATCCGTCATTTTGCCCAGTTTTTTAAAGTTTTAAATCTATACAAGGTGTCTCACAACTCGCGCCCCAGACGAAACTGACACTTGCCGACGACAATAGGTTGCCAACAAACAGAAGAAAATAATTTGCGGCTGCTTGCATAATTTACAAGACTTTTTAATCTACCAATCCCGGAAGGATATCTTGAGGTGTGATGATATTATTACAAAATAAAACTGGTTGCTAGGTTTTAAAAATACTACTAGTGAGTTACAAAAACTTACTGTAATTTTAACACTTTAGAGTTGACTTTTCACTGTCAACAAATTTAGGTTAGCGAAGGTGTCATTCGAAATCATCATTTATATCGTACAGTGCAACGTGTTCTACCAGCTGTGTAAAATGTGTTAAACGAAAATATTATTGTCATTTGAATTCTTTGAGATTACAACAACAAATGGTGGTTCTAAAAAGAACCGTTTTTATTGTAATGCAATATATACAATGGTAATAACACCCATGGAACGATTCAATCAGAGCAGATGCTCAAAATGTCCTCCGTTATAAGTAATCAGCGGCTGAATAGATGGTAAGAATTTGCCTTTTTTTATTCACCTTGTCAAATTTAATTTGACGCTGACATTTTTCGAAAACTACAGTCGCCCACACATTTTAAAGAAGATTTGATTTGTATAAAACCAAAGTAACGTAAAATTACGGCAAACACACGCTAAAGGTGTAGGTCTCTGATTGGTCAATTTTAAGACGTTTTTTCTCGAATATCTTTTAAGCCATACTTTTTTTTCTTCGAAATTACACATCCGAGTGCAGTCTCGTGTTTCCTCATTCACTCTGGGGCGCGAGTTGTGGGACAGCCTGTATTTAATATATCCGAAAGAATTTTGTAGAAATTTCTAACCATTTGTGTAGACTTTATAATTTGTTGAAAATGTAAACCGGCCGAACTATTATTAGTTTGGGCTCGTATATTCATAATATAAAATAAATTTTTGATTTAAAAAGATATTATTCCCTAGTAAAAAGTAACATACCTACAACTCATAATATTAGGTAGGTTCTTGTCTTACAAATATTAAACAAAGAGACTTGTAAATATAATTATAATTTGAAATAATTTTTTATGGTTTTTATTTTTTAAGGACAACTTTGTTTTAAATCTACTACATAAAATTTGAACATTATTTGAAATACATTGAATTTGGACACTAATTAAAAATTAAACGAAGAAATATTCATCGTTACGGCTGTACTTACGTATCTCGCATAACTAAAAAATCTGATATGGCCAGCACATAATCTTTCGCCAGATATTTTACCTGGTTGTACGCATAAAACGAAAAATATTTTTAAATACAAATACATATATTCATGTCTCAACAAAATAATTCTCACATATATTTGCAAAGCCTATGAGATATTTTAATATAAATTATGTACAATACATACATTTTCTTTATAATCAAAATCCTGAAATTTTCTTTTTCTACTTTCCTTTTCTTTTTATTTATATTTGTTATTTTTTCGCAAATTCAAACATTTGAATTTCTTGCCTTGAAGTAGTTTGATCTGAGATTTTTTACACCAAATTATTTTATATGCATTTCTTTATCTCTAAATGAATCATGAATTTATATTTATCGAATAAAGAATTTAACGTTCTTTAATATTAAGTATTTACATAAATTTTCGATAAATAATATTTAGATGTTTTTTCTTGTAACTACTACTTCCGTTTGTTCAATTGTTACCAAAACTTAATCAACTCTTTCCATTATTGTTAGATTAAGGAATCCGTAGTTAAAAATGTCTTAAGTTTTATAGTATTTGCGATATCATGGATCCAACATCCACACATCCACACACACATCCACATACACACATCCATCCACACACATACATACACACACACGCGCACGCACACACACACACACACACATACATACGGACATCATCTTAGAAATGTTATACTCGGATTCTAGGGACATTAAAATCTGGATATGCGATTTTTAGCATAAATTCAATACCTCTCAGCGAGAGGTAAAAACGGTAAGCCGTATAGAAAGTTAAAATTTTGTATTTAGGACTGCTATAACATGTAGTTGTGCATCTCCCTTTTTGGTCATTACATAATTTTTAGAATTGGTACTTTACTTGAAGCCTATAATATATTTGAATGGAATGCTATTTTAAAATATAATCCAAAATTTTTCAAATTTGATATGTAAGTCTTTTATGTTAATGGGAATAACAGTAGATTTTAATTAAAATAGGCTAACCGGAAGTGATATATTACCTGAAGTTATTAACAATTTTTCTTGAATAAAATGATTTTATTTTGATTCTAGAAATAAATGCTTCAATTAATAGTTTTAGAGAATTAAATTCTGCGTCTAGCACATCCAATATTATTAAATTGCCCTTTGTATAAACGAGATATGTAAATTTAAAAATTACCTAATTTTTGGTTTTTGTAATAAAGCTTGCTATGGATTAGAACAAAAACGTATAAAAAAATTAATGTTATGTTAAATTCCATCAGATGGATGTGTGAAATTTTATAATTAGGTCAATACGAGTATTTCATGTTGGTCTTCTGTACAAGGAAGTCGTGTGGTGTCTACATCAAATTTTTTAATATTAAAAGCTAAAAACATTAAAGAACCGATATTAAAATTTTATTCTACTACTTAATTAAACTGTACTCAGATTTCACCAAATGTAATGTAATCATAGTAATCATTACCTTTATTGCCGTTACAACTGACCCCATAACATAATAGGCAGAAAGGTCGGTTCAAATATCAGCCAAATTGCTTCTAGTTTCTGTCCTACCATTTTCATACGAGGTAATAGACAAAGTGATAAGTATGTATGACTACAAATATTATAGAAAAGTTTTGTACAAAGGTCCCTAAGAGACATTTTGGCAACTTGATGCTGGTATTGTCAACTGTAAAATTATGAACTTTAATATAGTAAGGACAGGACAGAAGCCTCGAAGTGTAAATGATTTTTTAAATCTCTATTTTTAAGCAATGAGTCCTTACATTAAAAAAAACACATAATAAATGATAACCGGAATTTTAGATAGATATGCCTCATACAGAATACGCTGAAATAATCATTTTGACATAGTCTACAATTTTTTACGAAGTAATGTTATTTCGATAAATACAGCAAGTTTTATAATTTTGTCTTATTGACCAAAGTATACTAGACAAGGTCAAATAAGCGAGAGTGCCTGGACGATGGTTACTTGGGCGATAAAATAAATATATGATGTGTAAGATTACAAAATTGTGCGTTAGGTTAGATATACTACGTTTACAAGCAGTTTTGAAAATGGTTTCAGTTTTCAGTCAAAATTATGCAAAACTGTTTACATGCAGTTTCCAAACAAGTTTAAAAATTGATTTGAAATCAGTTTCGGCGCATGCGCATTTAGCTGATGTAAGTGACAGATTCTCTTCACTCCAAATACTTCAGTAGTAGGAGGGGGCACACTTCCCAGCCAGACTTCTTAATTTATTCAGGTCACGTACATGTACTTGTACATGTACTTGATTCCTGGAATTGCAGGTGTGCGTAATTGTAATTATAATTTTTGTCATGTACTTGTGTCATGTCGTAATCGACCGGAAGTAATAGGTTAGGACATGTTTGTACTTGCTTTTGTAATTGCAGGTGTGCGTAATTAGGTAATTATAATATTTCATACGCCTTGAAAAAATATCCGATTATGTAGCAATGGCTTTTAACACAGGGTACGCTACCTTCGTTGATTTGTTCCTTTTGTAGATATTATCTTCGTATTATATGCAGGTCCAGGTATATTCTGTTAGGAAGCCTTTATATTTCCGCTGTAAAATATTTTCTATAGGTCGGTATATTTATGGTGATGCTTGATTTTTGTAATTGCAGGTGTGCGTAATTATAATTGGTCATACGACTTGAAAAATATCCGATTATGGGGCAATGGTTTTTAATACAGGGTAGGTTTCCTTAGTTAACTTGTTCGTTGTGTAGATTTTATCTTATTGCATACATCCGCTAACCGTTGCGTACTGAATTCATTAGAATTCTGTGTTGCAATGTTCGTAGCTATCAGAACATCCGGGGAATTAGATATTCTGTGTAGTTTCTGATTCAGAGATAGAAAACTATTTTCAAAAGATTTCTTGGTCGCATATAAATTTGAATAATACGTGTTACTTTTGTTCTAGTCCAACTAGTCTTAGTATTTCCGCTATAAAATATTTTAATTCAGACGAGGATTTGTTTGAAAATATAAAACCATATCGTCCGCTGCATAGATTTTAATCAGTACAGTTTTAGGGAAAAAAACCCTGAAGTTTAACTATGTATCTGCTGTGTTTCTCTAACTGTATATATAAATAGAACAGAAAAGCAACTTTTTAGTCTAAAAGTTCTCTCGTGTGTGTTGTTACTCTCTCGAATCTGCATCATGTCTACATCTAAATTTGTTATTCTGGAGAATAAGCTAATAAAACCGGCGGACACGATCTCCACCAGGTTTCCTAGTGACGGTAACGAGGAAGCTAATCAGCTTATGCAGGAAATTGAAGCACTGGATTCGCACGGAGAAGATAATCATTCGTCATCATCTTCATCGACACTCTTCAACACTCTAGTGGAGGATGCCTGTAAAGTGTTTTTCTCCGATAACGATACTTCTGACAGCGAATATCTACCTCTTTCGGGAATAACTTCGTCGGCAAAGCCGGTGGTCCTGGAAGATGAAAGCAAGGATACCATGGAGCTTCTGCGAGAGATGGTGTCGAATGACCCCGAAATCATAGCCCTAGAAGAAGAAGTTCGGAGACTGGCGAGAGATATCAATTCAATATCGACAGCACCGACATCGTCATCGATAGTCCCAATAACTTCGATATCATCACCGCCTCTGAAAAGAAGGCGAATAAGTGGTGATAGCAGCGGTGAACAGTCTTCAGAAAATAGATGCAGTGATATGAGTGAGCCATACGCTCAACCCTTCTTTGAAGCTGAAAATACAAGCAAAGAAGACGTAGAGTATGTGAATGATCCATTTTTAAATGTTATTATAGGGACAGCTGAAGTAGCAAGTTTTGCTTTTCCTCGTAATAAACATTTTATGGACAATAATGATCGTCTTTTGGACGTATGGACGGTGCCTCTAGACGAAAAAAGAAAAACGTTTTTTGCTGCTGGAGTTGATCCTAACCCCTGCATGAGGATAGCAACGAGGATAGTGGGTGACGTTATCAATAAAAATTATGTGGAAATTGACGATATTATCGAATTTGTAAAATATTTAAAAAATAAAAAATTAAAAAAAGTGTGTAGTGTAGTAGAAATGGACAGAATTACGAAAGTGAGTGGCGTAGAATTAAGTTTACTTCCAAAAGAACAAATGAAATTAAGAAGAATGAACAAATTTGTGGTAATAAATAAAAATATTATTAGTAATTTTATAAATTTAGAAGGCACAATAAAAAAATATACTCAAAAATATAGAAATAATTATAAAATTTTTAATAATATATATAAAAAATTTATTCAAGATGTTGCATTAAAAAGTATTAGATTTAATTTAGATATAAGTAGTAGTTTGTACAATAGTATCTATTCGGATGTAGATTTTAAGAATATCTTTAATGAAATATATACGTACTACAAAAATAAAACTGTAGAAGATATTAATAGTGTTAAGACATTTATTCTTAGGGAAAATAAATATATCATATAGATTAAAATATTGTGTAATATAAATAAATATAGTTTAAGTAGAGATATTAGCCTAGAATCTAGATGTATGTATATATTATTACTATAAATTGATAAATGATTTATACTATGTATCGATGTTTTTGATGAAAGAAAATACTTAATATAAACAAATAAATGAAATTGAAATACTAATATTACCATTTTTATTACCTAATGAATTCAATCCAGTGAAAAATAATATAAATAAACAAATAAATAAATAAAATTGAATTTTTTATGTACTATTACTATATTTTTATCCGGCTACTGCAAATGAAAATATATTTTTCAAAGCTCTGATCTCCCCAGCTCGTTATCTAATTTTTACTACCTGAAACAGGATATATGCGGGGAAGTGTTTAGGTAGGTGTCTTATATAAACGTCCGGCGTATAGGGAAGAAACTTACTGTACATGCCTGTTGTGAAGTGTGAGTTCGGTTACCATGGCAGATCAAGATAAATATAATATTTTTTTTCGTATTTGCGAAGATATTATTGATTCCGCTTTAAATGATAGTGAGCAAGATGAAGTAAATGCATTCTTTAGAGCATGTGAAGAAATTAATAATGATAGTTTAAATCAAAGTGGAAGTGGAAGTGGTGTGCGTCTTTTTACAATTATTGCCGATGAAGAAAAACCCTGTAAACTTTTTAATGTAACAGGTCGCAAGATTCTATTTCGAGTGAATGATCCCCCCGAAGATACTAATTCAATTCAATGGTTTTATGATGGTGTACAGCAGGTACTTGCGTTTGTCATGGAATCCGTAGCACCTACAGATTACGTAGGATTTACATTTCATTCGCCACGCCTTGAGAATGGACCGGGATGGCTTAGTTTTCGTAGAGCAGATCAACTAGATATGGATATTATTTGGGAATCTATTGAAAAAATATTACAAAGTAATAAAGAAATGTTCTCCGACGGAGAATTCTCAATAGAATTAACAAAAGTAACAATGCCTGCCGGTCGTGGTAGAGTTCGAACGCATGGTTTGACGTTTGCCCAATTTTGCCGTAAAAAACAGGGTATTGTTGATATCATAAACAAAGATAATTTATGCCTACCGCGTGCACTCGTAGTCGCCGAATCTTTTTACAAAAAAGAACAATGTTTTCAGGACATAGCCACTGATAAACATGGTGTACAAAGCAATAGAGCTCGTGAGTTATTATTAAAAGCAAATGTACATATCGATCAAAATGGCGGGGGAATTAATGAACTAATGAATTTTCAACAACATTATACCGATTATAATATTTGTGTGTATGAATATAATACTCGTGCAAGGGTGGTGTTTGAGGGAGCGAAAGGTAAAAATCTTCCTCGGTTAAATTTACTGTACCATAAAAATCATTTTGCTGTGATCAAAAGCTTAACGGCAACATTTTCAAGTTCGTATTTTTGCGAACCTTGTCATTTTCCTTATAATACAAGACAAAGACATTCTTGTACAGCTGTTTGCTATTATTGTAAAATTTCACCAGCATGTGCTACCACCCTTGACTTGATGCTTTGTAAATTGTGTAATAGAAAATTTCGGGGATTAAATTGTTATAACAATCATAAAAACGGAACATGTAAAGTACTTAAAAAATGTATAAAATGTTTAAAAGTATATAATTGTGAGAAAAAGTTGCGTAAACATATCTGTGGCGAGATATACTGTAAACTATGTCAAAATTATAAAAGTGCTGGACATGCGTGTTACATTCAACCGAATACTGCAAGTTATAAAAATAAAAGTTTATTATTATATTATGATTTTGAAACTCGTCAAGAAAAAGCTAGCGGTGAGAATTTTGAGCACGAAGTTAATTTATGTGTAATACAACAGTCGTGTCATGTTTGTTGCAACATTACTGATATAAAACAACTTTGCAGTTCATGTGGCATTCGACAGCATATTTTTTCTAAAGAACCTTTGAAAAATTTTTTAAATTATATTTTTTTACCGCGAACTTCTTTTTCTTCGATAATATGTATCGCGCATAACGCAAAATCCTTTGACTGTCAATTTATTTTAAAATATCTGGTAGAAGAGTACAGTATGAAACCAAAATTAATTTTAAATGGTTGCAAAATAATGATGATGCAGATTAATCACGTTAAATTTTTAGATTCGATTAATTATTTACCTATGTCATTATCTCTACTACCAAAAACTATGGGTTTACCGGAATCTTTAAAAAAAGGTTTTTTTCCTCACTTCTTCAATAAATTAAATAATCAAGATTATATAGGTCCTATGCCCTCCCTTAAATATTATGGAATAGATGCTATGTCTGTCTCGGTAAGGGAAAGTTTTTTAATATGGTATAATAAGAAAGTGGAAGAAAATGCTATATTCGATATGCGTAAAGAAATTATAGAGTATTGCGTGTCTGACGTAGACATTCTACGGCGCGCATGTGATAATTTTCGATTAAGATTTGTTCAAGACTGTAAAGTATGTCCGTTTTCCGAAGCAACTACGATCGCCTCTACATGTAACCTCGTATTTCGTAGATTGTTTCTGAAGCCTAATACAATAGCTATTATACCGCAACAAGGTTACAGACTAAAAGATAATCAATCTAAAATAGCTCTGATGTGGTTATTAAATCAGGAAATGGAAAGAGGAATTCGTATTCAGCACGCGGGAAACGGTCGGGAAGTACTAATAGATAATTTATTTAAAGTTGATGGATACTATGCACCTGATAAACTGATATTTGAATTTTTGGGATGCTTCTGGCATGGCTGCACTATATGTTTTAAAACAAAAAGAAATGAGCCAGTTTTCAATTCAACGAAAGAAACAATGGAAGACCGGTACCAGAGAACACTAGAGAAATTAGACAAAATTCAAAATTTAGGGTATATTATCGTTAAAGTTTGGGAATGTGAATTTCGAAAAAAATTAGAATGTAATAAAAATTTAAAAAGCTTGCTTAGTAATCATGAAACTTTAGACAATTTACCTCTGAATCCCCGGGATGCTCTATTTGGTGGACGCACGGGTAATACGACATTGTATAAAAAGACTGAAAATCAAGAAAGAATTAAATATGTAGATGTATGCTCTCTTTACCCCTTTATCTGCAAATATGGTAAATTTCCAATTGGCCATCCGAAAATTTTTGTAGGTACAGATTGTGATACGCTATGTCCTGGTAATAATATTGATAAAGTTGAAGGTATAATAAAATGTACTATTCTACCGCCCAGCGAATTGTTTCATCCAGTACTACCACGGAAAGCTCATGGAAAGCTTATGTTCGTTCTATGTCGGAAATGTTGTGATGAGCTAAATCAAAACGACTGTGGCCATAGTGACGACGAAAGACAGTTTATGGGGACATGGGTTGTAGATGAGGTAAAACGCGCCGTATGTGTTGGTTATAAAATTTTAAAAGTGCACGAGGTATGGCAGTATGAAATAACTGTTTATGATAGAAATACAAAAAGCGGAGGATTGTTCGTTGACTACATAAACACATTTTTAAAAATGAAACAAGAAGCCAGTGGGTATCCTGTAAATTGCACGGATGACGCAAGTAAAACTGACTATATAAGAAGTTATGAAATAAATGAAGGAATTCAACTGGAGCCGTCTCAGATAGAGAAAAATGCAGGGAAACGTTCCAATGCTAAGCTCATGTTGAACTCATTCTGGGGTAAGCTAAACTATATTATAATTTATTTCATATTAAGTAATTATTATTTAAAATTACAGGAAAATTCGCGCAGACCGAAAACAGATCTCAAACAACAATCGTTTCCAGTGCAGAAGAATTATACGATTTATTGGCTAATCCAGCAACCCAGGTCAATAGAATAATCCCAGCGGGAGATCACATGGTTTACGTTAATTGGAAGCATGATGCAGAAGCGATAGAACAATTAAAGACTGTTAATGTGGTTATTGCTTGCTATGTAACGTGTCAGGCACGATTACGGTTATATGACTTTTTAGAGACGTTGAATCGTAGAGTTTTATATTACGATACCGATTCAATAATTTTTTCTCATTCACCTAACGAATATGAACCTGAAACGGGAAATTACTTAGGCGATCTCACCGATGAATTAGAATGCTACGGTCCTGGTAGCTTTATAACGGAGTTTGTCTGCGGGGGGCCTAAAACTTACTCATACAAGGTATTTTCTCCAACAACCGGGGAGGTGAAAGAAATATGTAAAGTTAAAGGAATAACTTTAAATTTTAAAAATAGTAAAATTATTAGTTTTGACTGTCTCAAAGATTTAGTGTTTAACAGTAATAATATTAAAAACCCTGTATTACATTTTAATAGTATTAGATGTACTAAGGATCATACAGTGTTAACGAGGAAGGAAAAAAAGACATTTGCTGTTAAGTTTATGAAACGTAGATTAGTAGATAATGTAAATAGTGTCCCATATGGAATAAAAAAGATAAAGTTTAAGTAGAAATATAATATTTATTTGTATGTAATGTATGTAATTTTATTAATATTTCTTATACTGTAACAATTCATTATCAATAATTTTATTTTTGTTATTATTACATCAATATTTTTATTTATATGTACCATTGAATCTCGAAATCAAGTTTTATGTGTAGATGCTTTTGTAAATAAATATTTTTTGTAAATACTTCTTTTATTATTAAATAAACATATACTTAATATCTCATACACAGTTTTATAATATTATCTGGGGTATAGTAATTTAAACAGGGGTGTAAGGTAAGTGATTCTTTCAACTTGTATACACACATTTCCAGGAATTTTAAGTAAATTTCTACCTGGCTTTGAGTTCATTCACTAAAGGTTGTACCTGGGCGAAATTTTTATGCACGGAATTAAATAAATAAATATATACGAGTACAAGCAGTGTTTTTATTATTATACAGTACATAAATAAATACCGTAAGGTTTACTTATATATAAAACTGATTGTTATTTATACACTTCATGACTTAAATAATACTTAAAATTATTTATTACAATATTTTTTAAAATACTGACAGAACATATACCTCACATTTCTATCATTCTCACTTCTATTAACTTTGCTAAACAAGTTTATAAACTCTCTGTGGGTGTATTTATTAATTCTAAACAGTAAATATACTAGACAGTAGAAACCACACACTGCTGATGTGTATTCCTGTAAACCAACTGTGTTAAAAGTCCATTTCTTCGTATTTCTTTTCATGAAATTTGCATGTTCTCTTACATACGGTGCACATCCATAGCTATCAAAATATGTACCATGACCTTCACGGTCTATGTAAATTGCTATCCAATGTGTTCCAGGTAAATTATCAGGATCTGTATTAACAATAAGCGTACATGGAAAATTCACATGCCTTGGTAATCTATTTGCCGCATAAACGCCGAAATGACAAGTATTTTTGAAGCATTTTCTAAATATGTTAAGTATAAACGCTGCATTCATTTCTTCTTCTTAACTAAATGAAGACATTCATTTAACTAACTTTGGTTTCTGAAATTTGATGATTATATAGGGAATTATTGAAATGAAACAACATATTACAAATCATGTAGATTTTATTTAACATTCAGTAATACAAATATAATTTTATACAATCTTATCTACCATAATCCACAATTACATTTCTATTTTTATCAATTTCAATAATGTTATCGAACTCGGCATAAATGACACAGTTTACTGTCTGTGTTAAAGCTTTTTCAAAACCAACTTCAATCCGTAAAGACCCGTGTCGTGTCAGATTACAATGTAGTATTGAGCTTGCTGCCAGGTCTGGAGTTAGGTCAAATGCTGTCAAACAATATCCATTTGGATAGCTATCTCTGTCAATACCATGACCACTATTGCCGAAATGTATGCCTGTTCCCGAAAATAATGTATGGTACATTTGAATGTAAGACTTTTTTTCTCCAAATGATGGTTGTAAAGGTTTCGATGGTATTTGTTGCCCATTTACGCATAGAGATAAATAATTCATTTTAAAATTTTCGAAGTTAAAAGGGTTATGTCCAAAGTCGCCGTTGAATGCTTTATTGGTTACAAAACCAATTACACATCTTTTAGGTAACTGACCTAAGAAAATATTATCTAGAGATTTACCCTGTACACCTGAAGGAATTGTGATCGCTTTAACTTCTGATCTAGTTAATGCATATTTTGCCGTACTTAATTGTAATGAACTATTATGAGCGAGTAATATGCTAGGGTTCAATTTGACACGACGCACAAGTAATGTAGCTTCATTAATTTGTACTTTGAACTTTGAATCTGTACCTATCAAATGAAAATTATCCCTTGAGCGTACTAATCTAATTCTCATTTCTACACCATTGAGCAAGAATTTTTCCTGATTGAATATATCAGCGTGAAGGTGGCCTAGCATGTCAACATCTTTACTTTTTTCAGTAATTCTCTGACGTTTGTTATAGCCAGGATTTCCACCTGCGTCGGTATTATTCATTTTTCCAGCCTCGTCTGAATACCATAACGCTGAAGTAAGGTGTGATTTCTTAGCATCATTACCATAATTTAATAAACTTTCGATATAAGCTCGATAGGGGTACGTATTCATCGGAGGACTTACGAGCTTTTGATTTAAATAAATATCAACTTGACTAAAAATTGAATGAAGCCAGTTATTAACGGGGGCCACATTGTCTGTGTCACTTAATACGGTGCCGTCAGTTTTAAGAATCTTTGCATTTACATAAAGCATAGTTTGCGACAAATCCAGGTAATCTTCTCCATGTCCCGGTATAACAAATTCTATCGGGCCGTCTTCCGAAATCGATGATAATGGTTTATAATTTATCCAGTCTGCCTGTTCGATGCTAGTCTGAGTTGGAGGAATACTAAATATGTCAAGCTCAGTTTTTACACATTCACAAGACTGAGCGTGTAAAAATGCCATTCTTAGTCGAATATATCGTTTTCTCTTGAACGTTTTTTGTTCTTTACTGTAGTGCGTACCAGTTTAGAATGACTTTGTTTCTTAACAAACCGCTTCTTTTTATTACCTGACCCACTCATAATTTTCTCAATCTTGTTTTCGGCTTTACGTTTTAAATTATTCCCTGCTTCATTAATTCGTTTCTTGAATGATTCTTTAGCTGGCTGATTTTCACTTAGATCGCCTAAAAAGTGAATTCCCGAACTGAGTGCTTCCTTGCCAACTGCCTTCACTCCTTTTTTTAGTACCGGTAAAATACTTCTAAACAATCCACTAAAAAAGCTTCCCACTCCATGACCTCGTTGAAATTGATTTCCCCTATACACTGTTCCTATTCCACTTCCTGCCTGATGATTATAATACTCTTGATAAGGACAAGTTTTCATTTTGTTTGTCGAAAGTGCAGTTTAACGGACAAAACTCCAAACTGAAATGGCATTTTGCTCCCATCGTTTGTCCTTATATCTATTTCAATGTTTGAAAATTCCCTTCTTAAGACAGGAACGAAATGTGGTTGTGAATATGATATCATTTCATTAGAGCCAAAAACATACTTATCAGTTTTTACATGTACAATTCTCAGTAACTGAGTTACCACATCCCCTACTACCTGTGGTTCAATAATGTCGCAATAAACATATAATTGCGGAGGAATGCCTAACGCTAAATTTGGCAGATTAACTGAAGTCTTTTGCTTACATATATCGATAAATGGTGGATACCCAAGCTGTAATGCTAATCGGGGCGATAATTCCACGGAATATACATTAGCTGTCTTTATTTTTGCCGTAACTCGACTTTCTGCCTGATCAAAAGAAAATGCGATATGTTCATTAACAATTTTATTTTTATTTATTTCATGTAGTACTCCGTCAATACTTTCGTAATTTTTTGAGGGAATTTTCTGTACAGATAGAATATATTCTACTATAACATTCTTTTTTTCTTCTTTTCTTTGTAATATAATTTGAATTTGATTTTCTCTTTTATTCATATTATAAATCGAGCATGGATATATTATTTCAGCTAAACCGACTTCCCACTCGCCGGTTAGTTTTATATTTTGCGGTAGCTGTGTAGTGAAACATGTAGTCTTATTATTAGGAAAATATTGCATGGAATTATTACTGGGTAGTGTTATAAAAAATTCTTTTTCATTCATGATTTAATAAGCGGAGTGAATTTGCAGGAATCCAGGAGTTAAATTTATCACTATAACCTTCCCACTGTACGAGATACTGTTTTCTGGCACCTGTACCTTTCGTGGCAATAATTTTATCTATTTTATACGCTGTGTCAGAATCTACATAAACACGTTGTAGTTCATTTTTATAAAAAGTGCCCTCTATAATCTCGTTATTTAAATCTTTTAGTTTATAAACAGTAGGAATTCTATTACTAATAGCATATATTTTGAATATTTCTGCACTCCAATTTGATTCATATCCCTTTTCAAATATATTTTTATATTTAGATATTCTAACATTATCCCCAATTTTAAAATTTTTCTGTTTACTTTTCACATTTTTATACTGATTTCTCCAAATCTGTAATATGTTAGTGTCATTGACTTGACAGGGCGCCATTTTTATTGACCTGTGTTTAGTTTTATTATACGATGCGACCAGATCCTGTAAAATATCAACATATTTGTATGTATTTTTATAAGTAAAGTATCGATACATTTTTGTTTTCAATGTTCTGTTAAATCTTTCTACAAAACATGCCTTTATATCGGGGTTATGTGTCACGTAAAATTTAACATCATTTTCTTTTAAAAACACCTGTACTGACTTCGCTATAAATTCTTTTCCCTTATCCGTTTGCAGGTAGAGCGGCTTTCTTTCTTGAAATATATTTTGAAAAGCCTTTATGACGCTTGAGGGTTTCTTATCTGACAGAGGGACTGCCCAAGCATACCGACTAAAGACGTCAATGACTGTTAAAATATACTTATAATTATCGTTATATCGGCTTAGCTTCCTCATATCATTCAGATCTGCTTGAAATAAATCATTCATATTTGAAACACGATACCTATTTCTTTGAAAACGTTTTCGAATTGTTTTATGCATAGTGTATGCATCTTGTGAGCTGATCCATTTTTTAATTTCTTCAGGCTTGTATTGTCTTTTCATAAAATTTATTAAATTACTAGCTCCTGAAAAACCAGCAGGATGTGTAGGATCAAAGTATATTTCAGCTAGTTGTTTATTCATTATGTGAATGAAAATCGTTTCCACTTTTGTTTCGTAGGTTTCGATAAAATAAATTCGTCGTCCGCAAATACAGAACTAGATCGTTTAACTTTTTGAGAGTTTTCTTTGGAAGAAATTTCTTCTCCTCTAGTAAAAAGTTTTTTTCTCTGAGGGTTTTTAATTAATTCCGTAGGAATATTTATATTTTTCAATGCGTTCACAAAATCTGACCAGCCCGTTGGATTATTATTTTTTTTATATCTTACTGTATCTGCTATCAAGTCTGATATATTAGAATTGGGAATTTCTTTATTATCTATATAAACTATGCCTTTCTCATTCCATGATATTAATTTTTCCTTTTTTAGTCTTTCCACTAACAAACGAGCATTTTCGCGATGTGTTTTTGGTATTATATTTATTATATGTTCAACACCGTCTTCTTCCTTAGCATGTACGTATGATTCTGCATTCATTTCCTCTTCGATATGTAATTTTATAGGTTCCCTGTTTTGTTTTTGAAAATATAAAAATCTTTGTAAAATTTCTTGGTACATTCGCCATTTTTCGTATTCCGGTAAATTTAATTTTAAAACATTTTTCATTTCTTTATCTAGCTGATTAGTTATACTTTCATCTTCGCTAGTAATACTGCTTTGCAAGCGACTTAAATTTTCTGGAGATATTAGAACCATCTTCTTAGTGTGTTCCATTTTTAATTTTTAAATTAAGTACTCAGAACTCCGCCCAGGAGAGGGCCTAATAATAGTGGTAATATCGCACCGCCCGACTGAACTAATATTCGTTTTTTCTTCTTCCAATTTTCACCACGTTTGACAAGTTTTCTTAAAACATTTTTATGTCGTCTTAATGCAACTCGTTGTTTACGACTGAGAGGTATTTTACCTTGTAAAATATTATAAGTACATTCACAAATACACTTGATTGAGCTACAGTCAGTATTTTTTAATAAGGCTAATCTGTATTTCGGTTTAAGTGAGCGTAAAGCACGGAGAAATTCGGCATTGTTTGTCACTGTTCTACTCATTTTCATGAAATAAGATCCGGCATATTTTTACACATATATTTATATGATTTTTTAGGTAGATAGATATATGTGAGATCATCACGTGACGTACGAAAACGTAACTATTCGGGTGTATTTTGTTTAAGATCAAATATCATAAATCCATGAGGAATATTTGTTGCATCATTGTAACATTCTTGAATAAATTTCACATTTTCCGGAAAAATCTGTCTTGATAAGTGAAGAATTTGTGCTCTGTCGCGAGGGTTTTTAAAATAAATTATGTAATTAGCGTTAAGAGAAATATCCCGTTGACCCCTCCCTTGATGAAATAAGTTTTGTGTAAGAAAAAATACGGATAAATTTTTATGATGAGACCATTTTGTAAATATATCAACAATACGTCCATCTGATTCTCTCATTAAATCATCTATTATCATAAGCTGCGGAAAATTCCCATCAATATTTTCTATATCAGGTAAACCTTCAATAAATTCTACATTTTTTATTGAATTATATAAATTCTGCCAAGTTCCATAATGCCAATATATTTTTTTAAATTCCGTATCAGTTTTATTTTTAATATCAGATAGAAAATTTTTTACAAAATAAGATTTTCCACTACCAGAGGGTCCTGCAATTATTGCAGAAAATGGATGTTTAAATTTTGTACACATGTTAACAGTACAACATAGAGTGTAATACTAAAACAATGAAATATAATTGTACTGTATTTATGAGAGGGATGATGGGAAGAATATAATAAAACAAGCTATGTACATTTCAGTTTTCTTTTATTTACACTAAAACAAAATTACATTTTTCCAAATTCTATTAATCTAGCTTGTTTACCAATACCATAATCCTTTATACCAGTAAATTTAATACACCATTCCGTAATATTAGCTTCTTTTAGCTGATATAACTGGTCATCTGTCAGAGTATCAAAACGCGCTGGGAGGTAAGTCACAAAATCTTCACACTCGGCAATAATTTTCCGCCCAAAGCCGGTATGGATAGCCTTAATGTCAACCAATGGGTATTGCTTATTAATCTCCAGTTCAGTTATTTTCTTGCGAGGTTTAATATCGGTAAGTTGTCCTTTCTTATTCAGTGTTGCGAAGTCCATTTCTGTACAGACAAAACACATATGAAATAGTTTATTAAAATATTTTTCTATATAGAATTTACCTGCAAGATTGTGATTGTCACTGCTCGGTTTTCGAACTTCGGATGGAAAGAGAATAAGTTCTACAAACTCACAGCTACTTCTTTAAATATCCTACTCGTATTTCCCCTTCTACCATCACAGCAAGAACATTGTTACATATGCGGTTATTTTTTAAGTACGATGAGAACAAACATGCTATAGTCTGATACTCCCTGTCGCTTACAATCCGGTACACCCACCCTCATACGTGTTACGCTCATCTGTATTTCCAAAAATCAAGTATTAACCAGCTACTTCCAGTGCCCTGATACGTGACAGAAATTATAATTACTTACGCACACCTGCATTTCCTAAAAGCACATACCTATTCCTGTGTTAAAGTATTTTAGTGATTTAAATCTATGTTCCACACCGCGAGCAATAGAAGAGCGGATGTTATTAAAATAATTTTATATTTTTAAACAGTAACCTACCCTGTGGGTATAGCGGAAATATAAAGACTTACTAAAAACACAACGGGAAGAGACGTGTACAGCATTTGTTACCTGTACCCCCAAATTGTATAGATAAAATCTACACAACGAACAAGTTAACTAAGGAAACCTACCCTGTATTAAAAACCATTGCCCCATAATCGGATATTTTTCAAGTCGTATGACCAATTATAATTACGCACACCTGCAATTACAAAAATCAAGCATCACCATAAATATACCGACCTATAGAAAATATTTTACAGCGGAAATATAAAGGCTTCCTAACAGAATATACCTGGACCTGCATATAATACGAAGATAATATCTACAAAAGGAACAAATCAACGAAGGTAGCGTACCCTGTGTTAAAAGCCATTGCTACATAATCGGATATTTTTTCAAGGCGTATGAAATATTATAATTACCTAATTACGCACACCTGCAATTACAAAAGCAAGTACAAACATGTCCTAACCTATTACTTCCGGTCGATTACGACATGACACAAGTACATGACAAAAATTATAATTACAATTACGCACACCTGCAATTCCAGGAATCAAGTACATGTACAAGTACATGTACGTGACCTGAATAAATTAAGAAGTCTGGCTGGGAAGTGTGCCCCCTCCTACTACTTACTTCGTTTTGCTATTATTCCAATTATTTTTTATACTTCGTACCACTACGCACTAAAACTACACAACTGTCAGTATATTTGAAGGTTAGTAACACAAAGCAACAGAAAAGTTATGCTCTGTACGCATGTGCAGTATCGAAACTGAATTTTAAGTGTTTACATGAGTAGTTTTGAAACTAGTTTTCAAGTCCAACCTATGAATTTTAGTTTTGGTTTGAGATAATTCAAAACCGTTTTGACACTGTATACATGGCGTTTTCAAAACTGAAAACGTTTTAAAAACGGTTTCAAAACTGCATGTAAACTCAGTAATTGTGTTACGTTATGTTTAGAAAAATCGAAGCGTCACTTTTAAATATTTTCCTGAATTCGTCATATAATCTACTGAATAATTGACTTTCCCTGCCTAGGCAAGGAAGTAAAATGCAACGTTGCCATATTAATTTTCACAAACACATTTAAGGTTTCAATATGAAATACAATTATTTATGTTTAATTTTCAAATTTTATTAAAATATACATTAATTTTAAATAAAGTTCCGTACGATTTCAATGTGATTTACTTGTTAAATGAAAATAGGTTATGTACAGTTCAGTAATTTTGTATTCTCATAAGATTTCAGAAAAAAAAATAATACTTATCTCGTCAATGAATTTCCTTTTCATGACTCATTATGGTTATTTAACCAAACAATCTCCGTTTTCGTCATGAAAAGACGAACTTCCCTGCCTTGATAAGTAAATAACTATTTCTTGTTGCAAAAACATTCACTAAATTTAGTGGCTGCTAGCGTAAAAAATTAAAAATTTCTCCCACTTGACTATCCCCCAATAAGTGCAGGATGATGTATGGAAAAAGATCAAGCATGTGTTTCTTTGTTTTTTTTTTATTTTTGTTTAAAATTAAGAGAATGTATCTGTAGTAGTATTGACATGCTGTATCGTGGTCTCAACAAAATAGTATTGTCAATAGTATAGAAATTAGAGTTGATTGTATCTGAAAAGCAATGTTAGAAATAACAGCAACATTATAAAAATTGTGCACGTGCTGGCTGTCTTCCTCGACACAAACTCTTTTCTTTTCTGTCAGCAAAGAAACAAATTGTCTCTAAAAGAGTGAACAAAATACAAGCAAAATGAAAACGCAAGTAAACATTGTAGAGGCAGGATGCATACAGACAGACTCCCATAGCATAGCCCAATTAGATGCTCAGCAAGCTCTAAGCTGGTGATTTTCTTTAGGCCGTTTCGCCTACTAGATTCGCAAACTCGTTCACCAAGCCTCGCTATCGATTTTCGCCCGGAGGCATAAAGTTTAATTTCCTGTAGCAGGAAACGGGAATTGTTTCTTTCTCAAAATGTTTTGACGAACACAAGACTGATGTTACTTATACTCAAGATGGATAACATTGTCTTGATAAACGGAAAAATCAAACTCTTAAACGGTTTACAAAAACGCTCTAACTCAACGTCAGCATTAAGATGATACATTTTAAACTTCAAATAAAGTAACAACGAAAAGGAATGTATTTTACTAGCGCACGGTCCTAAAGTTTTGAGAAAATTTTTAGATACTAATAACTTTTTTAAAACTCTTACTTTTTAAACTAATTATTATAACAATTTACAATAAGTATAACAATTTGATGAAACGTTATTTGGTATAAATACAAAACATCTAAAAAAAATTCTCAAAACTTCAGGACTATATGTTATTTTACAAAAATTAAATTACTGAAAAATACAGGATCGCCTTACTAATAAAATTTAATAACTATTTGGCATTTTTAAATTTTTGTTTGAAATTAAAAAATATATATTCATTGGAAATTTGTAATGTAACGTGAAAGTATCTACAACATTTGCTCCGCGAGCCCGATTAGAGTGTGCGAGCCAACGTAGTAGGTAGGAGGAGCCTAGACAGGCGATCGATAACACAGTGCAGCGCGCAATAAGCGGGCGACGTGAGACGGGAGATGTTAGGCGGGTAGTTAGGTAAACAAAGGGAGATAAGCATAATTACCCGCACATTGTTATATAGTTCGAGAAGTCACGAAAATGTTTTAGAAGGTGTTAAGAGCAACTATATAAGCGACGTACGTGTGTGCGAAGCGAGACAGTCACACAGAGTGTTAGTCCGTCAAAAGGACGGTTACATAGATAGTAATACTTGAATTGCACAGCAGTATCGTGGTGAGCGTATGCAGTTTAGTATCTAGTGGAATACTCGGGAAGTTACTGGTATACTTAGATAGCTGTGGAAGTGAATACCCGGTAGTTTTGAGAAGTATTGGGAAGCTATGTAAACCGGGACAGTAACGGCGAATAGAATTGGATACTCGGTAGTGATGTTGTGTTGTGGCATACGGACAGTCGGTAATACTGAGGCTGTGGTAGTTAGACAGTTAGTTACATAAATAGACAGGCAGTGAGGTGAAAGGAGTAAATTTTGTCCGGGCAGTTGAATATGCAGACGCTGTTGAGTCAGTTGAGTATATAAACGCTGTGTACGTGGGTAGGTCGAAAAATTGAATGTGAAGTGACACTAATAGTCGAAATAAATATTCGTGTTAATTATTTAAATAAATAGTGTTAGTGTTTAACTAGTTACTTATATTCGTAGTCTTAAATTAGTATTTAATAGTTGTTTAATATTAGTAATCCTCATTGTTATTATCTTTTAAATATTTATTTATCTTTTTAATAAACATCTATTTAAATTAATAAAAATAATAATTATTTCATTTTTACACCCAAATCAATAAAAACGTTACAATAATGAAAAACCAAACAGAACAACACGTAAAAATCTTTTAATTAAATTTTATTTATTATTTCAAAAAACCTGATGAAGTCAACACATACTATTCCGTCAATTCTATGTATTTTATATAAATTCTTTATAGAAAGTTTCTTGCAAAATATTATACATGTATTTATATAAATACATAAATTCTCTTGATGTGTACCACAAATATAAAGTAAATACAGAAATGTACCATCAAGAAAAGAAACAACTTGTAATTTAATAAATGAAATATTATACATGTATTTACAGTAAAATTATACCATAAACATATTATACCTACTATTGTTGCCATGGTGATGCTGCATAGTTTGCAATATTTATGAAAAATTATTTCTTTATAATTTTTTTATCTTTGAATAAATTGAGTATGAAGAAATAAATGAAATCAAAGTGCAAAGAAAATTATGTAATATTTATAAATCAAATAAATATATCATGACGGCATATTACTCATTGCTGGGTTTGCCAATCTGCTTTGTACATAGATTTCGGTATTGATGATGACATAATAACACTAAATGTAAAAAGTTATATTTACCTGCACTTTTTCAAGAAAAACTGTTAAAAGTTACTAATGATAGTACTTTTGGTTAACCACTTATCACCAAAATCAAATCAGCTCGTTTTGGAATTGTGGTATTCTATTCGAGTTATGCAACCCGAAACGACCGTCATACGCACACAATACACAAAAAATACAGACAACATCGAAAAATAAAAATCGTATTGTAGGGAACTTATTCATTCAAAACTTGACATTTAAATTTTTGACCAAAGACAATACATTCCTTACCTAAAGGTCATGAAAAATAATGAACAAGACCTTTATTTACAACCTGATAATCGGAAAAGAAGCATATTCTCACCTAACTGACCCTGTGAATAAGCAAATTCCGTGTAAAATGAACACTAAAATTGGATTATATTTTATAGAGGTCTCAACAATCACAAATACATTAGATGTAACTTCGAAGCATTTGTTTTATTTTCGGCTGGATATGTTGTCTCCTCACGGAGTATTCGCTAGATGTCACTGCTTGTTCTATTAAGATGAACTGTACTATATTTGAAACATTTGATTTATTATTAACGAAAAGCAATTATAAAATGTATGAAACAAATTGATATTAGTATTAAGAAAGGATAAAAAGAATTGTATGTAATTATTTAATTTATATTATTCTATTGATTTTTAAACAATATTATTTTTGTGTACATGCTTATTATTCTATTTGTAGTTTTTTCTTAATTTATTTTTGTGGTGGATCCGGATTTTGAAATAAATGTATAAAATTAAATTAATCAATTGAATGCCATGATTATTTAATGGATCCTGGTCCAGGATATGGTTATGAATACAGTCCAAAATTCACGTAACACAAAACTGGGCGTCGATTTTGTAACTTTAAATTCTGTCTGATTTCAAATTCTGTCGGAATTGGGTTTTCTCTATAACGAATTCTACTGCTCCAGACCAGTAGATTTTGAAATCTCACAGAATTGCGATTCTTCCAATTCTTTCTCAGGATAGATATAGAATTTGAAATCTGACAGTATTGAGATTTCCCCAATTCTTTCTCTGAACAGATTTCAAATTTTACTGGTCTGGAGCAGTGAAAACTCAATTCTGACAGAATTTGAAATCGAGGCCCAAACGACTTCACAACTTCTAAACAATGGAACAAAATATCACAAATACATTATAAGGATCGTAGAGACATCTCTCGGCAAACTTTTAAGTAGACTTTATATATCTCTATCTCTAGTTGTCTCTTTCTGTCCAGCCGAGATCATAACAAACAGTAGTGAGGTATAGGGCATGTTTTGTCTAGTATATTTATGGTCGTTGAGAGGTCTAAAAGTCTACACGATGTAGTGTAAATTTTACTACTTACAAATTTGGTCGAAATGTACACCTATTGGTTAAAAATATAACACGCATTTCATGGTAACAATACCAAATTGTGTTACATCTGCAACACATAGGCTGCATTTTAACTGTATAATGATACACATGATGTACCTGTGTATGGAAATAAAGAGAACCAAAGTATTCGGTGATGGATATGAAGATAAGAAGTCATTTATAAAAAAACATTTGTCGTAAAGTAAAGTATGCCTCTTACCGGTTAATACCAGGGGCCGTTGTCTAAAAATACACATTAAGTGTTCATATTTCTCTTTAAATATCACTTAATACACAGAAATATACGACCGTTCACTACAATATATCAAAAGAAACTATTTCGTATTTCGTACCACATATACAACCGCGCAACTTAAAACGTGTTTCAATAGGCACAGAGTAAATAAAAACACTGATTACAGGGAAATAAAACACAGCACAATTTCTTTAATAAAATAAAAAATTTATTCTGCCAGATTTTGATTTAAAATTGATATAGTTTCAATATTAATATTTTAAAGACTACACCAAATAGTTTAACATTTTCTCATTTTGTACATCTAAAAATAATGATGATCTGGAACTGGATTTTTTTTTAATAAAGACTAGGATACAAAATATGTTTTTTATTAAACAATTAGATATATCCACAATACTGTCATTAGAATCTCAGTAATGACGCATACTGTTATTATATTTTAAAATAAATGATCATTGTTAGAAAGTGACAGAATAAATTAATTTTATTTAACAAATTCGAATCAATTTCATAGTTTTTACTGCATGTATAATATTACTGTCAAAAGTTCGAATGTCATTTGAAGGAACAAATTTGAAGGAATAAATTTGATTTACTTTGGAAGTCAATTTATCTATCATTTATAAAACCGACTAGTACTACATTTATAAATATCTGGTCCATACTTTTTATTATGTGTTGATACCTATTCGTAAGTTTAACGTGACTAATACGTAAACTTGTTATTACAGTTTATTCCCCATGCGTCCCTATTGAATTCCTCATTCCATTTATTATTATTAACTCTGTTTTTTCACGTCTGTTATGTAGTTGTTTGTTTGCGTTCTGTGTTTTATTTCCATGGCATTCTTTGTGTCTTTAGTTTCTTTGTCAGCTCTTTCATTTCCTCGTATTCTAGTACATACGTCCTGGAGTCCATAAAAATGTTTCTCTGTTGATCAGATTTGTTTGAATTCGATGTATTTCCATTTGAATGTTTATTGTTATTGGGTTTCTGAGGTATAAAGTATTTGCACTTTGGAGTATGAAAATTATTTGTTAATAGTTACAATTAAGTTTATATGGAACGTATTCGATGTCACGCGGTAGTTAGTTAGTTTTTAATTTGATTAGTTTAAATCGAAAGGTATGTACCATTCTAGTTGTCATATATTTAGTTCAAACAAGATACCATTTTGATGGTTTTGCGTGATAACTTTCGAGTTTTTATACTATTATAGTTATGTGCAGTCTATATTTGCCGAAAATAGACATTGGCCAGTACACGATCCTACTTTTATAGAGTGTTTTTGTTAAAAGTAACGCCTAACCTCTTATGAATATAATGTAAAATGTATAATAGCGTCGTTATTAGTATAATACTATGTTCGAAATAGAAGCAATTAAATTTTAACGACTACCAGGAAAACATCACCAAATTTTCAATAAATAGGTACCTAATAAGTATTTTATTACTATATCATATTAACTTTGTTTAGACGAAGGCTTGAAGAATATAGCCAACCAATACTTAATCCTTTATTTTCTCTAATTTTCTTCTGCACAATTTTTAACGCAATAGCTGAAAGAATGAATTGGTGATTAAGGGTAATTAGCGAGTGTTTCATCTCTACCATTCGTTTATGGATTATTTTAGAGAAAAATACTTCAAATAACAGTTATAGAAAAATTAATTGTACGCATCTTTTATTTGAAATAGTTTTCTCCAGAATAACCCATACACGATTAACAAAGATAAAACACTGCTATTCAACTCCTCGCTAATCACCTATAATCACATTTTCATGGTACCAGCCGTTAGTATTACAAACTTTTGTTTAACTTAGTATTACAAACTAAGTTAAACAAAAGTAAATCAATATTAGAAAATATAGCCCGATTAAAACCCTAGAACGCTAAGCTTCGTAAATTTTACAACGGCGATATGTATTTTTCGGTCGTAATCTTACGGATTCGTTAGATACTGAGCTCTGCGTCTTGCTATTCTCTTAAACAGTGTTGGTGTTTAGTTCGAAGGTATTGGTTGATTTTTTAGTGTGACGTTAAGCAGCTCTCAAAATCGTAAATTTCAAGAAAGGTTAGTCTAAACGTAACTATTATCGTTTTGCACCATTCAAAAATAAACTACATTTTAGATTAAAACTGCGAGTCTCCAACTTGTAGTACGTAGTAGGAGTTATTCTATGTCTAAACTTTGGACAGCAAGCAGACTTCTAACTCAAGCCGAACTTAAGAGAATTGCAGAAAACTATATTTTAGAATTGGATGACGACAGCATAGCCGGATCTAGATACAGGCAAACCTAGGCAGTTGCCTAGGAGTGTCAATCAAAGTGGAGCGTTTCATAATCATATTTTTTTTTAAAACTCATTAGTAAATTTAAATTCGATTTTTTTCACTTGACCCTCACGTCATTGATTTCTAAAACGCAAAATAACAAGTTATTGTATACATATCTCTGTCTTCCTTATGGTGTTTCTTACATTATATCTTTGATACGTAAGTCTACTAGTTTCATATTTGTCTTACTAACGCATTTAGAGAAAGATAGTTATACGAAATTTGAATATGACATTCGACAGCAGTGGTACTTAATATTTTTGCATGCTCGTTTGCAACCCAAATTCAGGCGAAATTAGTATGAATTTCATTTTGGACAAATAATGTATGAAATATCTCAAATGTAGGTTTGCCATTTTAGATGTACATATTTGTCAATGTAAATGTTATTCTTATAATTTATTGGCGATATTTACCCCTTACGACAAATGGAGTAGTAGTTTAGTTTAAGAATGAATTCAGCATAAAATTTACAAATTTAGGTTAAATTTTTAACAAATTTGGATTACGAACACATGGATTTCAAACGAAAATTTACACTTCTAATGTGAATAATTATGAACGTGGTCTGAAATTGAAACATCAAAGAACAAGTTGCACCTTTTACTTGCGATGAGTGTAAATATGTATGTAAATATTAACTACGTACCAAATTTCAGCTCTGTAGACCGTTAGAATGTCGGTTGGAATGATTTGTAAAAAGTTGGAACAGACATACAAACAGACTGACAGAGACATACAGATAGTCAACGCTAGTTAAATAGATGGATAAAAAAATGTGGTTAGTGATTATGATAAACAACTAAAGGTGTATAAATACGTACGTATACAACTCGGTACTACACAATAAAGGTAAAATATATAATTTTAAAAATAGTTATATAGGTATTATTTTGGAAAAAGAAAATGTCCATACATTCGAATTATATACCTAAGTATGTATAACCATGGTTAAGGCTGGTTCATGTAAGCTGTAAATTTAAGACTGCATCTTAGCATTAGCATTATAATTTTGCGTTAATAATTCGAGTATAGACAAATGCGTACTATGATATATGTAGCTGTAACAACCTTAGCATTATGCCGTAACCCTAGAATACGCCAATTTCTAAATACTTAAGTCATAATGCTAATGCCGAACAATCAGAAGCTTGCTGCTGGCGATATTCATGTCTTTGAATTTGACGTTTGACGCTTTAAAAATTCTGACACTTTTAAGTAAAAATGAACGGTTTTGAAAAAGATATTCAACTAATTAAATTAGTGGAACAACACAAAGATATTTCCGACAAAAAAAAATTATATAAAATAAAACGGCACTGCAAAATGCTTGGGTGTGACTTTCATATGATTTGATTTGTTTATCTTTTCTTTAAATTTTGTTTGGTTTGGAGGCAAGAATTTTTGAATATTATCTCAGATATAGGTACCTAATACAAAATTAATAAAATAATACAAATAATAGTAACTGCCATTTATCGTGCAACTAATACGCCAAAGACAATTTATCCATATCTATATTTTATATGTCCTTGTATGTCAACTCTTATTTTTTTGCCCTAAGAAGTACATGTACCAGGCAACGCAATGTAAAGTTTAATACAAAGTCATAATACTAATGCTAGGGTAAAGTCTTAAGTTTACAGCTTATATGAACCAGCCTTTAGCTTTTATGATTTAATTGCACTATACACAAAACTATTTGAGCTTTACTGGTAATGACGTTTCCATTACTACCAGTACCATTAGATTCACACGAACATCCAACTATGACGTGAGGGTCAAATGAGAAAAATCGGTGTTTAGATACAAACCTTACTGAAATCTCATATGTCATATAGTTTACATGTAAAATCGTGCCTGAGATAATGATATACGAGTCTATACATTTTTATACGTATAGACATACGAATAGAAAATTTTAGGCAAAATTTGCGGGAGTTATAGAGTTTTAGTTGAGGTGTGAGGATTGCACTTTAATAATATAGTCACATTTACTGACTTGCTGATATTTTACGTATCACTGTGTTTATAATTTTAATATATTTGACTTGTACAGGGGCGGTAATTGTAATATTTTAAAATATAAATGGTTAAAATTAAGTTAAGAGAAAAAGCGGGCGTAAGAATAGAAAATTAGCGAAAGAAAAAAAGACAAATTAATCAAGAAAACAAGTAAATTAGATAGTTTTCTAATAAAAAATATAAGTACCTAAGTTTTTGTTGAAGTTAATTTTTAGTAATAATATTGGTAATTCTACACCAATTGAATTAAAGTAATGTTTATTCATGAACTTTTAAGTCACAAGCCGGTTCGGCGAGAGGGTTAAATTCACATGGTTTATACAATATTTTATTCAATTTGGACGAAATAATAATAAAAACCATTATAATATTTAATTTTGACAAAATAAAAAACTAATCAATTAGTAGGTTGTGCATGACAATCGTCATTGATAGACAGACGTCAAGTCGTTTATTTATAAATTATAAAAAAGCTTTATTTTCTGTCATTTGTGTCGCGAAAATAATGAAAATGGCTGATCTGTCTGATAAAGGTTATTTTCTGCGAGAGTGATTTACTTAATTTGTTTAAACCACTAGCAAATATTTTCTGCCTAGGGGCAAAATTAAGCCAAATCCGATACTGGACGACAGAATATAGGAAAATGGGAGTTAGGGGATTTTGTGGATAGTTAAATTAAATACGAATATTCAGAGGATGATTGCAGTTTTTAGTTATGGGATGGATGAAAGAACGAATCAAAATACTTACTTTGCAGCGCTCACACACAAACAACACGTGAAAGTGTTAGTCAGCTCTAAGAAAAGAGAGTACCAGAAGACGGACAGATAGTTCTGGAAGAGGGAACAGTACCTAATTAACCCAAGAGGTCCACTTGTGTGAGTTGCCCATAAAAGATAAGTGAGTACTCACTTTTGCTCAAAATGTAATAAAACATTTTGTAATGAGCACAGGGCAATATTTTTAAAACATGTAGGTACTTAAATGATATTATATTACTGTCTTTATGTTCAATAAATATGTATCTTAGAAGTTTGCAATGATACTTTAAGCTAAAAAACTCATTAAATCAAAAACATAACAAATTCGTAAAATTTACGATCCTTAGTCTCAAATAATGTTAGAAATATGCTTAACGTACTAGAGTTAATGAACCGAAGTTTTTTTTTTTCGTTGATAGAAAATTCTGAATTTGCAACATTAAAATACAAGGAAAGTGTCAGTGAAATATGTAACGAACAGATGAGCACTTCTGTTAATAAAGTAAAGCTTCATTCACAGCTACTTTTTTAATGCACAAAGTTAATACGTAGTGCTAATAGATAATACGTAACGAAGTGTGTTATATGGCAACGCACAAGACCATTCAAAGCTAGTTTTAATTTTAACGCATAATGCATTAACACAATGCATAGGAATAAAATTTTGCAAACTCCAAACTTTTATGGCTGGTTTATGATGGATTTAATTTATAAATTTAGATTTACAAATTTAGATTTGAAATTTACGATTTATCTTGCTGGTTTATAGTGAATTTAATGATATGAAATATGCCCAATCAACTTACGTGGTTTGACACAAATGGGATGACAGTTATATGATATTTATCATTTTTATCATAATCTGTATTTTTCTACAGATAATATTAATAATATATCCATATTTTCAGAATCCATTTGTCAAATCAAAATTAAAATGTTTCAGCTGTCACTTGAAACTGTCATTTTCCCCACCAAAAATCATTGTTTGACATACTGTGAAATAATTGGACGCATTTACAAATTTACATTTAGAATATAAAATATGGTGATATTTTAAATGTAAATTCTAAATCATAAATTTCTTAAATTCATCATGAACCAGTTAAGGCAGATATGTACAATTTATATTTATAAATTTAAATTCGTAAATCTAAATTTGTAAATTAAATCCATCATAAACCAGCCATTATGCATTACGCATTATGCATTAAGTAAATTTGTGACAGCTGTCAAAATGAATTTGCGAGAAATCTCAAAATCTTCAATTTCGAAGAAAACAAATAGCTGCATCTATAAAGTGCTACATTTGTAATACCATGTGCTCAAATAAAATTAAACAACGAAATACGCTTCATCAATCCTTTCCTGCCATGATAAATTTCAATTTTGACAGGCAATTTGAATAAATACAGATGCCAACTATGAATTAAAATTTGTTGCAGAAAATGCTATGTTTTTTTAACATTACGCATTAACACTATATATTAAAGTTATATCTTATGCACTGTCATTACGTATTAAATAAGTACCTAGCTGTGAATGTAGCTTAATTTAAAAATCTAACACCGTGTGTTTACTAGAAACAACCATTTTAAATGATGTATAACTGGAAAGTCCATTAAATAAAAACAAACTACAAATTGAGCTCATTTGGAATTACTTCTCCAACTATCAACTTATAAGCAAAACAAAACTTTCCAATACTTGATTCGTCGATTGAAATTACTTGCACAAAAAATTGTTTAGATTTTCGTGCTAAAGAATAGTTTAGCAATCAGATAAAAACTTAAACTTCCGGCAGGATTTAATTCGTTTCGGAGTCTCATCGTCTCGCTCGTACTTTATACTTTGAGTTGGTAACTCTTTCAAGTTAATGCTTCCCAACTCGTCGTGAAGTAATCTTAGTCCTGCTCGGGACAATTGATAAGTTATAACTGGGATTAATTACAGTTTCTGACGATTAATGTAAACCAACTGAATTCGAGACCCTCTGAGAGAGATTGTGTTACTTTACGTTGAATTATGCACTTGCCTAATGGCTAGGAATTTGCTAGTTAGCAAGTCGTACATTAGAGCTTTGTTTACTATCAGATTCAAATTTTACATATGTTACAACTAGTGATGTAAAATGACAGTCATTTTAAATTAATATGACGTGACAGTCATTTAATGGTTATTTTCAGTCATATTGGGTCATTTTTGGTTATTTTAGTTATTTATTAATTTATTGAATAAATATAACATAAATTTGTAATAAAATATATATATATTTATTGAAAATAATGGAAACAAAGTAAACGTAATACTCGCATTCTAACAAAAATGAACAATTGCATATACAGAATGGTGTCCGGCACAGCCGAACATAGGAAAATCATAGTTTCGTAATTTCCTACATGTCTAATTATTGTACGTAAAGAAGCTACTAATAAAATTTGAAAAGCATAAAATTCTTTGTCTGAATCAATAAACAAAATTAAATTTGCATGCTTTGTAACAGCAGAAATTAAGTATCAAAATGTGGAAAATCGGAATTTAACAAATATATTAAGAAATGTTTAACTATTTATCTGTCATGTTAAAATTAAATTTGGTTTGAAATATCAAAAGAATTTTTGACAGATAGCTATTCTATTCGTTCGGCTACAAAATTATCCTCTTTTGATCAATAAAATGACTTGTATCACAAGACTTAAAAATTCATTCGATATTCCAAACAGAGTTTAATTTATTTTTATTTGTAATTTATCTTCATACGTAATATAACAAGTGATATGATTATCATCGATGATATTCTCGAGTGAAACCGAGTTGCAGATTTTACGAGTCCGAAGGTCGAGTGAAATGTGCTGCTTCGGTTTCACGAGCAATATCTTCGATTATTAATCATATCACGAGCTTATATTTAATGAGAGAATATAATGAATTTTTAAGACACATTACGTGTGTTGCTAACCTAACTTTTAATATATTGTATTACAACATGGTTAATTTAACGATTATCGCACATTTCTATCCTCAAAATTGACTGTCAATGTCAAATAAAGAAAACAAATCCCTTAGTAACGAATATAAATAAGGTGATAATTTTTTTGTTTTTTATCATCGCTGTGATAGACATGTAACTAGGGAGATTTTGATTGGCGGAAAACATATCCCGTTACTCATGAATTATATTCTCAAGTGGATAATTTTGTAATTAAATTAATTCACTTGAAAAGAAATTATAAATAATACCTATAGTCCGTTCGTCGAATCGAGAGAATGTGGAACTAACTCTTGACAAGAGATAAGTCATTTTATTGGTGTTTATTGGTGTTTGAAAACAACGCTCTTGCGTATTTTCAGAACATTGTAGATAAAAAAATGTTCAAGCTACATCATTTTAAAAATGACAAACGTGTCATTTTTAAAGTGACGGAATATTGACGTCACTATCATAAACTAAAATAACCTGACGGTCATTTTGTAAATGACTGAGACTGACCACAGTCATATAATCAACTCACATCACTAGTTACAACTTTACAACCAATGTATGAAAACCGGCACACTGTATGTAGAATTACTGTTAAAGAGTTAAATGAAAAACAACTCAAATAAATATTTTTTTTACCTATACGACTAATATGTTTTAAAACTAATTGTACTATGTAAGAAGGAAGGGAAGGCACAACGCATAGCGGAGTGGCCAATACTATTTTATCATTTACAATAAATTTCAGAATTTGTTGTTTCATTCTTTATTATGATGGGTATGATGATCCGATGATGTTTTTGGAGTTGATAAAGGTTAAAGAAATTACTCGGAACTGCAGTTAAAAACTTTTATTGAATTAAACCGAAGTTCGGTCATACCATACTATAACTATCTTCAGGGCTATTCAATCTCAAAAAATGGAAGTATAGCAATACAAAAACACATTTTAAAATTTATAAATATATTTTATCGTCAACGAATAAAAGAAAAAATAAATAAACAAGATAAAAAAACAAATAGGGTCTCGTGGCGGTGAGCCTCAATGTCTGGTCGCGAATCTCGGGACCCGGGTTCGATACCGACCAACGCCAAAAATTATTTCGAATTTTGGCACAAAAGTGTCCCTCTGGTGCACTCTCCACTCCAGCAATAGGTGCCCGTGATGTAAAAGCCCGCTCGGCGCACGGTACGAGTACGAGTCATCATTAAAGAGCGGGTTATATGCAGTAAAAAAGTATTAAAATATGCATGAAAAAAAAATCATCAAAATATGCCTCATATATGCAAAAGAAACTGTAAATATGCATATTTTTGATAAGAATATGCAAAAAATTGGTCAATTGTTTTTGAATATTGTACTTATATTTACGATAATTTTTAACTTATTTTCATTTTTATATATTCTTTTTATTTAGAACATTAGGTAGGCACAAAGTATAAAAATATATCACAAGGTAATATAAAATAATACAATAAAATAAAAAAAAAACGATTCAGTTTGTAAATAAAACTAATAATAATAAAAATATTAAGGGTATAGACAAAAGTATTATAGATGACAGCTTTACACTATTTTGTGGGAAAATATACTCGCAAACGTTACATTCATAATACCCGTAGACAGTGAAAGTATGACGTCAAAGTCGAGCGGGAATTACAAATCTTGAAAGTGGGCGTCCAGTTTCTTTACTGGATTTTGAAAGAGTATATAGTGAACCATATATATACTGTCAAATTTAAATAGTTACCGTTTGGCCCAATTTGAAAAACATAAAGTTTAATAATGTGGTTTTGTTACATATTCATATTGTATATATTTAAAGTAAATAAAATAAGCCTTATAAGAAACACTTTTTAACTATATAAAATAGTTTTGTATTTACACTTGACGTCAGATGACAGTTATTTAAATTTAAATATGTATGGTTCACAATAAACTCATTTAAAATGCAGTTGAGAAATCGAAACCCCATTTTCAAGAATTGTAATTCCCGCTCAATTTTAACGTCATATTATTACCGTATATACATAAAACACAAACGTATTTTATTTAAATAGAAAAGCAAAAGAACAATTTGTCCAGAATTAATTTTTAATTTTAAAAAATGTGCACTTATATGTACCAAATATGTTTTTTTGCAAAATTTTTAAAAATATCCAGTAAAATATTAGGTAATATACGCACAATATGCATTTTTTAAATTTAATATTTGGCATTAACTTATGAAACGTGGACATATGAAAAGATTTTGTTGATATGCCTAATAAAAAAATATATGCATTTGCATAGAATCCGCTCCTTTGTCATAATCATCATCATTATCGGTATCTGTACAAAGCAGATTGCCACACCTAGCAATGGGTAATATGCCGTGATGATATATTTATTTTATTTATAATAAGCAAGTAATTTAAATAACGTGAACTGGATTACAAAAATAATAATTAAAACCGACAAGAATAGAATATCGATGCATAATCTTTACAACACTAGTGATGTAAAGTTTATAAATCATTATAGAAATGCATAAATCGTAGATATTGTCCTCCATAAATATTTATCTTGATAGTATATTGTAAATGTTTTTAGTGTGGTAATTTAATTAAATTATTTAGAACAAAATCAATTTACTTTTTGCGATTGGCAATTTAGAATTATAAACTTTCTTGGCTACAAAAATATATTTTAACTTAAATATTTAACAAGTATTTTGAAATAAGATTACTAAAAACAATATTTTTTGAAGAATCATACCAAAAATTTTGGTAGCCCTAAAAATATAGACTATATATTTTAATTTGTACACCGAACGTAGTGCAATAATCACAAAGATTTTATAAAAAATTAGTTCATGCCACCTGTGTTATTTGAAAGAAAACTTAAAGAATATTTATGCAAAATTCAAAAAATATCCCTACAAAATTTATTATGAAGAATAGTTTGTTCATAATGAAAATTTATTACAATTTTAGAGATATTTTAAAACAAAGAGCCATAAATAAAGTGCGTCTATTACTCTGGCATGAACAGTTATTATTTATGGACGGCCGACTGCTTTGTCCGAGCCATTACATAGTAACAGAGTAGTAAAACAGAACATTGTTACACATGTTTAGAAGTTTGGCTGGTGGTTTGATATCCCCTTTGGTTTAATAGCGGTTTTAAACTTGTTAAACTACATGCAACAAATCAATAAAATCGGCGTTTGCAAGATAAACAAAGCCAACGGCCTAAACGAACTGGGACGAATCTATTTTGAAATTGATTACATACGGCAGTCAACAGACGTGTATATGTGGTTTGCATTGACGTCACGGAACTAATAAAATTTTATACATCAGTCATTTTAAAACAATCGGTGTAGTACGGATAAGAAAATAATGGATATCTCATACTAACAATAGCAGCTGCCATTGGGATCTGATGTACACAGGTAACAGTGATGAACAAAAAAAGGACATTATTTTCTTTCTATAAACTGATCCTGCTGTGAATGACAGAATTTTTATTAATATTATAGCGCTGAGCAATTTGTCTAATCGACATTTCTTCTTCCGCTCTAACAATTATCAAACACTTCACAATATGGCTAATTCGAGGTATTTTTTTTACTTCAATTCAACTATTCAATTTTTGACAAATAAAAGTGCCAAATGTCATAATTGTAAAGCCAAATTCAATCAACTAAATCTAATAGAAGAAAGTTTACTTGATTTTTCGACTTGTCCTATTTTTTCTGTCCACCACTGTACAAGATATTATCGCAGGGCCTTTAAGAATTTTACAAACATGTTTGGTAAATGACTGTCTAAAAAGTTTATAAAACTGGTCACATAGGTGTTGTACTTTTTCAGCGATTGATTGATTAAGATAGCTGGAACACAAAAATACACTTTTCAGTTTGTGTTTTTTTATAGGTTTATAGCTGTCAGCTACAACAGCTCTCACCCCGTGCTCAATGAATTAACTGTTGATCGGGCCTATTCTGTAACTCAGTGATTAGTTTTTAACAACTGGTTTAATTTTCTAACCAATCAAGTTCGTTGACATATAACAAAAAAATGGATTTTTACTTGTCAAATCAATATCTATTGGATAAAATATTTAACCAGTGGTTAAAAATTAACCTCTGAGTTACAGAATAGGTCCAAATGGTCGCTAACTTCACTTCATATCCAATACGATCAAAGCCATTGGGATTCGGATTTAGTTCGCTTTGGAAACAAGTACGTTCAGGCACATAACAATGGGAGTAGAAAAATGTACTGATGTAATTATTATAAAAGAATCAATAAATTATTCTTTGTCCTACGTAGAATAGTTTGAACAAAATACTGCTCAAAATACGAACCTAAACTCGTTCATATCAACAATACTCGTTCGAAATCTACCGTCTACTTTTCTTTTGCGCAGATTTGAAACGTTGTTTACAAATCGTGTGACCTTAATATAAAATTTCTGCTATTTTACTTAGAGTGAACTGGGGTAAATATGAAATGTAAAAATATTGAGGTAAATGTAAAACACTGTTACCATTTTATTCAGGTCTTCTTTATCATATTAACAATCTGTGCTTTTTTTAAAGTTTGAACTTAAATTTAAAGTTTAAATAACTTTAAATGTTGTTCTTTACTGAAAATATAAACATTGTCATTCTGATCAGACTAATGTCATTATATCTGTGCGTGTTTAGTACTTTGAAGATAGGTATCCAAAAATTTGTGATATGTGCATTTTTTATCAAATTAATAATAAAAAGCTTCAGCAATCAAAATCAATCACAATGTTTATGTATAGGTTTTTCCTTCGGGAAATGTGAATATCAAATAGGTATATAGGTGTAATATATGAATTTGATTCTAATTTGTCACACTTTTCATTTTTATTTCGATGTTTTACCAGATACGTTAGTATAGAATTAAAAAAGTATGCTTTATATTTTTTCGATAGTTTCTTCCTTCAATTTCTATTCCAAAATTCACGTTTTTTTATACACATAGATCAAAGGAGAATGATAAAACAGGGGCCTACAGTACAATTGATTTAAGAGAAATTAAGAAAAAATATTGAAAGTATATACTTAATAATGAATATTAATAAAGAAATAAGACGATATAATTGAAATACTTCGGAAATAAGAGGATTTTTGTTATAGCATCTCGTCATTCATGAATTCCATATATATTATTTTGATTGGCGTCTTAAAGACGGCCTATAAATATATAACGAATACCCAATTAGGGGAGGAGCCTACTACCAATGGAAGCAGAGGAATTCAAATAGTGGAGGCGTGGCTATTAGTCCAATACTGAAATTCTCAAACAGTTTTTATTTGAATATAAATATTTTGCATTAAACTTAATAATTTAAACACATTTCCAATTCTAATTCATGTAGACTTGTACAGTATAATAATATTCATTTATATTTTATAAATATAATTTAGAAATAGCATATATTTCAAGAACATTTAGGTTCACGAAAAAAATAGTGTGATATAAAAACTTATATTCGTGACGTCACATCTATATTTTCAAATTTCGGGGGACTATAACTCGCTTATTAATAGGAATTTTTTCACCGGATTTTCACCGACAGTCTTAGTTTTACTTATACGTTCAGATGAAATTATATTTAAAAAATGGTGGAATCCCCTATTCAGTCTGAATCGACTTAATTTTTAATTTAATTGAAAGTTTTATTTTTGTTCCATATTTACCCTAGTTTACCATACATTTTAAAGAATGTAAAAATTTCAACAATATTAATTTATTTAGGGGTTTGCACCTTCTCAGTTTTATTTTCCAACTGTTTTAATTTTTCGTTTTGCGTACAGCGGGAGTGACTTCACACCATTTATGGAATTGTGTGTTTACTCAATGTACAGAATATTATTTTCGGGTTTACATTTGCATGTTTAGGGTGGGAATCGCAATTTCAGTTTTGCTGTACCAGTTTATAAACCTATACTTTGGGCCGGTTTATCAATGCAAGGATAAATAATTTAATTGACAGATAACTTTTTAACTGCCAGTTAAAACATAGAAAGCGTTTATCAAACAAAAGTTAACGTAAACTGTCAGATAAAATTGGCCAAAATTTATCCGTTACTTCAACTGGCAGATAAATCTATTATCTAGCAGTTAATAATAATAAATACAATAAACAATTAATTAATTAAAATGTGGTAAGTATATTATACTGATATTTTGTATTAATTCTATTCAAATATTACAATTTTTATAACCTAAAATGTATAGTTGCAGAATTTTTTAAATCGATTCTATATCCCTTATGTAAAATGCTTTATTACCCTTGTATTACGTTTTATAGTTTTAACTACGGACATTACACAAGAAAAAGAGACCAGAGAGATACAGATTTCCAGAATTTCATATAAGGAAAGCGTTGAATTCAATGAAGATATAATCAACAGTTGGATAGTTGGATGTTGCTATTTCCCCGTTCTTGAGGACTAGATAATCGTGAAACATATTGATAAAATGAATAAAGATGTTACAGATAAAAATAAAAACGTATTATAAATATACAAATCATTACAATAGTGAATAAAATTGTTATATAATGCAACATTCATGTCAAATGAAACATACCGATTGCAACAATAATAATATTTGTTGGTAGCAATAAATTAATATAGATTATAATATGAAATAATCAGTAAGAATGATTGCAACATTAATTCATAATTATAAAATTTAGGCAAGTACAACAATGAAGAATGTTGAATATACAGATATAAATATTTAGATGTAGCGCCTTCGTTCTTAAATTTTCCATTAGTATTGATATCTTTTTTATGCATATTGTGGTTCCTAGAACATATATTGTCATTTTATCAATATAAATATTTTTAATATATTTACTTATCAGTTTAAAAATATAACAATTCTGTATTTTGATGTACAATTCATACAATAATATCCAAAGTACCTCATTATTCTCAAATAATTAACAAAAATCTATCCTATAAAGATCTGTCAGGTCTGTATTCTTGATCTATCAAAATATTTTGAAATTTGACACATGAGTCCCAAGCTAATCATTAAAGGTTTTACAATTTCAGTGTTACCAATATATAATTAAATGTAAGTTTGTTAACTGGCAGATAACTTTGTATTGATAAACAATCGTGTAAAGTTATCTGACAGTTAACGTTAACTGTTAGATTGTTATCTGGCACTTTTATCCTTGCATTGATAAACCGGCCCTTAATCAGTTGAAAATATCTTTATGATACGTATTATGAATTTTATAGTCAAGTTACAAGTTTATTTACAAAACACCCGTATACTGCTTTACTACGATAAATAAACTTATATGAAGCAAACAACATAAAAGCAAAAACCTTTCCTCTTTTATAAATAATAGCCGTTTACGCAACAATATCAGTAAATCAAAGATGACTTGATGGTTTTTTAAACTTCTATGGAGAATAAATTAGCACTTTGTTTCGGTTTACTTAAAAGCATGTCTAAAGACACAATAATTAATAAAAAGTTTTTATATTTCACTGTTTTGTTCACATTTGAATTTTCTGTGTAAATAGAAACAATAATAAATTGTCAAAAAGTAACAATGGTTTGCATGACTTATTTTGCTAAACATATTGAAGATCATAATGTATAAATAATTGATTTTTTAATTGCAAATAACTTGGTATTTTGAAAAAATTGTACTTTAACTATCCCTGATGATGATTCATTTGGAATCGAAACGTAGGAAAGTTAATATTATTGTTTCATAAATACTGTTTACCAAGACTGCAGCTCCAATTATTTCTCATCATCCCTACAATCTTACTAACACCCCTGGGGTGCGTTCCAAAACCTTACTCTGGAGTATCGAGTATGGTAAAATCCGTTCCAGTTTACGCGATATACGTTCCAAAATTCGAAGTAGGCACTGTAGAGCATATACTCTTCGAACTCTGCTACGCTAGTAGGGTACAAAATACTCCAATGAGAATTTGCGTGTCTTACGCAAATTTTTACAACGAAACATACAGAAATCGAGTTTGAAATAAAAATAAATCTTGAAAATTATCAATATATTGGAGTAATTGATGATTATTTATCTTATATAAACAAGTCATTTGAAAAACATAATATAGTAAAACCAGTATTAATTGTAAAAAATGTCTTGATAAAACAGAAAGTGCACACAATATAATTTTTGGCAGTACAAAATGTACCAAAAAGATATTTTCTTATTTTTAAGGTTATGTTATTTTATTTACTCAAAGCCGTTCGTAAATACTCCGGCAAATATGGTCACGTGACTGTACTCCAAGTAGGGGATCCACTTAATTTGTATCTTTGTTTTGGCACGCACCCCAGCCAAGTAATACCAATAAATTTATATTATTAAAGTTTCATTATAATAAGGCACAATATGGCTAAATTATTAAACTCGTAGTTATTACTTGAAATAAAAAAATCTGATGTGGACACTACACGACTTCCTTGTACGCAAGACCAATATGCAGATGAAGTATAGACCCAATCACAGATCACACTACACTGGAAGATGTGAAAGTCGCGTATAATACCGTGTTACCTAGGGTACCTTTATAACCAGGGTATGGCTATGGCGTGGCTCACGTTTCGTCCGCCATTACCGGGACATCTGTTATATGTGTTGTTCTTGCGCAAAGTATTATGTATTGTAACACGAGGGGGGTGGTTGAAAAGCTGACTGCAATCCTACCGACTGCGTCACTGTAACACGACGGGGGGTCTCTGAAGGTGACTGATAATACTGCTGATTACTAATGATGATACTGATGATGATGATTCCCAACGATGATACACTTACTAGCTGGTGGACGCTTTGATGGCTGGCGTCCACGGCTTGTGAGAAGGAAGAACACCCAGAACTTACACTTTTTACACTTTACACTGATGAACACTACGGACATCAACACAACTTGTTGTTTAATAACTAATTCTTTTATTTACAATTAAACTAAATGATTACATTATTATTAATTAACACTAAGCCTAACATAACTAACAAAACTGTTACATTCTGTAACACAACGGACGAGCGTCGCCCCAAACCAAAACTCTCCCATGTTTATCCCATGGCTAACTAATACTGACTCTTCCATGTTTATCCCATGGCTAACTGAAACCGACTGTCTAAAACAAAAACGCTATCTCCAGGACAGGATTATCTTAGGGGTATGGGGTGCATAGGCAAGGGCATCCATAGTCACGTACGCATACACAATAATTTCTAGACTTAATTATCAACAAATAAATGTCGTGACTATCATAATACGATAAGAATTTCTAAACTGAATTTTGACATTTATAACTTAAACAGATAAACAGAGTTAAAATATGAATATTGAAACTATAATTTAGAAGAGTTTATAAAAAGTTATTTATCTGTTATTGTGCTTACCCTCGCCTTGTCACATTATCCTCCCCTTAAGACATAAATATATCGCAAAATCGATATATTTATTCTTAAATCCTGAACTGAAGATAGTTTCCAAATTCTGCAACCACAGAACATAAAACACATACATAAAACAAATAAAACATCAAACATATTACAAATATGAGACACAAAACATAGAATACAAAAATTGCAAAACAGATACAAATGTACAAGCACAACATAATACGTAACACACAAAAGGTATCAAACTTACGACATTATAAAAGCAAAAAGCTTAACAACATAAAGCATCAAACATATTACAAATATGACACAAAACATAAAACATAGAATACAAAAATCGCAAAACAGGTACAAATGTACAAATACAATTAACATAACATGTTAAAACAGACAAAAGGTATAAAACCTATAACATAAAGCATAAAGCTTACCAACATGAAACATTATAACCATAATGCAAATACAATAAAAACGTAAAACGTTTTAACAAATTACAATTAACATAACATGTTAAAAACAGACAAAAGGTATAAAACCTATGACATAAAGCATAAAGCTTACCAACATGAAACATTATAACCATAATGCAAACACAATAAAAACGTAAAACGTTTTAACAAATTACAAATTCAATGCTAACAGGAAAAGGGTATCATTTTATTTTCCTATCTAAAAAATTACTAATCTAACATGCAACTTAACTAACCAAAAAAACTAAACAATAACAAAAATCGTCATATAATAATCATAAATGAAAACAACACAAAGGTCACTGCACTGAACGAGGGAGGGGGGTGTTCACACCTAAGCGGTCTAAGGGATGGCACTACAAAAAATTTGGGAACACTTCTGCAAGCGATAACGTCGTTCCTGGAATGTAACACGATATCACCAGTGGCGTGCTCTCCATGGGTGCGGCGTAAAACTTGCACAGGTGGGCATGCCAAGTTGTCCTCTCCGACGTTCATGCCCAAGTCGCCATTCTCGATGTCCTCTTCGTTGACCATTTGCAGATCCATTTCGTGCAGGTTGTCGTCATATACTGTGTTCATGTCCAGTTCATCAGCTACTTCGCTGTGTTCTTCCTCAGTCTCACATTTCGCTGTTTCCTCCGGCAGGCAATTCTCTTCAATCATTTTTCCTTCTTGTACGCCCTTGTCACTCGCTGTGACGACTATTGTCGGACTTTCCGGTCGTGGTATGTCTACCACCGCAAAACGATCCTCTATTGCCAGCAAGGACTCAATTTCTTCTAAACTGATCCTCCCTACTGGCAACTCGTGCACTCCATGCCCTGGAGACAACGAATCTAACGGCGCCTGCGGTGCGTAGACCTGGTGCGTCCATGCTGGACCATAAAAACTTGGCGTACAAGCCGGAAAAAATGACGGTGGTAATATGGTGCGTCCTGCATATGTTATTTCTAACCAACGCACCATATCTGTGCCAGTAGTAGGCCGCTTGTACAATGGAATTTCAAAATACAATTCCCTTGCCTTACCACTGAGCCTAAACACTATTGCACTGCCGAGAAAAACTTCATCCCAGCCGTATCGTCTGCTGGCTGCTCCCATGTTGTGGATATATTCTCCCATACTGCCATCACCAGAGAACGTATTTATTTCAAGCAATACGTCAATCATATCTGGTGACGGCTGATACGGCCTGGGTTGCTGTATCATCGCTGGTGTCGTGGTCGTAAATGTGTACATATTGTACACCAAGTACCCTCTCCTCGGTCACAAACTAATAATTCTAAAACTAATAACGTAAGATCTTTTCGGATGAATAAGAGTAAATCATTACTCTCATTATCCTACCCGTTGACTGCGCCACTGTAACACGAGGGGGGTGGTTGAAAAGCTGACTGCAATCCTACCGACTGCGTCACTGTAACACGACGGGGGGTCTCTGAAGGTGACTGATAATACTGCTGATTACTAATGATGATACTGATGATGATGATTCCCAACGATGATACACTTACTAGCTGGTGGACGCTTTGATGGCTGGCGTCCACGGCTTGTGAGAAGGAAGAACACCCAGAACTTACACTTTTTACACTTTACACTGATGAACACTACGGACATCAACACAACTTGTTGTTTAATAACTAATTCTTTTATTTACAATTAAACTAAATGATTACATTATTATTAATTAACACTAAGCCTAACATAACTAACAAAACTGTTACATTCTGTAACACAACGGACGAGCGTCGCCCCAAACCAAAACTCTCCCATGTTTATCCCATGGCTAACTAATACTGACTCTTCCATGTTTATCCCATGGCTAACTGAAACCGACTGTCTAAAACAAAAACGCTATCTCCAGGACAGGATTATCTTAGGGGTATGGGGTGCATAGGCAAGGGCATCCATAGTCACGTACGCATACACAATAATTTCTAGACTTAATTATCAACAAATAAATGTCGTGACTATCATAATACGATAAGAATTTCTAAACTGAATTTTGACATTTATAACTTAAACAGATAAACAGAGTTAAAATATGAATATTGAAACTATAATTTAGAAGAGTTTATAAAAAGTTATTTATCTGTTATTGTGCTTACCCTCGCCTTGTCACATTATCCTCCCCTTAAGACATAAATATATCGCAAAATCGATATATTTATTCTTAAATCCTGAACTGAAGATAGTTTCCAAATTCTGCAACCACAGAACATAAAACACATACATAAAACAAATAAAACATCAAACATATTACAAATATGAGACACAAAACATAGAATACAAAAATTGCAAAACAGATACAAATGTACAAGCACAACATAATACGTAACACACAAAAGGTATCAAACTTACGACATTATAAAAGCAAAAAGCTTAACAACATAAAGCATCAAACATATTACAAATATGACACAAAACATAAAACATAGAATACAAAAATCGCAAAACAGGTACAAATGTACAAATACAATTAACATAACATGTTAAAACAGACAAAAGGTATAAAACCTATAACATAAAGCATAAAGCTTACCAACATGAAACATTATAACCATAATGCAAATACAATAAAAACGTAAAACGTTTTAACAAATTACAATTAACATAACATGTTAAAAACAGACAAAAGGTATAAAACCTATGACATAAAGCATAAAGCTTACCAACATGAAACATTATAACCATAATGCAAACACAATAAAAACGTAAAACGTTTTAACAAATTACAAATTCAATGCTAACAGGAAAAGGGTATCATTTTATTTTCCTATCTAAAAAATTACTAATCTAACATGCAACTTAACTAACCAAAAAAACTAAACAATAACAAAAATCGTCATATAATAATCATAAATGAAAACAACACAAAGGTCACTGCACTGAACGAGGGAGGGGGGTGTTCACACCTAAGCGGTCTAAGGGATGGCACTACAAAAAATTTGGGAACACTTCTGCAAGCGATAACGTCGTTCCTGGAATGTAACACGATATCACCAGTGGCGTGCTCTCCATGGGTGCGGCGTAAAACTTGCACAGGTGGGCATGCCAAGTTGTCCTCTCCGACGTTCATGCCCAAGTCGCCATTCTCGATGTCCTCTTCGTTGACCATTTGCAGATCCATTTCGTGCAGGTTGTCGTCATATACTGTGTTCATGTCCAGTTCATCAGCTACTTCGCTGTGTTCTTCCTCAGTCTCACATTTCGCTGTTTCCTCCGGCAGGCAATTCTCTTCAATCATTTTTCCTTCTTGTACGCCCTTGTCACTCGCTGTGACGACTATTGTCGGACTTTCCGGTCGTGGTATGTCTACCACCGCAAAACGATCCTCTATTGCCAGCAAGGACTCAATTTCTTCTAAACTGATCCTCCCTACTGGCAACTCGTGCACTCCATGCCCTGGAGACAACGAATCTAACGGCGCCTGCGGTGCGTAGACCTGGTGCGTCCATGCTGGACCATAAAAACTTGGCGTACAAGCCGGAAAAAATGACGGTGGTAATATGGTGCGTCCTGCATATGTTATTTCTAACCAACGCACCATATCTGTGCCAGTAGTAGGCCGCTTGTACAATGGAATTTCAAAATACAATTCCCTTGCCTTACCACTGAGCCTAAACACTATTGCACTGCCGAGAAAAACTTCATCCCAGCCGTATCGTCTGCTGGCTGCTCCCATGTTGTGGATATATTCTCCCATACTGCCATCACCAGAGAACGTATTTATTTCAAGCAATACGTCAATCATATCTGGTGACGGCTGATACGGCCTGGGTTGCTGTATCATCGCTGGTGTCGTGGTCGTAAATGTGTACATATTGTACACCAAGTACCCTCTCCTCGGTCACAAACTAATAATTCTAAAACTAATAACGTAAGATCTTTTCGGATGAATAAGAGTAAATCATTACTCTCATTATCCTACCCGTTGACTGCGCCACTGTAACACGAGGGGGGTGGTTGAAAAGCTGACTGCAATCCTACCGACTGCGTCACTGTAACACGACGGGGGGTCTCTGAAGGTGACTGATAATACTGCTGATTACTAATGATGATACTGATGATGATGATTCCCAACGATGATACACTTACTAGCTGGTGGACGCTTTGATGGCTGGCGTCCACGGCTTGTGAGAAGGAAGAACACCCAGAACTTACACTTTTTACACTTTACACTGATGAACACTACGGACATCAACACAACTTGTTGTTTAATAACTAATTCTTTTATTTACAATTAAACTAAATGATTACATTATTATTAATTAACACTAAGCCTAACATAACTAACAAAACTGTTACATTCTGTAACACAACGGACGAGCGTCGCCCCAAACCAAAACTCTCCCATGTTTATCCCATGGCTAACTAATACTGACTCTTCCATGTTTATCCCATGGCTAACTGAAACCGACTGTCTAAAACAAAAACGCTATCTCCAGGACAGGATTATCTTAGGGGTATGGGGTGCATAGGCAAGGGCATCCATAGTCACGTACGCATACACAATAATTTCTAGACTTAATTATCAACAAATAAATGTCGTGACTATCATAATACGATAAGAATTTCTAAACTGAATTTTGACATTTATAACTTAAACAGATAAACAGAGTTAAAATATGAATATTGAAACTATAATTTAGAAGAGTTTATAAAAAGTTATTTATCTGTTATTGTGCTTACCCTCGCCTTGTCACAGTATTTTCGTGGCTATTTGTTTTATTTTAATGAAAAACATATTTAATTACCATTTTAATATTTAAAGTGTAAGTAATATATTTTATTTTATTTACTTGTGTTTTTTTTAAGATACCCACCACGATTACTGACATATTGAAAACAACTATAAATTACCAATGTTAAGCACAATCATTTAAATTTTTAAAATGTAAGTTTAGAATATACAATTATTATGTAAATAAGAACTACATATATTAAATTAGATGTGATAATAACAACCCACGTCATATATTCTACACAACCTCTAAATGTATGTCTTAATAATAATTGTGTATCTCTTAAATGAATTAATTTTTATTACCTTTATAAATTCACAGTGTGATAATTTAATATTCTTTTATAATATAATATCACATTTATTACAAATAAATAGGGAAATGAATTACCGATAATGGCGGTGATCTTGGACCATGGCCATACCCTGGTTATAAAGGTACCCTAGTGTTACCTAGGGTACCTTTATAACCAGGGTATGGCCGTGGGCCAAGATCGCCGCCATTGTCGGTAATTGATTTTCCTATTTATTTGTAATAAATGTGATATTATATTATAAAATAATATTAAATAATCACACTGTGAATTTAAAAAGGTAATAAAAATGAATTTATTTAAGATATATACAATTATTATTAAGACATACATTTATAGGTTATGTAGAATATATGATATGTGTTGTTATTATCACATCTAATTTAATATCACTAGTTCTTAATTACATAATAATTATATATTCTAAACTTACCTTTTAAAAATTTAAATGATTGTGCTTAATATTGGTAATTTTTAGTTGTTTTCAGTGACAGTAATCGTGGTGGGTATCTTAACAAACTACACAAGTAAATAAGATAAAATATATTACTTACACTTTAAATACATATTAAAATGATAATTATTGTGTTTTTCATTAAAATAAAACAAATAGCCACGAAAATACATAATACTTTGCGCAAGAACAACACATATAACAGATGTCCCGGTAATGGCGGACGAAACGTGAGCCACGCCATGGCCATACCCTGGTTATAAAGGTACCCTAGTGTTACCTAGGGTACCTTTATAACCAGGGTATGGCCATGGGCCAAGATCGCCGCCATTGTCGGTAATTGATTTTCCTATTTATTTGTACTAAATGTGATATTATATTATAAAATAATATTAAATTATCACACTGTGAATTTATAAAGGTAAGAAAAATTAATTTATTTAAGAGATACACAATTATTATTAAAATGTACATTTAGAGGTTATGTAGAATATATGACATGGGTTGTTATTATCACATCTAATTTAATATCTGTAGTTCTTATTTACATAATAATTGTATATTCTAAACTTACCTTTTAAAAATTTAAATGATTGTGCTTAATATTGGCAATTTTTAGTTGTTTTCAGTGACAGTAATCGTGATGGTATCTTAACAAACTACACAAGTAAATAAGATAAAATATATTACTTACACTTTAAATACATATTAAAATGGTAATTAAATGTGTTTTTCATTAAAATAAAACAAATAACCACGAAAATACATAATACTTTGCGCAAGAACAACACATATAACAGATGTAATGGCGGACGAAACGTGAGCCACGCCATGGCCATACCCTGGTTATAAAGGTACCCTAAGGCGATTTCGGGCGACATACCCGTTCACTTCTTAGGATCAGTTACGGTCACTTGCGGTATGCTATGGTCAGTGGTGGCGCCAAAAATCAATGGTTCACATGTTGACACCGTGCTTGGAGGTTATGTATATTCTGCGACATTTAATACTGTCAAAAATAGTGTCTGACAATTAAAATGAATTAACGGAGAAAGATAGTTTTTTCCATATTTGTCCAAAAAAGAGTCAACGAAAATAATGTCACTCTGTTTGACATAAGACCACGACTCCGACTGTTTTGACTTTTGACATTTCAAAAAAATACATGATAAAAAGAGATAGAGATAGTGAACAGAGAGCTGACCCGACTAGCAAACCCGTTCAGCTGTGAGCACTGATCCAAGCATACCGGGTATGTTGTTCCTAGCGCCCGAATGTGTGAACGCACCTGAACACAACATACCGCAAGTGAACGGTTGTCGCCCGAAATCGCCTCTAGTGTTACCTAGGGTACCTTTATAACCAGGGTATGGCCATGGCGTGGCTCACGTTTCGTCCGCCATTACCGGGACATCTGTTATATGTGTTGTTCTTGCGCAAAATATTATGTATTTTCGTGGCTATTTGTTTTATTTTAATGAAAAACACATTTAATTATCATTTTAATATGTATTTAAAGTGTAAGTAATATATTTTATCTTATTTACTTGTGTAGTTTGTTAAGATACCCAACACGATTACTGTCACTGAAAACAACTAAAAATTACTAATATTAAGCACAATCATTTAAATTTTTAAAAGGTAAGTTTAGAATATATAATTATTATGTAATTAAGAACTAGTGATATTAAATTAGATTTGATAATAACAACACATATCATATATTCTACATAACCTATAAATGTATTTCTTAATAATAATTGTATATATCTTAAATAAATTCATTTTTATTACCTTTTTAAATACACAGTGTGATTATTTAATATTATTTTATAATATAATATCACATTTATTACAAATAAATAGGAAAATCAATTACCGACAATGGCGGCGATCTTGGCCCATGGCCATACCCTGGTTATAAAGGTACCCTAGTGTTACCTAATATCTGTAGTTCTTATTTACATAATAATTGTATATTCTAAACTTACCTTTTAAAAATTTAAATGATTGTGCTTAACATTGGTAATTTTTAGTTGTTTTCAGTGACAGTAATCGTGATGGGTATCTTAACAAACTACACAAGTAAATAAGATAAAATATATTACTTACACTTTAAATACATATTAAAATGATAATTAAATGTGTTTTTCATTAAAATAAAACAAATAGCCACCAGGGTATGGCCATGGCGTGGCTCACGTTTCGTCCGCCATTACCGGGACATCTGTTATATGTGTTGTTCTTGCGCAAATTATTATGTATTTTCGTGGATATTTATTTTATTTTAATGTAACACACATTTAATTATCATTTTAATACGTATTTATAGAGTAAGTAATATATTTTATTTTATTTACTTGTGTAGTTTGTTAAGATTCCCACCACGATTACTGACATATTGAAAACAACTATAAATTACCAATATTAAGCACAATCATTTAAATTTTAAAAGGTAAGTTTAGAATATACAATTATTATGTAAATAAGAACTACAGATATTAAATTGGATGTGGTAATAACCACCCATGTCATATATTCTACATAACCTCTAAATGTAAATATTAATAATAATTGTGTATCTGTTAAATTAATGAATTTTTATTACCTTTATAAATTCACAGTGTGATAATTTAATATTCTTTTATAATATAATATCACATTTATTACAAATAAATAAGGAAATGAATTACCGACAATGGCGGCAATCTTGGCCCATGGCCATACCCTGGTTATAAAGGTACCCTAGTGTTACCGTGTTTGCACTGCCCCTATGAACGTACTTGGAACTAAAATGCAAAAAGTGGATTTAGTAGCTTATGGAAATTTTATTTCAAATAGATAAAACAATAATACATTTAGAAAAAATCTGATGTGGACACCACACGACTTCCTTGTACACAAGACCAATATGAAGTATAGACCCAAGTATAAAACACGTATAAAATTGCACGTATTTGACGTAATTTGACATTAGCATCTATTTTTTATTTTTTTGTTATTTTTTGTCCTAATCCATAGCAAGCTTCATTACAAAAGCCCAAAAATTATATGTTTTAAATATACATATCTCGCTTATACGAAGGGCTAATTTAATAATACTTGATGTGCTAGACACAGAATTTAATTCTCTAAAAATTTTATTTGAAGCATTTATTTCTAAAATCAAAATGAAACCATTTTATTGAAGAAAAACTGTTAACAACTTCAGGTAATATGTCACTTCCGGTTAGCCTGTTTTAACCAAAATCCACTATGTTATTCCATTTGACATAAAAGTCTTATATACCAAATTTGTAAAGTGTTAGATTATATTTTAAGATAGTTTTTCATCAAAATCTATTATAGGCTTCAAATAAAGTACCATTTCTAGAAATTATGTAATGACCAAAAAGGGAGGTGCACAACTAGATGTTATAGCAATCCTAAATACAAAATTTCAACTTTCTACGGCTTACCGTTTTTGAGTTATGCGAGATACATACGCATGTACGTTCGTATGTACGTACGTACATACGTACGTACGTACGTACGCACCTACGTACATACAGACGTCACGACGAAATTAGTCAAAATGGATTCAGGGATGGTCAAAATGGATATTTCCGTTGAAATCTCAAAACCGAAATTTTTCGCGATTACAATAGGTACTTCCTTTACTTCGTACAAGGAAGTAAAAAATCTGATGTGGGCACCACACGACTTCCTTGTACGCAAGACCAATATATTGGAGTATAGACCCAATTATAAAATTGCACGTGTTTGACGTAATTTGACATTAACATCTATTTTTGATTTTTTTGTTATTTTTTGTCCTAATCCATAGCAAGCTTCATTACAAAAACCAAAAAGTATATGTTTTATATTTACATATCTCGCTTATACAAAGGCCTAATTTAATAATACTTGATGTGCTAGACACAGAATTTAATTCTCTAAAAATTTTATTTGAAGCATTTATTTCTAAAATCAAAATGAAACCATTTTATTGAAGAAAAACTGTTAACAACTTCAGGTAATATGTCACTTCCGGTTAGCCTGTTTTAACCAAAATCCACTATGTTATTCCATTTGACATAAAAGTCTTATATACCAAATTTGTAAAGTGTTAGATTATATTTTAAGATAGTTTTTCATCAAAATCTATTATAGGCTTCAAATTTCTAGAAATTATGTAATGACCAAAAAGGGAGGTGCACAACTAGATGTTATAGCAATCCTAAATACAAAATTTCAACTTTCTACGGCTTACCGTGTTTGAGTTATGCGAGATACATACGCACGTACGTACATACAGACGTCACGACGAAATTAGTCAAAATGGATTCAGGGATGGTCAAAATGGATATTTCCGTTGAAATCTCAAAACCGAAATTTTTCGCGATTACAATAGGTACTTCCTTTACTTCGTACAAGGAAGTAAAAAATCTGATGTGGGCACCACACGACTTCCTTGTACGCAAGACCAATATATTGGAGTATAGACCCAATTATAAAATTGCACGTCTTTGACGTAATTTGACATTAACATATATTTTTGATTTTTTTGTTATTTTTTGTCCTAATCCATAGCAAGCTTCATTACAAAAACCAAAAAGTATATGTTTTATATTTACATATCTCGCTTATACAAAGGCCTAATTTAATAATACTTGATGTGCTAGACACAGAATTTAATTCTCTAAAAATTTTATTTGAAGCATTTATTTCTAAAATCAAAATGAAACCATTTTATTGAAGAAAAACTGTTAACAACTTCAGGTAATATGTCACTTCCGGTTAGCCTGTTTTAACCAAAATCCACTATGCTATTCCATTTGACATAAAAGTCTTATATACCAAATTTGTAAAGTGTTAGATTATATTTTAAGATAGTTTTTCATCAAAATCTATTATAGGCTTCAAATAAAGTACCATTTCTAGAAATTATGTAATGACCAACAAGGGAGGTGCACAACTAGATGTTATAGCAATCCTAAATACAAAATTTCAACTTTCTACGGCTTACCGTTTTTGAGTTATGCGAGATACATACGCACGTACGTTCGTATGTACGTACGTACATACGTACGTACGTACGTACGCACGTACGTACATACAGACGTCACGACGAAATTAGTCAAAATGGATTCAGGGATGGTCAAAATGGATATTTCCGTTGAAATCTCAAAACCGAAATTTTTCGCGATTACAATAGGTACTTCCTTTACTTCGTACAAGGAAGTAAAAAATCTGATGTGGGCACCACACGACTTCCTTGTACGCAAGACCAATATATTGGAGTATAGACCCAATTATAAAATTGCACGTGTTTGACGTAATTTGACATTAACATCTATTTTTGATTTTTTTGTTATTTTTTGTCCTAATCCATAGCAAGCTTCATTACAAAAACCAAAAAGTATATGTTTTATATTTACATATCTCGCTTATACAAAGGCCTAATTTAATAATACTTGATGTGCTAGACACAGAATTTAATTCTCTAAAAATTTTATTTGAAGCATTTATTTCTAAAATCAAAATGAAACCATTTTATTGAAGAAAAACTGTTAACAACTTCAGGTAATATGTCACTTCCGGTTAGCCTGTTTTAACCAAAATCCACTATGTTATTCCATTTGCCATAAAAGTCTTATATACCAAATTTGTAAAGTGTTAGATTATATTTTAAGATAGTTTTTCATCAAAATCTATTATAGGCTTCAAATTTCTAGAAATTATGTAATGACCAAAAAGGGAGGTGCACAACTAGATGTTATAGCAATCCTAAATACAAAATTTCAACTTTCTACGGCTTACCGTGTTTGAGTTATGCGAGATACATACGCACGTACGTTCGTATGTACGTACGTACATACGTACGTACGTACGTACGCACGTACGTACATACAGACGTCACGACGAAATTAGTCAAAATGGATTCAGGGATGGTCAAAATGGATATTTCCGTTGAAATCTCAAAACCGAAATTTTTCGCGATTACAATAGGTACTTCCTTTACTTCGTACAAGGAAGTAAAAAATCTGATGTGGGCACCACACGACTTCCTTGTACGCAAGACCAATATATTGGAGTATAGACCCAATTATAAAATTGCACGTGTTTGACGTAATTTGACATTAACATCTATTTTTGATTTTTTTGTTATTTTTTGTCCTAATCCATAGCAAGCTTCATTACAAAAACCAAAAAGTATATGTTTTATATTTACATATCTCGCTTATACAAAGGCCTAATTTAATAATACTTGATGTGCTAGACACAGAATTTAATTCTCTAAAAATTTTATTTGAAGCATTTATTTCTAAAATCAAAATGAAACCATTTTATTGAAGAAAAACTGTTAACAACTTCAGGTAATATGTCACTTCCGGTTAGCCTGTTTTAACCAAAATCCACTATGTTATTCCATTTGACATAAAAGTCTTATATACCAAATTTGTAAAGTGTTAGATTATATTTTAAGATAGTTTTTCATCAAAATCTATTATAGGCTTCAAATTTCTAGAAATTATGTAATGACCAAAAAGGGAGGTGCACAACTAGATGTTATAGCAATCCTAAATACAAAATTTCAACTTTCTACGGCTTACCGTGTTTGAGTTATGCGAGATACATACGCACGTACGTTCGTATGTACGTACGTACATACGTACGTACGTACGTACGCACGTACGTACATACAGACGTCACGACGAAATTAGTCAAAATGGATTCAGGGATGGTCAAAATGGATATTTCCGTTGAAATCTCAAAACCGAAATTTTTCGCGATTACAATAGGTACTTCCTTTACTTCGTACAAGGAAGTAAAAAATCTGATGTGGGCACCACACGACTTCCTTGTACGCAAGACCAATATATTGGAGTATAGACCCAATTATAAAATTGCACGTGTTTGACGTAATTTGACATTAACATCTATTTTTGATTTTTTTGTTATTTTTTTGTCCTAATCCATAGCAAGCTTCATTACAAAAACCAAAAAGTATATGTTTTATATTTACATATCTCGCTTATACAAAGGCCTAATTTAATAATACTTGATGTGCTAGACACAGAATTTAATTCTCTAAAAATTTTATTTGAAGCATTTATTTCTAAAATCAAAATGAAACCATTTTATTGAAGAAAAACTGTTAACAACTTCAGGTAATATGTCACTTCCGGTTAGCCTGTTTTAACCAAAATCCACTATGTTATTCCATTTGACATAAAAGTCTTATATACCAAATTTGTAAAGTGTTAGATTATATTTTAAGATAGTTTTTCATCAAAATCTATTATAGGCTTCAAATTTCTAGAAATTATGTAATGACCAAAAAGGGAGGTGCACAACTAGATGTTATAGCAATCCTAAATACAAAATTTCAACTTTCTACGGCTTACCGTTTTTGAGTTATGCGAGATACATACGCACGTACGTTCGTATGTACGTACGTACATACGTACGTACGTACGTACGCACGTACGTACATACAGACGTCACGACGAAATTAGTCAAAATGGATTCAGGGATGGTCAAAATGGATATTTCCGTTGAAATCTCAAAACCGAAATTTTTCGCGATTACAATAGGTACTTCCTTTACTTCGTACAAGGAAGTAAAAAATCTGATGTGGGCACCACACGACTTCCTTGTACGCAAGACCAATATATTGGAGTATAGACCCAATTATAAAATTGCACGTGTTTGACGTAATTTGACATTAACATCTATTTTTGATTTTTTTGTTATTTTTTGTCCTAATCCATAGCAAGCTTCATTACAAAAACCAAAAAGTATATGTTTTATATTTACATATCTCGCTTATACAAAGGCCTAATTTAATAATACTTGATGTGCTAGACACAGAATTTAATTCTCTAAAAATTTTATTTGAAGCATTTATTTCTAAAATCAAAATGAAACCATTTTATTGAAGAAAAACTGTTAACAACTTCAGGTAATATGTCACTTCCGGTTAGCCTGTATTAACCAAAATCCACTATGTTATTCCATTTGACATAAAAGTCTTATATACCAAATTTGTAAAGTGTTAGATTATATTTTAAGATAGTTTTTCATCAAAATCTATTATAGGCTTCAAATAAAGTACCATTGCTAGAAATTATGTAATGACCAAAAAGGGAGGTGCACAACTAGATGTTATAGCAATCCTAAATACAAAATTTCAACTTTCTACGGCTTACCGTTTTTGAGTTATGCGAGATACATACGCACGTACGTACATACAGACGTCACGACGAAATTAGTCAAAATGGATTCAGGGATGGTCAAAATGGATATTTCCGTTGAAATCTCAAAACCGAAATTTTTCGCGATTACAATAGGTACTTCCTTTACTTCGTACAAGGAAGTAAAAAATCTGATGTGGGCACCACACGACTTCCTTGTACGCAAGACCAATATATTGGAGTATAGACCCAATTATAAAATTGCACGTGTTTGACGTAATTTGACATTAACATCTATTTTTGATTTTTTTGTTATTTTTTGTCCTAATCCATAGCAAGCTTCATTACAAAAACCAAAAAGTATATGTTTTATATTTACATATCTCGCTTATACAAAGGCCTAATTTAATAATACTTGATGTGCTAGACGCAGAATTTAATTCTCTAAAACTCTTATTTGAAGCATTTATTTCTAAAATCAAAATGAAACCATTTTATTCAAGAAAAACTGTTAACAACTTCAGGTAATATAACACTTCCGGTTAGCCTGTTTTAACCAAAATCTGCTGTTATTACAATTGATATAAAAGTCTTATATACCAAATTTGAAATGTTTTGGCTTATATTTTAATATAGTTTTTCATTAAAATCTATTATGGGCTTCAAACAAAGTACCATTTCTGGAAATTATGTAATGACCGAAAAGGGAGGTGCACAACTAGATGTTATAGAAGTCCTAAATACAAAATTTCAACTTTCTACGGCTTACCGTTTTTGAGTTATGCGAGATATGTACGTACGTACATGCGTACGTACAGACGTCACGACGAAATTAGTCAGAATGGATTCAGGGATGGTCAAAATAGATATTTCCGTTGAAATCTCAAAACCGGAATTTTTCGCGATTACAATACTTCCTTTACTTCGTACAAGGAAGTAAAAAGAGCAACAGTGAGCAAGACTGAGACAAAGTATTAATATAGGCGGTAATCAGAGCATTCGTCAAAATCATATACTGGTAGTAGGTAATACCTAGTGTTTAATTGAGTTTAATATTGAATTTCATAAACACCGAATTACTCATGCTCCATTATGTAGATATATTCTTAACATCATTTATAGTGATATCAGGGAATTACATTTAGACATTTTTGAATGTGTACTATACTATATCCTATGTATGTCTTTCTAACATAATTTGTTATATAAATGACATTTCATTTCATTGTTATTTCTCTGCTAACAATTCTACAATTTAACTACTTTCTAAATTATTTTTATCTCCTTTTACACATCTTTTTATGTCCATTATAAGAGAATGAAGAGATACTTTTATAGTTAGTGCAAATTAGAGTTGTAGAAACTAAATGTAGGGCGAAATTCCTCTCCATCCCTTAGCAAAAACCGCTCGTACGTCACTGCAGGACACACAACATGCGCAAGAGTCCCGACAAGGGATCGTTACATCTTCCCTGGCCATGGAACTTTCAGAGTACAACGACCGACATCTGTCGACAGGCGATCGAACTTTCATGACTATATGCAGAGTTTTCGCCAAGAGATGCGGAAATACCGCGAAATTTGATTTCCACATAATATAATTGATTTTGCAGTAAATACTTTTTGAAATAATTTTACTTACTATTTTACCAGAAGATGAATAAAGGAAATCCAAGGTCACTTACCTGAAAAAGAGAATGTTATATTAATAGAATTCACTCATAATATCAGTTTAATTATATACGACTAATGTTGAGACTATTTATATAATAATGAATATACTCTTAGTCCTTGGTTGTTTAGAAATTTGGTATGTATAACGTTTTGTGAAATTATACGCCAATTAAGTACCTACTAATAATTGACTATTGACACCAATTAATGGTTATTAAACTAATTATTATTTATATATATCCTCTCAAAGTATGAATAATTTATAAATAGTACATAATAGAGTATACATTAATAGTTACATTCGTTAGGAGTTATAGCTAAACAGATGCGTAGGTAGTTGTGTTTTTATCAAAGTTAGTGAATTGTTTTTCCATAGGTGTAGATACTATTAATACAGAATTATATTTAAACAAAATTACATAAGAAATATTATTTTTGAAATAAAATTATTTTCATTTCCAATTATAAACCATTATTCGTAACCAATAAAACCAATAATCATTCCATATTTGCTATTTAACACAAACGAATATTACGTAAATAAATTCACACATTGATGGAAAGCAAAAAAATCATGCTAGTGCATAAAAGTGTTCTAGTCTAAAGATGTATAAAACTTTATAAATGTATTATTTTTTATAAGAATTACATAACGAGTGTCTACTTTTTTGTGTACCATACTAAATGCAATGGTAAAATTTTCATATGGCTGCTAGTTCTGCTAAATTCATTTTAGAAGTAAAGTGTAAATACAAAATATGTTCAGAATTACACCTTGAGCACCGAGCAGGGTTGTACGTAGCGACCAAATATAACTAGACAAAACATTCCCAATCCCTCCTCACTGAATGTTTTGATTTCGGCTGGCCAGACAGAGACACTAGAGATAGAGATATGTCTTGTCTAGTTCAAATATTTCTCATTAGAGGCCACGTAGAGTGTCTATGTTTAGTTTGAGCAATGCTCACTAGAGGCCACGTAGAAGCACGTATATTTTGTCTTTTTGTAGTTGTGGTGGTTTTGTGAGTGACACATTGGTTTTTCGTTAATATTAAACCTTATAAATTATTTAATGTTAACCTTAGATGTTAACCACGAAATTTTAACTAAGAACACTTGCGCCTCTAGTGGGCAACGTTCAAACTAGACGCTGATACTCTACGTGGCCTCAGTCGTGACATCTAGTGAGAAATACTCGGAGTAGACAAGACATATCTCTATCACTAGTTTCTATGTCTGGCCAGCCGAAATCAAAACAAACCAAATGAAGTTTTGTCTAGTTATATTTGGTCGTTGGTTGTACGTCTACGCGTAATCTATGATAGATTACTTACATGCGTAAACAACATAAACAATGATAAATGTAGACAATGCGTAGAGAATATAAACATTTGTAGATATATGTTGCACATACGCACTAGCGAAATACACCTGATTTCTTATTTAATCTGTCAGTGATTAAAATAGGAAGTAGCAATACAAACGAAAATTTTAAAAAGTCAAATTTTACATGAAGCATTAAAAAGACAAATACACAACACCATGCAATGTTTCTTTAAAAATATTATCAAATATTAGTGCATCTCGACTTGAATCCCAAAGGTAAATAAACTAATTGTCTTAAATTTTGTAGTTAGAGTATTTTTGATTTTATTTCTGTTATTTGGAATAGTATGTTACTGAATCCCAGTTCAACAACTACTATCATCTATTGGTTACAACGTACAATACTAACTTGTTTTACTATTCAATAAGATGACATGGTATTATCGTATACTACTTTCAACGGCTCATTCATTTATACCTTGTAAATTAATCAGTAATAGTGATTTTTTGTCCCTTTTTAAGCAAAAAATTTAAATAATTATAGTTTATATACGCGTAGACATTATGCAAATTTTAATCACGTAAACAACATCATTACAACCCTGCCGCCAAGTCGTGACCGATAGTTTGGATGCGCATTTGCCTTGCCTTAAAATTGTGGTGGGGACTTCAATCCCTTGCTAACACCCGTGTAGCTACCTGTCTCATTCTAGTGCGTTTTCTGCCTGGGCACTACTCATCCCCACAGCTCACGGCCCGGCTGTCAAGCTGTAAAACTGCACCTAACAAGTACAAAACTAGTTTGCGTTTCGTTTGCGAAAGAGAGGCAAAATAAAAGTAATAGCACAAAATGTTAAACAGTTGAGTTGCTTGAGTTTGGCAGATGACATATGTCATAAGGTTTTAATAATTACTGAATTCATTAATTTATTTATCAGTAATCATGAATACATTTACTATCTCAGAAAAAAACTAAATGAAACAATATTAATAAACTTGTATCTGTCAAAGTCAAACAATACGACTATTTGTTTGTTTTGTCTGGCATGGCACTCTGTAAAAACCTTAAAGATGGATACTTTATTTTATTTATCTCATGACAAGAACCTATTATATCAATAAATTTAGTCTTTAGTTCTAAAATTAATAGGACGGAATTTACAGGCATACGAAAATTTTACCATTGTATTTTCCATTGTCCATAAAAAAGCAAACACCCGGTTATAATATTTCTTATAAAAAGTATTTGTTTATAAACAGTGTTTGAACGTGTTACACTTTTTATATCCAACCAAATTATATTAGAGTCACACTTAATATGTAATAGTATTGTACATTATAAGCAAGGTAAAACGGTTTTTACTGCTGAAAGGTGGAAACGACTGGCGAGCCTGTCACCTCCTTGAGGAAGTAAACTAGTTACCTTGTGTGTATTATACATTATTTTATTTGTTACTTATTTGTAAATCAAATTTAAAATTATAACCTAAATCTGTCAGTTGCAATTGACACTTATTTTTAATATGTACATGTATGTAACAAAAAACAATTTTCACTTGTCAACAAAGTTCAACTTGTAAAATGTTAACAAGGTAGCTGTTAATTTTTCAAATTATTAACTAGTAAAGATTAATTTTCAAAAGTAGTAGGCGTTATCAATAAATGAAGTTTACAAGTAAGGAACAAATAAACCACTTTTACTGGCTTATTCTGTAAGAATGCCGTTAACGTATCGTCATAATGAAAAAGTTGTTAAATAACGATAATTTTCAAATAGCAAATTCTGTAAAACCAATGTCGTTATATTGAAATCGTATTGTCGTTATTTTAAGTAGTTCTTGAACGATAATGGTTCACTTGTCGTTATTCAGTCTGCTAATGTCAAATGTTAGCAAATGGAAGAGTTAATTAATTTATTATTTATATTTGTGCAGGAATAAATTGAAAATAGGTTACAAAACATTTAATCATACATCAAACATATAATTCACAACCATAATTACATTTTAGAATAAATGTTTGTGGTCGTGAAAGTCTTTTATGGGATAATAATAATCCATTTGATAATCGTTTTTTACACATATTCTTTATTCAATAAAGAAATAATAATTAAAATAATAATGTCAATATTTTTTTTGCAAAATGATATTACAATGACAGTTTAATTTACAATAATAGTTACTATCTTTTCTAAAAAAAATTGGCTAATGTCGTTATGACAAATGGTATAACGACGTTTATAACTATCTTACTTAGTGAATACTATTTTTAAAAAATGTCGTTCAGGATCACATCGGTACATTTATAAATAGCGATAGTTGTTATATAACGATATTTTTACAGAATAAGCCTGTTAATTTTTGTTATTCATATTTGTCGGTCAAGTACAAAGTTTCATACGTTTTAGTGGAAGGTATAGTATTTGGGAAATTGTTATCGTTGTTAAAACGTTAAAATCACATTCTAGGGATCTAGGGACCTTAAAATGTAATTATATTCTATTCTCCAAAATTTCAATAGGTATGCGATTTTAGCATGATTCCCATACCTCTCTTATTTACATTGAGTATAAATAAGTAAAAAGTAAAATCTGCAAAATTTACATTTAATACCCAATTCATATTTTACTCCAACGATACATCATTAAAATGGTATGGTCTCCTAACTGTGCAATTTTTGTCTAATTTTTAACTTAATAACTCTTGTTCTCGAGATCTCCATGCTGGGTACATTGACTATTAAATACAATAATTTATATAAATTTATGCTTTTAAATTTATAGTTACAAGAAAAGCCCATGTAGTCATGAATAGAATAAGAATAGGACACACAAGAAACACACCAACACTTATTTCAACACATAGAACCACCACAGTGCGAAGAATGTAACATACCCATCACGGTTCAACATCTAGTAAAAGACTGTCCAAAATACCGAACCGAAAGAGAGAAATTCAAGAACCCAGCCACACTCGAAGAAGCACTAACCAACAACAATGACATCACCAAAAAAATAATAGACTATTTAAAATACTCAAATATATGGAATAAAATATAAAAATAATATTACAACAACTATGCAACACATACTGTATATACATCTTAAGCCAATAACCAAAAGGTTGAGGCAATTTTCCTTTAAAATCAAAAAATAAAAATTTATAGTTCTCTCAAAAATCATTACCTATGCTGTAAACCGAAAAAGATTATGGAAAAATTTACATGGAAATTTAAATTCTCTGTTCAAAAACATTTAACAAATAATCATTTAGATAGCTAAAACTGAAATTTATGTAAATATTGAATTAAATTATAATTCATAGGAAATATATATTTTAAATGTTCTGTTGATTCAATAAAATAATTGTAATTTCTGGAATATTTTTAAATATTCATAAAAATAAATTTTAACTTTTATTTATATTGTCATAAAAACATTTTCAGCTACCTATCGCATTCATGAATGAAGCATGGTATAACATGTGCGCTATGTTGCGGTGTGGGGGGATGACGTTTCAGATGGATAATGGGGGGCGAGGAGAGAAGCCACCGCAATGCAGCGACGCTCCGCAAGCATTGCGGGGCGCTGGGGCGTCGGCGTCAGCGATCGTTGCCGAGGAAGCACGACGCTAACGCATCTATTGGTGAACAACGGAAGCATTCGCGGAAGTTTCAAATTGGTATTGATAGTGGTATTGTTAATGGGTTGATCATATTTTTGAACACACGAAACGTAACAAAGATATATGGTGTTTCCACGCAACTTGGCATAAAAATCTCCTTTGCTTGACTAAATTTCATTCTAATTATAATATATATATATATATATATATATATATATATATATATATATATATATATATATATATATATATTGTGTCAAGGTCATTGACATAATTATTATTATTATTATTATTATTATTATTATTATTATTATTATTATTATTATTATTATTATTATTATTATTATTATTATTATTATTATTATTATTATTATTATTATTATTATTATTATTATTATTATTATTATATCCTTAAATTACTCCGCTCCGAGGTGTAGAATTTGAAGATTATTGGTTTACTATATTTGAATATTTATTTTTATACACGAAGATTCGTCCTATCTTCATCACGGTAATAAATACTACAGGGCCCATTACTTTCTGGAATTAGCATGACAAGTTATGAGTTTCATAAATATCCATTTAAATTTACTTCCGCAGTCAATTTAATTAATAGCAACGCGTTTTTTTGCAGCAATTGTTTTAATGTCATAAGAACATGAAAAGGAAACTAATTCGAATGGTTCATATAAATAAATTTACATCCGAAATACATTTAACCGGACTTTTATGAAATTAGCTTCAAATCTGTTGTCCATGTGCATATATGTATGTGTATTTATTAAACCTCCAAATGTCGGGTGTGGTCTGTGAGTCCACGGTAAATTGAAATTTTTAGATAATTTCTTTATTATTTCTTTCAAAATTTCTACCGCCACAGTACCTTTTAAGTATCTGAATAGTAACTCTTTTACCTATACAAAACTGTTTTTCAAAATTTCAACTAGTTGCCGCATGTCATTTTGTTCTTCTGAAAAACCCCACCCGATCCAACGTGTAACAATATAATACTCGTATATCTTGAAAACTGCCATCTTAAATTTTATTCTGACATCATTTTTAAGTTTTTCTCATCAAATCATGGAACTTTTATATGAAACATATTGTAACGTGTGAGCCCCGCTGCTACGCTGAACAAGCGTCTAGGTATAGCGATGATGCAATCGCGCTAGCAGCCGGGCTACGTAAACAAGCAAGCCGCGACGTGTTTAATTACTTCCGGTCGCTTGAACCTTTTGTGTTCATTGTTATTATGCGGTCGAACATTCTAGAGCTCTCTGGAAGTTAATGGCAGCTGTACAAAAGAGACGCAGCTATGCTCAGAAATTTGTTAATTACATGGAGAGACATATAGAGACATTCACATAGTGTTAGTGAAGCACAGCAGAATCGTAGTGAACGTATGCAGTATAGTGTCAAGTGTAGGATTCGGGCAGTTACTGGTTAACTGGAATAGCTGTGGATGTGAATATTCGGTAGTGTTGAAGAGTATTGGATCTTAATTAGTTTTTTTTTTTAATAATTGTTTAATATTAGTAATATTCATTTTCATTATAGTTTAATAAACACATATTTTAATTAATAATAATTGTCTAATATTTACACTTCACCAAAATAAATTAAAAAACGTTACAATGTTTTTATACCTTTTATAATTACGGAGTTATATGACATCTAAAATCGTGATTTTCAGTTTTTTTTTAAATAACTTTCAAATTGTTCAGAATTTTCTCAGCGGAATCTGAATGAGCACTGAAAACTGCACAAAAATTGCCCATTTAATCGACCTCGTAGCTTTCGAGATCCCAATGGTAACCCAATTAATTTTTGACAGCATATATGCATAGAATTTTATAATTCAGTTTTTATATTGTTTTATAATAATTTGTATATTTTCAAATAAATATTCTTATAAGGAAACTTTTATTTTCATTTATTTAGGCGTTGTCTTAAATTTTGGATAATATGCCGTAAAATTGTAAGATTTGTTTCAATATTAACTGACACAAGAAATATGTATTTGGAATTAGTCCTGTATTAGGTATCATATATAAACAGGTTCGTAGACAACATATTTAGGCGAAACTAGCACTGGAAGGTATTGATGTCTTTCAGAGGATATTTTATTTTCCACAGACCACACCCGATCGAAAGTGTTTATTTAAGCAAGGGCACCCGACAGACGGCAGGTTAAGGTTGCAGCTAATTCAGTGAATTATATGACCCTCTGATTATATCCCTTTAGTTTATTGAAAATAAATATTTTTGATTACAAGAAAAACAATGCTATTACCACAAAAAAAAAATTAAGTAATAATGAAAACAAATAATACTCTTACAGGGAAAATAAGAAAAATTGGATGATTCAATAATCCAATTCAAATTCGAATGACAGTTATGTGCCAGGAATGTTTCTCATATGCTGAGACATCTGGAATCTAGTAATAGCCAATTTTGTAAACATATTTACACGTTAAATATGATAAGTTCGGACACCTATATACCGTCATTTAGAACTAAATGGAGATAGGTACTATACCGTTAATTTAGGAAACTTGTCATAAGGCCTTTCTCCTTCAAGGACTGTCATAAGTCATGAGTGTCATGCCCTTAGACTTAATAATGATGATGAGTCCGAGAAATAGTGCTTATGTATTCAGCATGGAACTTCAGATTTTTTCAAATATACTGACGAGCAAAAAATTGAGGATAATTTGAAATAACTACACCTACATCATAATTTTAAACCGGCCTTAACTTTTCACTAGTCAGTATATGATAATGAAATGTTAAGTTTATAAAACAAACAATTATTAATTTTATGGCGAGCGATAAGTTGAGGCCAATTTCAAATTATAATGTATTCAAATTGACCTCAATTTTTTGCACGTCAGTATATTATCAGTCCCACAAGATTATGGTCGTGTCAATCTGGCTTGAAGTATTTGAGACATGCTTATTTTTGAAATAACGCTCACGCATTTATGGCCACTTGCACAACTAACACTTAAAATTTAAACTTGCTTTTATTCAGTTAGTTAGTTAAATTTTACATTTCAATTAAAAATTATTCAATTGGAATTAACATCAATTTATTTGGCTAATATGCTAACTTAATAAAACCAAAATTCAGAATTTTTTACTTCAAATATCAATGTGCAAAGGACGCTTATAGGGTACTTCCCATGGAACAAATTTGACAAAACCTATTTACCCATGCTAAACTCTTATATCACGGTATCTAATACTACACTGCATAATTAGAATTTTTTTTCCTTAATATTTTTTTATATTTTTGATTATAATACACAACGCATATAATTTATAAAAATAGGTATGAGTAAATACAGTATGAAAATAATTTAAAAACTTCCATATTACCCACAAAATTTATAATCCTAAAATTACTTTTGACAAAAACTGAAAAAATCCACTTAACAAACTTAATTTCATTCTCAACCGTATTTAATTTTTTCCGTGCAGTGGAATATGCAGAAAATATGTTCCGTAAATACATAAATACAGGCACTCGTTCGTACACAACAAAGGGCCGTTTATTTCTCTAGAATGCGGCGCTCGCTCTGAGTGAGTAAGAGCGCGACTTTCGCGTCTGCAAACAGAACGTGCGTGGCGACACGCCGACTGAATGGCCGCAGCCGGAACCGGTAAACTCAACTCAAAGAATACCCGGAATGAATCGCACAGAATGATTGTTTATTTGGCGGTATTTAACTATTGCTTTGTTAACTCAACACACACAACAAGGTTCTTGGAAACTATTTTAGTGAAATATGATTTTAAAAAAATTTTATGCGTTATACCTATAAAAACTTTTGTTTTTTCTTTGCCTTCATCCTTCATATTGAGCTGCTTCAGGATCGGCAATAGTATATGACGCGACATTTCTGACGTAGGATATTTGACATGTTTTTCTACACTTCTATAATTATCAATTAAGGATAAATTTACAACAAATATGGATAAATTTTTCGAATATGGTAGAGATAAGATGTTAATAATATTCGAAATCTCAAGCATACAGCATTTATTCTTAATCGACGTTTCGATATACATCTACCAACCCAAACTTATATTAGGGCCGGTTAACATTTTCAACAAACAAATTATAAAACCTACGCAAATGGTGACAAATTTCTAAAAATTTCTTTCGACTGGTTTAAAATATAGATTTTAAACTTACAAAAACTGAATTTGTTATTCAAGTATTCCGCCAATTAATATTTGGTTACATGATTCTTAAAATACGGGTCGAACTATTATCACCAGTCATTCGGCCCATAGTTTTTTATTTGTAAGTTTCAAGTTTATATTTAAAGTAGCTGAAAGAATTTTGTAGAATTTTCTAACCATTTGTGTAGAGTTTATAATTTGTTGAAAATGAAAACCAGCCCAACTTATATGAGTTTGGGCTCGTATACCTTTTTTGTTTTGAATGATTATGTATCTGAAAGGTTTTTTGATGAAGGTATAAGTATATATAAAAATTTCTGTTTTGTAACAATAAATGCTGCATGAATGACAATAATATTTCGAGTAATGAGAGCCTTAGCACAGTATTTCTCCCGATAGGTTGACTAGTTTCTTTAACCTTCAAAAGACTTTAAAACATCAAAAGAGCGTCAAACATAACCATTAATTAAAATAAAAATAATAAATTTAGACTACGTATATGTTAAAAACTTTTTTATTGCACCTATTGTATATTATTGTATATAATTCTATATTTTGTGTTTACATAATGTGCCACAACCATGAAAAGTCATGATTACACACAATATCTGTGTATTCTTAAAAAGTCTGTACATAGTAATGAGTAGATTTAGGAAAATATCCGTGTTCTGCTATTTACGCTAAGCTATGTGCTAAGGGTCTCATTGTTATGAGGAACACCTATATTCACAATTTTCGTTATCTATTCTTCATTTATACTTTTACTTATAAATTAAAGTAAAAATTAAATAAATTAGAAGAAAACCACTAATCACAATATTAGAATTATTACAGATTATTACGATTACCAACAACAATATAAAAATATTGTCATTTTTCGGGTAATTTCAAGAACAAAAAAGTATACGTACATATACAAAGGTTCAAATTAAATTATTACGTAGTATAATATTGTTTTATAGTTTCTGAAAATTGAGATAATGCTTCTTAGGAACTTAAAACTATATTAGGTTAAAGAATCCTATGTCCAGTATTTTTAGTTCCTATGATACAACGTTGACAATTTATCATACTGGAAATTTTCAACTTTTTTTTCCAAAGAACGATTTGAACCAGCTTGGTGAGCAATCGTATGTCCATTTTGACATTAAAAATTGAAATATGAGTAAAATAAATTCTACTGTTATTTTTTCAAAATTTAAAAAATGGACTTACAATTCTTTACCTACAAGGTACAGATATGTATACACATTACACATGTATCAGTAAAAGATTTATACGAGTATATATTTGTCGCGAGTAAATAGTAATTTTATGAAAATATATCTTTCTAGGTAAATACAATTTGCCTTGGCAAATAGCTTTCTAAACGCTATTTTTTGCGGCAAATAGTATTTGACGGAGTTATTGGTGGACAAAAAGTGTCCTGATTATAATAAACTTTAAAACATACCTTAAATTTTGGAAGAGACCGCCCCGTTGAGAGCTAGAAAGAGAAGAAAGAGCAGAAAAAGCACAGCTGGATGAAATAGAAACTAGCAAAACCTGATGTCAAGCATACAAGAAAGAAGGAAGAAGCGGAAGGAATGAAAAATCTTTGCTTGAATTTGACATTGTGAAATTTAATAAATCAATTATAATTTTAATTTCATTTTTAATTTTTATAGGTAATATGTGGGGTCGCGTGGCTTTGTTAGTTTGGTGACGAGTTGAGATTCGGATCGCCCAAGCTCGATTCTGACCGATGTCAAACTTAAAATTTAATTTTTAATAGCATAAAAGTAGCCCCTCCTATTTCTACCACAGTTTTGAAAGCCCGTGATATGATGACAGGTAAACGCCGTCAACGGTATAAAAATATCGTCATTACTGAAATCTACGAAAATAAACAGATTGGCACACCCATCAGCCAGCAATGGGAAATGAACCGTTACGACATATCTATATATTTATTTAATTCATATTTCAGCTTATAAAAAAAGTTGGAAACGTTCTACATGCCAATACAGTTTTCTTTTTTATTTCTTTCAATTTTATTCTTACGACAATGCTTTCATAACCTAAATGACGTCATTTACTAATAGCCTTGTACTAATATTTTCGCTTTAATTTTTTTTATAAAACGGAAATGTTAAGCCTATGTAGTAGGTATAATTTTTATTGATCTGAAAAAGATGAAATGGCTCATAGAACGTTTCAAAATTCCACTTCTTAAATAGTGTCTACGACATATGATAAGAGTTCACCCCAATTTGATAAGAATGTCGCTAAGGCATAGTAATTTTGTTATATATAGAAATGGGGAATTTGTTAATAAAAAAATAGTTTACAAATGTATGTATTCTATTATTTACATACAAGGGGATCACGCGACAATGTACCAGCAAATATCTCCGTCTATCTCTTAATAACAGAGATATTTGCAGGTTCATGCACACGTGATCAGCCTGTACGTAAAGGATTTTATTATCATTCTGTACATTCTGTAATACTAATAACATCATTTACATCATCCTTCATCATCTCATACTCCTATCAATTCCAAACTCTAACTAACTAATCTCAACAAATCATCCCCAGAAAACTAGTCTAGGCAAGTCCTAATAGATTCCTGTATTAAGCAGTCCCACGTCCTGCCGCGAGCCAGCAGGAGGCTGGATTTGTCTCCTGCCGGCGAGAAAGTCAGTCTCGCGCCATAGGAGTTCGCGCAACCGCCGCTACGGATCTGCGGGGCGCCACTAGTCGAAGATGCATATGGGATAGAGATTTATATTGCGATGGTAAGATACAATGGTATTGATTTTTGGTTTTGATTATGTAACTGAAAATGCGTAAGATTTTAATATTAATTAAGTTTTAATTTTTTATTATACTTTATATAAAATTAAATTAAAGAAATATCTTTTTTTACGTCTGTTAAAAAAGAACCCTTTTTTAATTAAAATGGGTTTATAAAGTATGCCTTTTTTAATACAAGAAAGTGTGAAAAAGTGCACTTTTTTAAAGCTGCTGAGTGAAATTATGAAACGGTACGGCACTGTTTTCAGGCTCCCATTGCAAACGTAAAAAAATTGTATGCAACTCGTGAGTAAATTATATCTTTTTTCACTCGAAGGATTTGCGCACTCGCCTTCGGCTCGTTCGGCAAATTTTCCTTCTCGTGAATATATATATATATATATATATATATATATATATATATATATATATATATATATACTTTACTCACCTGGTACATAAATAACTATTACATGATTAATAGCTAAGCTAATGGTAATGGCTCTTATATGTTAGATAAAATTCTATTTTTACTATTATACTTATTAATAATCAGTTGTATTAATTTTCATTATTTTAATCAAATTTTCTTTATACTTATTCAATTTGTTTGTTGTAATCAAAAATATGATTGTGCTATATATTGTGTAAATAAAAAATATACCTACATTACAATACCCGGAATATTGATCTATCAGCATACAATATTGGACAATGATTTATGTTGGTAGACCAATATTTCATATTTTATAATTTGACTTTGTTTGCAGTAGGTACATTATTTAACGCTGGAAGAATTAGTAATAGAAAAATCTGGTGTGGCCAACACAATACCTCCCGACATTTACAGCCCGAGTCACAAAAAAGATTAAGTTTTTTGGATTAGCGCATTTTACTCTAATTTTGACAGTTTATTTCTTAAAATATAGTCTAATTTAATCCAAGTAACTACCTTTTTCTTAAACCCCTCAACAGGATTAAATCCCAATTACAGAGTGGGTTCACATTCACACACATCCATATGCCTTAGTGGGATTCGAAATTCGAACCCAGAGTCCCCAGGGCACTCATGACATGAGGCGTTGCTCTAACCCAGGGGTCGCCAACACGTCGATCGCGAGCTACCGGTAGCTCGCGTGGATACTTCCGGTAGCTCACACAGGGGTATATCTCAAAAGAACTAAAAATGATAGAATTTTCCGTAAATTCTCATATTTTTTTTCATCGATCACTTTAGTATCAAAGGAATGAGAATTATTTGTTGTAATGTTTTATATATTTATTGTGTATTTTTAATTATATTTTGTATATTGTATATGGTTTGGAAATGAATAACAATAATTTTTCGTTGCACAATTGACAAGCATTTCTCGCTATACAAATAAATCTATAATACTACCGATACTACATTCTCCTACTAATACTCGTATATACACCTTGCGCGATACCAAACACTTTCGTTTTCTTTCATAAAAGATATTTCAAAATTCGTTGCAATCCTATGACAGTAAAAATCATGTGCAAATAATTTCTAACTTGAAGAATGCCTTTAAATATCGTTTCGAAGATTTCTACGAAATCGCACTAATGGAACAATTTGTTGCTTTACCCTTCATGGAAATTAATATTGAGCAATTTTCTATTTGTGATATGCAGCACTTTGGCGAAAACAATGCTGCAACTGAAATGGAAGTTATTACGCTTCAAAATAATTTAGCTTTAGAATTGTTAATGTCAAATACAAAATTTATCTGGCCTTTAGTAAGTGAAGAAAAATATTCAGTTTTAGTTAGAGTTGCCTTAAAAGTAAAAGCGTTATTCAGTTCGACCCATTTGTGTGAATCTTCTTTGTCTAAAAGTGATAAGGAACAAATACCGCAACCGACTTACAGATGAACATTTGGATAATTGTATTAGGATGGCTGTAACCAACTATACTGTGAATATTAAAAAAAATATCGACGGGTCCGAGTGTCAAACTTCACATTAAAATGTTATTTTATTTACATATGCTATTTTTTTAAAGTAGTAAATTACTTTTTTATTTTTCTTTAGTTTTTTATTTTATTTTTAAAACATATATGATATGTTTATTTATGATCTCATATTTATAATATTATAATGACTTATTTGTAAAAGATGCAATCCGTAAAATATATATGCTCTTTTCTAAAATGTTCTGTGATCCGGCATTTTATTATTATACATGAGAGGGGAAACACATGCAGCTTTCCATCCCTTGAAAAAGTGTAACTTTTAATTATAAGACATTTGCCCTTGAATGAAAAAAAAAAAATTTTAATATCTTCCCTTCCCAAGCATCGGTAGCTCACTCTCTGTTGAAATTTTTTTAAAGTAGCTCAATACATTGAAAATGTTGGCGACTCCTGCGTCTAACCATTGCGCCACCGGAACTACAATAAAATGAAGATTAAATTTTAAATACCGGGATAAAATAGAATTCACTAATCCAAAAATGAGGATTAGCTTATATATTTTTGCGAATCGTTAATTTTTATTAATCTAAATACATACCTACATATTCACTTATGCTGGAAACTGTACTGAATTCCTTCCCTATTGTTCTATTTACTTTTACCTTTTTAAAATGTTACTAATATTATTTTCAAATGATTAGTTCTTTGGTAGTGGCATTTATCTGTCAGTTACATACATTTTAATAACTGAGTTTTGTTTGTTTAAAGTTTAAAGCATAGGCTCTGAAATTTAAATTATAGATAATTTTATAAATTTATCCGTAAACTATTTAGAAAAATGCAAAATGCAAATCTATAGAAAATTTAATAATCTCTAATTTTTATAATAACATTAATCTCGAAAAAATAATATTTAAAGGTATTTTTCGAAGAAAATCTATTTTGAGCTTTTAGTAAAGTGCCATTTCCGGTTATCCGATTTTCACCAAAATCTAATAGGCTCTTTCCAATACAGAAAAAGTTCGAAATACAAGATTTCAAAATTTTCTGAATGATAGTTTTGGAGTTAGAGTGGAGGATCCACACACACATACACACAGATATATTCGTAAAATGTTAAAATTGGATTCTAGGGACCTTAAAACGTGCTCATTTACCAAAATCTCGATATGCGATTTTTAGCATGATCCCTATACCTCCCTTACCAAGGCTAGCGGGAAGTAAAAAGTATGAATTAAAAAAAGACTGACAATAAAGAATTATTGCACAATTTATTTCATTTGAAGCGAAGGTCTAGTAATTCTGATATACATATCTAGCCAGTAAGATTGGGGCTGGTCACTACGATGCCCAAAAAAATTCCTAGTGACATGTGTCTCTTATGTGCTATTTGAAAATTGAAAATAATTTTCAATTTTTAAGTTCGATGTCGGTCGAAATCCAACCCGGGCCATCCGAATCACTACCGATCATCTACGCACACGGTACACAGCTATTATATGCAACTCCATATAATACCTATATCTTTTATACAGGGTGTTATGATTAAAGTAATCTGCTATACGTTACCACTTAGTGAACATGGTTGCAATGTATCATAATTTGCAATATTTTAGTTTCGAATGTGCTTGTTGTAGTTGTAAAAGCGCTTCAAAATGGACCAATAAGAATTATTTATTTGAATAAAGGATTATTTAAAAATCACAGTAAGTATGAACAACAGTTGTTATTTTTGATGGTTTGAAATCAGAGATTATACATGGACAAGAACTTTTTATTAAATGGCAACTGTTTTGGCGCACTTCTCTGTAAACCAAATGCATATCGGTGTATTCTTGATTAGTGAAAGCAAAGGCAATTCTAAATGTTCGATGTCCTTTATGATATGACAACCAATAAATATTGTTTTTTAGAACAACTTTATTTTTAGATTTTAATTTATTATAAACCTGGTTCGTAATTGGTCAACTTTACAGTCCCACTACTTTTACAACTTGATTGATAAGAATACCTATATCATACCATAAACTATGGTACACAACTTACATAACACCCTGTATATAATTCATAGAATTGAAATATAGTAATATGAGTAGTTCATGAATTTTTAATAAGTATAATCTGGGAAAAATCGTTTCTACTATATCATATTATTCTTAAAATTGCTATTAAAATTGACTATTAGATGAATAATACAAAATTTATTTCACAGTGAGCTTCTCATAAAATTTAATAATAGTTCAACAATAGTGCAATTAATTCAAGTATAATTATAAAATAAATAAAAAATCAATAAAAAAACATTTTTGGTCCGGTGTCAGGTAAATTATGTTTGAACTTGAAATTCCTTCTTCATGAAAAATTCGATAGGATTATTGCCCGTGCTGCCATCTGTTCGGCGGCGCTTGAATTAGAGCACCGGCGGAAGTTGAACGTTTGGAGGAAGGGTGGCGCTTAAAGTCGTCGCGACGCTGGCGGGAGAACATCTGCGCAGAAGCCGGAACACTTGTTGAGCTGACATGTGACTCCGGGCTTTTTCCCCATGACTCAACATGCGGAAAAAGTCGCGCGATAATGGCAATGAAAAAGAGGGGCGCTTGAATAAAGGATTTAATGAGGAGTTAAATGGAAATACTGAAATGTGGTATTATTCTTTAAGAAAAATAATTTATCGCGTGGCTGAAAATTATTTCCAATTATTATCAAATAGCACAAAAATGATGTTATACATTCTCTGCATTTCGAGAACCTGTAAACATATCGTCATTTTTATATATGCGATTATAAAGTATTCCTAGCAACAAATAATAGACATGGATGATTATATTTATTTAGTTATGTATTTATGAACAAATGGCCCCTCTTAATGAATAATTTTTTGTTTAATAAACTATTTTAGTATAGATACCAAAGCTAAACAATTAACAAAATAATCAAATAATGGGCGTATTCTGTTGACATCTGTAAGTCTTACAGGTCTGTAAATCTTTAAAAAAAGATCTATTTTTGTTGATTAATGTAAAATTATATATAAAGGCCTGTATCCACGATGCTAGAAATCGTTCCGAGTTCTCGATCACATTTTTTGATCATAAACATTGAACTTGTATGACTGATGTCAGGTTGGTCGAATTTATGAAGTTAGTTTCAGCCATTGCTACCAATACTAAAACCTAATAAAACACAACCAAGAAATTAACCTGGCAGTAAGTAAATTAAATTTTTACAACGAATATATTAATTTGTTTATAAGTAATTATTTATAATCAATATCAAAAATGAGTAGAATTAGATAACCTTATTATTTTCAAGCTTATCAGACATAAAACGTCAAGGTATTAAATTGGTAACATTTAAATGAAATTAGCAACTTGCACGCAAAAATGGGACAGAACGCATTTTTCCATTCTAGTTCTCTATTCGATTTTTACGTCAGAGCTGGTAGTGTCCACGATCCGAGATATCGAATTGCGGCCTATATCCGAGAACTCGGATCGATTTCTAGGATCGTGGACACTGGCCTTAAGAGTGGTAGTTACGTTGCGATTTTGTTCATTATGTACAAATTTACAGATCTGCCCAAAAAATAGATTACCTCAAATTTAATAAAATATGATTAACGGAAAAATATAGTAACTAACGAGTGTATTAATCAGCGATTAACAATAGAGACATTTTAACGTATTAGTAGTTACTTATAATTATGTAATTATGTACATCAATGGGGAGATGTATATGGTTTTTTTATGAAGAGCAAAATTGTTAAACAAGGCAAAGCCGAGGGCTACCGTACATAGTGGGCAAAAACATACATCACTCACGGGTTGTATGTAGGTGCTATTGTTTCGTCAATATGTATTTAAAATCAATAATTTTATGAATTACATTTAACCAGACAGGGGTAATTGTTTAGCTTATTTCCGGTGGCTACCTCTGCCCTTGAAGAAAAATATGTTATTTCAGTCATGATTTAGGTATCATAGAAACTGACCTCGAAACTGACTTTCTGTCTTGGAAATATTGTGCACGAAATATGTGTAGTAATAACTATTTTAATTCTAGTTATATTGAATTTTAAGTTACAGTAATTTAAAATACTAGTTATTAACATACCTAGGATTTTTATGACTATCATAACTGCCGCAGATGTCGGTTTGAAATCCGAGCTCTTAGAGCGAGGATTTTAAGACATCTAAGGTTTTTTATGATTCATAACATCCGTGGTTTGTTCAATAGTTTACCGGTTTCAGAAAATGAAGACAGTAATAAAGATTAGTTTTTGAAATTTTCTCATTAATGCTACTTTCAGAATGCCATGATAAAAAGAACAATTATTTTGACATTTATGTCAATATGACAAATATTCAAATTATGTCATTTATTCCTCGTGTTTATTATTTTAGAATAAAGTAAACTGTGTTAAGAACGATACACTAACGTTATTTGTACGTATTAATGAAGAGCATTATAATTTCATTTAATTTTATTTTCATTTAGTAGACTGTTGTTGACAAGTCAGTATGGTAATAATATTACCATACAGATACAGTTATTACTTACTTACCAGCCTACTTTTGTATATGTAAACAACGGTTTAATATCCTGAAACCGGTAAAAATATAAACCTAATTTATTTCAGTCTGCTTCGATAAACAGCACTCATTACAAATTTAATTAAAATATAATATCTACTAAGATGTACCAATATTTATGTTATTGAATGCATTAAAACTTTACGTAAATTATAACGTATTTGTGTATATCTAATATTCAGCACAATAAATAGGCGACCTAAAAAGTTATTTTATATTATATAAATATAATTATGAAAATTTATAATTAGATAATATTATATTTATTAGTATTTAAACTATTTGTGGGGCCTATTTTGTATCTCAGTGGTTAATATTTAACCACTGGTTAATTTTTTTAACCAATCAAGTATGTTGACGTATAACAAAAAAAAAGGAATTTTTAGTTGTCAAATCAATAACTATTGGATAAAAATTTTAACCAGTGTTTAAAAATTAACCACCAAGTTACAGAATAGGGCCCAGTATCTGGTTGTACATGGTTTATTATGGAAAAATAACTTATTTTTAAATTATTCTGACTAGTATATTTTATTGAGAAGTGTAATTTATATTTCACAACTGTTAAAAACAAGTAGGTACCCCAGTAAATTTTAACAAAAGTGGTGCTCAATTCATGCATAACGCCCTCACCATCAACGGTCCAGACATATTGTCAATGCCGAAATCTGCGAATGAGAGCAGAATAGCACGGCTAACAGTGGATAGAAGCCGTGTTGATAGCTTTTTAAACTGATTACTATTTTTCTCACTGTTCTCAAACAGCGACAAATCCGTTAATTATTATTCCGTTGACCGTTTATTAATAGGTTATGTTAATGTAAAAAAAATCATTAATGACCCTTATTACTGCATGATTTTTTATTACTAAACGATTTTTCAACGCACGGAACATAGCATATATTCCAAACGCTAAATTGTGCAAAATACTAGTCAGAATCGAAAGATATGACTTTGATATTTGCTAGCTAGGTATATTCACGAAGCAGATCTTTAGATTGAATTTGATAAAATAGTATTCTTCAAATAACATAAAAAACCGCTTGAGGTATCTAGCGATAAGTAAACTGAACGCATTAACTGAAAACAATTGATTTTCTGGGGTAAAATTTTACTAACCTAAAATTTGTGTCATGGAATGAAATTAGATTTTCCAACTCAGTAAGATACGGTCAACGAAAACATTGTAATCAACATGTGTGTTAATTGGAGATTAATAATCTCAACATTAATTGCCCTCATTAACACACTTTATAGATAAATAAATATTTGTTTTAATTGTACATTAAATGTGAATCATAATTTTTAATGTTGCAGGGTTATAAAGAACTGCAGCTTTAAAGCGTTTTGTATATTTTAAAATAAATATTCAACGTTTGCAGTTAAGTAATTAGAATTTCTTGGAGTCATCCTCTTTAAAACCTAAATTTAAAATCAGATTTTAAGATTAATTTTGTAAAATCCCTTACACCGGAATATGTGGATCACGTTTACCTACTATGTACGTGGGTGTGGTGTTATAAACATCATCTCACAAGATCTTTGACGATCAAATGTTTGCGCAATATTCTGAAACTTTAATGAAGGATTAAATCATTCATTATAGACGCTAGTTGTCTGAGCGTCTTCATTGTTACCTACTTTGCAACCAAGTTCAATTACACATTACACTTTATATTATTATAGTTTTTCTACTTTCTACTGAAATTAAGAATCCAGCAGTCCAACGTATCTATTTTATTTGTAGAGAAATGACGAGGATGCAAGTTCATACTTAATTCATTAATTTCAGGAAATATAACCTTAAATTTGTACTCATGTATAATGTACATAATCAGTGAGCATATGCCTTTTCTAAATCATTTCAAAATATAAAACTATTATTATTAATTACTTACTTTATCGCGGAATAGGAGTATTAAAAGTTACTGAATTCATTATACAGATATATCACATTTCAGAAACATAAATTCACTACATTCACGCACACTATTATAGGCAAATTTTTCTTAGAATGGCATTTCAATTGATCACGTGATAGCCGAGTATGAATGGAGAAATCACGTATGTTTTTAGCAGCATGTTTGTCTTGATTGTTTTATTTTTACGTAGCGTTTGTTTCCATATATCATAACTTGAGCTTTATGAATAATTTTTGTTTACATGTGACATGTGACAATCAAAAATAGAGCGGTAAAAATTAGCGAAGCGGTGTGAAGAAATTATTTTGAATACTTCTACATACGTACTTTGAGGAAGAGATACGTACGAATGTTCCTCTAATTCCATTCTCGTCTGTAGAAGATGTATTATATTTTGTAGTTCTGAATTTCCTATGTACTTAGGTACTTCTTATTTCTGAATATTATTACATTTTAGAGAGTTTGTTCTGCTTTGGTCGTGTCACATGTGTCGATAAATATTATCAAAAATGAATTTAAACAACGTTAATCTATTTCGTCTAGTGTTGCCGCGAGACAAGATTTGTCGAGATTTTACATTATCTCGATCTCGACATTTTTTTTATTATTATTAAAACCAATCTTGATCTTGAGCAACAAAATTAAAATCCATGTCGATCTTGAGGTCGAGATCTTGACGATCTCGACTTTTCGGCTATTGTCGTGCAAATTCGTTAAGATTCGTTCGCTCGGACGTATTGCATTTGCGCATTAGCGCATTGAACATGTGAATGCGTAACATGTTTAGACCTGTGACTTGTCTGTCTGCAATATATTTCATGCGATTTCAGGTGTAACCGTGTAACTTCCATTCTGATTTAATAAACGTGTTAAGTCATCTTTGATCTGCCCTCATACCGCATAAAATCTGCACACATCCTACAATACTAATTAATGTATAATCAAACACGAAAGTTGTATTTTTTATTCTGATTTCACAACTTTTTGTCTCTTGTTTTTAATACGTATGTCCCAGAATGAATAAACTCAGTAAAAATTGTATGGTAAATATAAATACATATGAAAAAAGGGAACCCAAATGTGACGTGGAAGATTAAGGAAAGGGAAGATTTTTTATAAAAAAACCAAAAAATTCTTAATCACACTGTTCTTTAATAAATAAGTGACCGGTTTCGTCTACTGAGTAGCCATCCCCAGACAACCGGAGAACAATGCTGCAAGAGAGACAAAATATAACGTTTTAATACAAGTTAAAATACATTTTCAGGCGATATTACTTACAATCTACAGGAAACACATTACTGCGGAGTAGTGAAATAATAAAAATTGGAACATTAATAGTATAAAAATGAAATGATGAAAAGGAAAAATTTTTATTTAGCATGTGCTTAAGTCAAAATGTCTACTGAACTAAAGGAAAGGACCTGCAACAATTTGAAACAATCCTTAATCCTGTGGTGACCAGTGTGGAAGGTGTGCGTTACAGCAATATGTCCAGAAGGGTTGAATGTTTCAAATTGGTTTAGTTGTTGAGGCATTCTGATGCGGGGTTTTTTATACACTTTTTTATTTCCAGTGTTTCAAGGAAATCTAGTGTCTTCCCGTGTCTACAATTATGTAGAATTTTAAAATTGTTGTTTGCATCAAAATTGTGGCCACTGTCAACAATATGATTTGCAAAACTTGAATTCCCGCTCTTGTCATCAGCGCGCCATCATCTACAATACATTTTGATTTAAGCACATGCTAAATGAATTTTTTTCCTTTCCATCATTTCATTTTTATACTATTAATGTCCCAATTTTTATTATTTCACTACTCCGCAGTAATGTGTTTCCTGTAGATTGTAAGTAATATCGCCTGAAAATGTATTTTAACTTGTATTAAAACGTTATATTTTGTCTCTCTTGCAGCATTGTTCTCCGGTTGTCTGAGGATGGCTACTCAGTAGCCGAAACCGGTCACTTATTTATTAAAGAACAGTGTGATTAAGAATTTTTTTGGTTTTTTTATAAAAAATCTTCCCTTTCCTTGATAAATACATATGTCTATACGAATAAAACACAATAGAGTACATACTATATTTATAAAACACATTGTTATTTTCTTAAAATCGAGCAGGAATTACAATACCTGAAATATTGTTGAAATATGTATCCGGTTTATAAGTGAGGCCTTGGTGAACTAATCGGATTATCGGGCAATTTAAATAAATATCATCTGGGTGCAAACTTAAGTTTGATTATGTGTATTTTTCACCACGGCCACACTTACAAATCGGATACGTATTTCAAGAATAATTCAGGTTTTGCAATTCCCGCAATTCCCGCTCGATTTGTTTATGTCATACTGTCATCTCTCATTGCCAAATAAAAAAAAATGGTTGGGATACATTGTTGTCCCGGGGTGCAAAAACAAATCAGATGAAAACAAAAATGTGTCTTGGCATTTATTATCTGCGGATGTTAACAGCTGACACTGTTCAGTTGAGAGATCAGCAGAGGTCATGTTATGGTTGCTTTGTAGAAAATACAACTTATTTAAAGTTTCAAAAATTGGTAATAGATGTCTCAATCTCAATGAAAATTGTATAAATGTATTTATAATAAAACTGCCTAGTATTATGTTCAGTACCTACTGATGAAATGAAATAAATGATCGAAACTTGTGCATGAATAATTAATAAGTTTTTCAAGATCAAGATCTCGCGTAATCTCGTCAAGAATTGAAGTATGTAATCTCGTTTCGATCGAGTATTTGACCTTGAAATTTATTTGGATCTTGATCTCGAAAATTTACTCAAGACGAGACGAGATCAAGAAAAATCTCGTCTCGGCGGCAACGCTAATTTCGTCGCCAAAAAAATAAGTGATCCGTTAGAAATCAATGCGAAACATTGACAACTCTATTGACAGTTTTACTCATTTCAATCTGCAATTCGGCAAATCTACTACATACTACATATTTACATGTATAGTGAAAGTAAATTGCTTTTTAAGGCTCTTTTCCTAATCAATTTTATAATTATATTAAAATTGATTTCTGCGTTGTGCATTCAATACTGTTTTCTATATATTAATTGTTGTAATCAATTAATGTATAAATTGTTGTAATCAATTTCATTTTTTCTATAAGTTTAGTAAATTTCTTACTTGAATTTATAATTTTGACTATAGATGTCAGCTCCATCGACTAGATGAATCGGCTCTTCTACCAGGCTCATAAAAATAAACTAAATAACGTCATCATATTGGAATGCCATTTTTATAGAAATTTGACTTTACTATCATTGCACGTTAACTTCTAAACAAATGATAGCTGATTACAACCATGCTTCATGATTGAAAGCGTAAATCTGAATTAAAACAAATAAATATAAAATGTAGTTGTATAAAGTGATTGATTTGATGAATGTACAAATGTAGCTTTATTTTTATATTATAGCTTTAGTTAAATTGATTGTCCTTGTCATTGTTTTGTATTGTAGACAAATTTCCAATTATAGACTAATACAGCTAACGGCCTAAGTTTCCAATCAAAATCTACTTTCATGTAGTAATTACATAGCTGTCATATCAGATTTCAGCGAATGGAGTGTGGAATAATCAGGAGTTATGTTAACAAAGTTAGCAGGAAAATGATATACAGCGTAACAAACAAAAGGGTAAAGAAGGAGAGGTACATTGTATAAGAACAAAAAGATAATTATCAACGTTTGAAAAATGAATATAAATTAACAAAAAATATTAAGTTTTATGACGTATTTATTTAAAAATCTAGATGTGATATCGTTCTTATAATGCAAAGTATTTGATATAACCTTAATTGTTACATTTGCATTTAAAAAGACAAAAAATACGTGTTTTTGATTATTTAAACTAAGAAAGGATAAAGAAAAAATATTTTTCTACAGTCTATATACAAAATAGTCATTTGCACTATCCTTTGTCAACGCAAAATGTCACTTTGCCGCTCATGCGCGACAAAGTAGAAAAAAAAAACGCTCGCTGTCTAAATTTCTAGCTATACAAAGTTGAGAAGTATCACTGGTCTACATTTTTAATGGAAACGTGTAGTCAGGAACTAATGACACAGTTATACATTTACCACCTTTACAAATCAATCTGACATAACTGCTGTCGGTATATTACACAACCAAACAAAATGCCGCACTGCTGTGAAAATAAAATAGGGCATTCTTTTACAAAAACGAAAGTATAAAATGCTTAGATTAGATTGAAGCAATAGCTCAAGAAGAATGGAAAATAACGAAAAATTAAATATAAAATAAATTGTGTGCACAGTTGTGCTGCCATGTCCACTTTTTCACTGAACTAGTTTAATGTACTTGAAACAAATAAATTTATTGTGCCACCGGACGCGAAATAAGCATTTCGCAGCCGCAATACAGCCAGCGAAATTTAATTTCGAGACCGTTGTTATGGTAACGGCCGCGAAATTCATTTCGCGGCCGTTGTCATGGTAGCGGCCGCGAAATTAGGTAAACAACCACTTTGACACTTGAGAATTGCATGGTTTTGTTTATCAAATGTTAATCCCATAGCCACCTTGAAAGCTAACTTTCTATTTACATTTAAACTGTTTAAAATTAATAAAATTTGTAATTACATATTTTTTACGGTTGCACAAAAAATATTGTGTACACCTTGTCCGCGAAATCCTTTAGCGCCCTCGAGACTGTCTTGCCTCGGCGACAATGTTTCTCTCGGTACGCTAAAGAGTGATTTCGTGGCCTTGATATATAAATAACTATTTGTTATGATGGAGGGCCCCATTGTGGCGACTGTAGAAAACATCGTGTGTGTTTCAAGTGCAAATGGACATTGTCGATTTCGGGAGAATGCTTCTCATAGAATTTTAAACAGGTTACTGTTAAATACATACAGTTTAATGTTTTAAATAAGTCCGATCAAGGTCATCTCTTTCATGTACGAATTAACAAATTGGCAGACGCAGTGTTTCAAGAGTCTACCTTCAGTTGTTATTTTTATGTAATTTTTTTTAGAACAATCTTATTGTTTTTATTCAGTGTACCTAGAGTATTAAGAACCATGATAAATTTTAAATGCTAATTAATTATTAAAAAACAGACAATTTGAAATTAATGATCATTTTGAAAGTCTACGATCGGTATTACACTTTAATTATCTGCTCCATTTACCTTAAGTTAAATTTTATTTCTTGAAAAAATCTCATCCTTGCAAATCTGACAATCATCTCCAAAATAAACACCTCCTTCATTATGTTCAAAACAGCCCCTCTCGTTCTCCATTTGATTTTGCGCTTGAAGCAGCTTCCAACACGCAATATTTACCATGAGCCTCTCAACGCCATCATTTCGTAGCTCTAATGGCGTCGGCGCCGAAGGATGCGGCTTTATGACAAGAGAACTCTAATGATAGATAACTCGGTTAGCGGATGTGACGGTGACGTCACCGAGCCCCGAGCACCGGAAGACGATCGCGAGACGGAGATCTTATTACAAGGAAGTATTTTTGAACGAGAGAAACAGATGAGTAAATAGATCGGTAAATAGTAAACAACGTTTTAAAGGAGATGCATTTTGAAATGGAGAGCCACTTTGTGAAAGTTATAATGTTTAAAAGACAAGGTTCAATCAAATATAGTGTTACAAATTATATGCTCTGAAATAGTACTTTTTCTACATCTATAAACTTTTCAAGTTGTCAATTTAAAACGCTGAAGATTCCTATTTATAATAATTTATAGTTTGTCGCATAAAAGCTGAAGAAGATTTTAAGAAAACGTAGTGTCACAAGCATGGTGTCTTTGTCGCTTTCGAAGGATTGCCTCGCGTCACGCTTCAGTTTTTACCTCCCACTACACTGGGTAAGGGAGGTATAGAGATCGTGCTAAAAATCGCATATCGAGGTTTTGGTAAATAACCACGTTTTAAGGTCCTTAGACTCCAATTTTAACATTTTCACTATGATTTATATATGTATGTGTATGTGTAGATCCTCCGCTCTAACTCAAATACTATCAGTAAGAAAATTTTGAAACTTTGTATGTATTCCTTATTCTAAAATAAAAAGAAGCTATTAGATTTTGGTTTAAATCATATAATCGGAAATGACACTTTAATTAAAGCTCAAATAGTTTTTCTTCCTTTAAATGTTATTTTTTCAGGTTTTATGTTATTAAAAAAATTAAACGTTTTAAAATTTCTACGTGTTTGTATTCATGCTTTTTCTATATAGTTTAAGGATAAATTTGTAAAATAATCTAATTCAAATTCCGAAACCTACGCTTTAAACTCAAATCCTTGGTTACATAGTTCTGATCTCACATGTGTGAAACTGACATAAATGTCACTGTCTTAGTTCATTTCAAATTAATAATATTAACGTTAAAAAAAATTGTAAATAGAACAATAGTTATATGGAAAGGACTTAATACAATTTCCAGCATAAAGTATGTATTTAAATTAATAAAAATTAAATGGTGGGACACGGGGAAGTATTGTGTTTATCACATCATCAGATTTTTTAACCAGAAAGTATCACTTTTCGCTTTAGATACATACATAAATAACTATTTTGTATCAAATCTGGAAAATATTATTTAACGGACGCGTGCCCTGCAAACTTCCTAACTCAGAAATGTCTTTCGCGTGGTCTATTAGCACGCTATCATTCTCGTTCAATCCAAAATGTCGATAATTTGTATTATTCAGTGCAAAACTTACTTAACGTTGCTGATCACACCGTCCGTATAATCAGAAATAAAGGAATCTCACTGAGAGTACGTACAAAAATACACTCTGTTACAATAAGTACAAGGTACAAGGCACAGTCACCAGTCACTGCGATGGTTTCACTATGAACACCGGCAATCAACTGCCGAAATATTGTTTCGATCACCTGAAACAGGGTTGTATAATCGTTTAGAACAATAATTAGTATTTTATTAATTTTTACATAGAATTTAAATATAATTTTTAAATTACATAATACTTGTTTATAGAAATTATACGATCCAGTTAAAGGCCAACGCGCACTTCAGCGACCGAAGCGAAGCGCGGCAAAGAGAAGTTTTTCCATTCAATGTATTTAAAACGGCATGTAAACTCAGTAATTGTTGTGAGGACAATGTTCCCCTGTTGGCTCATCAAGACAGCTAATCTAATCTTCAAAAATCGGTTGCATCAGTACATAGAGCACGGTGGCCACCACCTTCAAGATGTTTTGTTCGAAACTACATGATTTAAAACTTTAAATTATGTTCTTTCATTATCCAAAATAAATTTTGTCTACCGGCAATACTTTTTATTTTATTCGCCTTCAAAAAAGGAAGTTGCTAGGCTCCATCATGTATAAACTTTATAACTATAACTGTAGAATCTGAGAATTTTGAGAATGTTAATATATAATGATTTAAATAAATTTAAATTTACAAAAACTTTGATAATATACTAATGTGTGTTTATGAATGCATGTTATACATTTATAGGGTATGTAAGGGGATGCATAATTGACTTAGTTTAACTAATATACTGTAGCTTTTCTAGCTATATGCTCTTAAAAGAGTAATTATCTACCTTAATTTTAATTGGCTGTAACCTATTAATTTGGGTTATTTTAATTTTTTTAAATAATTTTATTCATTTTTACCTTCCGCTACCCTTGGTAAGGGAGGTATAGGGATCGTGCTAAAAATCGCATATCGAGATTTTGGTAAATGACCACGTTTTTATGTTTAAGCTAATCCTCATAATGACCACGTTTTAAGGCCCCTAGAATCCAATTTTAATATTTTCACGATGATGTCTGTGTATGTGTGGATCCTCCACTCTAACTCAAATACTATCATTCAGAAAATTTTGAAACCTTGTATTTCGAATTTTTTCTGTAATGAAAAGAGCCCATTAGATTTTGGTGAAAAGCGGATAACCGGAAATGGTACTTTACTAGAAGCTAAAAATAGTTTTTCTTCGAAAAAAATGTTATTTTTTCCGAGATTGTAATTATAAAAATTAAAGATTATTAAATTTTCTATAGATTTGCATTAATACTTTTTCTATATATTTTATGAGTAAATTTATAAAATTATCTATAATTTAAATCCCAGAGCCTAAGCTTTGAACATTTAAATGTATGTAACTGACAGATAAATGTCAATATCAAAGAAGTAATCATTTCAAAATAATATTAGTAACGTTTTAAAAAGAAAATGAATTGAATATTAGAAAAGGAATTCAATACAGTTTCCAGCATAAGTAAATATGTAGGTATGTATTTAGATTAATAAATATTAACGATTCACAAAAATGTTTAAGCTATTCCTCATTTTTAGATTAGTGAATTCTATTCTATCCCAGTATTTATAATTTAATATTCATTTTATTATAACTCCGGTGGCTCAATGGTAAGAGCAACGCCTCATCTCATGAGTGTCCTCTGGGTTCGAATCCCACGAAGGCATGGATGTATGTGTGTGAATGTGAACCCACTCTGTAATTGGGATTTAATTCTGTTGAGGGGTTTAAAAAACGCAGGTACTTGGATTAGATTAGACTATATTTTAAGAAATAAACTGTCAAAATTAGAGTAAAATTCGCTAATCCAAAAGTAAGGATTAACTTAATCTTTTTTGTGACTAGAGCTGTAAATGGCGAGAGGTATTGTGTTAGCTACACCAGATTTTTGTATTACATATTATAATAATTGTTCAAAATGACGACCACGAACTTCAATATAAGAAATGGACCTTCGGAGCATATTTGGATACGTTCAAAAAATTAAGGATTTGTTTGAATTTCTTATGCTGCCTTGCCGTACACTCGGCCTTACATTAATACCATATTAGCGTAAATTGGACCAGTATGCACATTCATAATGCTAAAAGTTAAAATATGCAAAATATCCGGATATGAGTTTATTAGTAAAAATTATTCTTTTTTTTATCCCCTAATACACTATAAATTTGTAACACGTATTCATAAACGCTCTGTATTTATATATTTATTTATTTTATTTATTTAAATTAAAAATTATGTCTACACATTTAATGTGGCAGAATGATTAGATGTATAATATGTTAAAAGATATGTCTTTCATTTGAAAGATATGACTAATCCTTTATTCTGTCTAGTGTAAGATGAAGTTTTAAAAGCATATTTAAAATAGATAAATGGAGATGTAAGCAACCGTGGCTTATTCTTTCAAAACAAAATTCTTTGCTTAACACACTTAGATCAAAAACATGTTAATTTTGGCAAGGTGTTAGTGAACTCAATGCCAATGACAATACTATTCATAACTTCTCAGATACTTAAAAAATTAGTGAGTTAAATTTATAACTGTCGCGAGATAAAATACAGGCTGACAAATGTCAAAAATTTGTATTTCCGACTCTGACTAAGTGAGGAAACCGCGAAGAACAATTTAATCATAACGAGGAAAATGTATGCGGGCGTGCCAAAAGTAAACAAAAACCAACAGAGTCATCTTTGAAAGTGCTATGAGATAAAGAGATAAATATTTACAAAACTTGTGGATTCTTCAAACTTGAACTTCAGGATAATCACATTACTTACGGAATTATTGATGTTGTTAATTTAATGTGTATGTGCTTAGATTTACATTTGATATCAATACTCTTTTTGTCGTAGTGAAAGTATGACAAAAGAGTGAATACATTACTCTTTATACGTATTTACATTAATAATATCAATTTTCTCAAAACTCTGGTTTAGGTTCAGTCAGTATCAATATAAATAATACGTTTGTGTGTACATAGTATAAAATAAATATCTGTCGGTCTGTCTGTTTATTGGTGCTAATCTGAAAAAACATTGGATGGATTTTGATGCGAGTTTCATTATTCAATAGTATTTTCAAAGTTTAGGTGCATAAAACAATAATCTATGACAAAAGGGAGCCGGCCAGTAGCGATTTTAGTAAAATCGACGAAAATACCAGTCTGCGAATAAGAAAACATTAAATTTATGCCCTAATGATATATTTATTTATTTGAGATATCGTCATTTTATTGTCAGTGCGGGCTACAGTTGACTAATGTTGTCTACATGGTTATCTTATAATATATCAGTTAAACAAAGCTTTTGGCATTATATTAAAAACAGTTCGCGGGCGACGCCATGCAATGTCGGTCCACAATAATATACTTAAGATGGGGTAGGTCCCTTTAAGTCTTGATTTTTTAAAATCAGAAAATCGTAATCAATAAACGATGCCTTTAATAGAGATTTTTGCAATATATCCTTCCTTGAATGATTTTCACAGTACGTTTGTGCCATTTATTCCATATTGGGTAATGAATGACAACCTTTGATATTGGTTTTTTGTGATGCACGCGAGGCGAGGCGAGAAATATAAAATATCGATCTCATCTCGTTATCGCATCTGTAATCTCGCTCTCGCTCCCATTCTCGCACATTTTTTTGAGTCTTGTCTCGATCTCGCACGAGAGTCTCGCGAGTCTCGCTATAGAAATAAGCGCTTGCGCACTACGTATTTACGTAACAGTTTAACTACAAGTTCGCATCAATTGCACAGTCTTCCGTGTATTTGCAGTCGTACAAGTATCAGTATAATAAAGAGACGGAACAGTAAATTCTGGTCACCAAATAATTTCAATACAAACATAATGTTTATTCATTAACGGTCACCAGAAAATTTGATAAGTTGGTAAATAATTTAATTTACCTGTAAAATATCCAGTTTATCACCAAATTGTGATCTCTAAACTATTTCAATACAAACATCTGTTAATACATTCTGAAAACGAATTAAAACATTAAACAATTCTTTTTTGTAACTTATTAAATCGCCGGCAACCAATCACTCCGCTTCTCTTCGTTTTGGCTCCCATCGACGCTTAATATAACATCCTTTACTTTTTAGGGGCGGCAAGAAAGTGTTAACCGTGGTTTTAATTGGGGTGAATTGCGGACTGAAATATTGGAGAAAACTAGTTCTATTGAATGCAAAACAGATTTTGTTTTTATTTTGCATTTGCTCGCTCTGGGACCGATACCAATCGACTCTAAACAGACCCAATAATATATTCTATACTTTTTATTGCGAGACTCTCGCGAGATTTCTCGCTTCTCGCAGCTGTTATATCGATCTCGCCTCGAATTTTAAACTACAATCTCGGTCTCGTTCTCGTCTCGCATAATGCTACGAGACGAGACGAGATGCGAGAGTACTCTCGCCTCGTCGTGCATCACTATTGGTTTTAGTATTAATATATGACATGTGGCGAATTCATCACAGAACGTTATATAGGTATATGAATTGCAAATGCAGATGGAAAAATAATGTACATACAAAGAATACACACTGACATTACGCGAGTATATACAAGTTATTGAATTTATATTTTATGATTTAATATGATTTATGTATAACGAGAAAAATGAATTTATATTTCATATTCTGAAAAAAAAAAACAGGGCTAACTTTATTTCATATTAATTTTATGATGCATTATCAGGTCATACGTATATACAGGAAGTAAACGAAACTAGGAAACGCGATTTTTCTCAGAAATTGTTAGAAATACAAAAAAATACTATAAAATAAAGTTGTAGGAGACCAAGGGGGACATCCCATTACAGAATAAAATATTTTTTTAAACCAGTGGTTTTCAAGTTACAACACAAAGTTATATTTGCTTAAATGGGATGGCATATATATTTTTTAAGCCCATTCGATACAGTATTTTTTTCTGAATTGAACTATGTAATCATTTTATATCCCTACATAATAAAAATATTGAGAGAAATTCAATTAAATTTTAAATAAATTTTATTTTTATAGATATTTTTCAGAAGGCCATGTCGAAAAACAAAACCTGATATTTGTCAATTTGAATTATTTAGTGCATAATAATTCCTATTGTTGCGGATAGAACACTATTTATAAAGTAATTAACAAATATTTGTTTTACTTTAATTTAAGCTCAATTGGTTTTCATACATAGCCTACTGAAAAATAATTATAAAAATAAAATTTATTTTATTTTGGCCGCGTGCCTGAGTGTCAGGTTGCGAATCTGGGGAACCGGGTTCGATCCCGACCGACGCCAAATATTTAGAATTTTATATGGCACAAAATTGACCCCTGCGGTGCACTTTCCACGCCAGCAATGAGTGCCCGTGAGGTGACGCCTGGTAAGCGCCCGCACGGTGCAAATATTTCATCATTACCGCATCTGTGTACAAAGCAGATTGGCACACCCAGCAATGGGTAATAAGCCGTGATGATATGTTATTTTATTATTATTATTTTTCCCAATATTTTTATTATGTAAGGATATAAAATGATTACATGGTTGAATTCAGAAAAAAATACTCTATCGAATAGGTCTAAAAAATATATGTCATCCCTTTTAAGAAAATATAACTTTGTGTTGTAAGTTGAGAAACACTGGTGAAAAAAAAATCTGTAATGGGATGTCCTCCTTAGTCTCCTACAATTTTGTTCTATAGTATTTTTTTGTATATATACTAACTTCCAGGAAAAATCGCGTTTCCTAGTTTCGTTTACACTTTACACCCTGTATAGTTTATTATTATGCATACGAAAGAAACACGTGTCAAATGTTTATTATTGAATATCTGACTTAATTTTTGAGCCTGGCGTTAGTGTTGTAGCTACGGCGTTTTCATTAAAAACTGAAGTAGTGACAAAACCTAAAATGGGTTGAATTCAGTGGCAGGGTTGGACGGTAGCATGAGACAGAGAGGCGACTGCCTCATTTCACAAAATTTAGGGGCTCATTTTCGTGGCCAACCAATTTTAGACGCCGAAAAGCTATTTGAGACAAATTTCGTGAATATTCCACTGGATGAATTGGAAAATCGTTTTAAACTAGTGAAAAACAATTATTTTGCTATGAATGAAATAAAATCCAAAAATTCAGGCTATATAGAAGAATGTTTGCAGCGATTTACAGATTCTGATAACCGATGGAGAACACTCCGATATAAGTGTAGTTGATTTGAAAGATGGGGTTATTGATGTGAGTCGGTATTGAGGTATACAACTATTTGTTTAAAATTGGGCTAGAAACTTTGTATCCAAATATTATTACTAGCCAGGGGAGAGGTTTAGATGGTTCTACCCCCTCCCCTCGAAACAAATGAATTGAAATTTAATTTGTACACCTTGATTAGGTATTAAAATCGATCGCAAGTGTAGGTGATATTTAATATTCACAGTGTAGACAGGTTATCCAGGTAAGTCAACAATCTGTTAAATATATGCCCTTTTCTAAAATGTTCTGTGATCTGTGATTTTTTTTTTTGTACATGAAAGATGGAAATCATGCAGCCTTGTATTAATTATGTAGTAACATCGTATCACTTGTGTGAAATGTTAAATTAGGATAATTTGTAATATGAAAATTTGTCCCAGTAAAAATACTAATTCACGTTAAGTCTGGATGTCTGGAAAGTGATCTTTTACAGGACAAGTAACGAGCCGTAGGCGAAGACTGGAATTCTGCAAGTCCTCCGAACACACTATCCTGTCGTAATACATATAATTTTTACCCGAAATAGCTTGAATTATTTAAAAATTAATTAAAAATATTAGATTGTGTATCCATGGTGAAATTTTCCTTTACAGTACTCAAAAGAGTAAGATAAAAATTTATATGACTAGTACTGTAAATAGCTACCTATAAAATATTTACATTTGACGTTTATAAACAATTTGTGATAACCAGAAAAAAAATCTGGTGTGGCCAACACAATATCTCCCGCCATTTAAAGCCCGAGTCACAAAAAAGATAAAGTTAATCCTTATTTTTGGATTAACGAATTTTACTCTAATTTTGACAGTTTATTTCTTAAAATATAGTCTAATCTAATCCAAATAACTATTACACAGTGGGTTCACATTCTGACCATCCATGCCTTAGTGGGATTCGAACTCAGAGCCTCGAGGGCCCTCATGACATGAAGCGTTGCTCTAACCATTGAGCCACAGGAGCTATAATAAAATGAAGATTAAATTTTAAATACCGGGATAGAATAGAATTCACTAACCCAAAAATGAGGATTAGCTTAAACATAAAAACGTGGTCATTTACCAAAATCTCGATATGCGATTTTTAGCACGATCCCTATACCTCCCTTACCCAGGGAAGCGGGAGGTAAAAAGAAACACGTTATGGCTACGAGCTAAACAAATTTTGAAATTTCTTTTTAATTATGAAGAAACTAGTAATATAATAAAAAAATCTGATGTGGCCAACACCAAACCTCCCGCTATTTAATTCATATTAATTTAAATATACATACTTACATATTTAGTTATTGCGGAAACTGTATTAAGATCCATTCCATATAACTATCGTTCTATTTACTATTTTCTTGTTTAAACGTTACTATTATCAATTTGAAATGATCTGTTCTTTGACAGTGACATTTATCTGTCAGTTACAAACATTTGAGATATGAACTGTGTAATCAAAGAGTTTTGCTTGTTTAAAGCGTAGGCTCCGGGATTAAAATTATAGATAATTTTATAAATTTATCCATATACAATATAGAATATATAGAAAATGTATTTATGCAAATCTGTATAAAATTTAATAATCGTTAATTTTTATAATAACACAAATCTAGAAAAAATAACATTTGAAGGTATTTTTCGAAGAAAATCTATTTTGAGCTTCAAGTAAAGTGCCATTTCTGGTTATCTGATATACACCAAAATCTAATGGTCTCTTCCCATATCAGAATAAGGTAGAAAAAAACAAATACGTTGTTTTTTTGTCATAAATCCATGGCTGCTTAGACAAAAAGTTCATAAAAACTGTAACTTTGTAATTAGTTTTTACGTTTATATGAAGAGATAAAATAATCATTTTACATGATTTAGATGCTGCATTTAAATCTCTATAACTTTTATTTGAAGTATTTTTGCATAAAATAATTAGGTAACGTTTGCGCATAGAAAAATTAATTTCCCATGTTAAACTCCTATGTTTCACTTTTCGATTTACACCCTGTACAAGGTTTCAAAATTTTCTGAATGATAGTACTCGTAGTTAGAGTGGACACACAGACATCATCGTGAAAATTTTAAAATTGGATTCGAGGGACCTTAAAACGTTATTCTGAACAATTTTCCACTCTACAGTTTTTACCGCAAAATTAACAGGGGAGCAGGAAATTGCTTAGAACTAAAATTCCATGTTAAATCCCTACGTCCACCTCTAACCGCCACCACACTGTACCTATAAAAATAGTACATTGAAAATTGCTCGGTAATGGTGTTTATTTTTGTTCAGACCTCTTGGCAAATAATGCGCCAAGCGCCAACATTATTCGTATTTGTTACCAATAATACAATAGGATATAAATTCTTGTTTGAAAGGATTTCCAATTTTAAAATGCGCTAAAACACGTACTAATTCCCATCGAGGATATGCTGCAGCAAAATGAAATAATAAATCTTTTTAAAAATGAGCGCAACGAACAAGCGTCGCAATACTGAATCTGACATTACAACGAAAATAATTCAAATTCCCCTCGACAAATCTAATATAAATACAATAATTTACGAGTACTGTTAACGCACTCTGGCGGCGTTCAGCACTTTCCATTACATAAATAATTCAAAATTGACGTCAGGCTGACGGGCCGGCATTAGAACTAGAATATGCTCGAGCATGCCGATGCGCAAGTGGCTGGCTTCCTGTCACTTCCAAGGCAACACCGATTTCTCACCCTGGCAGACACACTAATGTCAATTATTTTTCAATTACATCTTAGATTTACAACCCTTCTGTCAGTGAGCAGTCACGTTATAGTCGAAGTAAGGAAAACAGATTCTAAATTATTTTGAAATTTATGTTGATATTCTTCATATTTGTAGTATTTTGTTATTGTAAGGATTGTACAACAATAATAATACAAGTTTTGATAAATAACGAGAATTTTAATATGTTTTAAAAAGTAATAATTTATTTATCAATATAAATATTCCTTCAAAGTATTCTCCAATAGATATAGGTAATGCACTTATGCCAACTTTACTTCAAATCTGCAAAACACTGATGGCATGCACTTTGTAGCTTATTCAGTGATTTGCCTATATCTCTAAGTCGTAAATCGTTGTCCTTTCAATGTCAATTTGATCTTCGGAAAAGGAAAAAGTAATATATGAAGACCGTGTGGCTGCGGCATTACGGCAGTGATGTTTTTGCCCAAAAAATAGCGAATGAATATTAAGCCAGTGCTTTGTTGTGGTGCAAAATCTAGGAGTTGCTTGCCCAAATGTTGGTAAAAATTGCTTTGCATGAGCCATACGTATACGAAATACAACTTCCTCGTTATCCTTCCTTAAAATAATTCGGCGATTACTATTTAACCCTTCGGAGGGCGCGCATTTTAGGAGCGGGCATTTACACCGCATTTGAGATTTTTCATGTTGTAACGTGGAGTGGTTTCAACCCCCAACACTACAAATTTAACTGGGTCCTTGCCAAACCGAGTTGTTCAAACGATACCAATTTCAGGATCTAGGATTTGGGTGTGAAATAATTACTCACATATAAAAGTAAAAATCTGATGTGGCCAGCACATTACCGTCCGTCAGTTATATGAGGTATTTACGAAAATTCTACCTGTGAACTGTTACCGCTTTTATCAGTTTATAGCTACCGGAATCGATATTATAAGAACGCAAGTGGTAAACAAGGTAGATCCATAACCTACGAAAAAAATTGAAAATTTAAAACAGGTTAGAAATTTAACGTAGTTAACAAAATGAGCAGAGTCCTACTTTGAACACATTTCCACTTTTACCGCGCACGCTTCGCTTTGCATCACTACCTTTTTTGAGATTAGATTCTTCATAAAATCAGTAGATGGATTTGGTAGATATTTAACAATTTTCGAACACGGTAACTTTTTACCACTCGTGTTTTCGAACACAGTCGGTAGATGCGGTATCTACCGGTAGAATTTTCGTAAATGCGTATGTATTTTGTATAAAATCCATACATAAAGTTCCTTGCAAAAGATTATAAATTTCTTGTATGTACATTACCTTTCGACAGTTGTATGCATTTTATACAAATTTCATACAGAAAATTTCGAGCAAAAAGATCCTAACACAAATATAGGTACTACGAATATGTCATTGCACTTGACACTGACATCTTTCAATCAGAATTTTCTTAATATAGTAGCTGTTTCTAGCATAGCTGGCTAATTTATGAAATTTAATTTCTTTATAATTTTATAACTCTATATCCATTTAATATGAAGTATAAAATGCAGTCAAATCGTATAGAGAATACAATGTTCTTTAATATTTATAATAATATTAAATGTGAAAAAATTATATTTAACATCGTTTTTTCAAGAAAAACTGTTAAAATCTTCAAATGAGGGTACTTCCGGTTGACCAATTATAACCAAAATCTAATCAGCTCTTCATGTGGATGCAACGAAGAGGAATACGAAAGAATTATAATTTTTGGAATTGTAGTATTAGAGTTATCGTAGACGAAAATTTTGTCACACACACACACACACACACACACACACACACACACACACACACACACATCCATACACACACACATACAGACATCATCGTAAAAATAGTAAAACAGTATTCTATAGGGACCCTAAAACGTGCTTATTCATCAAAAACCCACCACCGAATTTTTTGACCAAAGACAATACCTTCCTTACCTAAAGGTGACGGAAGGTAATAAAAAAAATCTGATGTGGCCTGCACATTACCTTCCGTCAGTTATATGATGTATTTACGAAAATTCTACCGGCGAACTGTTACCAGTAAACAGCTTTTTATCAGGTTATAGCTACCGGAATCGATATTTTAAGAACGCAACTGGTAAACAGGGTGAAAAAATCAGAAAATTTAAAACAGGTTAGAAATCTGATGTAGTTAACAAACTGAGCAGAGCCCTACTTTGAACACATTTCCACTTTTACCGCGCGCGCTTCGCTTTGCATCACTACCTTTTTACCTTCCGTCACCTTTAGGTAAGGAAGGTATTGTCTTTGGTCAAAAAATTCGGTGGTGAGTTTTTGATGAATAAGCACGTTTTAGGGTCCCTAGAATACGATTTTACTATTTTTACGATGATGTCTGTATGTGTGTGTGTGTGTGTATGTATGTGTGTCTGTGTGTGTGTGTGTGTGTGTGTGTGTGTGTGTGTGTGTAACAAAATTTTCGTCTACGATAACTTCCATACTACAATTCTAAAAATTATAATTCTTTCGTATTTCTCTTCGTTACATCCATGTGAAGAGCTGATTAGATTTTGGTTAGAATTGGACAACCGGAAGTACCCTCATTTGAAGATTTTAACAGTTTTTCTTGAAAAAACTATGTTAAATATCATTTTTTCACATTTAATGTTATTATAAATATTAAAGAATATTTTATTCTCTATACGATTTGACTGCATTTTATACTTAATATTAAATGGATACAGAGTTAAAAAATTATAAAGAAATTAAATTTAATAAAGTAGCCATAGCTATGGAAACAGCTACTATATTAAGAAAATTTTGATTGAAAGATGTCAGTGTCAAGTGAAATTGACATAAGGTACGTTCTATCAATGTCAGAAATATTCCTACTAGAATAAGAATATTCTTAAATCAATAGAACGCTCAGTGGCAAATAACTGTCAAGTAAAAAATAAATACGATAGAACAGTGGGAGTGTTTATGTGTTATTGTTAGTTAACAACTAAAGCTAACTTTGTATGTTTATTTTGGATCTTCAAAATGTTGTTATTACAGAGATTATAATTATATAAAAATATATTAAATAATAAAAATGTAAAGGAGTTATTTCTTTGAGCACAGTCTAATCTGAACATTGACAAATGTAACAGAAAGGTACGCGCGACAGTCGGCTAGTACAATTTTGAATTTATCTCCAATCTATATATCTTCCAACCAGCGCTTCCAGCTCTGAAGTTGGAATAATTCGTAGGAATATTCAGATTTTTTTGACGCAAAAGAACGATCATTGAGGTTCTACTAGAAGAAGTAGTAAGATTCCTGACACCGATGGAACGTACCTATAGTGTGTTTGTCTTATAATTTTACTGGAAATATAGGAAATTTTGCTATAAATTTTCTGTATGGAATTTTGCATAAAATACATGCAACTGCCGGAAGGTAAAGTACAAGAAATATAATCTTTAGCAAGGAACTTTCTGTATGAAATTTGTACAAAATACCACGCAAAATACATAGAACTGACGGAAGGTAATGTGCTGGCCACATCAGATTTTTTAAATATGTTTTTACCTTCCGTCACCTTTAGGTAAGGAAGGTATTGTCTTTGGTCAAAAAATTCGATGATGAGTTTTTAATCAATAAGCACGTTTTAGGGTCCTTAGAATACGAATTTACTATTTTTACGATGATGTCTGTATGTGTGTGTGTGTGTGGATGTGTGTGTGTGTGTGTGTGTGTAGATGTGTGTGTGTGTGTGTGTGTGTGTGTAACAAAATTTTCGTCTGCGATAACTCTAATACTACAGTTACAAAAATTATAATTTTTTCGTGTACTTCTTCGTTACATCCATATGAAGAGCTGATTAGATTTTGGTTACAATTGGTCAACCGGAAGTACCATCATTTGAAGATTTTAACAGTTTTTCTTGAAAAAACTATGTTAAATATAATTTTTTCACATTTGATGTTATTATAAATATTAAAGAATATTTTATTCTCTATACGATTTGACTGCATTTTATACTTAATATTAAATGGATATAGAGTTAAAAAATTATAAAGAAATTAAATTTCATAAAATAGCCATAGCTATGGAAACAGCTACTATATTAAGAAAATTCTGATTGAAAGATGTCAGTGTCAAGTGAAATTGACATAGTGTGTTTGTCTTATAATTTTTCTGGAAATATAGGATCTTTTGCTTTCTGTATGGAATTTGTATAAAATACATACAACTGCTTTAAGGTAATGTACAAGAAATAATAATAATAATAATAAATCTATTATTTCTGCAGATACATTACACTGTATATAGAAAACGTCACAAAATAATAATTTTCTGTATGAAATTTGCATAAAATACATGCAACTGCCGGAAGGTAATGTACAAGAAATAGAATATTTAATTTAGCAAGGAACTTTCCGTATGAAATTTGTACAAAATACATAGAACTGACGGAAGGTAATGTACTGGCCACATCAGATTTTTTTGAGATTAGATACTTCATGAATCCGGTAGATGGATCTGGTAGATATTGAACCATTTTCGAACACGGTAACATTTTACCACTCATGCTTTTAAACACAGTCGGTAGATGCGGTATCTACCGGTAGAATTTTCGTAAATGCGTATATATTTTCTATAAAATCCATACAGAAAGTTCCTTGCAAAAGATTCTAAATTTCTTGTATGTACATTACCTATCGACAGTTGTATGTATTTTATACTAATTCCATACAGATAATTTCGAGCAAAATAATCCTAACACAAATATACTACGAATATGTCACTTGCACTTGACACTGACATCTTTCAATCAGAATTTTCTTAATATAGTATCTGTTTCTAGCACAGCTGGCTAATTTATGAAGTTTAATTTCTTTATAATTTTATAACTCTATATCCATTTAATATGAAGTATAAAATGCAGTCAAATCGAATAGAGAATACAATGTTCTTTAATATTTATAATAACATTAAATATGAAAAAATGATATTTAACATTGTTTTTTCAAGAAAAACTGTTAAAATCTTCAAATGAGAGCACTTCCGGTTGACCAATTATAACCAAAATCTAATCAGCTCTTCATATGGATGCAACGGAGAGGAATACGAAAGAATTATAATTTTTGGAATTATAGTATTAGAGTTATCGCAGACGAAAATTTTGTTACATACACACACACACACACACACACACACGGACACACATACATACACACACACACACACACACACACACACACACACACACACATACATACAGACATCATCGTAAAAATAGTAAAATCGAATTCTAGGGACCTTAAAACGTGCTTATTCATTAAAAACCCACCACCGAATTTTTTGACCAAAGACAATACCTTCCTTACCTAAAGGTGACGGAAGGTAAAAAGTATATTGAATATAAATATAATTAAAGTAAATAGTGTGATATAATTTGAGAATTTAAAATAATTTGGACTTATTAGTTCGAAAGTTAAAGACCGTCTGTCCATTTAGCTATTCGTTGTTTAATAGCTGCCTTTTTACCTTCCGTCACCTTTAGGTAAGGAAGGTATTGTCTTTGGTCAAAAATTTCGCGGGTGAGTTTTTAATGAATAAGCACGTTTTAAGGTCCCTAGAATACGATTTTACTATTTTTACGATGATGTCTGTATGTGTGTGTGTGTGTGTGTGTGTGTGTATGTATGTGTGTCTGTGTGTGTGTGTGTGTGTGTGTGTGTGTGTGTAACAAAATTTTCGTCTACGATAACTCTAAAACTACAATTCCAAAAATTATAATTCTTTCGTATTCCTCTTCGTTGCATCCATATGATGAGCTGATTAGATTTTGGTTATAATTGGGCAACCGGAAGTACCCTCATTTGCGGATTTTAACAGTTTTTCTTGAAAAAATTATGTTAAATATAATTTTTTCACATTTGATGTTATTATAAATATTAAAGAATATTTTATTCTCTATACGATCTGACTGCATTTTATACTTAATATTAAATGGATATAGAGTTAAAAAATTATAAAGAAATTAAATTTCATAAACTAGCCATAGCTATGGAAACAGCTACTATATTAAGAAAATTCTGATTGAAAGATGTCAGTGTCAAGTGAAATTGACATAGTGTGTTTCTCTTATAATTTTACTGGAAATATAGGATCTTTTGTTTGTATAAAATACATACAACTGCTTTAAGGTAATGTACAAGAAATAATAATAATAATAAATCTTTTATTTCTGTAGATACATTACACTGTATATAGAAAACGTCACAAAATAATAATTTTCTGTATGAAATTTATGTAAAATACATGCAACTGCCGGAAGGTAATGTACAAGAAATATAATATTTAATTTAGCAAGGAACTTTCCGTATGAAATTTGTACAAAATACATAGAACTGACGGAAGGTAATGTGCTGGCCACATCAGATTTTTTCATATCATCATAATGTTTAGTGACTACCGTGAAAAATTCTATAAACTTATACCGTTGCAATAAATATATTGTAGTCACTATTCATAGATAAATAACAACAATAAACTAACAAAGTTATTGTTGTTATATTTAGAGAAATATCCAAGCTCTTAGATAAATGCCAGTGGGTCTCAGATCTATCACTATAACAGTGGACTCTGCATTGTGTTGAGGGTGGTCTAAAGAGAGTAAGGTATCACCTCCGTCAAAGTTCTGAGCGTTTCAGAACATCGCTCGATCTGTACTGTACAACGGAATGGCTTTAAGCGCCAGTGTCTCTTGTCATCGCTAAAAGTATTTGCATCACTTCATTGCATTCATTTTAAAACAAAATTAATTCTTGGTTCTGTTATTTTAAAATTGAAAAAAATCGCCAAATATATCTAAAAAAAAGTTCGTGACATACACTTCACAGCCCGTTGTACCGACGTGATAAGAAATATGATCTCATCCATCTGTATTGACCTTAGGGATAATCTTTAACGTATAGGTAATGGTTTGTATACTAGTATTAATATATTGCAAAGAGCATGGGCTTAGAATTCTTAGAAAGATAACAATACAGGCAGTTCATTTAAAATTTTATCACGATATTACCTTCTTTAAATATTAAAAGCTTTGTTTCATTATGTTTTACGAGTACTATTACTTATTAACTTATAATTCTCCAGGATATTGGAATATAAATTATGAAAATAAAGGTGAAGTAAATAAGAGATTAAATTTATTCTAAGAAGCATTTTCATTTTTTATTCATAAATAATAAAGATATATAAATAAATAATACCTATGTATATAATTTTGTTTTTACCTTCCGCCTTTAGGTGTGTGTGTGCGTGTGCGCGCGCGCGCGCGTGTGTGTGTGTGTGTGTGTGTGTGTGTGTGTGTGTGTGTGTGTGTGTGTGTGTGAGTGTGTGTGTGAATGTGTGTGAGTGTGTGTGAGTGTGTGTGTGTGTGTGTGTGTGTGTGTGTGTATGTACGATAACTCTAATACTACAATTCCAAAAATTATAATTCTTTCGTATTCCTCTTCGTTGCACCCATATGAAGAGCTGATTAGATTTTGGTTCTAATTGGTCAACCGGAAGTACCCTCATTTGAAGATTTTAACAGTTTTTCTTGAAAAAACGATGTTAAATATCATTTTTTCACATTTAATGTTATTATAAATATTAAAGAATATTTAATTCTCTATACGATTTGTATGCATTTTATACTTTATATTAAATGGATATAGAGCTAAAAAATTATAAAGAAATTAAATTCATATATTAGCCTGCTATGCTATAACTCTGGAAACAACTGCTATATTAAGAAAATTCTGATTGAAAGATGTCAGTGTCAAGTGCAGTTGACAGTGTGTTTGTATTATAATTTTACTGGAAAAATAGGATCTTTTGCTAGAATTCGTATAAAATACATACAACTGCCTTAATGTAATGTACAAGAAATATAATCTTTTGCAAGGAACTTTTTATAAGACATTTATACAAAATACATAGAACTGACGGAAGGTAATGTGCTGGCTACATCAGATTTTTTGTTCATTACTTCAACACGGCATTTTTGTCATTTTGAATCCCAATAAAGTATTATTAATGTTTATTTCAATTGAAGAGTGCTTAGGTACTTATCAATTAATATTCAAAATCAAAGAATTCATGGGTACAAATGTAAGTATGTAGAAAATATTTTAAGGCAGAATTTATGGCAAGTTATTTGTTTAAACATACATTTGGATCACTCTTATTATATGCCCATCGGCAAATACTGTAATTTGTTTATCTTACATATTGTATGTGATGACAATGGTTGGTAGTATGAACAACTGGACGAGCAGTCAACTAGCATTGTTTTGTTTCTATCATACTTGACATCAACTGCTCGAAATCACCCGTAATCAGTTTTACTAGCCATTGGAGACAAGAGAAAAGTTTACACAATATAATATCGGCTACTTAGAACTGGCGCTGATGTAAGCGCCATCTGTTGAATGGCTTAATTGAAACGGAGTACAAATGTATTCGTTCGTAAAATAACTGAATATATTGTTATAAGTACATAATTATAATTCAGACTGTATACAAGTGAACAGAATTGTTTTTGACAGAAACAATGGAAAAACATGTGAAGCATAAAAAATAATTCAGAGAGGTTGTAAAATTTTCTAAATAATGATTTAATGGAAGAAGTTAGCTTAGCAGTAAGACGAAATTCTTGGCTACAACTGGATGGCTGCCCTGCACATTATGGGAGACAACCAAGGGAGTGGTTAAATTTACACTATCCACAACGGAGGATTGGTCGCGGAGGACCTGTACCGTGGCCAGCACGTTCGCCTGATCTAACACCTTTAGATTTTTTTGCTTGGGGTGCCATAAAAGAAAGAGTTTATGATGAACCGATAAATAATTTGGACACTCTACGCGGAAAAATTATTCAAGTTTGGCAAACCATATCTCCCGAGCAATGTCACGCAGCAACCAGTGCAGTGGCAGATCATTGTCGTGCCTGTTTGCTTGCAGCAGGTGTACATTTTGAACAAATGTTATAAAAAAATGCTACGTTATTGATTTATTGTAAATAATAAATGTGTTTGAAATCATTGATAATTTTCGTATTTTCACTGACATCCAATGCAAATAAACTAAATTTTGTAGTGAAATTAGATAATAACCAAATCATTCATAATGAATGTAATTATTATGTCACAAGTTAATAAGATAATATTTCATATTTTATTATGAAGTTTATTATTGAAAGTAGCGCTGCGCTAATGAGAAAAACATGAATATCTCTGAAACTAAGCATCTACGGACATTTGCTCAAATGAACTTGCCACCTTATTTTTAAGTGTTTAATACATGGTTTAAGTTATGCCGTTAAATCTGGGACACCCAGTATACCGTTTATTGAATATTTGTTAAACCGACGTAAGTTATTTATTTACTTGTTTAGGTAATTGAAAGCATAACGTTATTATAAATCAAAATACGTAGTGTATACAACCGTATCCAACGATATCAATGGAACAAAATATCCGTAAAAGCATTCTACATCAGAATCAATTTTCATATCCACAATCCATTAATTTACAATTTATGTTCGAAGCATAAACTCCGTAACCGCTCTATTTTTCATATGATTAAATATGAATGACTGCCAACTTAACAACATGTGCGCTAGTCACGCAACGACTCGAGTGCAAGTTCATCAGGCTAGCCAATCAACACGCAGAATTTAGCGAAAATCACGCAAAAATATGCCTACCACGCATTGTTCATTTATTATTTACATGTGTCTGAGGAGATATGAGAGAATTATTTTATCACGGAGGAGTGAGTGGGTAATAATTACCGAGCGAAACTGGGACTAGGTCAAGGTCATTTGTGTTTAATAGAAAACTCGTGCCAACACTGAGCGAAAATTCGTATTTTTTACAAAAAGAATACACTTGAAATGCAATTTAACCACCCACAAGCTGTGTTTTGTAAGCTTTTCATTCAAAGAACCCGGCTACTATTTTACAAAGCAGATCAATAATATCACGCTATATGTAATTTTCAATGAATTCGTTTCAGAATGTAGCTATTTATTACAGATTACAGTATTATTGTGACAATTACACTGAACAAATTAAAAGCTATATAATTATTTATTGTTTTGTAGTAAATGATATTTTTATTTTTAACATGAAAATTGAGAATGGGATAGCATATATATATATATATATATATATATATATATATATATATATATATATATATATATATATATATATATATATATATATATATATATATATAATGCAACCACTTAATTACAAAATATGATCTGTTATGTATAATGTAATGAAATTTAATTTTATATTGTTATATGGGCAATTACTATAAAATGTAAATAGTTAAATAAAATGAAGGTTAAAGAGATCTTTTGAACTTCATGTTGAAAAAATAGTTTTATTTATTTCTCATTATTGTCACATTTATCATTTATATCACATCATTAAATAATAAGTAATGCATTAATTTTTACGATATGTATATTGAACATACAGAATTATCTCTTTGCTTTCGTTTCATTTAAGGAACAAGTATGCTAGCTACAAGTGAAAATCAATAATACTATATCCATTATACATAATTTTCACGGAATTCTTTTCATAATGTACTGAATTATTAACCGAAGTATTGTATTATTGAATGGTATGTATAATAAATGTCTTTATGTTTTATATTAAAATTTATAATGATGTTTTATACTAGGTACAATATCTAGAACAGTCTACAAATTTACAACTTTCATGTTTCTTGCAAGTTAAGTTATTAGAAATTTAGTATGAAAAGTAGGTATTTGTGAAAGAGTTATATTTTTTTATTTCTTGAAGAACACAAAAAATAAAATATGCCTTTAACGATATATTTCGGTGTACTATAGAGCTATTGTCTTTGTTACTGGATCGCGGATCTATCGAACAAACAATAAATAACCTGATTATGGTATCATGGCACTCTGAGATATAGGGTTAATTACGAATATATTCTGGCGTTTTTTCGTAAAATAATAACGGAAAATTGTTACTGATTTTTGTATTATATAGTTTTCAATTCTAAACAAATTTGGTGGGGTCTAGAAACTTTCTTTTTTGAAGGCGAATAAAATAAAGAGTATTGCAGATAGACAAAGTTTATTTTTGGATAATGAAAGAACATAATCTCTAGTTTTAAACAAAACAAATAAGATTCTTCAGCTAGTCTTCACAATTCTAATGCCATACAACCCTGCTTCAGCTGAAGAATCTTATTCGGCAGAAAATAGTCCGAATTCCAGTGGACATGTTGGATGGTGTAGAGAGGAGCTTTAGATATCGGTTGCATCAATGCGCAGAGATCGGTGGCCATCACATTGAAGATGTTTTGTTTAAAAAAAGGATTGCCTATTTGCTGTCTATAGTTTTGTTCCATATTTTCAATTTCAATTTATTCCCTTGTATTTCGAAAAATTCTAAGGTTATACCTGTTTTTAAATAGGGTGATAAAAAATTATCAATAATTACCGTCCCGTGTTTATACTTTCGGGATTTAGTAAAGTATTTGAAATGACAATATTAAACACAATTTATAATAAAATTAAATCAGTATTTTCTTTTTCTCAATATGGGTTTATGAGACATAGGTCTAGTGATGTGCTACTAAAAAATTCCCGCAAGGAATTTTGTTTTTTCACGGAAAAATTCCCGTAAATACGATTTTTGGGGAAAAATATCTTGAATTTTTTCCCGAATACTCAAGGTCAAATTGAAGTTATTTATACTGATTTTGCCGAAGCATTTGACAAAATAGACTATTCGATTATAATTCAAAAACTGGAAACTTTTTCAATTTCGACGGCTTTTATACATTTGATTTCCTTATCGTAAGATTTTTGTTCAAATTAGTGGATTTAAGTCAATTCACAATTAGGTGTACCTCAAGGGTCTAACTAAGATTTTTATATGGTGTTCAAATAATAGACTAGCATTGAATTTGAGTATATATAAAACATTGGGGCCTATTCTGTATCTCAGTGGTTAATTTTTAACCACTGGTTAAATTCTTGAACCAATCAAGTATGTTGACATATAACAAAAAAAGCGATTTTTAGTTGTCAAATCAATAACGATTGGATAAAAATTTTAACCAGTGGTTAAAAATTAACCACCGGGTTACAGAATAAGGCCCATTGTCTTTTCGCGTAAACCATCAGTTAGTCATTATAATTATAATATTAATAACTTTATGCTGCAATTCTGAACAAATCTGTGTGTCTTAAAGATCTGTAAATAATGAACAAAAATCGCAATGAAAGTTGCCACTCTTATGTATAATTTTATATTAATCAACAAAAATAGACGCGTTTTTGTCAGCTTTTTACAGATTTACACATCTGTAAGACTTACAGAGTTGTTCAAAATTGCAGCAATTATTTTAATAGAGACATTCAAACAAAGTTCGCCAATTAATAATATTTACATAATATTATTAATTCGATACATAATTGCTTTCATATTTTTGATAACAATGCTGTTCAAATTTTTAGATGTTTGATGTTTGTTAAATGATAATTTAGAAAGTTCAGTAAAAACATTATTTACTACATTGGTTTTGTTATAATATATTAAATTGAATGTTATTTATTACATTATTACCATTATTATTCTTTGCTCATAATTGGGTTTGCAGCCTGTCGAGCACTGTATATTTAAAATAAAATAAATAAATAAAATTGCATGGTTTAAAACTTAAATTATATTCTTTCTTTATCCAAATATTGTCTACAAGCAATACTTTTTATTTTATTTGCCTATAAAGAAGGAAGTTTCTAGGATCAACCCTATACAATTTTCCTATAAAATTAATCAATCAAATAATTAAAATCAATCCCGAAAATAAACCCAACAACATGTATTTAAACTTATAGACTATTTATGTAACAAATGGCTGATGATGGGTGAAATTGTTCCCCGAAACGTCCCAAAATAATAAAAGTGACTCCTTAATAATCTTTTAATTAATTAATAATCATTCCTCGAAGAAGGTCGAAAACAGCTTCTAACTACAATCTAAAATTAATAGGTACAAAAAAAAAAACAAATTAATTTGCTGTATTATCTAATCGTACATAACAGATTTCAAGTAGACACAAGTACTTAGGACATAGTGAAATTTTCATGTAATCATCATTGTACGCACATACATGTAAACGCAGTGATTTGGAATCATGATTCATGTAAACTATGCTAAAATAAAACGATATTACACCTAATAGGAAATTGATCAACAATGCGTGCCAAATTCGCAAATTCAACTGATAATATCTGCAGCATGGCAATGGTGCATTTCATGGAATACAAATATGGCTGATGTTCAAACAAGAGATTAATTAAACACAAAATTAGACGCGTCGCTAAATACGCCTAGTGCTCGGAAACTGTATTAAATGCCGCAATAACTCGCCATAAACTGCAGGCTTGTCGCAGTTTTTAAAAAATAAATTATCTACCAAAGAATAACGTGTTCCGAATTTCCACGTTTAACAGCGTTGGCTGCGGTCCAAGTGGTGCATTCATGAAGTACTCGTGCACTGGCACGCCAGGGGTTCTCAAACGTTTTAAAAATATGAATTACAATAAATAAAATCAAAATAAATGTGTACTGCTGACCTGCTGCTGCCACCAAAATGTTTAAAGAGAAGAAGATTAAATGAGATAAGACATATAGATATTTACTTTAAAGTGAATGAATGATAGTAATTCTCGTAAAATAGGTCATTTATTTCCTATTTTTGGGCATGGTAATCTGTTTTATTCACAGATTTCGGTAATTTAATCATATCGGTATCATTTGAGGATGCTTACCAACACAGGGACATTCAAAGCTGTTGTGGAGAGTAATAACAATATTAAATGTGCTGAAATAATTTGTGAAATATTACTATATACCGCAAGTTTTAGGATTTGGATTTTTGGATATGAACATCCGAAGTAAGTACCTTGGTTGAAAGTATTATATTTGTTTCAACATAATCAAATCAGTACCTATACGGAACAATCCTATTATGTGCAACAACTTATTTTCTGTCAGGTGTGGAAGTTTTAGCGCGAAATACAATCGAGTGCTCAAGACAAATAAGTGTGAGTAGGATGTTCTGATTTACAAGTGATAAGTTATATTTTTCTGGCTTACTTTTAAACTACTAATAGGCAACAAAGTTTTACTTTTTTGATGGTGGCAGTGAAACTTTCACCGGCAGAGAAAGTATAATTTTGTTGTATTAATAGTCAATAAAATCATTCAAATTAACGATCGTGGATATAAAATTTAAAATATTTATAATAATAATAAAAAATTTAATAATAATGAGCCGGTTTCATACTTTTTAAAAAGTATTTTAAATGAAAGTTTACACAATATTTTTCATGGCAAAAAGAAAAATTATGATAATTTATTGTTAGGTATTTTCGTAAATAATAAAATACAAAAAATTGGCGCCAAAAATAGTCATGAAAATCAACCCTCACTCCTGTCACGTCAGAGCACATACGGCACGACATTCATAGCTAATAAAGAAACAGTTTTTCTATCATCTATAAATAAAAGTAGGCGATAGTTTGTACTCCGATGTCACATTCTGTTTCACATCACGTGACTTTTTCAAAATATTACACAAATTTCAAGAAGTAATTGCAAACTATCTAATGGATATTTCTTGATATTTTCAAATTTGATGCTCTGTAAAGAACAATATTTTTTTTTCTTGCAGCAGAACTATTCTAAATAATGGGTTAAAACATATTGATTCACTGCCTAATCTAAAACATACGCAGCCGCGGCAGTGAACCTGCTACTTTTTTGACTTGTTAAACGTATAACCTATAATACTTTGCGATTTTTATTCGTGGTAATATAATAAATTTTTGCTTTATAATAAAATTAAGATATCTTTCAATGAAAATATGTAATGTTTGAAAGTTTCAATGTAACGATAAAGTTTTGGCCTTTTTATTACCGTATAAAATAGGTAAATATTATAATTTTGTACAGCTATTAATCGAACAGTATACATACAGCTTAAAATTTGGAATAATATAAATATTTTGGATATCGTTTATGTATAATATAATCATTTGTCCATACATTTATTAGGTACTGGATATGTAACACAAATATAACACAAATATAACACAACCAGAAATTTTTATTATGTGGTACTTGCGTACATGTCAATTCAGTCTTAATAAAAATATTAAATAATATAATAATGTGCGTTATTTGAATTTTCGCTATACTTTTAACAATCTACACGAATCATGGTACGAATGTATTATCTGCTTCTTAAACTTTGTTTGACGTTACACACCCCATTGTTCACCGAAACTTGGATCGAGTCCAAAGCACGTGGATAGTGTTCAGTGAAAAAGCTTTGTTGTCCCAATTATTATGTTTATGTGCGCCAAAAGACATATTGTAACTTATACACATACAAACATTAATGAAGCGCATTTTGCACCTGTCATTTGTAACTAAAACGTATAATTAACATTTGTAAGACTTTTTATTCTTACTACACTTTTAACAGTCCCTGCAATTTTCTTTACTGAATATGTAAATAAACTGTTTGATTTTTTTTATCAAGGACGAAGATGTATGTGTAAATAGCGTTAGATTTATATATGTCGAATCCAGAAGATGTAATTGTACATTTCATGAAAAGTACATCCTCTTCATGAAGCGGTTCCACATAGTGTCTTTCAAGGTTGTCCGCCACCTGGACTAAAAAATACCAACACTAACGTCACCTAACGCACACACCTCATTTTAGGAAAACTTTAGGAGGTTATTGTTGATGAGTTAGGTGACAATATTTTTAGTATATTTTGTAAAAGTAAGTAAATAATTACATGAAATAGTTGGGGGTTTTTGTCCAGGTGGCGGAAAACTTTCAACTTACACCATGAGGAGCCGCTTCATTTGCGGTTTACTGCACTATAAATTTAAAAGTAATTAGTTTTTGAACTATCAAGATTCTAGAACATTTATTATGCATACATTTGTAGTTCATTATAACTATATAGCCTGAAAATAATAGCATTTTCATGTTTATAGTTTTGTTTTATTTTTTTAGGAAATTATAACTTGATATTTAAAGATGTCTATAAAATAATATAAATATTATAAAAGTTTAAAGATAAAATAGTTGTAAATTTTGAAATTACCTGAGAAATATTCCGATTTGTAGGCAGTCGTTTCTTGTGAACGATCCGGAATATCAAATCGGTACTATTTTAAAAGCAGGAACTCGTTCCGGAACCTCTCTTCAAATATTTCGAATAAATAAATATTTTATGCCCGATTTCACCAGTGTAACTTAAATTATAAACATTCCTTAAGTTGACAATAATGTAAACGAAGTAAATTGTGAAAAAATCATATCAGCCACCGGGATTTGAACGCGAGCCTTTACTTTGTCGGAGTAACGCTCTAATGGGTGTATTCTAAAGACATTCCGTTATTTATAAACGGACCGTTAAAATTAAGATATCCGTTAACTAGATTTCGCTATTCTAAAGACACTATCCGTTAATAATATAAACGGAGATCCGTTTATGTTATCCGTTTATAAATAAAATTTAAACGGAGGATGATTCATAGCCGTTAATTGTAAACGAATGACATTTAATACATAAATATTTAGAAATTTCTTAATTGTAGGCAGAGAATGGCGTAATCACCTTTTACTGTTTGCTCCGACCCTTGGATTCATAAAATGTAATTGAAAGGAAAGTACAAATAAATAATTTTTATAACAAAATTATACTCGTACATAACCCATAAAAAATCGGTTCGATGAAAGATTTTAACAATACAAAAATTATCCATTTCTCGTTCTCAAAAAAATTAAAAATGCTTTCTCTAATGAAATGAGCAGATATTTTACTCTACATTGCAAATCTTGTACTTTACCTAATGTTTTAAAAATATTCGAGTATTTTCAGGATTGCATTTAATCTTCAGGGGCTCAAGACACAAATGTTCTATTGGTGCCTTTATTTTTAATTATTGATTACAACAAAGAATATTTATATGACAACAAAGAATGTTTTGATTACAACAATGGATATTTTGATTATATTCGAAGAATACTGATTAGATGAATGAATCTAATGAAGAAAATTAATTAATATTTGCGAATAATTAAAAATCAAGCTTATAATGTGTGTTTCATAATTTGTGTAGTTTTTAACGTGCGTGACCCTATATTTAATTGTGGCTCCGCGTATGTTCATTTTCTCAATACTGTAGATTAGCTTGGTGGTGTCTATAATTTCAAGATAAATATTGGGGTTATGGGCGTTAGGGGCGTTCTTCATTATTAATTTAGCTGCGCTTAATAAGTAACGAATTATGATTTTATAGATTTTTTCCATTTTTTTCCAAATTTACAATAATATACAATAATATCAAAAGGTTATGAAACTGACAATTTTGACATTTATTACAACAAAGTATTTATCTACCAACATTCCAAAGATTATTTTGAAGAATATATTCATTATTGTGATTATTTATTGATATAAATTTATTACTAAATAGTATCTCTAAATTTATGTATCACAAATACCTGTTTAGATATTAATATATTTTGTTATTATCAAAATATAAATATGTTGACATTTACAATTTGACAACACTGCCCTACAGTAGCAAACGGATCCGTTTATTATATTAATTTTAACGGATCCGTTCAAATGTCATATTGTGAATAGAATTTTTAGCGGAATCCGTTAATAAGAAATATTTTAACGGAATCCGTTTACATAATATATTTTAACGGATTGTGTTTAGAATACACCCATATCTATCTAAGGTATGGCTGCTCTCGATGGCTGAAATTATATTGCATGGAAATGAAATGTTAAATGAATTTTTTTGCACTTCTTTTAGAGTTTAGATTTGTATTTTCTTGTTAAAGAGTTGCTTAAAATTTAGCTTTGTTGGTGCAACTAGGCATTAATGTCAAATTATTTATACATGTGTCTCATGACGAGCTTACGTAACCTTTGTTTGAAAACTATAAAATATTATTTTACAAAATATTGTATCTAGAGCTTCCGACATACCCATTGCAGCTAAAATATTTTCAAAGCATTGACACTTGGTTTAACCCAAAATAGTACCTATCGTTTTTATTTTAGATGGAATGCTTTTTTTTTAATATTACATTTTAAATATGACCCACCAAATCCGACGTAATTCAACTTTTGAATTTTTTGTCTAATATCGTCCACTTAGGTACTAAATACAGACAAATATAAGTACACGGAATTTTTTGAAACATGTAATTTCTACGTCAATAACGTCAAATAAGTTGAGAAAATTGGAAAATGGAACTTTCCATTTTTTATTATTTGAATTAATTCTTTGTGAAAAATATAGGGTAGTTTATTGGCCATATACACTATTGAAAGATGATAAATGCCTAATAACAATGGAACATATACCTATGTAAATAGCATACATTACATTTACATTAATAATTAAATCCAGATCTTAAATATTTTGCCGTAAATTCGAAATTACTCCCGGAAGAAGACAGGGTGGGTTCATAGTAAGTAATAAATCAGCAGTTTACTGGTATCAATGTTGCAGTAATAGATGACATTATAATATAACTTATCATAGCTAAAAAAATACAAAAGTAATCTGCCAAATCCTTTCGCTATTTCCAGTCCACTCTGTATGGAAGAAAATGTAAGTAACCTACAAAGAATTTCAACTTCAGAACACATTATTGTTGCGAAAACCGTAAGGTAAGCAATAAGCTATTGTTGATTAAACTGTCAATCCTTTATCGTAATACACAATACGTTGTATTACAACGTAATTCCGAATCGTGTCTATAGTACGTACGATCTATAAGCCTTACAGATCAATTGAACTATACAAATAACTTAGTAGTAGTTTCCTTTCTCACTTGAAAATACGAAATCTTTATTGAATATTGCATTTGTATAGTTCTATTGTCGGAAATTAAATATAAAGCATAATGCGTATTCTTTATTATAAATAATTATGCATACTATACTCCTGGTTCAGAATTCAAATGTGGCGCATAGCGATTTCAATGTTATTTTTTTAATACTGCTATATATCTTTAACTATTCATTTTCAAAAAGGGTAACAATATAAGTTCTTCAGAAATTAAAAAAGCATCCTATAAAGGCAAGTTACTTACATAATTATTCATATTTCACGACATATTAATTAAATTAAATTAAATTTAATATTCTTTTAGAAAAATCATTATAGTTCTTTGAAAAATAAAACAAGTAACCTAAATAAAATATTCACTTTGATATTTGTTGTACTTATAAATTCCGAACAAATTGAGATTATACCTACAAGAAATTATACAACAAATAAAAAATGTTAACGTAAATATTTTATTCAGGTTACTTGTTTCATTTTTCAAGGCACTCTAACAATTTTTCTAAAAGAAAATTACATTTTATTTAATTAATATTTCGTGAAATATGAATGATTATGTAAGTAACTAGTCTTTATAGGATGCATTTTTAATTTCTGAACAACTTATATTCTTACCTTTTTGCGCTAAAATGAATAGGTAAAGAGCAGTATTAAAAAAATAACATTGAAATCGCTATGCACCACTTTCCATTTCTATACCCGGTGATATAATTAACAGGAACAGGAACATTAAAATCCCATATATTAATTATGGTTACAAAAAATTCTTGAATTTCGGTTTTGTAACCAAATTTCCATAAATCTCATGGAAAGTTTGTTCTTAGTTTATAACATTTGTTATTTCACCATCTGGAGTAGAAATCTATGTCTCTGATGTAAAAATCATGATAGAAGTAAATCATTATGTCTCTATGAAGAATAGTATTAAAACATAAGTTGCAGAAGGTAAGGTATTCTAGCACGATTTACAAACGAGTACTTGTATTGCATTCTGACGTTTATTTTTTGTTTTATACTTTTATCTCTGTTGAGCCTTATTTTTTTATAAAAATATTAGACAATTTCCATTAAAGGAAATTTTAAGTAGAATTATTTGATTTATGACAGTGTTTCGGTCCGTTACTGTGTATTTATTGCAGTCATGCCAATCACAAACAGTAAAATACCACCAAAAATCGTTTAAGAATGAAGCACCTTTTAATATCAATAGAATGTGTCATGTTAATTCCGCAACAGAGAAAATATATATGTTGTCTAATATAGGTTATTGGCTGAAAAATATCTAATGTTACCAAATCTAACTGTTTTACAAAGAAATTTTGTTTTTACCTTCCGTCACCTTTAGGTAAGGAAGGTATTGTCTTTGGTCAAAAAATTCGATGATGAGTTTTTAATCAATAAGCATGTTTTAGGGTCCCTAGAATAAGAATTTACTATTTTTACGATGATGTCTGTATGTGTGTGTGTGTGGATGTGTGTGTGTGTTACAAAATTTTCGTCTGCGATAACTCTAATACTACAGTTACAAAAATTATAATTTTTTCGTATACTTCTTCGTTACATCCATATGAAGAGCTGATTAGATTTTGGTTACAATTGGTCAACCGGAAGTACCATCATTTGAAGATTTTAACAGTTTTTCTTGAAAAAACTATGTTAAATATAATTTTTTCACATTTGATGTTATTATAAATATTAAAGAATATTTTATTCTCTATACGATTTGGCTGCATTTTATACTTAATATTAAATGGATATAGAGTTAAAAAATTATAAAGAAATTAAATTTCATAAAGTAGCCATAGCTATGGAAACAGCTACTATATTAAGAAAATTCTGATTGAAAGATGTCAGTGTCAAGTGAAATTGACATAGTGTGTTTGTCTTATAATTTAGCTGGAAATATACGATCTTTTGCTTTCTGGAATTTGTATAAAATACATACGACTGCTTTAAGGTAATGTACAAGAAATAGTAATAATAAATCTTTTATTCCTGCAGATACATTACACTGTATATAGTAAACGTCACAAAATAATAATTTTCTGTATGAAATTTGCATAAAATACATGCAACTGCCGGAAGGTAATGTACAAGAAATAGAATATTTAATTTAGCAAGGAACTTTCCGTATGAAATTTGTACAAAATACATAGAACTGACGGAAGGTAATGTGCTGGCCACATCAGATTTTTTACTATGCATTTGAATAACATACTGGGAAAATATACTTTGCATTATTGAGCATTTAGTTTGTAGTGTAAGTACATATAATATTATATAATCAAATCGTGTCAACTAATCTTTATAGCTATTGGCACTAGAGGGAAATAATACCATTGTTTACATTTAACTATTTATAGTAACAATAACATGAAATTTTAAAAGATTTTTTACAGTAGATATATCTGCAGCGTTTAATGTTTTTAACTGTGAAATATGCTGCAGAAATAAATAAACATAAATATTTTTATATCTTGACATTTTTATATTGGAATACATATTTTTATTGTTACCGTTTTGTTCACAGCGTATATAAATGTTTGTATTATACATTTTAATAAAATATGGAGCAGTTGATGCGGTATAATACAGCTGTTATATGTTCATTCAAATAGTAACCAACTATTTACCATACAATACCATCATTATCGATAGTGCAAGAATAAGTTTTTTTTCTTCTAATTTCAGTATTTAGTTTTATAATTAAAATATAATAGTTTATTTAATACAAACTATGTAAATATTTTTTACAACAATATGATGATTCAATTTTTTTAAGTATTTATAGTAAACATTTAAAAACAGAGATAACATGTCAATGTACAAATGAGAGTATTATCCTTAACCCTCAACTGGTATAGTGGGGTCTTTGCAGGTTCTTGTCGTTTTATATAACGAGGCAATGCGCGTTTAAGTGAAAACAGTTTCTGAATTACCGCATGCGTTAGTAGTTATTTTTTCGCATAAGCGACTACATAAAAGACACGACTCGGTCATTTTTTGTGTGAAGTTTTAAAATGTAGTTTATATTATATGGAATAAATTTGAACCTTACCCTACTACTATATGTGATATTTTTATTTCTGCGCAACCATTAAAAATTGTAGAAAATGTAAAAATGTAAATTTTAATGCGCAATTCGTAGTTATATAGATTAAAAATGTTTTTTAAAGGGATTTAGTTTTCTTACATCTTTCAGTGTTTCTGTGCGTACGCCCGTTTGCAGAAATTTTAATCCATGATTTTTTTAATTAGAGGATCATCAAAACGAACAAATGCAATTCGATTTTTTGACAGCAATGTTTTAAATGTCATAAGAAGAAGGGAATTGATTCGAATTTGGTCATTTTGATGACCCGTTATTTGAGCAAAGCGTTGATGAACGTTTCTGGAACCCGACATTACTAACACATAAATAAACTAATTAAAACGTTAAAAAATATTAAATTTGTATTAAAAAGATAAATAATTACCTAAATATAATGGGATCTTTAAACTCCCCACCATACATGATATGTGACTAAAACGAACCGGTCTGTATATTGGGTATGTGACCGTACCTGTTGAGACTTAAAAGAGTAACTCTGAACAACGAATTAACTATATTAAAAATGTAAATTATATTTTACAAACTGTTGAAGATGTCATATTCCTTAATCATATAATTTTAATAAAAAAATAAAGGATTTTTTCTTCCAGCAACTAAGGAGCACAAAATATAATAATAGGAAGACGATAATGAATGCTTAACACGTTCAATGTGGAGAGTAGACGACTAGAGAGAGGAATGGTGAATGGTTTGGAAGTTTCGAACTATTATACACGTTCAGGCAGAGACGAAATATATTTCGACTGTGTTTTACCGTCGCCGAGAGACTTTAGATCCCTCACCGTATACATCAGATATAATGTTTAAATACATTTTTTATATATAACATTTCTGCTGCTAAAAGCAGAATATTTTCGCACGTTTACTTATTTTGTACAAAGTCGAATTTATATTGACAACAAAGTGTAATATTAATATTAGCATATTACGATCCTAATAAGTTCTTAAGCATAATCGTCTCTAATAGCATATATGGATTATATTTTTGTACAGCTTTAAATAAGGTAACTGAAATTTAAAAAGGTGTCTCCCCTTAACCCTTTAAAAAACTTCAAAATGCTTTACCTTTTACTACAAATTTTCATAGAAATTACTGCTTTATAGTTTCTGCAAAATCGTTAATAGACATTAAATTTTGGTGCACTCTGAGTATGTACAAAAATATCATACAAATAAAGATGAGATGTTGAGAGACACCTGTAGATATAACGTTTACGTAGAATCATTCGTCAATCATCAATAATGAAATATAAACAATAACTGATAATATGAGCTTCCAACTAATCATAAAATATGTGACTATTTATGAGATAATTTATGATAATACAATAATATATAATTTAGTAAGGTTAAGTCGCCTATTTAGTTAGGAGCTCAGAATGAATTTGTTTAATAACCCAAGATAAAATACACAGCAATTTATAAATCCTATTTTCGTAAACACATATGTAAGTGTTGTTTCCTCATCAATGACATTAATAGTGTAACGTTTTTATTAATTTGGGTGAAGTGTAGAAATCAAAAAATTATTATAAATTAAAATAGATGTTTATTAAACGATAGATAAATATTAAAAGAGAATAAAAATGACTATTACTGTTGTTAAATAATATGAAATAACCTTTTAGAAGTAAGAATATTGATTAATTACTTAAACACTAAGATTATTTGGTTATTTAAACATTATTTATCTTTACACTATCTATTTTCTTGTACTCTCGTACTTTTATTTAACTAACTGTTCATTTATATGACTATGCGTTCCAATCTTAGACTGCCGGTGTGTTGCAGGCTCTTGTAGACTGTTTATGCAAAATTTATATCACTACTTATTTACATCACTATTTATTTATATTACATTCAACTGTCCGATCCAGTATCACCAACTAACCGTATGCTGTAATTCTTCAACACCAAAGCCGAGTATCCATTTCAACTCGCTGTTACTGTCCTCGTATACTCTATCTTCCCAATACTCGTCAACACTACCGAATATTTACATCCACAGCTATCCCAGTATACCAGAAACTTCCCAAGTACCTACTCCTCTCGACACTATACCGCGTACGCTCACCACGATACTGCTATTCTATTAAACTCACTAACTTCCATAACTAACAGAAATTCACAACCTCTGTCTCCATAGCCTCTGGATACAAAACTTAGCTCCACAGCCTCTGTATACACACCTCTGCTCCATAGCCGCTGTATATACAACTGGCCGAGTTCACCTTCCCTCATGGGGCTTTACTCGTTCGTCTTCACTAACGGATCTGAACTATGTAATTTTGTAACTATGTAACCAACTCTCGGGCATAGCTGCGTCCCTTTTATATAGCTGCCAGAGATCTAGAATATTCGATTCCATAACAATAAAGAAAATGAAAGGTTCAGGCGACCGGAAGTAATTAAACACGTTGCAACTCGTCTGTTTACGTCGCCCGGCTGCTAGCGCGATTACGTCATCGCTATACTTAGACTCTTGTTCAGCGCAGCTGCGGTGCTCACATATTACAATAACAATCTGCTTCGTCACATCAATTTAGCTTAATGCGTATAAAGTGTTGGAATGTAATAGGAAGAAAAAACATATTAGAATTCAGAATAAACAAAACAGCGTATTTCTCTCAAGAGAATTCCGTCCAATATCCATCATACCTTATTACTTCCGGAATTTCCATACAATGAATGCAATAACATCCCTTAATTAATTGAACAATAACAGATATAAGCTCTACGCATAACAAACAGTATCGGATGAATCTACATCTTTCACCAGATAAATACCTTTATTGTCTTTGTTCATATGGATCAGAATTATATAGCGTATTTGCGATTCAGCTTCGCACCCAAACTGCTTTGCATTTGGCAAACAAATGCTGCAAAAATTATAAACCAAATAAATTTATTTAATGGGTATTTTCATTTGTTAATTCTAGTACTTGCTTTTAATCAAGTAGTTGAAATGACCGGTTATGATTAAATTTAATCACTGTTTGTAAAGTTGGAAATAATAAAGTTTAAAAGTAATTACAACAGATAGCGCATTCAATATTGGAATTTGTTTGCCGACCAAGTAATTAAAAATATTTTACGTTTCAGTGATATTGGATATTTTCACATGGAAATTATTTCCAAGTAAACATATAATGTATGAGAATTTTTCATTTTATAAATCTATACATACGTATACTGCTCGTTTGATCTGGTCAATGCGGTTTAGCTATCGTAAAAAGAGAAAATTATTTCAAATTAACTCTTTATGGTGCATTCACAAATGAAAATTAGGTTTAGATTTATGGTTTATACTTTAGATTTAAAGACTTTGGTCGCATATTATGTAATGACTCCATTCACACTTCATAATTTAAATAAATAAAATAAATAAATATATCATCACGGCATATTACCCATTGCTGGGTGTGCCAATCTGCTTTGTTCGCAGATATCGGTAAAGATGATGACATATTTGTACCGTGCGGGCGTTTACCAGGCGTCACCTCACGGGCACTCATTGCTGGCGTGGAGAGTGCGCCACAGGGGTCAATTTTGTGACATTTAAAATTCGAAATATTTGGCGTCGGTCGGGATCGAACCCGGTTCCCCAGATTCGCGACCAGACACTCAAGCACGCGGCCACGAGACCCCATAATTTAGGGTCTCTAAATCCAAATCATAAAGCTAAACATTGCAAGGTCTAAACTTTAGGTTTATGATTTAGTTTGACGTCACAAACTTCACCAATGAAAACGAGTCCAAAATGATATAGATATATACACACCCATCTTTATTTATAATCCATTTGGTGGATTCGGCTTTTTAAACAAATGCAAAAACAACATGGAGACTGGCATAATTTAATTGGTGAAATATAACTAATAATGCCAAACGAATGATAGTTTCACGGCGCACAGGTGCCTTGTTGAGTACTGCTCTACCGATATTTTATTCTTGTTTTTGAAGCATTTATACAGATGTCTGTACATATCAAAACTCATTTGCTGGTAATTCATACTTACATTTATGAATGACTTACTTAAACCTAAACAAAAATCATAAACCTAATTTTCATTTATGAATGCATCTTTATAGTTAATAATGTCATTAGTCCGTTATGAAGCAAATAACGGACGCTACTGAAGCTTGTAAACCGAGGCGACAGCCGAAGTTTATAATAAATCGAGTCCGTTACTTGCATATCGGCCGTGCGGCGTTCAAAATTTTTACGATACTGTGATTTTCTTCTTAACGGCCGGCGGCCGTTATAGTCACCTTTTCACTTTTATTTTTCATTCGTACGTGGCGTCCGTTATAATAACGGCCGGTGGCCGTAATATATCCATTAACACTTACGTGTTTAGTTCTGTTAAATCATATTAATAGTATAGTATTACGAAAAAACAACGCTTTTAATACGAAAATATTTAAAAACAATGATTTAACAATTTGTAACAATGTTTATTAATTCGGAATGTGAAAGAATTTTTTAAAAATCTATTTAATTTTAGAGCTTATATATACCCACATATCGATGGTGGTGTATAAAAATGTTTTAAACTTTTGAATAAAACTCTGTTAAGTGTGTAGAAGGTTCCATTTTTACGTAATAAACTAATGTGCACAAATTTGGTAATTGTTTATTTTAATTTAAAGCCACCAGCGCTATCTAAATATTTGATTTATGCTGATTTGATCCAGGCGTATAAACTTTTAAACTGCGTTTTCTCGGATGTTTAAATTTTGCACTTACAACATTTGAGCACTACACGAACGTTATTTTAAAATTCCTTAAATATTAATGGAATTCGAGAAGAACGGTATTAAAGTTTTGGTGAGGTCACATGTGCGCGTGACAGAAGTAGTACAAAAGAAGAAAGCGAAGATAATCTAGAGAAAGGGGCGTGGCGCATTTTCTACTTGCCAAACTTTGACTCTTTGACATTTCAAAGCTTCTAGTGTGAACCTGTCAATGAGTAGTTTTTATCATTCAATGCAAATGGTAAAGTTATAGCAACTATATAAATAATAAAATTATAACTGCCTAATAAATATGTTATATTTTAATAATATGTATATAGCTTTCCCTAAATTTGATTAAGGTCACATAAACCATCATAACAAACAAAACTAGATTTATGATATGTTTGATGCCATTGTTATGATCGTGTTTTCTTTATTCAAGCAATTCTTAATGTAGGTACTAGTGCTCAAAAGAATTTGTATACTTGCATCTTGCATCTACATTTCTTATTTTTTCTTCTCTAGTATATGCTATTCAAAGAAATTTCTGACATTCAGTGATTGTTAAATATAATTTTTAAAAATTATACTCATATTAGTTGGACCGGTTAACATGTTCAACAAACAAATTTTAAAACCTACTCAAATGATGAGAAATTTCTACAAATTTCTTTCGGCTAGTTTTTAAATATAGATTTTAAACTTACAAAAACTTAATTTGTTATTCAAGTATTCCGCCATTTAATATTGGGTTACATCGCCTTTATTAGTAATACCAGCTTTAATTCTATTTGGCATTGGATCCCTAAGTCTTGCACATTTTCGTGTGAGTATTGTCCCATTTGTCTTGCAAGGTAGATTTTACAGTACATACTAAATTAGTAGTATCACCCATAAAAGAATGTATTTTAAAACGCGTTTCTTAATGCATTGAGTAGCATGTGCCAGTCCGGCGTATACCGAAATACGTCAAGCGCCAACGCGACGAATTTGAGTTCAGCAATGAACATATGGTATGACTAGCGAATGAAAGTTGGCGTTTAAATTATTTTATAGATGTGGTTTCTTTTGAAATCCTACAGAAGAAAATTTTTTACGAAATATTCAGGTATGAAATTTTTGCATGAACCCATTTAAATACTGGATTAGGAATGCACCAGAAATACATTTCTATGTCTAGCTGAAAATAGATGGTCAACTAGGGTAACTGAATATCAAAACAGGGGTGCGTTTAAAATATTTTAAACATTTGTCGTTTATGTTGATTATAACAAAATATTTTGATCTTTAAACTATTTAGTTTGACAATTCTACGAAATTGGATTATTTTTAATTTCCTCTAACAGTAATTTCGACTCGAGGGTTGCTTACACCTGAGACAAACGAACTAGAATTTAAAAAAAAACATCCCTGAATCCTGTTGCTAAGGTCATTTTAAATGCCTCCTGGTATTGGGTAGAATTCTAATCTTCTGTAACGAAATACATAAGAGTCAGTTTTCTTTCAAATCAAATATAGTGAAATGTTTTAAAAGAAACCACATCTATTAAAAAAATAAACGTCAATTTTCATTCGCTAGTCATACTATACCTTTTTTTCTTGTACCATGATATCAGTAAAATATTACAACTAAATCTAAGTACACGACGTTCCAAAATTTAACAATCAAACTTTGAATAAAGAACCTAAAAATAAGTGACAATTTTATGTAAGCAATATCTCCAAATTCTTCGTTTCTGTATCATGGCTGAAACCTTCTTACGACTTGACACCTCTTTTTGTATGAGGAAAACTTAAACTACTAGTTTACGCAGAACCAATTAATGATATATTGACACTCAGAAGAAATTCAGGTCAGCAAATTAATAACACGCGAATAGTGTTGTTCTGCAACTAAATCTGTGATGAAACTATGTTATCCCTGTCCGGTTGAAGTTTGAATGCCATCATTTTGAGCAAATTTTGTAGCTACCTTAAAACTATTATGCAATGCGTCAGTTCAGTTATGTACTCTCATGCGAATATTCCTGAAACGAAGCACTTGTGAGATTTTGTTTACATGAACTTGTCCACTTGTTTTTAGGTTAAGTTAATCAATAGATATTAATGTCGTTATTACAAAAACGCGATTTCAAGACATACCCGTATATATTCATGTTTGAGATGGAAATAAAAAATTTATTTCAGCCAAGAAAACAAACAAAAACTACTGTTTTATACATTTAGCTTCAGTGATGTTCACTGGAGATTTCACAATAATTTAGAGTTGTTTTGATAGAAAATACAAGAACATTTTAGAAAGGAAGGATACAAAAAAAAAATTAAAAATGTGTTCCTTTGTGCTAAAGATAGTGAAGCAATTAGGTGATGGATTTTCTTTCACGTAAGACAGTGATTCTAAATATTATTGAAGTTATCTACCTAAAAATGTTTTCGAGAAATAGATTAAACACGAAACCAAAATACAAAATCTGATGTGGCTAGCACATAACCTCTCGCCAGATATTTTACCTGGTTGTACGCATAAAACAAAAAATATTTTTAAATACAAATACATATATTCATGTCTCACTACAAAATAATTCTCACATATATTTGCAAAATCTATGGGATATTTTAATATAAATTATGTACAATACATACATTTTCTTTATATCCAATATCATGAAATTTTTTTTCTACTTTCCCCGTTTCTTTTTCTTTATATTTTTTCGCAAATTCCTTTTATATTATTTTTTAGGTATATTCTTTTGCGTTGTTGACTTTCTTATTTTCATAATGATGTACAAATATTTTTTACAGTGACATTAATGTGTCAATTACAAACATTTGAATTTCTTGCCTTGAAGTAGTTTGATCTGAGATTTTTTCATCAAATTATATTATATGCATTTCTTTATCTCTAAATCTATAGAAGATATAATAATGAATTTATATTTATCGAATAAAGAATTTCACGTTCTTTAATATAAGTATTTACATAAATTTTCGATAAATAATATTTAAATGATTTTTCTTGTAACTACTACTTCCGATTGTCCAATTGTTACCAAAACTTAATCAACTCTTCCCATTATAGTTAGATTGAGGAATCCGTAGTTAAAAATGTCTTAAGTCTTATAGTATTTGAGAAATCGTGGATCCAACATACACACACACACACACACACACACACACACACACAGATCTACACACACACACACACACACATACACAGACATCATCGTAAGAATGTTGTAATCGGATTCTAGGGACCTTAAAACGTGCTTATTCACTAAAATCTGGATATGCGGTTTTTAACATGAATTCAATACCTCTCTTAGCGAGAGGTAAAATTGGGATCTGGTTTTTGAATGTTAATAAGTAGATATACTTTTAGATTAATTGCAAAAGAACCAAGTCAACGACTTAGCACATACTTCAAGGTTGTTAACAAAATCAGTGTTGCCAAAATACTGATTTAGCCGAAAATGTACTGACAGCCATATGCAATAAATTTGGCTTCATTATTTTAGATTATCAAACATGCCAAGAAAAAATCATATTAAACAGTCCGCCAATTTTATTGAATATGATTGTCAGTACATTTTCCGCTTAATCATTATACTGGCAACACTCATTTTGTTAACAACCCTGAAGGAAGTATGTGCCAATTATTGCCAAGTAGTTGACTTTGTTCTAGTTAGTTGATACCAGTGATAGAACTACTCGCATGCTACCACCAGCCATAGTTTGTTGTTACAAGTAAAGATATCTAATTCTGCTAATTCTAATACCAATTGATATACGGGCCATGTGAACCATACTAACGAATGCTTAAAGTTTCCAAATATTTTCCAGGTATATTTCTTCCGATTGAAATGGAAAAAGAAAAAGGATAAAGTTAATAGCAGTGAGTTAATTGCTTGTCATTTTCGCCTGACGCTGATCGACTGGAGTTATAAGAAAGTCTTGATACCAACAATAGTTATTTCCCCGACACAAATGTCATAATTCATCATTTACAAAGAAATATTGTGATTTGTTGAGGCGTGAAACGACAACAAAACTTGGCACCTTGTTCAGAAGTTAGTTCTGAACTGTACATGGTGATATACGTCCATTTGTTTACAAGCCTTATTTTTTAATCAATAAAATTTAAGAAAATATTGTCATCCAAGAAATATATTTGGAAATTTATTTTCGACGGTTTGGTAAACATGTTATTCAATAAAAACAAGGGGTAAATAAAAAAAACTCTGACTTGTTATTGTTCCTGATCCCGATCCCGAAGTTAGTTTTGGGATAGCACTTTTTATTGCGGATCGTTTGTGAAAATAATTTACACCTGAAGACATACATTTTAAAATGTCAATGCTCTGTGGGCGTCACACTCATTGGATCTTAAGATCAAAAGAGTATAAAATTTAATTATGAACACTCAAGTCCTTGTAAAGACTTTTATCCTTCCACTCGTCTCATCGCGCCATAGATGATCCAGCCGTAGATTATCATTTCCGCCAGACATAAAACCCTGTGCTATGTCATTATGTGTGGAAGTTTCGTCAGAAATTTAAAATAGTTGCGGAAAATAATGCAAAGTATTTGCAATTTTGAAAGGACTAGAGGAAATAAACGAAACAATAAAGTGGTATCATTGACTTAGCAAAACAAAATAGACTCAACTCGTTTATAAGATGAAAGCAAGAATCCATGACACAGTGCTTAAAATGAGAAAACTTTTTTTTCCAATATTATCCATCCCATGAAAATTTATGGCGTGGTTAATAAATATACAGGAAAAAACAAGAAGAAAAATTCTGGGAAATGCAGTCAAGATAATATGTTTATTTGATTATGCCGACGTTTCGATCATACTATGATCATCCTCAGGGTTAAATCAAGTCAGGTGAAACTAAGAAATATTTGTACAAAATATTGTAATAAAGAACAATGTTTTATAATATGGATATTATTAACTGAACAGACAGAATGAAACAATTTTTTTTCCATTTTTCCATTAATAAATATAGTTTAAAGAATAAAATTCTTCATTTGTTATTATCAATATTTTTAAAATTACGGCTTTAGCAATCGAGAAAACTTAATTGAAAGACAATAAAACAATAAATAAAAATGTACAAAAAATTGCCTTATTGCCTGGTTTGCTTGACATTCATATTTTGATATATTCGCAAACCAATTCATTTTTCGTACGTCTTAAAATTAAGTTTACTCTGGCACCGAAAGCATAAATGTGAAAATTTTGACATCCATAAATTCAGTATTTTCCTAAATGGTTATGGATGAATGAACCACCGCCTAATGTTTTACGGAGAAGTTAATATTTGAAAAAAATCTGCTTTTTCGTGTTAAACGCCTATGCCACACTTTATCGTGTTCACCCTGTATACTGTTCCACAGTTTGTTATAATATAGAAACTACGGTTAGGGTTACGAGTAGCACTGTTTGCTTCGCGGTATGCATACTTATGGTTGTTTATTTTAGAAAAGCGAGCGTTCTTTATAAGCTAGAAGTTGTAATTAGAGTTATAATGGAATAAAAATTTGTTATTGTTTTGAAGACTGATACAGTTTAATATATAATAGTTCAAATTGCAAAGATTCCGAATTATACAAAAATTTAAAAACAATTTCGTTTGTAACTTTTAATTCTCAACAACTATATACTTTACAGTTTTCACCGTTAATGTTCATCCCTAACTATCACCACCCGGCATATTTATGTTGCAAATAATATAATTGATTATTGGCTAAGGCAAGAGAGAAAATATCATAACACTTTTACGCCAAGCGAAAACAATTCGAATTTATTTTAAATAAAAACAATGCACACAGTTCCAACTTTGTTTCAACATCATAACAAACGCTGCGCGCTAAGTCTACTTTGTTGTAGGTACTATGTCAATGGGAGGAATGGAATGGCAGATGATTCGCTGGTGTTGTGTTCTGTTTTCTGTTCAGTGAGGTGGATACGTTACCTCGCAAGGGCGAACTCGCCGAAATATTCCGTCATAGCAAACATGATGGCCGCGTGTGGTGGGACACATTACAGCCGAGTCACGTGACGAGCGGGGGCGGTACGGTGGCAGGGACGGCAACTCGAAGCAGCGCGCGCGACCCGGCGACTCGGACAGGTTAGGTTAGGTTACCTTCACCGGTTTGGTTTGGTTTGCTTACGTTTCGCTAACTTAGTAAATAATGGCACTGCTGTTTTACACGTTAATTTGTTAATTGATTATAATTAAAGTATACGTGGACGTTTCGTTTATTTGAGAGCTGATTATTGTTCTTGGACGGGTTCTTGTCGCTTAAAAACGCTAGCAATGATTGGTAAATAACGAAAATATATTTGTAGAGTTAAAATTTGAAGCGAGGTGAAAAAATAGATGCAGCAAGCTGAATTGTGTTAAGGCAAGCGAAGAAGAAATTCGTGTGGTTGGTAGTGTAGTACTCGTAGTGTTGTCCGCCGCCGCAGCGGCGGCGGCGGCGCGCTCGACATGCCGCGCACGCACGGACACGGCACGCGTCGGGCGTCGCGGGCGGACGGCTGCGACCGGGACGGCGACGGCGACGGTAAGCACTGGACGCGGGCACTTCGTGGTCACTGTGATTGCGGCATCTTTTCCTGCCGGGCCTCCTACTTCCTGCTGCTTCTTGGCTGGCTGACTGCTTCACCACACTCACGCACTAGATGCCCGGGCCCCGACTCCGGTCCGGAGGCTGCCTACGCCTGCAACTAGTCTACTGCTACGCGACACCGTCTCTCTGCTGCGGCAGAGAGAGAGACACGGAACAAGAGTGAATTCTCTCCTGGATTCTCTCTTACTCTCCCGCTCTCCGGCAGCATCCCATACGCATGCGTACACACCCCCGCTGCCAACGACAACGCTTATTTATTCATCAAAAATTAAACAGCGCCCAAATTCATCTCACTGTGATTGCAATCAAAACTATCCTGCCGATCCTTCCTGATTCAATTCCACTGACATTTCACGGTTGCCCGTATCCTGTCGCCTACGCCAACCGCAAATCATAATCAACTATCATATTACGCGTACTCTACAGACACGTTTCCCGCTAAATTATATCCTATTTTCAATTTAATTAACAAAGTGGATCTAAATGTCCGTCAGCATTATTAAATACAAAAACCAAAAATTCCAATATGGAGATCTTAATATTCTATCTAAAAAGTAAAACACATAAAACTCACAAAAGTTTTTAAATCATGTGAGATATTTACAGAAAATGCTCAGTAAGTGAAACTCACGGCCACATTGCATTGTGGATTAGTCTTAAATGAATAAGAACTGAAATCAGATAATATTTATGTATTGGATTATGTTGGTATGTTTAGTAAACTAAACTAAAAAAATCTGATGTGTTCCGTCAGTTACATGAGGTTTTTACAAAAATTCTACCGCTGAACTGTTACCGGTAAACAGATTTTTATCAGGTTATAGCTACCGGAATCGATATTTTAAGAACGCAAGTGGTAAACAGGGTAGATCCATAACCTATGAAAAAATTTGAAAATTTAAAACAGGTTAGAAATTTGACGTAGTTAACAAACTGAGCAGACTCCTACTTTGAACACATTTCCACTTTTACCGCGCACACTTTGCTTTGCATCACTAACTTTTTTTTTAGATTAAATTCTTCATGAATCCGGTAGATGGATCTGGTAGATATTAAACAATTTTCCAACACGGTAAATTTTTACCACTCGTGTTTTCGAACATAGTCGGTAGATGCGGTATCTACCGGTAGAATTTTCGTAAATGCGTATGTATTTTCTATAAAATCCATGTAGAAAGTTCCTTGCAAAAGATTCTAAATTTCTTGTATGTACATTACCTTTCGACAGTTGTATGTATTTTATACAAATTCCATACAGAAAGTTTTGAGCAAAAAGATCCTATATTTCGAGTAAAATTATAATACAAATATATACGAATATGTCAATTGCACTTGACACTGACATCTTTCAATGAGAATTTTCTTCTTTCTAGCATAGCTGGCTAATTTATGAAATTTAATTTCTTTATAATTTTATAACTCTATATCCATTTAATATGAAGTATAAAATGCAGTCAAATCGTATAGAGAGTACAATGTTCTTTAATATTTATAATAACATTACATGTGAAAAACTGTTAAAATCTTCAAATGAGGATACTTTCGGTTGACCAATTATAACCAAAATCTAATCAGCTCTTCAAATGGATGCAATGAAGAGGAATACGAAAAATTATAATTTTGTTACACACACACACACACACACACACACACACACACACACACACACACACACACACACACACACACACACACATACATACAGACATCATCGTAAAAATAGTAAAATCGTATTCTAGGGACCTTAAAACGTGCTTATTCATTAAAAACTCACGACCGAATTTTTTGACCAGACAATACCTTCCTTACCTAAAGGTGACGGAAGGTAAAAATACTCGTACATATTGACCAGAGGGTGAGTTTTGTGCGTTATGTTAGGTTATGTAAGCGTTTGTTTAAAAAAAAATAAACATTGGACTTTGTAAGCATTATGACAATTTTTGTTTTTTTGCTTTCTGAATGTTTCTAGTTTTGGAGACCAACACAAATTTCGGTGGTTTGTATCAATTATGCGGCTAAAATCCGCAAAAAAAGACGAACAATAACTTTTTGTTCGTTACATTCCGCCGCGCCTGCTTAATATTATTAGGAGCAATCACCGAAAATCAGTACGCGCAAAACAAAAACAGCCACAACGCATTGTAGATTTATCTAAATTTAATTTTTTTCTAAATATAACCGAAACTAACGGACAAATATTATGTGATTTTTCTTTTTTCATTTTAAATTAACCCACAATGCGTTGTGGCAGTGTTTCTCATAGCGATTCAGTATTTGCTTTTAACATATATAATACAGTCCAACAGGCATTTTTAGACACTTCTTTCAATTTAATTAAATACAATAAAATTTTATTCCTATCTTTCCTCTAGAACTGTCAGTCTATAAAATCGCATTACAGGATTGCTGGAAAACAGTCGGTGTAATAAAATTTATACCTGCTAAAAATAGAGCCACAATGAATGGATTTTGTGAAAAACAAAGGCATTGGAAGTATTGCAAGAGGGCGATATGCCATTCTGTAGTTGTTGAGTTTGTTTGGTGTTAAATCTCCCATTCGAATTAAAAATAGGTTTTCAGACCGGAAGCATTTGATAATAAGGTTAGCATTATTCGCTAATCGGTTATCGACAAGGGGTGGAGTGACATGGTCCCGCAGTTCGCAGTGCTCAACACGTCGGCCAAACAAATACCTGCCGCCACCGCCGCTCCTACTGAATATATCAACAGCGGCCATGGATTTGTTTTTCCCGCAAGTAAAATTGAACGCATTTGTTCCAATACGAAAGTAAATATTTGTCCAAGAATTCAAAGAAGCTAAATATTTTTCAGTCGAGGGTGCTTTAAAATCATATAACTCTGAGAAAGGTATTATATTTCTTTATTCAGTGATTGCGGTCTGTAATGTAAGACTTCAGTCTGAATTTACGATATTTAAATATTAGAGTTTGAATTGCGTAAAGATTAACTCATATTATTCCAATAATAAAAACTGTTAGTCCCTTTTTGTAAAATAAATTAAAGATACAAAATAAGTTGGACAAAAATTCGTGCTCTAATTATCCAACTAACATTTTCGGAGCTTATAGTCACCAATTTTCAAATTTTTAGTTTTATAATTGTTATATAAATGCTACTTAAATATATAAAGTTATTACCACTGGTTTAACAGTTATATTAGTGGTTTGTAACGTTTCATTTGGTGATTTACTCGTAACATTTTATAAATAGGTATTAGAAACGTTATTGTTGCCGCCATTATATAACTTGTATATACCGTACCTTAAAGTTTTATACAAGTTTTATAAGAAGAGTAACCAATGTTAAAATTAAACTTCAATACTTATTATTTTTTTAATAGTTTTATATGATTCACTTATATAAATTTAGGAACAAAATGTAAAACTTTGAGAAATATGTGACAAATGATAGATAATTAGAAGTTTTATGCATGCGTTATATTTGTTTTAAATTTACGGTAGTACTAATACGTTTTGTAACATAATTATATATATGTGTGTATTCCATATGATTTAGAACTTATGAACGCTTCATTTAAGTACCGAATACCATTATAAAAATTTTAAGTTATATAAATAACAACTGATGAATACAAAATAGTAATGAAAAATAATACTACAGATATTTTGGTTCCATTTTAACCCACAATATACACGAACGTTTTATAAGAGTGATAATTTGGTTATATACACGTGATTTAATGAATTATAATATTCTGGTATCAAAATAAGAATACCGTAACTATTCTATTAAGATCTAGATCTATTTGTGCACCTATTAGAGTAGCTGATCTATTCCAACATTATTCGGGCACCTATTAGCAGATATTCGTCCATAATTATTCGAATTTGAGGAAGCTTCAATTGTTAATTATTTAGAACAATTACATACATTTTAATATCGGTTTTCGAAATTGTTTTAATTTTTGGTATCTCCAACGAAAATTATTTTTTGTTTGTACATCTGCCTTTAAATTTTGCTAGCTGTTGCAAAGCATATTTTTAATACATTATCTCGGTACTTAATAAACCTTTTTCTTTAGTATTTTTTATCACCGAACGAAGCAGAAAATTATCCTTTTTACAAACATTCTGAGATGTATCTATTTTGGTAGCTGTATTAAATATTTATTTTTATTTAGAAAAATTGAGTATATTAAATGAAAGTTTTTTTGTCACCAATTTCTATCTAATTTGTTATCCTTTATGTCGCATTTTAGTTAATATTGTCAACGATGACCCATGTTCAAGTCAAGACGAAGTTTGTTCCAATTAACAGTTTCGGCAATTCCCTTGTGATGTACTAGTCACATTTCAAAATCCAATGCTCTTGGTTTTGGTAGCCACTTGCACAACTATGAAATATTATTGAAGTCTGAAGCTGAGAAGCTAAAGTTGCACATCTATTTCAAAAATTTGTTGCGGTCAGCACACCCTTAATTTGACCATTTCTATTTTATTTTACATTAGTATCGTATGATATATCAGCAAAATATTTGATAATTACATTAATAATTATTTTCCAATAAAATGATATCAAGAACTTAATAAACTACTTTTGATTTTTGATATTGACGTTTATATTTGTTTGAGCAGCGCAAAGCCGTGATATTTATAACATCATACTATATGTACATTAACCATTGCTGGACTGGATGTGTCAATCTGCTTTGTATGTAGATATAGGTAATGAGGAAGACATTCGTACCATGCGGGCCTTTACCAGGCGTCACCTCCCGGGCTCTCATTGCTATAGTAGAGTGCACCACTGGGATCATTTTGTGTCTTTTAACATTCGAAATAATTTTTTGGCGTCGGTCGGGATCAAACCCAGTTTCGTGACTAGACACTTAGGCACACGGCCACGAGACCTCAAAAAGTAAAAATTTCATAAATATTTTTTTCTACGACCACCATGAAAAGTTGATATTTATGCTCTCTTTTGTCATCGTAAAGTTAATGATTACTAAGGAACGAGAAAAACAACACTTTACGGCGCGTCTCCCATAGCAACGCGCGGTAAAGTACTTAATTTGCTCGCTTAGATAAATACATATTATTGCTGAAATTTTAATTTATTAAAACAATACTTACGAAATCTAAAATATACGTTAGGTTCTGTTTTACACTACAAATGTGCTACAAACAATACGAAGTTAGCTACGCTACCAACTTATTTATTTAATTAAGTTACAACTTTATTCTGTTGGTGAATGTACATTTAATTACAACTATAAATATATTTCATAATTAACAAACTTAGTGGATTTAATCATTGACCGACAATGTTAAAATTGAATGTGCAGTTTTGACAGTTTTGTATATTTATTCGAGAGCTTGAAACAGCTGACTAGGATAAATTAGATTCTGTGACTGTGACATTCTCACTAGAATATTCAGTTAGTGTGGCAGTGGCAGAAGTTTGATTCTCCTTGTTTGTTAAAATTGTATGCGCTGTATCAATTTTATTTTTCAAACTTTCATCAACATAACCTTTTCCAACAGCTGTCAGCTCCGGAATTAGCTAGTAATGTAGCAGAGGATCTGCGGAAACGATGGCCTGTAAATGATTTCGAATCAGGTAAATTCAGATATTGTGCAATGTTAAATGAAATTTTTCCTATAGTGTTCATTCCAACAACTTGTGCGGTACATTTGCCATGCTTATAATTTATGAATAATCACCAAGATGATATGTTAGAGGGTCGAAGAGCAACATATCTTCTGTACATTGACAAAAGATTATGATCATCAACAATAAATGTTCGCTGCACATTAGTTTTTGAGTCTGGAATCTTCACAATTAAAATGGACCCATTGAATTTGCTGATATCAATATCGTTCTTAACTGCTAGTGTTGATTTTAGCATGGAAAAAATAGAACAAAGAGAAGACGATTTCATTACATTAGATTTTTCCAAAAAGTAAGCTAGTAAAACATTTTCACTGTAGTTCTTGATTTTTTTTAACTTACACCATTCAATGAAGAGGTTATAATTCTTTTCGTATAATGCTCTTGATTTTGCAGGTAATATACCCAAGAAAGCATTTTGCGCCGTTTCGAATATATCTGGAGTAGTGCAAGAAAAATCACTATCTTTACTATTTTCGTAGATTTTTGAGCACATTTTTGATGTATGTGTGAAAACTTTTCATAAAACAATGATTTTTGGTATTGGTTGGCATCAGAATTATTTATTTACTCATATCGTCATGGTTACAGCAACACAAAACAGGAAATTGGTTGAGATTGAATTGAACTTACTAAATAGGTATTATTATTTTTTTACTTCGTTAGTAAAGTCGTAGAAAAAATTATGTGTGCATCTCTAGCGTAAAGTATCTTTATTGCTCTAGCTCGATTGCAGCGCTCGCTGCGCTCGCGCTTCAATCTACGAGCACGAGCAATAAAGATTCACTTAACGCTCTTGATACACAAATAACTATTATACACACACGCACATGCATAAAGACAAACGTACATACATACATATATACAAACACTTGTGTTTATTCATCGCTATCTTGATATGCGATGATTTTTAACATTTTTAAGTCATACATTTATCTTACTCCGTCGGGGAAAACAGTCTGTGATTATGATAAAAAAATCTGTTTGTTACTAATTTATCACTGTTTTGTTTCTCTCCATTTTGTTTTAAATTATTGTATTTACATATTTAGAAAAAAGTTTGCATATGTATTTAACTTATTTTTAGAACTGAAAGCATAAAATATTTCCTTAATTTATTCTATAGTATAAGAATCAGGAAAAAAGTAGAAGTAGAAACAATAAAGAAAAGTTGTATCCTCCGCGGAATGATTGTCTCAATGATTTGGTGCAAAGCCGTGTCAAGAGAATTGAAGTAATCGTGAAATGGTTCTTGTTAAAACTTTTAAAAGTTGTTTATGTTTTGTTAAAGGTTAAAGATCGAGCGAACAAATATGTGCAAGAATGAAAAAACGGCAGTTAAACCATTTACGGTTAGGGAAGAATTTGCTGTGGAATTTTTAATCTTGATTAAACTCAATAGCGCGGAGAAAAGGTCTTTAAGACAGAACATATTTTAATTTTGTTGGGGAGAACGAAATAAATGTTGTTCTCCTCACGCAGACTATATTCGAGAATAATTCACTACTCAAAGTGCATATAAATTAAAATTAGAATATGCACTGCAGCTCTTGCGTTGTAACTATTTTGTAACGTCCAAAGCAGAATGAGAATAAAGTAAGAGAAAAGGCCGGAAACTTGACACAATTGAAGAAATTATACAATGAAGTAATTATAGGGCTAATCAGGGAAAAGTTTAATTATTCAGCAAGAGTTAACACAAAGGCATCAATGAGAAGTAGCCTGAAAAAGTTTCTTTTTTGCATGTTTTAACTCATACTAAAACACAAAAGAAGATCTTTCTGTAAATGTTAAAGAGTGGGTGATGGTAGAAATGTTTATTTATTTATTGTGAATACTACAGGATAATATCCCAATTTCAGAGGAATTACTTCGATGAGTGTACATAAATTTCGTCGCGCGACGCGCGAGTAGTCACATCTTACATAAAAATAAAAAAGTTAAAATATATATATATATATATATATATATATATATATATATATATATATATATATATATATATATATATATATAAAATTTATATTTATATTTATAATTTCTATGAAGATGGTGAATACACCGAAATCGATAAGCAGTTATTAATTTATGTGTTTTATTTTTATTTTATAATTACTATATTTACTAATTTGTGGTACACATCAAGAGATTGTATTAATTAAAATAAATATAATATATATATATATATATATATATATATATACTTCCCAATAAATTTTACACAAAAATGTTTCAAATAGAAGTTGTAGATAATTAAAATCTACATCTAAATTATTAAATTGATTTTAGTTTGCACGTTTAATAACTAGTAAAATCCAACTTGAAATTTTTAAATATTGTTAATTTTTGTAGCAATAGCTATGGAATTAAAACAAAATTCATGACGTTTAAACTGTCAGACTAGACAAGATAGGACATACAAAAATAACTTATAGCCACCTGTTTAAAAGAAGCGACCCAACGAAATGTGAAGTTTGCAATGTAAACTTAACTGTTGATCATATCATCATCGAATGTCCAAAATACCAAACCTACAGAGAACACCACGACAAGAAGCACTGAACCATAAAAACACCCACAACACGATAAGGTTTATAAAAAATATTGACCTGACAAATGAAATATAAAACTCATGTTAATTACGTATGTATTGTACATAAATATATACTATATGTTGTAAACTGAATGTATAGGTGCTAATACCAATCGGTGAAGCACGTTAATATTAAATAAAAAAAAAACTGCCAGAAATTCGATTTTCATATATAAATTACAAATAATTATATTCTAAATGTAAGTCACTAAACAATTTAGTTTTCATATTCTACATCTGAATCAATGAACAGATTTTGTTAATTTTTATTTTGTAACCTGCAAAATCGAAACTGACACTTCAAACGATATGCATATCTTTGTAATTTTGGCTATCGCTACTAATGAGCAGTGTTTATAAAATTTTAAATTGGATTTTACAGGTTTCTAAACTTGCAAAATAAAATCTGTTTAATGATTTAGGTGCAGAATTGAATTATCTACAATTTTTTTTGAAACATTTTTGTCTAAAATTAAATGGCAAGTCCAAAGGATAAGCATTTTATGTTAAAATATCTTTGTGAAAGTTGTACGATAAGAGAAAGAAAAAAAATCTAATATGGCCAGCACATGACTTCCCGCCAATTCCATTTTTAAAATAACATTGAGTTTTACGAAAAATATCACTTCCGGTTGATCATTTGTAAACAAAATCTAATTTGTTATTCCAATAGATAGAAAAGTCTGTAATACGAAATTCTGATTATATTTAATAATGGTTTTCCTTGAAAATCTGTTAAGAGCTCCAAGTTAAGTCATACCATATCTAATATGCTGTTCTCATTCATATACGAGTTTTAAATACCAAATTTTAACATATTTTTTCAAGAAAATCTGTCCAGAGCTTCAAGTACCGCTTCCAGTTTATAAATTATATCAAAAATCTAATATGTCGTTCTCATTAATATAAACGTCTTAAATACCAAATTTGAAAAGTTTTGGATATTTTTCAAAAAAGCTTTAGTCAAAATCTAATATGTTGTTGATATAATAAAATAAATAAAATATGTTGTTGATATAAAAGTATTAAATAATTAAATTGAAACATATTGGATTATATTTTAATACAGTTTTTCATTAAAAACTGATATGAGCTTCAAGTAAAATATTTCTTCCAGTTGTACAATATTACCCAAAACCTAATCAACTCTTTATATGAATGCAGAAAGCTTAAATATGGAAAATAGAATTTTTTAGAAGTTTTATATAAGAGTTATCGAGGAGGATATAATTGTCACATCTATCCATCCACACAGATATCATCGTAAAAATAGTAAAAACGTGTTATGGGACCCTACCTTAATTCGTGTTTATGCAATGAAAACTTAATATCGAATTTTTGGATCGAAAACATTACCTCCCTTACCTATACGGTATGACGTAAGGTAAAAAATATTTTATTTATTATAGGGTTAGAAGATAGCTATGAGATGAGCATATTTTCAGCAGATTTTCAAAGTTGTCACTATAGTTTTATATAAGTCTCCTTCTCCCCCCACAGTTCCAACTGATAACTATACTGTATATCAAATAAGAGTAGACTTAGTGGCGCTGCGGAACCAGCCTGTATTACAAACAAAACTTATGAATTAGTTTTGTTTCGTGCATGACATACTTGATAGTTCGAAACGTTAAAATTTGATTATTTTTAATTCTTTAGTAAATAAACAGTTACTTAAAATTATTAAATAGATTATAAAGTCAAAATGGAATAAATAATATACTTGTTTACATATTGTTATTATAAACTTGGTTTGCGTGTAGACCAATCAGAGAGCTGGAATCGTAAGCCATATCTTACTCTAAGTCTATTTTTATCTGAAACACGAAAAGTGCGTGGGCATTTAACATGTAAGAATAGTTTTTTCTTGCGCAGGTGGGAAATAAATTTTAGACAATAATGCTTCAAATTAAACTTGTGGAAACTAATCTAATTCAATAATCATAATTTTCTTCGTATTATAACCAAGCAAATTGAATTTAAAATTTTGTAAATTACTTTTTTACAATATTAGCCATGTGCCCATTGCTTTGCTATATATAAATAAAATCATAAACAAACGTAATATAATTTTATCCGTAAAAAATATATAATACGAGTATAACTTGCATTAAAATAATAATTTTCTTCGTGTGTATAAATCTTTAATATCAATAATGATGGCTCAAACAAAGCATTTCTGATAAGTAAAATACGTCACAATGTCAATATATTTCAATACCATGGCTAACAATAAACTAAGTTATTTTTACATAATTTTAAATTCAAATTACTTGGGTACAAAACGTGCAAAACAAAAAGGCTCGTACCACGAGCACGGTTTTAACTAAAACACTGTTTTAAGAAATGTCAAATTAAAATTTAAATATTTAATTTAGTCCTTATGTTTAAAGAACGATTATTTTAAAAATATTTGTTTGAATACAAACCATGTTCTGATTTAAAGTCATGTTTTGATAAATTTGATATTATTTATTATTAATATTAAATAATGAAAATTGACATTTCTTAAAACAGCGTTTTAGTTAAAAACGTGCTCGTGGTAGGAGGCAATGTGTTTATTGAATTAGATGCATAATTTAATTCCCTACAACAATTACTTAAAGTAAAAGTCTCTACAATTAATTAGCCACTTTTTCGCAATGAAAATCTGTTTTCCATGTTTAACGCCTATGACCCGCTTTTCCTGTCCTTTATCACATAATTTTTCTAAGATATTTATTTATTCCAAATAATACTCGCATGTATTTGTTCCTTTGAGAAATCATCTAAAATTTAAAATAAAATACGATTATAAAATAAGTTTGGTAGAATATTTTATCTCTGCAACTCGAAATGTAATATATTGAGTCTCTATTTAGAGCTTTAGTTTATAACAATGAGTGCGAAACCTCTGATATTCTAAATTTATTTCTTTGACTTTTATAAATCGAAAACTCGGCGAATCAAAACCTCTACATATCGAAGATATTTTGTCCTTTCAAATTCGAATTAGAGAGGTTCGACTGTAAGAAAATAATATAGTTTGACTATAAATTTACCGAGAAAATATTATTAAATTTTCAGTTTTATACGTACAGTGTTTACAGCGGTGTTTTCAGAGTTAGTTGCAGTCTTTGTACTGTTTGTAATGATGCAAGTTGTGTGTTACATATTTCAGGTCTTGTTTCTTGTACGACATAGATGTATTTATGAGTCCAATGTATTATTCGACATCATTATCAACTCAATTCAATCAACTAATTAAAACTATTTGAAATTAAATTTCTTTGAGGTCTGTCGGCTATCAATTACGATATCCATCTTCATTTCAGTTTTCATTATTTTTGCAGGTTTTTAATTATTATTATCTATTAGATATTTATTTAAATTTGATTTACACTTTACGGAACAGACAATCAATTCAATTCAATATAAATAAAGTGTAACTTATCATCCATAGTAAGAAAGTTTTTATCACTGACTTACTGCCAGTTGGATTTCATACAGTCGATACATGTATTTGATGTACATCTAAGAAGTTTGTAGCATCAGAATGTAATAAAGGTATGTACTGTTTAATTTTTTAAAATGTCTGATCAAGGTTCTCTGTATCATGAAATGCGATAAGGATAGCTATAACACGTTTGTCTTTCATATTGTTTCGACATAGTTACGACATGCCATTTTAAAAGGATGCTTGTTGATGACAATAATATCGCTGTAACGTAAGTTTATTTTTTATTTAAGTTATATGAACATATTTCACAGCCGTGCGTACAGGATATTTTTCAGTTAGTGTCAATAACACTGATCAGTATTTTATTTTTCACATTTGCTAATAAACTTACCAGTTAAATTATTTTTGAATTTTGAATGCTTTACTGTTACATATATTTTTATAATAAAAAAATAACATTACTAACAGTCAGTATTATTTTATGTACTCCCATAAAAACTAATTAAACTACAATACTAATTTTGCCTAAATAGGCATAACTAAATATAAATAAATAATAATTGCCCATTGATGGGTGTGCTAATCTGCTTTATACACAAATATCAGTAATGCTGATGAAATATTTGCATCAGGCTTCACTACACGGGCACTCAATGCTGGCGGGGAGAGTGTACCACAAGGATTACTTTTGTGCCATTTTAAAATTATAAATAATTTAGGCGTCGGTCCGGATCGAACCACGGTCTCAGATTCGTGACAAGACGCATGCACACAGCCACGTGACCCCATAATATTAACTCATGCAATTCGAAGATGACCTTGACTAGACTTCTTTCAAAAATTAAATTGTTTAATGCACTCGAAAATCCTAGTAGTTATTTATTTAATATGTGTTCCTAGCGCAATTAAAATAATTATAGCGCTAATCAAGAAAAAGTTTTATTTTCTTAACTAGTATTACAATAAGACAAAAACATTAGCGGCAGTATAAAAAGTTTTATCTTTTGCATTATATTAGCTGCTACTGAAACACGGTTTAAAATGTAGAAGTAGAACATTCATATCTGTTGAGAGGTGGAGTTGTTCGAAGAAACTTGAAATGAAAAAAGTTTCATGTAACGACGTTTCTTTTAAAAACGCAAATACAAGTGTTAAATATTGGTTGTAAAATTGGGTGGATAGTAATAATTTCATAACAAATGACAGATGATAACGAAGAAGGAAGGTACACTATAATCCGATACGGTGGATCTCAATATGTAGTTTCCCTGCATAATGATATGCGTTTACAAGTATCAAGTATTTTAAGGTAATTTAAAAAACATATTATATAAGTAATATATAATTATTTGCTTTTTTTGTTTCGGCCCGCTTATCGCTTATTTTGTACTTTTTTCTGTTAATGATCGCTCTGATCTATTTCTCAGGATATTTTTATTTTGTATAAAAGTGTTTTGTTCTTCAAGTTCAAGCTTGTAATTTTCTTCCCTGTTGTTATGCCCTCCTTCAAATAGGGTGTGAATTTGCAATAAACTAGTATGGTAATGTTATAAACACATCCAGAAAGGAAAAATGATAATGATTCTTATTTATGCTGTGTTTCAGATAATTATTTACATATGTGGTTGAAAAATACTGTATAGGTAGACGAAACTAAGAGCGCAAATGGCACACAAGAGGATAAAGATATAAATCAGACGAAACTAAGAGGTCACAAGACATCAGGTTCAAAAAACACAAATGGCACACAACAAGAGAAGAAAAATCTAAAACGGACTTGTAGGTCATGCATGGGAAAACCACTATGGACAATGCAAAAAATCATCTCCAAAGTAAATCAGATTTTTAAATGGAAGCTTAAAGAGATCGTAGAAGAAAAGACAAAGCTAGTGTCGAAGAATATATCATTTTCGATTGTTCTAGAGAAACCAGCATCAGAAGAGCCGCCACAACTTATATTGTACAGAACATATCAATTAAGTACAGTATCATAGACAACCGGACACACTTGAACTCCCAACCTGACTTGATCACCCATATAATCGTAAGGAATTAGTTATTAGTATCAGCACCTACACCTCCCGATGACGGTAATAGATCTCTAGCTACTAAACGTCCAAAGTTCTAGAATAATAATTTCCTCATTGGAAATATTGCTTGTGTTATTATCCTTATATATAGATAAAGTTTGAGAATTCCTGATTTAAAGGTATCGATCCGGAGAATGTCGAAGTGGTGTTATCCTCGGTGACCCTCAATATGTCTAAACTTGTGCCCATATAAATTTACTCTTTTTCATATACAATAAGTCCTTCGTTAAGGTGGTCCTATCATGGAAGCATTTACGACGGATAGAAATGAAATTTAAATATATTATTTTTAATGAGATTTATGTAACAATTTTAACCGTTAAATTTTAAACCTTTTTTCAGCAAACATGAACATGTGATTCACTTTAATACTCAAAATAGAAACATCGACATACTAGCTATCTTGTTTATAAATTATATCAGTAGACACATTTTTAGTATAAAATTGTTCTGTCAGATTAATACTTAATAATTTTTTATTCACATTTGCCACTTATGCTATATATCGATGGTATAGTGTACAAATGTTGTACTTTTAAGTAAGTAATAAAGAAATGTGGTAACTGCTTATTCTAATTTAAAGCCACCAGCGCTATAGCATTATGCTGATTTGGTCTAGAAGTTTAAGCTTTTAAACTCCATATTCTCAAAAGTTTAATTGGCAAGTACAAGATTTTTACACTACACCATCGATATCTTAATTAAACATATATCAATCTCACGCATTTCCTCTTGTTGTGCTGTATAGATTTCTTGTTAGGAGTTATGTGTCAGCAACATCTGTTCTGAATTATTTATTTGCTGTTAAGGATCTTGTTAAACTAATATTGTGTTTGGTAGTGATTAAGTGACAGATTTCTTGCCGTTAAACGGATAAAAAATTACCCGGCAACCCGGAGCAAGATGTCGATATATCTACAGAATCTCTCGCAAGTTCCAGGTCAGGTTGCCAACGATTTTGGAATACTAAAATTCCCACCATATTTCAAGAGTGTCCTAACCGGATGTGGAGAAAACGGCGAGACTGCGTTTAGTTTCTAAACGGAAATGGAAAAAATTTAACGGTTTTCTGACTTCTTCGAATTCTGCCGGCGAAATGTAAATATTTAATAATGTTTTATTTGTATAATTTTGTACAAACAATGTCGAAAAATCTATAACTCCAAGCGTAGCGGACGATGAGTAATGTGAAATAATTTATGTGAATGTTTTATTAAATTTATCGTCGCTTATATTTGAAGCGTTTTTGATGTGAATGACAAGTTCTTCAGTGAAATCTATAGAATATATAACAACCTAAGAACAATGTTGCATGTTTATGTATAAATTAAAATTTTATAGCGTTTATACTGTATACTCGGCAGTGGTGTTGAATAATTGCGGTTATTTAAATTAGTATTTAATATTTGTTTAACCGTAGTAATAATAGTATTATCTTTTAAAATTTATTTATTGTTTAATAAAAATCTATTTTAATGAGTATTAATTCTTTAATTTTTACACTTCACTCAAATAAATATAACGTCACAATATCTTGCAAAATACTTTACTTTAGAAACGTGCAATTCATATACAACACGTTGTTACATGAAACTATCGGCGGGTAATGTACTGAGCATACCAGGTTTTTATTTACATTGTCAAAGCTCTGAATATTCAAATTGCTATATTTAGGCACTATTTGTTTAAAAATGTGTAAATATTAATATAAATATCCATGTTAGATCTATTAAATATCTCAAAAGCTTAATTCTGTCTAGGCGTCTAGGGCGTTATATGAGAGTGAACTATTTCTATCAGGAAATAGTGTCGAACGAATAATAATTTCGTATGTACCACAGAGAGATTTCTCACAGAATTAAAGTGAACTCGATTTTTCCCAGTGTTCAAGCTGGATTCCAAAAAGAAGATATACTATGCGCTGGTTGTCCAATTTCCTTGTATAAAAATGTAGTAGCTAATAGAAATTCTAATATTAAAATATACGGATTTCAAAATTGCACGTAACATAATATCGCCGTCTGTGCAAAATGCGAGAAAACGTTAAAACTAAAACTGTATCATCTAAAATATTGATCTGAAAATTGCACGTTTTGAGAAGAAACGAGGAAACGAAGGTTTGGAAATAGATATGAACACTGCCACAGATCCGAAACAAAAGCCGGATCGGGGTAAGATTTAACTGAAAGTGTAAAGGTCAGTATTCACTTAATTTATGTTATCCAGTAACATGATAATAAATATATCAGTATTTTTCTTTTGTCTTGTTACTGTTAAGAAAGATGATGATCGGAAAATATGTATGTGAAAAATAAGATCTGACACAATATGAGTGTGAGTGACACTGACAGAAAATAACTTTATACGGTCATGAATCTAGGTAATATATATGAATTAATAAATAAACAATATTAATGTTTGAAAGACGAGGGTGTTATATCCATTCTTATATCACACGCTCCTAGTCATAGCAAATGAGATAAATATGCCAATTTTTACCTCCCGTCATACCGTAGGTAAGGGAGGTAATATAATCGTCAAAAAATTCGATGGTGAGTTTTCAATAAATAAGCACGAATTAGGATCCCCACAACACGTTTTTACTATTTTTACGATGATGTGTGTGTGTCCACGATAATTCTTACAACAAATTTCCGAAAATTTCTATTTTCCATATTTAAGTTTTCTAGGTTCATATAACGAGTTGATTAGATTTTGGGTAAAATTTGACAACATAACAGTTTTTAATGACAAATTATATTAAAATATAATCCAAAACTTTTCAATTTTAGTATTTAAGGCTTTCATACAAAGGGGAATAACATATTTGATTTTAGCCAAAATTAATAAACCAGAAGTGATAGTTTACTTGAAGCTCGGAACAGATTTTCGTGAAAAATATATTATGATATATTGAAAAACTTTTCAAATTCAGTATTTAAAACTTTTATATGAAAGGAAATAACATATTAGATTTTAGATAAAATTGATAAACCGGAAGTGATACTTTATTTGAAGCTCTGACAAGATTTTCGTGGATAATATATTATCATATATTTCAAAACTTGTCAAATTTGGTATTTAAGACTTTTAGATTAATGACAATGACGTATTAGATTTTTTCTAAAATTGATAATCCGGAAATGATATTTTACTTGAAGCACTGAATAGATTTTCGTGAAAAATATTTTGATACATACAAAAATTTTTCAAATCTGGTATTTAAAACTTTTATGTTAATAAAAAAGACATATTACATTTTTTCTAAAATTGATAAACCGGAAGTCATATTTTAATTGGAGCTGCGAACAGATTTTCGTGAAAAACATTATGATATATACCAAAACTTGTCAAATTTGGTATTTAAGACTTTTATATGAATGGGAGCAACATATTAGATTTTGGCCAAAATTGAAGTGATACTTTATTTGAAGTTTTGAACGTATTTTCATGAAAAATATATTAATACAATCCAAAACTTTTCAAATTTGATATTGAAGATTTTTATATTAATGAAAACGACGTATTATATTTTTTTCTAAAATTGATAATCCGGAAGTAGTACTTTACACAAAGTTATAAACAGATTTTCTTGAAAAAATATATTAAAACATAATCCAAAACTATATATAGTTATATGATAAACCGGAATTGATACTGCATTTAGAGCTCTTAACAGAATTTCGAGGAAAAACATAATAGAATATAATCCAAAATTACGTATTACAGGCTTTTCTATTTATTGGAACGAGAAATTAGATTTTGTTTACAAACGATCAATCGGAAGCTCATTGCTATATTAAACATGGAATTGACGGGAGGTTATGTGTTGGCCACATCAGATTTTTTATTTCGTTCACCATACAGATGACCTTGATCGGAAATTTTACTGCACCTAGTTGCATCTGTTTGGGTTCTAACTATTTGCAGCCCAGGGTTGTATTAATCTTATTCTTCCTTTCAAAGGTAAACCTTCCTGTTTCACTCTGTCACTCCCGGGTTGAAATGTGGAACTATTGTTAATTATTTTAGTCTACCATTTTGCATTTTCCATGTTTTATACTAAAGTAAAATGAAATTGACTAATTAAATCCATGTAACAAGTGGAAACCGAGCTTAAAAGGGTCAGTTACACGTGTACTACACAACAACTTCCAAACTTAGTTTCAAATTCGTTTTCTATCGCTGACACTTTATCTCAGTTTGCCATGAAATCCCCCGGCTTATCTCCGTTCTTGCTGATATAGATATATGTTCTCAAATTACTTTATTTGTTTTATTCCGAGGCTTCTTTTGCAGTCATTTAAGTTTATATGTTCATGTTTATATATAAAATCGCTCAACGAACGTCTTTCGCTTGCTTTCATCGGTTTTTCAATATTTATAATTGTTTTGAACTTTCTCCAACTCGCTGTTATTTTATGCACCGTGCATTGAAGGATGTTCAATCGATTGTAAATATTTGCTTTGTTATGGGATTTGATGCGTAGAGTCTGAGTAAACGCGGGATGTTTGTTCAGGAAGTTATCCATGTTTCCAGGAATGATATCGGATCTCTAGCTTAAGCATTTTATAATCTCTTCATTATATTTTGCATCGACTGTTCTTTCCTGAATACAAATGGATATGATTGGAAATAAACTTTTCTGGAATTTAACCCTACGTTAGTCGTGAGATCTACATGTAGACCACGCATCTTTAAACAGTAATAATTTAAACAACATAAGTTGCACAAGTGAGGTTCTGAGTAACTGTTAACTGTATGGCTTATTATATCTTTATTATGTTAAATGCATTTTATATGGGTTGTACTTCGAGTTTTTGCAATTTAAATACTAGTGGTCTACCAATGTAGACCGCGCGACTAACCGTGTTGTATTTGATTTCCGTAACGAGATTTTTTATTTTTGTTAATACTATTTATTAATTTTCTTTTAAGTTCATTATTGTTGTTAATTATGATTGTAGACATGTATCTACATTTCAATATCAAAAAACTTAAAATCGAGATTAGTAATGATCAGATGACATGGTTTGAAGAATTGAGAAGACCATATACTTTCTATCTCCACAACATAGGCCAAATATTTATATTTGTCGTATTAAAATCGTAAGAAATCTTTACATATACAGTGTGAAATGCAACAAATATTCATGCAAAAATTGTTTGAGACATATGTGCACCGCCTGTTTAATTAAACAAATATTTTAGTTACTAGTTTTTCTTGACTGTTGGTATGATGTAAGGGAAAAAAATATTGGAGATGCAGTCTTGGTAAGATGATTATATTAAGTTGTCATTTATTTAACAATCCGACGTTTCGGTTCCTAATACACCATCATCAGGGATATGTTAATATATAGTTGGAAAAACTAACAACTATATTACGAAAATGAATTAATACAAGGATGAAAATATCGTTTATGATGGACTGCATCTCCAATAATTTTATAATTCTTCTTTTTATACTTATACTTTTACTTATATTATTTTTTTAATCAATAAAAATGATTTATTTGACTGTTAACCGAAGTACAAAGACATAGTCACAAAAAAGGAAAAACCATAAAGATAGTATATTTCACATTGGTACAAACTCATCAATGTTGTAGAAAAATTTACATATAAGAAAATTTTTCTATTTCATTTTGAAAACTTTCTAATCAGATATAATTTTAATATCATAAGGTAAAGCGTTATAGAACTGGGGTCTCGTGGCCGTGTGCCTGAATGTCAGGTCGCGAATTTGGGGAACCGGGTTCGATCCCGACCGACGCCAAATATTTCCAATTTTTAATGGCACAAAATTGAAATCTCAGAAATACTACCTCAAACTAAAGATAAACGCGAACCCTTGTCATCACCCGGTGTTTATAGTATTCCTTGTTCTTGCGGCACAGTATACATAGGTGAAACAGGAAGGAGTGTTCACACTAGATTGTCAGAACACAAACGCTGTCTGCGTAATGGTATGGTAATAACATCTGCGGTCGCAGAACACCAACACAACACAGGACATAACATCTTATTTGAAAATTCCCGCATTTTAGCTCCTGTCCCTGAGTGTTACAGACATAAATACAGGGAAACATTAGAAATATGGAAACATCCTAATAATATCAATCGGGATGATGGCTATTTCTTGAGCCACATGTGGAAACCGGTGATTCTCGGAACACAACACGCCCAATCTGCTATTACGAACTCGATTCCCATTGGTTCTCATTAGCTTTGCTCATCTACCGTATCTTTAGATTAGTATATAACTGTCTTCTGGGCCTTCCTTCGTCACTTGGTTTATTTGGCCTCTAGCGTGGTTTACACGTCAGGTAACCTTGTAAACTGAGTCTCCCCCTCTTGTTGCTTAAACTCGGCCTCTAGCGTGGTTGACACGTCGGGTAACATTGTTTAAGACAGTACTATCCCTCTTGCTCCTGAAAATGCCCCATACTACTGCGGGCGAAAGGTTGAGCTCTGACTCAAAATATGACACAGTCCATTCCCGGAAAACGAATATTTCTCAATGACTCAGACTGTGGAAGCCTACGCAATTATTTTACTTAAATTAAAATTATGTCTGGTTTTCATATTAGAGAACACATCCTTGTTGACAGTGAACAATGAAAGATTTTTTGGAGAAAAATAAGTTATACATCTTATTATTTGTTTTTGAAGTACAAAAAATATATGTACATGTGGACTGTTGCCCCAAAAAAATATACCATACTTAATTCTACTTTGTATATGTGCAAAATAATAAATTTTAAGAGTGATTATATTGGAAATGTTTCTAATTTTGTATATTGTATAGAAAGCAACAGACAATTTCTTGTGAAAACCATCAATATGATTGCCCATTTTAGATTAGAAGCTACGGTTAAACCTAGAAATTTATTATTTGCCGTAGTTTGTAGAGATTTGTTGTTTATTCGTACAAGTGGACTGAAATTTATATTACGTATGCTAAAGATCATGAGACATATTTTATTGTAATTTAGTACCTACTAAAGTTGAAATGTTGTACAGACTCCGTACTAATAATACATGATGTGTCATCTGCAAATTGAGATAATTTGTTACAATTTATATAGGTAATTTTGCAGATCATTGACAAACAAAATAAATAAGATTGGGCCAAGAATTGATCCCGGAGGAACACCGCGCATTATAGATGACTTAGTAGAATTTATTCTTTCAGCGCAACCATCTGCAATGCTATGAAGAGATACAATTGTTCTCTGTTAGCGAATCCAACCACACGCAGTTCCTCTTACTCCGAAATTAAACAATTTCGTAAGTAGTAAATTGTGGTCTATAGTATCGAAAGCTTTACTTAAGTCAAAATAAACAATCAAAAATTGCATCAGTAGTGTTCTTGTTTGGAATGAAGCCATACTGGTTCTGTGATAAAATATTATGCTTTGTAAGGAAAGACATTAAACGTGATTGATTAATTATTTCAAATATTTGCGGATAGAACTGATATTGGGCGATAATTACTATTATTTTTCTCTCCTTTTTCTTATAAATGGGAACTATCTTTGCAATTTTAAGTTTTTCTAGAAAAAGATACATTTATGATGCCGCATAATGGTTGCACTATAAATGGTCTCGCAATTTTCAGTAATGAACAGGGTGTCTCATCATAGCCAGCAGATGGTTTATTACTTAAACGCAATATTGCAGATGACACCTTATGCACATTAGTAGGCAATAAATACATTGTATGAGGTTGGGAATCAATAGGCTGGATATTAGATTTTGTATTGTTAACACTTGTTACATTGGTAACATTTTTAAAGTGATTTTAAAATAAATCTGCCATTTCCTTGCAGTTATTGGTTTCATTACCGAAGGGTCTTATTAATAAACGAGTTATGATTACCACTGGACTCACTCTTAATGATTTTCCAGACGGCCCTGGAGTTATTTGTGGAATTAAGTATGATATTATCATTGAAGTCTTTCTGGGCCTTTTCTAAGGCACTGCGATATTGCTTTCTTTTTATGTTGTACAACCGAGAGAGATCTTCAGAATTATTGGTACTAGATAGCATACGTAAGTCATACAGTTTTCTAGATTCTTCTTTAATGTTTTCAGTAACCCAGGATCTTTTATTACATATTAGATATTTCATGTTTCAAAAGCAGAAAGGCTGTATTACAGTAATGTAAGCAGTGGTCTTGGAAAATATTAAATTTAGAGTTATCACTCATTATCAACATCTAGCCATGATTCAGTAATAATTTAATTGTTAAAGGTAAATAACATATTTTATCATTATTATGCCTTGTTTTTGTGTACTCGACATAGATCACGTAGATCACATTTATTGAATATATTTATGAATTATTAATTTCGGATTAAGAAATGCAACATAGATATTTATGTAGGTATTTAATTTTCCGTGATCTTCAAAAAGTTATCGTCTGCAAAATATTTTATTTTACATACACATTGAGATGACAGCAATTACAAATAAAGAGTAGTATGTTAAAATAAACTTTGTACTTAAGAGATTAATAAATTATTAAACTCAATTACGCCATTCAATATCTCTAAATTGCTTCAATAAAATGTTTGATTTGCGCTTTTACGTTTCTGGAAGTACGATTGTTATTTTGTCCGTAATACTCTTGCAGACTTATCTAAAATTTAGTTGTACAGTGTAAATAGCTTGAAAAATTGGAATCTGAATCTGGTACTGTATCAATTAGAAAATATGAGAAAGATATGGCTAAAATTCTTGATAATTGTGAAGTTACGTTACGGGAATGTTAACTGCTAATTTACATACCAAGCTCAGTGTATATAAATTCCAAACTAGAATAGCTTTATTTGTTTGTGTGCATGAAATATTTAATTATTACGAAAAGGAAACGAAAAATTCACAAGTCTTTTATTATTTGGTTTTTTACATATTTTTCTCTAAATTAACAATATTTTACACTGGTATTTTTAATAAATAAAAATAAATTTGTGCTTATAACCTCTTTAAACTAAAAAAATTACCGAACGCTTCAGCAAAGGTGGTATTATGATCAAACCAAAATTTACATTTATAGATTATTTTGAGCAAGTACGTTTTGAAATCTGTGTAGAATAAGATAAAAGAAGTTTTACGGTGATGTCGCTGTGTCAGTTTGAATGGGGACACGTATTTCAAATTTTATTCGAAGGAAAAGCATGAAGTTTTATATTTACTCGTAAACTCAGTTTGATCAACTTTTGGGTACACATCACGCAGCCAAAAGTGGTCATTGGTTCTTTTTATATATTTTATATCTTTGAAGTTTATACATTTATCAAATATTCAACTAATTATTTAAATTCTTTTGTAAATATCATTAAGATATCACTTCAAAATTATTGATTATTAGTTAACAAAAATATATTTTTTGAACTACGGTTTTTTAATGTTTACCGATACGATTTCAAAGTCGGTAGGTTTTATTTACAAATTACTGATCGGTAATTGATTGTACAGGGATTGTGATTACTTATCAATCAGAAAGCGAGGTGGTAAGTTAATAAAAACAACGATCAAAGCTTACTTTAAAAATGACAAATGAGAAATATTGTGCGAGTTAAAGTTTGACGTATGAGTTAATACACGAGCAATACAATATTACTTCGAGCGAGTTATGAACCACAAAAAATAGAAAGTATTTTCAAGAACTTTAATTCAAATGGCAGTCCCTACTGATTTTTTCAAACAATCAACCATAGGAACAAACAAAGCAAAAACCAAGTTCACAAAAATGTTTCCCTTCGCTGTTGAATGATTATTAGTACAAATAAGTACAATAATGACTTCATATTTTTGTTAAAAAAATTCTTTATATTTAAAATGTAAGTACTACAAATGAATATCTTGTTTGGTTTCACACTTTATCTCTTTGTCACATGTTTGTAATAAATAAATAATAATAAAAAAAATTATGCTGATGATGGCAGCTTCGTTCTGCCGAAACGTCCAAATCTAATAAAGAAGTGTAACACAAAACTTATTTCAGAAATAGTAAAGAACTAGCAAAGACTCCAATAAAAAATGAGTTCTAGTCATCTAGATCCAGATCATATATCCTTTCTCAATTTAAATTGAATTCACTTTAATTTACTGATGATGCGGGGCATAGCCAAAATAAAAAAAAATATTATTTTGGTTAATTTATTATGACTTCTATTTTATATAACATCGATTTTGCTGATATTTAATTTCGAATAAATACAACCATAACAGCTAAGTATAATTAATTACCTGGAAATATTGGAATTTCAACTTTAAGAGACAGGCTAGGCTATACGAAAGAAATTTAAAATTTTAAGTAAGTGTGTTAACATCTATGAAAATTGAGAAATATTCGTTTTCCGGGAATAGACTGTGTCATATTTTGAGTCAGAGCTCAACGTTTCTCGGATAAAATACGTAGAATTCTTAATAAAAACAATATTAAGGTCTTTTTTAAACCTCCACAAAAAATCTCAGAAATACTCCCCCAAACTAAAGATAAACGCGAACTCTTGTCGTCACCCGGTGTTTATAGTATTCCTTATTCTGCGGCACAGTATACATAGGTGAAACAGGAAGGAGTGTTGACACTAGATTGTCAGAACACAAACGCTATCTGCGTAATGGTATGGTATTGTCAACGCCATTTTGAATTATGCAAGTATTATGTTTAATTACGTCTCTCTTTAATTTTGAATTGAATTGAATTGAAATTGAATTACATGATCGTATATTTATTAAATGACTGTTCATTTGATTATCGGTCAGTTGTGCTAGTGTTTTTGAAGCGACGACGTCTAGTTGGTGCATTTACTTCTTTGTGAAACGGTGAGTGCCATGGTTTTGTGGTTATTATGTGTGGTTACTCTCACGCTGCGGTGTTGAGAAAGAGTTGTTCTGCGGTTCAACTGTTCCCTCGCTTGCGGGCTGAGGAAGAGTCTACAGTGCCACTGGGACTGGTACCTAATCCTATCCTAATCCCAAAAGTTTGGCTGAAGCCTGGAACATTTACGGGGATCCTAAATACTCACTGAGAATATACTCATCTATTTTTATCTTTTGCAGACTATTGGCGCTCGTGGGGTATAGTGTGGAACATCCGGGGATTGAGGATTGGAAGATTTAATTATTTATTTTTTGAGATATTTGTAATTGTTTTCTATTATGTAATTTAGTATTCTTTTCTTTAATAAAATTTAGTATTCTTTACATTTCAGAAGTGGGATCAGAACATTTTTAACTTTCAGCTTTTGGGACCACACCAGCACAAGTTTTGGAACAGTGCGGATATTGGTTACGTTTATGTTTAGCTGGATTACGAAACTGGAACAACATTACAACATGTAATTTCAGTATGTACGTTCACTTTACGCGCTATGCATAAATGGGACGAAATAAGTACCGTCATGTATGTGACATCTCGCTTGAGAGGGTATGCAGAAATATGGTATAAGGCGCTGCAAGGAATAAATCATTCTTGGGAGACATGGAAGGCTATGTTGTTGAAGGCATTTCCGTCACAGGAAAATTATTTTCAGTTGCTTCAACAAATGATTTCTCGCAACAAGAAACCGGATGAACCCATGTTGCAATACTATTATGAGAAGCTGGCGCTACTCAACACTTGCTCTTATCAGAGAATGCAAGAAGCCGCAGTCTCTTTTATTATTTTTGAAGACGATCGAGGATAAATTAGCGACACGAAACCTTTCTACTCCCCTTAAACGCGATTTATATCGTACTTTTCAGAAGAACAAGTGGCCTTACTATACTATGCAGCAACACAACGATGGAATGGTGAACATTCGTTGTTTTATTTGTGGAAAATTGGGACATACATTATGACAACAAGCGGCAACGAGTATCGAATTGTGCAGGACGAAATGGAGGCGAATTCAGTGGAAGTAGGAACCAGCGACCACAACAACGTCAACATCAGCATGTTCAACGTCAACAAGAGCCACAACCACAACTGCCAGGAAGGAACATCTTAATAACTTCTGCGGAGCACAACAACTAGAATTACCTTTCAACAAAAACAAAACAGTTACTCTGCGTGGTTTCGGTAATGGATGGTTGAGGTCTTTAGGCTAAACTGGAGTTTACAAGTTGACAATTGACGAAGTAGAACTGGATGTAGTATTCAACATAGTACCAGACATAGTTCAATCCATACCCATCATTGTTGGACGGCCTTTCACAGAATCACTGGAAGTAGTTGTGTACAAGGATTCAAATCGGCTAAGATTTTTCAGGAAAAACAACTCACCATTCAGTAGAATCAAAGCAACACCACGTAGCAAGGTTAACATCTGAGCCAAACATGCAACTGTTATGCCACCAGGATATGTAGAACACGTGATTTGCCATGTGGAAAACAAAGGAGAACTTATGTGTATTTAAGTGTACGAACACCTGAAGGAAACGAGCACGTATTCCCGGGAACAATTGTAGTAGCTGGCAAGGATATGGAATGTGTTCTACCAGTCTTAAACTGATCACATGCGGAATTAATAATTCAGAAGGATAAAATTATAACAAGAGGATGGAAGTGTCAAGTTGATAATACAGAACCGCAGAAAATGAAGGAATTTACTTTACGTAGGATGAACTACACATGGGAACGCATATAAGGGAGGATCAACGCGAACAACTGGTACGTCTGCTGAAGGAATGTAGTGATGGTGTGGCGAAAACTGTGAAGGATATTCGATGCACAAACGCGACCGAAGTGGATATTTTACTCACTGATGATACACCCATTACTTACAGGCCGTATATATTGTCAACTCCAGAGAGAAAACATGTTCGGAGAATAGTACAAGAGCTTCTTGATGGCGACATTATATGCGAATCCACTTCACCCTTTTCAGCACCGATTCTTCTAGTGAAGAAAAAGAACGGAGAAGCGCAAATGTGTATAGACTACAGGCATTTAAACAAAGTAACAGTAAAAGACCGATACCCCTTTCCAAGAATTGATGACCAACTGAATCAATTGCAAGGAGCGAAGTATTTCACAACTTTAGATATGACGTCAGGATATTACCAGAAACCTACCGCGGAGAGCTCGAAGTACAAAACTGCATTTGTAATATCGGACGGACATTACGAGTTTAATCGTCTCCCTTTTGTATTATCTAATGGTCTATCAGTTTTTCAGGGGCTGATCAACAAAGTTCTAGGATCATGTCGTAACACCATCGCCATGGCTTACTGAGATGACATCATCTGCCCATCATCATTTGCAGAGGGAATTTAGCAACTGACGACACTATTTGACATTCTTTTGGAGCAAACAACTTTACACTGAATATGAAGAAATGTTTCTTTTTCAGAACAGCATCAATTATTAAGGATTTCAGATTGACCGAGATGGAGTTCGACTTGGAAAGGAGAAAATAAAAGCCATCACCGGATTTCGGGCACCGAGGAATGTGCATCAAGTAAGACAGTTTGTAGGACTTACAAGTTATTTTCGACGCTTCATTAAAGATTACGCTAAGATTTTGCGACCGATTACTAAACGAGAAAGGATTCACTGTGGAGTTGGGAGGCGAAAGAACAGAAAGCATTTGAAGACCTAAAGGAAAAGCTTACGGAACGATCACTTTTGCAACTATACAAATCGAATGCCGAAACAGAGGTGCACATGAACGCCAGCAAGTTAGGAATAGGAGGAATCCTGCTGCAGAAATTGGACATAGGTAAATTCCACCCAGTTGCTTATTTCACCAACAAAAATGAAGTATCATTCGTGTGAGCTGGAGACTTTAGCAACAGTCGAAACGTTAAAGAAATTTAGAGTATATCTGCTGGAAATACATTATGAATTAGTAACAGACTGCAGTGCACTACGAACTGCTAGCACTAAACAGAATTTGGTACCTAGGATTGGAAGATGGTGGCTGGAACTGCAGGAATATTCATTCGATATATCCAGGATCACGTCGATGCGCTAAGTCGAAAACCCGTGTCAGGAGTAGTACTTTCTGCAGAATTCGAAATTTTTCATAACAAGCTAACTGGATACTTGCCGGACAAATGATAAATTGAAAATTATCAAAAACATTGTAAGTAAACCGCCGGAAACTAACTACGAAAGGAATATTTATAAAAATTACTGTTTACGAGACGAACGGGTTTACAAAATTACCGCGTCTGGAATCTAGTGGGTTGTACCTAGAGGACAACGGCTGCATATAGTACGTTCCTGTCTTGATAAGTTTGGACATTTTGGAATTTACTGGTTTCCTGAAATGAGAAAATTCGCGAAGTACACTGACTCGTGTATTAGATGTTTTTACCATAAACAACATAGAGGAAATTAGCCAAAACTATTTAATCCAATTGAGAAACTACCGATTCCATTTCATACCATCCATATGAAGGACTATTCCAAATAAAGAAAGTTCTATCAAACGATAGATTTTCAGTAGAAGATTTGCCTGGTACGAATTGAAGTAGAAAAGGAGAATATAGTAACGTAATAGCTGTAGACCGCATGAAACCGTATATAGAACCACAAACAATGTCTTATTCATCCAGTGAATTAAGCGAGTCCGATGATGACTTACACGGTGTCGCGGATTAGTTCGCGGGGACGCGAAGAGAGAGTCAGGATAGCCGAACTGTTAGCGCCATTTTGAAATATGCAAGTATTATGTTTAATTACTTCTCTCCTTAATTTTTAATTTCAGCTTTAAATTGAATTACATGATCGTATATTTATTAAATGACTGTTCATTTGATTATCGGTCAGTTGTGCTAGTGTTTTTGGGCTGAAGCCTGGAACATTTACGGGTATCCTAAGTACTCACTGATAATATACTTATCTATTTTTATCTTTTGCAGACTATTGGCGCTCGTGGGGTATAGTGTGGACTATACGGGGATTGAGGATTGGAAGATTTAATTATTTATTTTTTGAGATATTTGTAATTGTTTTCTATTATGTAATTTAGTATTCTTTTCTTTAATAAAATTTAGTATTCTTTACAGTATTAACATCTGCGGTCGCAGAACACTAACACAACACAGGACATAACATCTTATTTGAAAATTCCCACATTTTAGCTTCTGTCCCTGAGTTTTACAGACGTAAATACTGGGAAACTTTAGAAATATAAACATCCTAAAAACATCAATTGGGATGATGGCTATTTCTTGAGCCACATGTGGAAACCGGTGATTCGCGGAACACGACACGCCTAATCTCATCTACCGTATCTTTAGATTAGTATATAACTGTCTTCTCGGCCTTCCTCTCGTCACTTGGTTTATTTGGCCTCTAGCGTGGTTTACACGTCGGGTAACCTTGTAAACTGAGTCTCCCCCTCTTGTTGCTTAAACTCGGCCTCTAGCGCAGTTGACACGTCGGGTAACCTCTTTTAGAACACTAATATCCCCCTTGCTCCTGAAGATGCCCCATGCGACTGCGGGCGAAACGTTGAGCTCTGACTCAAAATATGACAGTCCATTCCCGGAAAACGAATATTTCTCATGACTCAGACTGTGGAAGCCTACGCAATTTATGAAAATTGGTTTTAATGTAATTTTTAATTGTAGTTTACAAATTCACATACATAAAAATAACACAAAACCCGCCTAGTGGGTTAGCACGAAACCTGAAAATAAAAAACAATAAAAAGATCTCAGCTGACACACACCACTCTCTTAATATTTCTTAATCATTCTTACTAACAATACTTCTTCTTACAGCAAATATTCCTTATATATTAAAGTGGCCGATTTTCCTTATCGATATAACACATCTGGATCACAATAATAGTTATTTACCCAACAATCATCCTTCTCCAGACATTCTTGTCCATGTCATACGCACTTCCTCGCATTCACACATACAAGATCAGCTGATCCACAACATTCTTGAAATTAGTTATCAATTTATTTTTATACAAAAATATATATTTAATAACTTAATATTTTCCGGTTTATACAAAATTTAATACTCATATTTATTTATAAAATTTATAAAAGGCATCAAAATCCAGTAATAAATTATCGAAAAATACTTATCAACTTAATCTTCTTCACTGCCTTTAACATCAGCATCACTTTCCAAATCCCATGGAAACCTTTAGTGTTGACAACAGGGAGACAATAAAAACAGCAATCGAAGCGATCAATCATCGCGTTGTACGGGAGATACTAACAAAATACCGGGAGTCTGGAATATCAATAACATTCACTTCCCTTTGATCTCGCTTAGGTCCTAGTTTCGAGACTGGTATATATTGGCGTGACTCCAACCTGTAATGAAAGAAGCAGATCTGCTGTCTGATTTCGCGACCATATTTTACCCAAGGTATTATCGCAGAAGGAACAGAAAGTAGGGACGAGGGTAAAGGAATAATAGGCCCCTTGGTTTATAGTCTGGGGTGAAGTATATGTATTCAAGTTGATTTAAACAAATATTTGGTTGTTTTTACATTAAAGATCAAGATAGAAAAAATATCTCATTGATTTTAGGACAATACTAGCGTGATTTGGTAAAGGGCAGTTTCTGATTAGTACATGGTTTAGAGTAAATAAGGATTTAGTGTTTGTTTGCAGCCACTTTCTGTTATCAACTATTTATATGAAATAAAAATTTATATATATAAAACTGATTTTTGTGAATAAAAAGTGTCCGGCATAAAATTAAGCCATGCTATTTAACATGATAATAGTACATTACCTCGTGTACCTTATTTAATATTAGTTACATTATTATCATTGCGTAAATCAGAGAAAATTATAAATATCTGTCAATAAATATTTGTTTCAATATTTTATACGTAATATCAAAATATATGCAATTGTCATTGTAGGTGAATGGTTAGCGTAGCTGACTGTGGAATGAGCGGACGTTTTGAGGTTGGGGTTCGAATCTCCGCCAAGACAGTTTTTTTTATTATTTTCTTTTATTTATGAATTAATTGCGAATTATATTAAATATATTATATTAATATGAATGAATTAGTTAAATAAATTTCTATCATGATATAATACTAATTTCAATGGAAGTTGTAATTATCAGTATGACACAAAAGCATAAGAATTTAAACTATAATACCTACTTTTACAGTAAAAACACAATACAAACACATATTCATTTTATCGCAATCATGTTTTATTTAGATAATAATAATATAATAATAATAATACTTTATTAAATAGCTTTAACTAATACATACAAAAAATTACAAAAAAAAACACATTCCATGGGTTAAACATCTATAAATGCGATTTTAATTTCGACTTGAATTCATTTACAGTTTTTGCTAACTTCAAGGAAGTGGGTAAATTATTATACATTAATAATCCATTGTGAAAGATAGATTTACAAGTTTTCATATTATTAGTTCTGTGTATATATAGTTGGTTAACTTGTCGAGTAGCATAATTATGGGTATCAGAAACATATTTTACATTTTTGTTCAAATAATTCGGCAGTTTACCACACAACATTTTAAATATAAATAGTAGTACATTAAAAATTACAATTTGTTCAATAGTAAACCATTCTAAAGTTTTTAACATAACATTGATACTAGTGTATTTATTACACTTTAATATTACTCTCATGGCACGGTTTTGTAATTTTTGTAATTTATCTATATCATTTTTATTACACATGAAAAGAATAGTAGAGCAATATTTAAAATGTGGCAATATAATAGTATTATATATAACAATAGTGCTCCAAGTTGACAGATCTCTAGATATTCTTGAAAGGTAACTATTTTTTTTGATATCTTTTTACTTATGTATTCTACATGTTGAATAAACTTCAACTTATTATCAATCATTACACCTAAATATTTAAATTCACTGACAACATCGAGCACAAATGAATTCAATTTTATTACATTATTTTCATTCTCATTTATTTTTGATGACAAGGATAAAATCATTACTTTAGTTTTTAATTCTTTCAATTTTAACTTATTTTTGTCCATCCATATACTTACATTATTTAAATCTTTGTTAATATTACTTATTAATGTACTTTTATCCCTGTGTTCTAAATAAATAAGAGTATCATCTGCAAAGAGATGTATTTTACAAATTGTTAGAACGTTTGGTAAGTCATTGATGTAAATAATAAACAAAAGTGGCCCTAATACACTCCCTTGTGGCACTCCAATATTCGTATTAATATCATCAGATATTACACTATTTAATTTTACACATTGAGTTCTGTTATATAAATATGAACGAAACCAATTTAGTGCCGTGTGTTTTATACCATAGGCTTCTAACTTTCTTATTAGGATATCTCTATCTATAGTTTCAAATGCTCTTTTCATATCTAAAAAAACGGCTGTTATAAGTTTACCTTCGTCTAGTGATATTTTCCATTCATTTAACAAATAATTTAATGCTGTTTCACAGGAATGATCTTTACGAAAACCCGACTGTTCCGAGACTATAATATTGTTTTTAACTAAATAATTAATTATTTGATTCTGGACAACTAATTCTAATAATTTTTCAATGGCTGGTAACATATTAATTGGTCTAAATTCCTCTACTTTCCTAGTCCCTTTCACTTTTGGAATTGGGGTGACTGTTGATTTTTTTAAAACATGTGGAACAATACCATCATTTAATGATCTATTAATATAGTCTAATAATGGATAACCTATTAAAGTGAAATAGTCTTTTAAAAATTTCATGTTGATATCGTCTGGACTGTTCTTATTTTTTTGAGAAAATAATATTAATTTTAATTCATTAATTGTAATAACTGAAAAAGTTGTAAAACTGGAGTGTTCATTTATTTTAATATTGTTTATGACGTCTTCATTATTTACAAGAGGAATAGAGTTTCTTACTTCATTAATACTATCAACAAAATAATTGTTTAAAATATCTACAATTTGATTTGCATGTTCATATGTAACATTGTTATGTATTACTGATTTAATTTCTTCTCTATTATTTACTGAAGTTAAATCTTTAAGTGTTCTCCACATTAATTTAGAGTTGTGTTTACATTTGTCTATATTGTTTTTGTAATACAATTGATTTTCATATTTAATAAGATTACTAACAAAATTTCTTTTCATCTTGAATTGTACCCAGTCATTTTTTTCGTTCGTAAATATATATTTCTTGTATGCTAAATCTCTCTCAATAATGGCAGTTTTAATTCTCTGATTAAACCAATATTTTCCATTGTTATTGTTTTTATATGATATTTTAGTACTATTTTTAACACAATTTTTTATGTTATTATAGAAATTTAGAAAATATTCGTTTAAATCAGTGATATTGTAATTCCAGCTGCATTTAGATATATTTTCCAGTAATACATTATTATCTACGGTTTTGACAATCTTATTTACATTATTTAGTATTATATGACCCAATGATATAGAAATAATGCTATGGTCTACTATTTTGGGTGTATGTTTAACCAGGCAATTAACACTAAAATCATTTGATATTACATAGTCAACTAACGTTCTAGATGTGTCTGTAATACGAGTAGCTTCCGTTATTAATTGTTTGTAACCACTTCTTTCAATAACACTTTTAAATTTTTTTCTGTAAAATTCATCAGTATTTAACCAGTCAATGTTAAAGTCATCTGTAATTAAAATGGTCTCACTTGCAGTCTCATTTTCGTTTAACCATTCCTCAAAAAAGGAAATGAAGGCTGCTGTACTGCTGCTTGGAGAGCGATAAACTGCTGCCAGCAAATAACTCACACTGTTATAAGTAAACGAAACTGATATTAACCACCAACAATTATTTTCCCGAATTATATCTCGAGTTTTAAAGTTAATATGTGATTTAACATACAGGATAACTCCCCCGGTAAATCTTGTAGTTGAGTTACATCTCACATAAGAATAATCTTGTATTTGTATTTCAGAGTCCACTATATCTGGCGTAATTCTCGATTCTGTTAAACATGCAATTAAGGGTTTTTCACTGATTATAAAATTGTCAATTTCATTTTTATGCGCTAAGTAGCTTTGAGAATTTAAACAAATTATATTGGTTGTTCCTTTTACAGTCTGTAATTGCTATTCGTATTTGACTTTATTTCTTTGTTGTTTCACAATTTTTAGGTAAACTTCACAATTTTTATCCATTGCCTGATGATCAGTTTTTAAATTCAATTTGAGGTCCTTATTTGCTTTAACACAGTTAGCACATTTAATAATTTGAGAATTACATTCCGTATATTTATGATTTTCTCCACAATTACTACAAAATATTTCATTATTGCACTTCTCAGCTTTATGCCCGAATCCCAAGCATTTGTAACATCTTGTTATATTTAATTCTTCATATACATTGCACCTATTCCATCCAACATTTAGTTTGCCCTCATTCATAATTTTATTAAATGTTTGCGGATCTACTTCAGCGATAACATTGTATTTCTTATTTCGTTCCCACTTACTTTTAATGACAATTTTAGATTCATCCGTTATTATATCTATTTTGTTGATATATTTTGTTACAAATTTGTTCATCCAATATATTTTCAGTTAATCCGACAATTTTTATTAATGGATTTTTTAAATTAGATTAAAAGAAAATATAATGCATTTTTATTATATCAATGTTTTGATTATTGTAATCAATTCATTGTTAAAACCAAGTACATATTAAGAATGAAATAATATATAATATAGTTATCAAACGCCAATTTGTCAGACATTATTAAAAGTTAAGTATTGCTACAAATGCTACTAAAGTAGTTATTGAAGATTAATATCTTTGCTTACGTTTATTTTCGTTTCGTGATAACGTTTAAATACTATCTGCGCATAAGTACATCCAATGCAACCTTTTCAAAGCTGGGTGCCTAACTGCTTTGCAGTTAAATAAAAAAACACTGTCCAGCTGCATAGCAGATGCATCTATGTACAAAAAAAAAACGACTATCAGCAGGTTAATATTGCAGGGATACATATCTGCGGAATAAAAAAACGTGCCCACTGCAATGTGTCAACAGCAGTTGCCCGTAGATAATTGAATCAAAGTGGATTTCAAAGTTGTATCACTTGCTGCTATTTGCCATAACATAAAAAATTCAATTTTACAAAAAGTATCAGTTACAGATTTTTAGTAAATCACGACAGAATAAGACTTATATATACATCATTTTCTTTTGCGTACATTTTCTTTCTTTTGTGTCTACACCAATGGAGTAGGTGAAACAAAAATTTTATCCTAATAATTTGTTAATTATTAATGTAGTCGCATGTACCGGCAAAATTACGGGAACACCAAAGAGCTATGTATTTAAAGAAATGAACCCTCTGTTTTTCATGTTTGTGTTTTTAATTCTACATATACAACAAATAACAAATGCTGATATTATTCGTAAATATAGCCACCTAATACAGGTTGATTATCATTTACTAAATAGAGAAATTTTTAGTACTTGTCAAAAAATTTATTAATATTTTCACTAAATTTGATTCAAGTCTCCATTAATATTATGTGCGCACTTTCTGTCCAAAAAAAGAACTTTTTTTAATGTTGTGGACAGAAAAAACTCTTCATTAAAATTTCTGTATGCGGCTGACTATAAAATTTTGTTTATAATTATGTCCATAATTCTGTGCAGAATCATAGATCGTGACAAACGTGCTTAAGTTCTCTAATCGAGTCTCGATCCAACCACAACCACTGTAGGAGACGGACGTGTTTAATTGGGCTTCGTAGTGATTGTGTAATTTCATTAAATCAATAATTATTATGAAGTGAAGTGAAGTGTAGTGATGTGAAGTGAAGTGTAGTGCTATGATGTGTAGCGAATTGTAGTGATGTGAAGTGAAGTGAAAATGTGAAATAAATATATCAAGGAAATATTAAAAACCTGGATAAAATAAAGAATATTAGATGAAGATTCTGGTAAAGAACATAGGAAAGAATAAGATTCATATTCAGCTGATAAATCGAAATTGAATAATGGAATATAGGAACACTTCATTTTATCATAAAGGAGTAAGATGATGAGTGTGGTGCTTGTGACCTAGGAAGAGGAATCGTAAAACAATAGTTCAGATACATTTTAAACCACTAGCTCTACACTGTATAAGTGCCTGAACACTACTGACTCTCCTAATTTACGAAAATAAACTATATTCATAAGTACAATGAGTTGCTAGTAGTAGATGCGTAGGTGGCCGGTCTCCACAATTAGTATTAAATATGGCTAAATTGCAGTTTATCCAGAATTCAATAATTTTATATTAATGGTTATATATAGTTGGTAAACCATTAAAAACTCTAAACACAGCAAAAAATTGGTACGGGAAGCTATATTTACAGAGTTTTTGGCATTTTTTCTGAAAAAAATTAGGTTAGATGAACTACATATATTTCCATGTTTAAATAGATACTTACGATTTCATACGAATAATACTGTTTCAATTAATGTATATTTGCAAAATTATGTCTTATTTTCCTTCTTATCCTACGTTTTATAACATTTTTTATTTATAATTTCGCGTTCATCTGTCAAACTATTGTAAACTAACATGAAGAGCGATGTCGAATGAGAGTGCCTGGTGTGCGCTAGGAATTGTTTTTATCAGTATTTTTTAAAAATATCTTATGAAATACATGTGCGTAAGGAATTGTTTTTGCCAGGATTTTTTAAAAAATTTCATAAAACATTACTTTCCTTATTACATTTTAGCTAAAATAAGACAAACAACAAAAAATTGCAATTTCTACTATTCTCGATAAACTACAATCCAGCCTTCAGATTAATTCTTTTGCAGATTTATTTATGTTTTCAATTATCTCACTTCGATGAATACCTAGTTTAAATGATCAGTTTTATTTTTTATTATTAAATTTAATTAGATCAATGGCCGGTTGCACAAATATTTTGATTAGGATTAAAAAATAAATAAATTAAAATCAACGCTTATATGTAATATTTTAGACATATAAAAACTTTGATTTTACTTTGTTTTGCATAATTTGCAATTAAATATTGGTGCAACCGGTCACAACAGTATTATATAACTTACTAAACTTCGCATATATTTTTAACTGAAATTGATATTAAAATTGGATTTTCCAGTTTAAAAGTTGTAGAGTCTACTGCACTAGTTTTTCAAATTTTATATAAATGTCTAGAGATTATTATTTAAAAATTACTCGAAATATCAGTTATACACCATTTATTCATACAGCCGTTTCGGTATACATTTCTACTATACTTTTTCTTCTTCTTCTTCTGGGTTTACAAGCATTTAAAAACAATGTAGTACACATAGACAAAATAAAACCTTAATAAGACTGTTTGAAACATAGGAAACATTAGCACAATGTTTTTGCGCAACTCAGGTGCGCATAGCGCTGCGATCGTTTCTTGAACTACAGGATAACCACAGGATAACCTTCACTATTTTGAATTTTGACATTTGTGAGTAACGGTGTATCGGTCGGTTTGCAAGCAGACAGAAACACAAATAAAAAAAAGCAATAATACGAGAGAAAGAAGTTTTGCTGAAGGAAAGGAAACACAAAAGTAGATATCTTGTTGAAAAATTTGGTGAATAAACATTATGTTTGTTGCATAATAAAGATGGTAAGTTTATATAACCTCAAATTTGTCATAATGAGTAACTTTAATTTATATTATTTTATGTATTCCTTATTCTATGGTAGTACACATAACATTAACATGAACATTAACTCTATACACGGTGTAAATGAAATAAGTACATTAAATTTAACCAGTAAACTCGTCGAGAGCAACAATATTTCTTAATAACTTTTTCTCGAAATCGCATATTTTTTAGCATTTTTACAACACCGTAAATTGACGAATCGTTCCAAGTAATTTTTTAATAATTGAATGCAGTAGCAATAGCTCTGAAAAATTTTATTTTAGCAATTGACAGTCCTGTCAGTTGTTGCAACTAAATTGTGACATTAGTAATAAACTTGTTTATAAGGTAAAATTTTGTCAAAATGGTTTCGTTTACAAATAGCGAGTACACAGATATTGTAATTACTTACCTATGTTTTATTTGTTTATTGGTATCTTTACTACCTTTTAATTTGTGGTTGATATAAAGACAGTGTTATAGAGTTGCCAACCCATTTAATCGGAGCATTTCCAAATCATACTGTTGCTAATATTCGCACATTTGTTAATCTTGTACATCTTTATCACAATACAGAGTGTCACATATGACAATTTATAAAAAAAAGCAAAAGTTGTATCCATACCATGTGCAAAAAGTTTTCAGCACATAACAGACTTTAATTTTGGGAATGGCTCATAAAGTTCATTAATGAGACTGAATTTACTTTATTTATTATTATTTATTTATTTATACACATCTCGACAGACGAAAATGCTGTAAAAATTTTCATTAAAAATGTTCGGGCGGGAACAATAAATAGACAAATTATTTGTACTCATGTACCTCGTTTAAATGGACAAGAATTTATACTTACATTTTTTGAATAACGTATTAAACTATTATGATTTGTCGACGATAAATAATCATCTCATAACCTAATAACTATGCTTCTACTCTTCCTCGTTACCCCTTTCTTCCTCTATTCACAGGTGATTAAAAGCCTGGTTTAATAGACAACTTCTTTATTTTAAAAAATGTACTATTACGAATTAATAAATAATAAATGTTATTTCCATTGATTCGCTTATTAAGTAAGTGTAACCGATAACCGACAATTTTGTATCCCACTTGAATACGGCAGCAGCCATTTGTTCTCCATGGGCGGGTAACGAAGTATGCAGCAAATCTTTAAATAATTTTAACTCAAAATCTAAAAGACTTAGAAAAAAAAGTTATTAAGAAGTAATGTTGCTCTCGTCGAGTTACATTACTGGTTAAATTTAATGCACTTATTTCATTTACAGCCTGTACATTACGGAGTACGGCGTCTTTAGTTTGTGCCATATTAAGTTGCAAAGCCGCTGTTGTAGGTGTATTTTTGCTATAATCTTGCAGGGTAGGCCTGGCGTATCCCGGATTTAGTTTCACGTCTGAAATCTTATTGTATACGTTCTCTTATTATCTCTTTATACACAATTACATTTCTTTTAGTGAGAGGCCTGATTTTAAGTTTCATTTGACTTTTAAGCGTCAACTATAAATTTCATGTCCATGAAATTTTTCCTATAATTGATTTCTCATTATACCGTTAAATACAAATATTATCCTACTACTACCATTTTGAAGATCCAGAGTAGACTCGCTTATGCCACTAAGGGTGCGTTGTTCTAAAATTAATATTGAACTTCAAGTTCACCTGAACCGTTGGTCAAAATATATCGAAGTTCAAATAGAGAATGGGGAAGATCGGGCGTTCAATGAGAATCAAGTTCAATGACTTGATCGAATGTTCAACCTTTGTACAGCGTTATTTTTGATATATAACCAAGTTCTAAACTGAACAGAGTCCAAACAGCTTATTACAACGCACCCTAACGGGTCTTTTTTTATAATTCCTTTCTGCATGTTACAAGCCGCTTTCATAAGTAACGCGTTATCATTTATTGTTATTTCTTAGCGTCTCTGGTACTTTCGTATCTGTAATATCTGTAACGCAGTTCTTCTTCGTTCTTCTTCTTTGTTCACTTCATTGGCTGCAACAGCTCTTAGTTTGATGTTCCTTCAGGAGTTCCTTAGGGATCTAATCTTGGCCCTCTTCTTTTCCTTCTCTTCATTAATGAATTATCATACATATTTGATAGTAACATACTTATGTTTGCAGATGATCCCAATATTTTTCGTACTGTTTCAAATTACTTTGACTGTTTAGAATTACAGCATGATCTTAATGCATTAAACGAGTGGTGTGATCTAAATAAACTTTATCTTAATGTTAACAAATGCAGAGTCTTAACATTTACGCGCAAAAAGACACATACCATTTTTAATTATAGCATTAATCAGCATACTTTGGCAAAGTGCAATACAATGCGTGATCTTGGTGTCTTATTTGATTCTAAATTAACATTTGTGCCTCATATTCAACTAATCACTAGTTCCGCTTATAAAATGCTTGGATTTGTTATCCGTAACACTCGCAACTTTCACAATCTACAGGCAATATTTTCATTGTACTTTTGTTTTATTAGATCTAAACTTGAGTATTGCTCAATAATTTGGAGTCCACTGTATGATATTTACCTAGAGTCAATACAAAAAAAAATCTTAAAATATATCTATTTTAAAATCATTGGCTCTTATCCTGATTATAGGGTTTCCTATGAAATCTTGCTAACTATATTTGATTTTAAGTCTCTTTTGCATAGAAGAAATTTCAATACACTCATGTATCTTTTTAAACTTATTCACAGCATTATAGATGACCCGTATTGTCTAAGTACCCTTGATTTTCTTGCTCCTACAATTCAAACCAGATCATAAAATATTTTCTATGTGCCAGCTGCAAGAACAAATATTTTTTTACAGTCTCCAATGATACGTCAATTAAGTAATAAATTTTCCGACAGAGTTGCTATATTCTTTAATTCGTATAATAAATTTCGAAATCAATTAAATACCTGTAATTTTTAGTAAATGTATTTAATCAATATTTTGATGTAACCAAATTTATATGTTTTGTATGTATTTGTTTATTATTCCTACCCTCTCATTGGGCTACGCCTGTTGGGTAGTGTATACTTAAAATAAAAAATAAAATATTACTAGGACTTTAGTCGTTTTATCTTCAAAACTTAACTTCCAAACTAACTTCAGCCCGTTTGTCATGATTTATTTAATTTTGGAAAGAATTATGAACATAATTCGGAACAAATTTGTGTACAGTATTTTTGTATAGAAATATTCTGTATGCTACTGTGAATGTAATTTGCTTCGTAAATCTGACTATAAACATAGTGAGATTTGCTATTTTCTCACAAGTCCAAGATAATTTATTAAATTAAAAACTGTACACAATAATCAACGACCACAATAATTATCAAAAATTCTACAGCTAATTGCAATATGTCATAACAAATTGCGCGTGCACGTTCTGTCCAATAAAAAATAAAAGAATTTATAAACAGAAAATTTCTTTCATAAAAATTTCTGTATGCGGCCGTCTATAAAATTCCGTCTATAATTATGTCCAATGGGAAGTGTCTTAGGACCACTGCTTTTTCTATTATACATAAACGATCTACCAAGTGTTTTAAAATCTGGTAAAATACATTTATTTGCTGATAACACTCTCATTTATATGGAAGGAAAAGACATCAATAATCTAATCATGCACATTAATGAAGAATTGGATCATGTTGCAAGTTGGTTAAATAACAATAAACTGAAATTAAACAATATAACTAAAGAAATGAACATATATCCATCTCAGAAAATTATTGAAAGTAATATTAAAATTATGATGAATTCACATGACGTAGACATGGTAACAAAAATAAAATACTTAGGGATCATAATAGATTATAAATTAAAGTTTGACAAGCATGTGGAATACACTTGTAAAAAAATCCTACAAAATAAACTATTTATCACGAATTTCAAAAGACTTACCTACTTGGAGTAAAAGTACAATATATAATACCATTATTTTTCCGCACTTTATGTGCTGTTCAACGATTTTGTTTATGTGCAATAAAACAGAAATAGACAAATTGCAAAAACTTCAAAATAGAGCCAGGAGGGTAATCCTGAAATGTAGTAAATAGACTAATATTGAAATTATGCTAGATTCCTTAGGATGGATATGTATTAAAAACTTTATGGAATATAATATTTTTATATTTATATACAAAATGTTAAATAATAAGTTACCACAATATCTGACTAACAATATTATTCATGTCACTAATGTACATAATTATGTTACGTGCAGTGCTAATATGTTATATGTGTGTAAAACAAATAAAGTAAGAACTAGTATGTCTACATTTCATAAAGGTTTAATATTGTACAATACATTACTTCTGTTGTCAAAGAGGAAAAAACAGTACGAGAAATTAAAGTTAAAGTTAAACAATTAGTGTAAATATTTATATGTAATTTATAACGATACCATTTTAATATTATACATGTATCTTTGTATTTATTTTTTAGTATTGTAGCGTAATGCGGTTAATAAATAATTATTATTATTATCCTGTCTAGAATTATAGATCGTGACATACGGGCTTTTCTGACGAGCAGATACTGAAATACCTTGTATGATTCTGATTCAAATGTATCAAAAAAATAATTTGAGTCTATAGATGTAGTCGAAGAGGAGTACACGACCCAAGGTCACAGTAGTAATGTTGAGCCCTCGGAGAATACAGAATAACATATTATGGAAATGAAATTTTAGTTAGCGGCTTCTTTGTTTTTGCCTACAGGAAGATATATTAAAATGGACGTATTAAATGAGCATAAAAGACCTTCGCGCTTTATATTTTGAATCTGCGAGGACGAAGTGTCTTGCAGTTATTTTGTATAAATAACCCTTAAACAACTCATGGACTAGAGAGGCCCGACTAGTGGCAAACATATGCAGAAATTCTCAGCAAGCCTAGGGTTAGGGTTAATGATACCTTTATTATAGAAAAGTTTTGAATAGTTTTCGAACCTCTTGGATACATCAGTAATTATTGCTTGATAATTGTGATTTTTGGCTTCATGCAAGAGCAATCAGTGTCAATGTTTGACCAAAATGCGCTTATCGGTGATATATTATGAAGGGAAAGAAATGTACTTATAACTTTTCTCGATGTGTAATTTGAAACAAAGCAACAAGGGAAAAAATATTTTTCTTGAGATATTTATACACGTATTATTCTATTCACCACCGGGTGTAGAAACATTAGAAAAATCCAAAATTTTAAGAATTAAAGGCTTGCGACTAATGCGACTGTCATCTTCAATTAAATTCTTCAATTCAATAAATTTAGGATCTTGAGATGCTCACCTTAACAACATAGAGTTTTGTTCTTTTGTTTTAGATAAAGTTGAATCTTCTTAAATTTTATTTCTAGTGTTTTGAGATCTGCATATTTTTTCTGTAAATGAAATACTAAGAAAACAGTGAAGAACACTTGAAAAAACCCCAAGAAATTGATGATGCAGTTTCTGCAGCTGATCTAAACTTATTACCAACGAAATCTAGAAAGTTGTACAATGCTACAATGCAGCCTATAATCTATTATGAGACAAATGAAAAATGAGGAATCAAAATAATACTCTAAATAATATAAACTCTCTAAAATTCATTTTGACCTATTTTCTTTTTAAAAGCAAAATGTTTTACTTCTATCATGATTTTGACATCAGTGAAAAAACAAACCTTTTTAATATCAAATCTAAACAGTAATTAAGTGAAGAAATATGATACTTCATCATCAGTACTCGTAATTTTAGTACGTAGGTGCGCCATTAGCTAGTGGAATACACACAGAAACTTTACTACCACAACCACATTTCAGGGGAATGAATGGGCAGCCCGTAGCGTCCAACTGTAATTAAATGCTAGAATGACTGACACTACTCGGCAGGTAGATTTGAACTGATGAAACTTATTGGATTGAAACAAGCGAACATGCAATGTGCATGTGCTGTACTGTAAACACGCTCAGTCAGCAGGTCTGCAAAGATCAAATATTGTATTGTGGTCCATTGGCTAGCCGCGCATATGGGATTTTCATGTTGCTTAGTTGCTGCTACAAATAAATTGTTATACCCTGTTTTTAAACCAGGTGGAGTAATTTAAATATTAGCCGCCTAAACAGACGCTTCTGATAGGCTAGTGATTCGTCAGGTTTACACTGTACATAGATTTTACATTTGATGTATCAGCTATCATAAGTTTTGGTTCTTTTTTATTTTAAACTTTAGCAGTGCAATGGGATATAAATGGCATGTCAAACAAGAAGAAGTATTATATGTACAAATTCAATGCTATAAATATTAAATAAATAATGTAATTAATTACGTATTTGTGTTCTTGGTACATTTTCGCATATCTGTGATTTTAATTTAAATCAATTCTTTTAAGAAATAATAATTTTTGTCGCCGAATAGCGGAGCATATTAAAAAATATGGACAAAACTTTGAAAAATACCGCCGGTTTTAGTGCCATACTAATTATTATTCTTTTTCTGTAGGAGTAACAAAATGCACTGTTTACCGGATAGTTGAAGAATATCAACAGACAAGATTTGTTACATGTTCTAATTATGTAACTCAGCGCGGCGGATTGTGCATGAATTCTTCCACAAGAATTATATTCTATTCTATGAATTTGTAAATAAATAAATTATACATAAACTATTTGTATATTATCAGTATTTTCAATCAAAAAATATAGTTATAAATCAAGTAAAAGTATTTATTTAGATTACAAATTATTTTTTATTCACATAATCAAATATACAGCATAAAAAATAATACCTTGTAATGTTAGTTTTATTTTAAAACAAGTTCCATGCGAAAAATATACAGTGCATATATATATATACACGAAATTTTTGCATTTCGCGCAGACCAAAATCTAGTACCTTTTTCTGATAACTTCCTATAGTGTAAATCTGAATTTCGCATTTACTCATTCTAATTTAAACGTAAGAAAATTACATGGGTCGCACAATTGCGACTATTCAATTACAAAAAACATAGAACCAACATTTTTAATACAAACCGTTTGTGTGTTTACTTTGTTTCATCGAAAATTCAAAAAACAACGTAAAAAGCAGTAACATATATTACATAAATTTTCGGAAAAAAATTAAATTGACTATACTGTTATTTAAGGAAAATATATTGAATCTGATTACTTCTACAAAAATTAACATAGCTTAAGCTTTAATACTATTTAATTTAGAGCTAGTGCCCGTTTTCGTCTATACGATGAAATTTAATTCTGACTTGCCCCATAAGTCTTTGGTGAGTTTTAAAATTTATTTTGCTGTTTGAAAAATCCTTCTCCTTAAATGTTTTCTTTTTGGGTCTCCTACAGATTTATATATATATATATATATATATATATATATATATATATATATATATATATATATATATATATATATAAAGTGAGTCTGGGAAGCAGACGCCCCCCCCTTTTAATAAGTAATAGAAAAAATGGCTCATATAATTATATTTATTTTAATAAAATAGAACATAGCCACCTATAATATTTGTTTAAAAATTATTTCTAATATTTCTAAATTATCTCATTTTTCTCGAAATTGTTCAAATACCTTAATAAAAAATAATACATCGTTGAAAAGAGAAAAAAATGGCGGTTTCTATTTTATTAAAATAATTATAGGTTGCCATTTGAAAAATAAAAGTTGATAGTCGTATCTTGTAAACCTGACTTTATAAAAAAATATCTACATCTGCTATCAAATAGTATATGTAAAATAATAAAACTTTTATATGAGCCATTTTTTTCTATTACTTATAATAAAAAAGTGAAGGAGCCGGGGGGCGTCTTCCCAAACTCACCCTACATATATATATATATATATATATATATATATATATATATATATATATATATATATATATATATATATATATATATATATATATATTGTAAGTAACACCCAAAAAGTTTCAGTATAGAATTTAAAGTGAAAGCAAAATTATTGTTGTGGGGCATAATTTCTAAAGCATAGGTTTATACACTATGTTGCCAGCCGAAGTTACTTCATTTTATCAATTTACATCATTTAAACGAAGATTAAGTTTTGGTTTGACCCAGCTTCACGCAACTATGCCCGAACAACAACGCAGTGCTTGGAGACAAAAAAGATACCATTTAACACACGAAAACAGTTTCCCTAACGCACCTCTAATGGAACCTATTGAAACTAATGATGTGCAAATTTCGGAAAATTAATTTTTTGAAAATTTGACTTAAAATTTTATTGAAAATTTCACAAAATGTTTCACTATGAATTTCAATGAAAGTTTCATATAAAAATTTCAGTAAAACGCTCAATGAAAGGCTCAATGAAAGTTTTATTTAAATTTCCAGAAACTTAACATTTATCAATTGAATTTAAAATATTTCGATCTCAAATTAACTAATTTGAAAATAAATAAGAAAAACAAAAGCTTCAAAACAACATAAAAATTCATTATTTAAAATGTAATATAAAAATTGCAAAAAAGTATTAAACTATTTAAAATAAAAAGTATCTTGTCTTTTATATTTATTTCATTGAAATATATATCTTTAATTTTCACCATACTTAAACTGTACTGAATACTAAATTTTATATTTGAAAAATATATAAATTTCAGCATGTAGATAAAGCAAACCTAACTTACACGTAGATAAGTGCAAGCGCATGAATGTCATCTGCGCAAGTCTATTGCAAAGAATTGGGCGGCGCATGGGCAGTGTAGCTTATGAAACTTAAGGTTTTAAACTTTCATTTTTGAAATTTTTCAATTGCGACTGTCAAATGGCACATCATTAATTGAAACTTTATATTTTCATACGTTATTTACTAGAAAGCTGTATAACAATAAGTCTGTTCGTTTCGCTAGGTTGCGTCTACGGTTTACTGCCACCTCCATACAAAGAACATGGACGTGGCAGTAAACCGTAGACGCAAGGGTGCGAAACGAACAAACCTATTTTGTAGGAGCCCTAAAATGAAAGCAATTAGGCGCAGGATATTTCAAAAAGTACGAAAAATAAATTTTAAAACTCGCCAAAGACTCATGGGGCAAGGCTGTACTAAACTTCGTCGTATAAAAGAATACTGGCCAGTAGTTCTATATAAAATATAAGTATTAACACTTAAGATATGTTAATTGTTGTAGTAATACGCAGATTAAATATTACTTTCCCAGTCTAAATCAGGACTGAGCAACAATAGCAACATTTATTTATTGTGTACCCCATGGAGCATTTACCACAAGAGTAGTACCTAAGCTATAAGCACGTAATTGTTATATACGTGAACTGGTTTAAATTATTATATTAGAATGAATGGAAGAAGAATGGATATTGTTGTATGTAAAAAAGTTAATATTTATATTTTATTTTATATTTATATATTTTGCAGCGCGTATGTTGCGGTATTATTTTCTGTGTTATAATGAATAAATGCATATTGAAATTTCATTGAATAAGCAAATTTAAATGTCTATTGAATTCGTTTTGCGCATCCAAAAATTGCATTTTCTAAACATCCAAAATTTTAAGAGTGTTCCAAGATTAATGCCCGTTTGCACCGGTATTACTTATTTTTCCCCTTAGTTAAGCGCCCCTTAGTGGGTAAGTTGCCCTTAATATTAAATGATTTGTACGAATGGAATATAGTTGTCGCTTACATAAGGGTAGCTTGGAAAAAGTGTAAAAAGAAATTCTAGTAATTTTTCATTTTCGTATTATATTATTCTAGTAATTATTATGTCAAATGTGATTGAATATATTAAAAACCGGGGGAGAAAAACCAATTCCTATTGAAACTGTTGTGTTGGATATCCTTAAAAATATATTCGACGGTGATAATATTAAGGTTTGTGATAACAATGTATGAGTATTATACATAGTAAACATTGTACATTTTAAATTATTTCAGAATATCAGATCATCCAGTGCCAAAGAACCAACGAGCTTTATCGATAATATGGCTGTATTATGGTGGAAACAGTAAATCTAAATCTGTAAAAAAACTGACATCTATTTTTGTTGATTAATATAAAATTATACAAATATACATATTTTTCAAAGTGTATATTTGACGCGGAATTCCAAAATTTATTAAGTTTATAACCTCCAAATCAACATCCACTATATCTAATTCTAAATCATTATCCACTTTCATCTGTAAAAAATCAAAATATTAATATTTCTACATAAACAAACTATTATTAATTTACTGAACAACCCTGAAAATGCAATATTTATTTTAAGGGTACCTCTAAGTTCTGCAGCTTAAATTTAAGGAGCACTGATGTGATTTTAAGTGCCTTTATAAATTCGTGCAATGCACTTATTTTGATAAGGGGTACTTAAAATTTAAATATAAGTGGTGCAAACGGCCATAAATAACTAAACTTAAAATTTAAGTAAAAAATCTGATGTGGCCATCACATTACCATCCGTCAGTTATATGAGGAATTTACGAAAACGAAAATTCTACCGGTGAACTGTTACCGGTAAACAGCTGTTTATCAGGTTATAGCTACGGAATCGACATTTTAAGAACGCAAGTGGTAAACAGGGTAGATCCATAACCTATGAAAAAATTTGAAACAGGTTGGAAGTTTGACGTAGTTAACAAACTTCGCTTTGCCACTGCTTTGCATTACTACCTTTTTTGAGATTAGATTCTTCATGAATCCGGTAGATGGATCTGGTAGACATTGTACAACACGGTAACTTTTTACCACTCGTGTTTACGAACACAGTCGGTAGATGCGATATCTACCGGTAGAATATTCCTAAATGCCTATGTATTTTCTATAAAATCCCTATAGAACGTTCCTTGCAAAAGATTCTAAATTTCTTGAATGTACATCACCTTTCGACAATTGTATGTATTTTATACAAACTCCATACAGAAAGTTTTGAGCAAATAGATCTTATATTTCGAGTAAAATTATAACAATCGTTTCTCCAAGAACGACTGTTAAAATCTTCAAATGAGGGTATTTCCGGTTGACCAATTATAACCAAAATCTAATCAGCTCTTCATATGGATGCAACGAAGAGGAATACGAAAGAATTATAATTTTTGGAATTGTAGTATTAGAGGTATCGTAGACGAAAATACTACACACATGCATACATACACACACACACACACATACATACACACATACACACACACACACACACACACACACACACACACACGCACACGCACACGCACACGCACACGCACGCGCACGCGCACGCGCACGCGCACACACACACACACACACACACACACACACACACACACACACACACACACACACACACACACACACACACACACACACACACACACACACACACACACACACACACACACACACACACACACACACACACACACACACACACACACACACACACACACACACACACACACACACACACACACACACACACACACACACACACACACACACACACACACACACACACACACACACACACACACACACACACACACACACACACACACACACACACACACACACACACACACACACACACACACACACACACACACACACACACACACACACACACACACACACACACACACACACACACACACACACACACACACACACACACACACACACACACACACACACACACACACACACACACACACACACACACACACACACACACACACACACACACACACACACACACACACACACACACACACACACACACACACACACACACACACACACACACACACACACACACACACACACACACACACACACACACACACACACACACACACACACACACACACACACACACACACACACACACACACACACACACACACACACACACACACACACACACACACACACACACACACACACACACACACACACACACACACACACACACACACACACACACACAGACAGAAAGAGAGACACATCGTAAAAATAATAAAATCGTATTCTCGGGACCTTAAAACGTGCTTATTCATTAAAAATTCAGCACCGAAATTTTTGACGAAAGACAATACCTTCCTTACCTAAAGTTGACAGAAGGTAAAAACTTAAAAAAGTAGACAAACTTATTTAAGCAAAATATCGCAAATGTTTCGTTTCAGACGAGTACATAATTTGCATGAGAAGATAATAAGAGCGTCAAAGATCAAATAGATTTAATTATAACAATGACAACATTTTAATAAAATTAGTTGGACCGCGTCAACTATGCATCATTCAAATATTTCTGAAATAAAGCATTTGCGAGACTTTGCTTATATGTACTTATCAATTTATGTTTAGTATCTTCGTATAAATTTTACATTTCTTTGTTTTACCTTAGTTCACCCTTTCTCAAATATGGGCGTTTACGCGTCGACTTTAATTATCTAAGTTTTTTTAAATTCGTGTAATGTTTCAGAGTAAATAAATTCAAATCTTATTATCTACATCGTTTATGTATCTGAATATGTCTACGTCTACGTCATTGTTGACACGTAAAGTATTACTTTGTCGACGTGAAGTAATCTACACGCCCATCTCCGAAATTTCTTACTAAATATATTTGTGAAATATTTCTATAGAGAAAACACATATTTAGGAGGTTTGTTCAGTAAGTAGACACAATATTTATTTATTATAAAAATAAAATTGGCGGAAGGTATTTTGCTACCATGTCTATTTTTTACATTCGAGCAGCATAAAATCTCGACATAAAGGATATAAAACTAAAATATGTATGTATATATATTTTTTCCACATCGTACATCTGAAACTGACAGTTCCATATTTTATTCAAATATTGATACGTCCCATCTACTTACATCAATACAACTTCAAAGTACGCGCATTAATAAAATATATCATTTATATGGAACATTTACTTTAAGAAGTATAGTCGTTTGCGCAGTTGCTGTATTTAATCCACGGATCACTTACATTACAGATAGAACTATAATGCCCGGTTTCACAAACGTTTGCTAAATTTTAACACTTTGTTAAATGATTTAGCACTTTCTTAAATACCAAATTTTGTTTCACCAACGGGTGTTAAATTTACCAATATGTTAAATCTTATGTTAATTTAAAAGTAGCTTCAAGGTGCTTCTAACTCATTGCTAAATTTGACATTTGATAAATTTGTTACAAATGGTATTACAAATATTTGATTAGATGAAAGTTTTATAAGTTCATTTGTGTAATTTTGATAATTACATTGTAAATATACTAATTTCCATATTATGTTAGTACTTACATATACAACTGTAATTAATATGTATAGAATAAATTTTTTATCAGATTCGGACTAGGAATTTTTTGAAAATTCTATTGTCTGGATACGTAGACCGAGGCATTTTAGAAATCATATAAATCCGTTTGAAATTTATACTGATACGGAATTTAAAATCAGATATAGATTTACCAAGGAATCTGTTAGAATAATATTAGACCGTTTTGGCAACAATTTGATTAGTTTTACTAACAGAAATCATTCTATCAGTCCAATGAATATGCTTCTAATCACATTTATTCAAATAGACAGGCATAATGAATGGTACAAACCGCCAAGAATGCAATTAAGAAGATGGATAATCGAAATCTCGATTTAGAAATTGTGCGATACCTTCTTACGCAACATGTTTCTCTCAACCGCACCACAGGAAAGAGTCTTGCTGAACTTTTGATGAAACGACACCTGAAAACTATTATCGATCGTCTCCGACCAGATTTGACAGATGATATTCATGAAAAGCAAAGAGAATCTATGAGACAAAATGAAGAAAAGATCGTTCTTTTATTGCAGGTGATACAGTTTTAGCGCGGAATTACAATAGAAGTTCCAATTGGGTTAAAGCTCGCAAAACCGACATCACTGCCCACTATCTTATAAGATTGTCACCGACGATGGCATCGATCAACTTCGAGAGTTCCTAGTCCTTCAAATTTTCTATTGCTCTTGCCCGTTCTATTCTGCTGTTGTACTCTTCTGTAATTTTTCTCCAGCATTCTTGTTTTTCTTTAATACTAATACCATCTGTTATTTTATTCTCATTTATATTTTTGTACGATGCTAATTAATTCTTGTTTTTCTCTTTCCGTATAATTATGTACTCTATTTTTCAGCATATTTTCTTCCATGTCACTATTTAAAAATAATTCCTGAATCAAATACATAGGGTATGCCATATTAATCACACATTTTATCATATATAATATCATAAGTAGTAAATTTTTGCCGGAAATATTTTCTGATTGTTACGAGAGCTGGTTGCCTAGCAATTTATTGAGTGGCATTGACAAAAAGATCACGAGTTGTCAAACGAGTGATTTTTGATCAATGTCACCTGATAAATCGGCAACAATTTTTTTCTTGACAAAAATCTTGTATGTTTAGAGGTATTACGTTTCAGTTGGCTTTTTCAACGTTCTAAACAGAATCCTGTGCGAATCGACTCGTTTTTCATAAAAAAACTGATCACTAAAAAAATACAGACTTTGTCGTTATTATAAGAAAACAAAACAATATTTAGCTGTTATATTAGTTTAATAATACTAACATTAATCATGATTCCTTATAAATAATTTAACACTTATATTAACTAACAAATTGTGAAAACAGAGTGTTAATTTTGTGAAGCACTGTCAAAATTTAACAATCTGTTATTTTTAAACATATGTTAATTAAGATGAGATTTAGCAAGTGTTTATGAATCCGGGCATAAATGTATTTTTCTAACGCACACACTGCGATGACTTGGTGGTCTGTGGCATGTAGATAAGTTTTAATTTTGAAAATTCTGAACGATACACCTCAGCATTGACTAATCATCTCAGCATAGTAAATTTCAAAATTATATTCTTATGATAAACATCTAACATATCTAAATCACTTTCAAAATAGAGAAATCACGAAAACTGAAACGACAACTGCTCCAGATCAAATTACAAAATAATTAAATGATGTTAAAACGTACGTTAAATGCCATCTGTGTTGACAAAATCCTTCATAAGACCGACTATAAAAACTTACAGCATCTGTGGCTCCCATTATGATAAGATTGTAGTGACAATTTTATTTAATTTTAAAGTTATAAATTTATATATGACGTGCTTTATTTATGCAATGATTATTTTATTGTTCGTCGAGATCTACATGATTGAATTTAAACTATGTAACAAATTATTATAAAATATTAGTCTTCAACAGAAAGCGAAACGTCGGCTTTTGACTGAATACATTATATATTGACTACAATCTTACTTATTGTTGTATCCATAGAAATTTACGTTGAAGATCATGTGGGATACACCTGCACCCTCAAGTTTTTTCAGTCAGTTTTGTTTAAGTTGACAACTAAATGTGTTTCAAAAATAAATTAAATTAACAACTGAAATTTTAATTTAATATGTCACATAAGTTTTCGGATATTTTTTGAATGAACGATACCATGGTTTATGGAAAGTACATTGAATTATTACTAGAACAATTAACATAGGTAGCTTAAGTTTTAACATTAAAGTTTAACATAGAGCTAGAGGTCCATTTTCTTCTATACGATGAAGTTTATTTTTAACTTGCCCCATGAGTCTTTGGTGGATTTTAAAATTTATTTATTTTACGTACTTTCTTATAAATCCTGCGCCTTAATTGTTTTCATTTTGTAGCAGCTATATTGTTGTACATTGTCCTTGTATGCAACTCTAAAAATGTTTCAATATAATATTCGAAGGGAATGCAAATTCTTCAGATAAAATAATGGTACGTGGTGCACACGTAGAGGACCAAGTGGGGCCCATGTCAAAAATTATTTCGTAAATCAAAAACAAAAGAAAAGACAAAGACAAACAATGGAGTATGTGACCATATTCTAATTTCAATATATACATCATAAAATATAAAAAATAACGACTATAGCTTCTCATTATAATAATAAAAACCAAACATTAATTTGTAATAATATTGTTATTAGCAATTTAATGTTTTGGAGAAGAGATATACGTATGCCGTGAGCATGTTAGAATCGTGGAAAAAGAGAGATAGACTGTGGGAAGGAATGAAACAATTGTAGATAAGATAATCAGCGTCGCGATCATGTTGTGGTAGGTGTGGCATGACGACAGCTAGCTATGGCTGGCTATAACTATCTCTTTCCCTCCCAGTCTACTCGTCTTCTTCCACGCTTCTATCATGTTTACGTCACATATCCCTTCCCCAAATTTTTAATAATTCTTTGATCTTAAAGTACTAATAATCGATTTAAAAAATACGGGTATTTTATTTTTTTGTCTAGAACTTATGTAAACATAAAAATTTGGGCACATATATCATTTTGGTAATTGTAGTTAAAACCATAATTTCAAGATAGAATAACAGAAACAGGGATACAAAATTTTCCTTCGTTATAACAAAAATAACATCACTTTGGGGTACAGCTTTACCCCGTACGGTCTTATGAAGGATATAATATAAACATTGTAAAAAGTTTTTTAATTCAAAGGCGACTTAATTTTTTTTAAATTCATTACTTTGTGCCTATAAAGATTTCTTCCTTATTATGATAATGATCAGGCACAATCATCTAGTTTCCCGGTGCCTAGTTGAAACAAAAAAATGTAAATTGAAATTTTGATAGCAGTATATAATAATTAATTTGACATAGGTATCATGCGATATTGTCAATAAGGGCCTTTAAATTTTAATTTACGTAATGGCAGTTAAGAAACAGTTGAAAAGTATATATATATATATATATATATATATATATATATATATATATATATATATATATATATATATATATATATATAAACTTCAGGGAATAAATAAAAACAAATCGTCTTTATCCATTAGTCAGTGATTGGCACAGAGGTGATCAATACATTTCAAGTTCAGTTCGGACATTTCCGCTATTCTGTCGTTGACAGTGCCTATCTGATGTCAATTAATAACGCCATGAAATTTCCATGCGTATTGTAATACCAACGTTGTTTAATACCAAGCGGGGTGTTACATCACCCGATGATTAGATTGCACCCAACGCAACGAGGGAGGCATGTTAGTGAATTGCATTTCATTTTAATCTATAAATAAATAAATACATGCTTCTGTGAACATCATTCTAGAGTCCCAGAAGATTTTCTTGTTTTGCATTTTAAATTATACATGATTGTTTTACATGATGAAGTTATATTGGGATTTGTAAAATATGAATGTACATTGCAATGTTAATGAGAAGTGCATACGTTTACACATATATTAAATAATAATATAAATACATGAGAAAAGACCTCGTTTTTGGTTTTAAATGAATGCAAATTACAAAGAAGAGTAATTGTGTTCACCGAACGAGCTGATTCCTAACATCCATAACATCCAATTTGTGGGAACTTATCTCAAATGCGAAATCGAATATTTTTTTATCAAATGATCTAATAATAATTAACATACTACGTTTATTAATGTACTTGACTGTTAGTATGATTGTAGGGATGCTGAAAAATAATTGGAGCTACGGTCGTGGTAAACAGTGTTTATTAAATAGTAATTTAATTAACTTTCCTACGTTTCGAATCCAAATGAAATATTATATTACAAAATCAAAAACGTAAAGATAAAAATCTGGTGTGGCCAACACAATACCTCCCGCCATTTAAAGCCAGAGTCACAAAAAAGATTAAGTTAATCCTTATTTTTGGATTAACGAATTTTACTGTAATCCAAGTAACTACCCTTTTTTAAACTCGTCAACGGTATTAAATCCCAGTTACAGAGTGGGTTCACATTCACACACATCCATGCCTTAGTGGGATTCGAACTCAGAGCTCCGAGGGCCCGCATGACATGAGGCGTTGCTCTAACCATTGAGCCACCGGAGCTAAAATAAAATGAAGATTAAATTTTAAATACTAGAATAGAATAGAATTCAGTAATCCAAAAATGAGGATTGGCTTAAACATTTTTGTGAATCGTAAATTTTTATTAATCTAAATACATACCTACATATTTACTTATGTTGGAAACCGTATTGAATTCCTTTTCTATTGACTTTTTTTCTTTTTAAAACGTTCCTAATATTATTTTGAAATGATTAGTTCTTTTGATAGTGGCATTTATCTGTCAGTAACATACGTTTTGTTTGTTTAAAGCGTAGACGCTGGAATTTAAATTATAGATAATTTTATAAATATATAGAAAAAGTATTAATGCAAATCTATAAAAATTTAATAATCTTTAATTTTTATAATAACATTAATCTCGAAAAAATAACATTTAAAGGTACTTTTCAAAAAAAACTATTTTGAGCTTAGTAAAGTGCCAGTTCCGGTTATCCGAATTTCACCAAAATCTAATGGGCTCTTTCCGTTACAGAAAAAGTTCGAAATACAAGGTTTTAAAATTTTCTGAATGACAGTATTTCAGTTAGAGTGGAGGGTCCACACATACACACAGACATCACCGTGAAAATGTTAAAATTGGATTCTAGGGACCTTAAAACGTGGTCATTTACCAAAATCTCGATATGCGATTTTTAGCACGATCCCTATACCTCCCTTACCAACGGTAGCGGGAGGTAAAAATGTCGTCAAAAAATCAGAGGTAATAAAATACGTACATACATCAGAAACAACTAAAGGTAACTAATTAGATTACATTAGTTGCCTTTAGCTAATTATACGTGAAATTCAAAAATTCTCGTCACCTTTTGATTAAACCTTCTATATATGTTTTTATATTTTGCGTTCATAATGAAGTCATTACGATACGCAATTGCGTATCGTAATGACCTTCATTTCGATACGCAATTTTTTGTTTTAGACGGTTGGTACTAGATGCCGTTTCTTTAACCCATTTTTACCTAATTTATTTTTAGTTAATTGACAATTCATTTTAATAATATAATGTCGTTGTTATTATTATTTTTTATTTAGGGAAGATTATTTACAAGAAAATGTACAAATATAATCACAAATTGAGTAAGTAAATGTTAATATAATGTTCGAATTAGTCCACATACATGGACCTAGTAGTACTAAAAATTTGTAGATTGAACCTTTGAACAATAGAAATTATTTTTAATTAATTTTAAAGCAAGTTTTAATTCAAATATAAGAAAAAATAAAAATTTCCTGTACACTAAGGCTGAAAGGGTTAAATTGTCAAACGTCAAAGCTGGAAGATAAGAAATTTCAATATAACCTCAAAATTTCTTTTACTTAATTAATCACTTTATTTAATGAATATAATAATAATAATAATAATACATATTTTCGTCTTACTTTGCATTTCAAAATAAGCAATCAAAACATTCTCTGTTACGCCTTTGACATTATTGTCTTTACACCATGTGTCAAAATTTGCAAATTCTTTCTCATAAATCTCGCGCGATTTTTTAGGAAGTAGATTATTTCCTGTAGTCTGAGCTATATTACGTAGCTCAGGCGGAGTGCAACTGATTTCATCTTCCATGATTACACTAAATTCACTTAAATTTGTTCATAAATATTGAAATGACATGAACTTTCAAATAATAATTGAATGTGGTCAATTCAATGTTACCAACTACAACATTTCACTTACAAATTTCCCTAAATCAACTCGGTTTAATATTAACAGTTTTTTAAAAATATTTTAGTTTGTAGAAGGTGCAAAATATAAAAAATAGTATAAAGAACTCATTTTATAAGACTTTTTTTCGCACTTGTCAATTAGAAAACTCGCTGACGCTCGTTTTCTAAATTTTGACGCGTGCGAAAAAAACATGTCTTATAAAACACGTTCTTTAATATACTATTATGAACCTCTAAAATCAGCGAAACACTTAACTTCTGTAGAACGTTTAAATACAAAAATAGTAATCTTATTATCATTGTAAAATTCAACCTAATTTTATCGACTGTTAAATATTGTTCCTAGAAATCATGGTTATGTTATAAATTGGTATTTTATTTTGTAGTAAAATATACAGGTTGTTACATTTTCGGTATTTTTAAGGTATCTTGAGAAATATTAAAAATAAAACAACACCGTATGCACATTCCAAGTTTGCTAGTCACAAGAGGAATTTTCTATCATCTTTTGTTTTTGAGCTACAGGCTAAACTTGGTTTTCGCCGTCTAAATGCATTTTTTCCATATATATTTGAAGCAAATAAAACATAAAGTTCATTTTAAATATAAGTTTCTCTATCAACTTACTAAATGTTTTAACAAGTTAACACATTTTATTTTATCTGTTTGTCTAATCTGTTTTACTTCAAGTACCGGCGAGACGGAGTATTCGTTCCTGGACCGAATCATTCTGATGTAGACACAATCTTTTTCCGAATGACATCCTTTTACTACCATTGTAACCAAGTCGATATCTGAAAAAGTCTTGTCAGAAAAACTACCTTCTAAGGCGAAAAAGTACTTAGTAAAATTGTCCGAGAAATTGTAACTGGCACATTAACTGGCAGTACGAATGAATATCGTCAATTCTTTTAAACACTATAGTAGTGTAAAATGTACTATGTTATTTACACCACGAAACAATATTCTATTTGAATTTTTATACATCAATTCAATTATTTTAATAGTAATGTGAATAATGAAAGTTTCTTTTTGCTAAATTACATTAAAGTAAAATACTATTCTTATTATCGAATTATAGCACCTTCCTTAACCCTTTCGTGCTCGACGGTACTATAAAGTTCAGGTTATATTTTATTTAATTTGATTGACACTACGTGTTTTGTCGACTTCTGCCCATGGGTGCTTCGAAATAAATCATGGTCTATGGTGGCTTGTGACTTATGATGGCATTTGTTTTTGTCAGTCGAACTACTTTGTGAGTGCGTTGTTACGGTTGATTTTCTCTTCATTATTTATATTGTTACAAATTAGAAGACGATCGATTAAATATATATTTACATTGTGTCATGTTATTAGAACAATATTCAGGCCTACTCTATACCAAAATAGTTAATTTTTAACAACCGGTTGAACCGTTTTGTATTTTACAATGATATATCCATTAATTTTTTTGTCAAATGTATGTCAACATACTTGACTGGTGATTTTTTTTACAATTTGCTAAAAATTAACTACTGTGTTACAGAATAGGAACAACTATTTGTATAACAATTTAAGTATATTAGATTTAATAACTAAACAAAAATCACTAATGGAAGTTACTCGTATTCTCAATTGCAAAGTGATTTGATATCTGATATAAATGAGTGAGAAAGTATGATACTCGTATTGTATGTATTTACCGTATGTTGACAATATTGATTGCGCATAACAAGAAAATACGAATTTGGTGCATGTTTGTTGACCTTATGAAACCGACAAATTCGGTAGTTAAAAATCAAATAAATATAAGACAGAGATGAGACAGTTTTTCTTGAAACCGCTATATTTCTTAATTGTTGTTAGAAATGAGATGATAAAAACACATTCAAAACAAATATCCATATATTAACAGAATTTGAACCTCGAACCTTCAGTAATACGAAGCGTTATTACAGATCAAATTTGTCGTAATATCGGTACCCTTCCGGTCATATTATGAAATCTACATGAAATTCAATGTTATGTTGAAAATTGAATGCAAATTTCCATTAAATACGTTTTTGTATTCAACATGTGTCAGTTAGGATCAGTTCCTCATGGTGATTTGACATTTTGCCCTCGCTCTTCCGGATATGAGGTCAATGGTTGTGGTCAATATGCCGAAATGACATGAAAAATTATAAAACTCATCTTAGCTGAATTTTATATTTTGCAGGCAAGAAGAAAATTAACATATGTTTTTTCGACAACCAAGACAAAATGTCACTCCTTTTGTAGAGTATTGCTGCATACTGCTGTTCGACAGATGCATCCATGACCAGTCAGATTTAAGAGGTCAAATACTATATTAATACAATATTAATAAAACTTGAGGGGATGTTGATGTAAATTAGTCAAAATAGTTTGAGTGCCGATTCATAGATGGCGCTGTTATAATACATACATACATCGACTAAACTTCTTACTAATTTATTAAATATTCCTTATAAAATGTTAATTTTTTGAAACTTAGATCAACAATGACCTGAAAAATGATTGTTTTTGTCTCTTCTCGAATTCCAGATAAACTGTCTGGTTTTTACTAACAAGTCTTGACATACAGATCACTGGACAAACAAAACATCGTGATGTTTTCATTTAGATAATTATGATGTTTTTTGCTTTTACTGAAAAAGTAAGTAATATAATCAGCCGATTTAACATTTGTGTTGTTCATAAGCTGACCAGACGATATTCGGTTTCTGCACGCAACATAGGCGGGGGAACAAGATATTTAAGGATAATTCTTATATTTTTGCTTTGAAAACTTCAAAATGAGTGTTAAGCACGAATTTCCAGTTTACCTTGGACGCTTTTTCACATTCTTTCGCAGTGGAACGCGGGGATTTAAAACGGTTTGTGAGGGTATTACAGAGAAAGTTACATTGTGCTATATGTAGGGTCGTATATAACCTAAATGTACAATATAAAGACATTTATATCTTTCACAATAATAAGAATATCTAATAAAAGAACGTTTCAAAAGAACTTAAATGCTCGTAAGTGTACTTTAGATTCAAGATACAACATACTGAAATTGTGAAATCTAAACACAAGATATATTGTTCCGTTGTAGACTAATATGAATATGTATAATTCAATTGAAATTTTATATTAATATTTAAAAGGTTATTCTAATCAAAAGATTATTTTGCACGAATAATTTATAATTTTAATAATTTAAGGTTGAAATTATATTCTAACATGCAACAAAATATAATACCTACTCGTACATACATAGATAACGTGAGATAACCATTTCCTTAGTTTATTATTTTAAAACAAAAATTCTATTTTAGTTTATTTTTATTTGAAAAATCACTTTTATATATCAGTTGTAAATGATTGTTATATTTTTTTTTTCTAATACACCTGAGAGCCGTTTTAATAATCACTTTAAGACTTTTAAGTACCTTCATATTTACTGATGTAGTGTAGCGGATGGCGTCTCTATTTTATACGCTGAAGAAGAATCCCGGATGTTCCATGTACCTGTCTTTTCATCCCTCGTTCTCATTAATATGCAATGCAATGTAATAACCAAATGTTATAAAATAATATGTAATATGTAAAATATGTAATTGTCATTAATTATCATATCTTTATACTCATATACTGAATATGTAATGAAAAATCGTAATAAATATTATTATATTATTATTATTATAGTATCTTTATTTTAATTTAATGCTAGAGTGCTTGCTAAAGTGCTAAAGTTTAATTTTAATTTAAAGTGTTAAAGTGATGTTAAGTTTATTATGAAAACAGCGCCCTCAGTTCATTACAACCATAACCTGTCTCAACTTCTAGTAATCTGTTTTTCACAGACCTTCACAGTAAGCGAGGGTAACGTGGATTGAGAGTTTTGGATTTTCTTGACAACTTATAAAAGTCCACTAAATATATTTTATATATTCAACTGTTTTTATATTAATATTTTTTACCTTCCGTCAAAGCAAGGTATTGTTTTTGGTCAGTTTTTAATGAATAAGCACGTTTTAAGTTCCCTATAATACGATATTACTATTTCCACGATGATGTCTGTATATATGTATGGATGGATATATGTGTACTGATTCTTTCGGATCGGTTGACTCCAAATCTCCTTTCTAAAAATTATACTTTTTGCGTATTCCTAGAGTTTTCATTCATATTAAGAAGTCATTAGATTTTGCTTATAATTGGAACCGGAATCCGCATTTGCAGCTTTTACAGTTTTTCTTGAAAAACGCCGTTAAAAAACATTAAGAATGGTATAATCATGAAAACATGTACCATATTAAGAAAGTTCTGATGGCAGATGTGAGTGCCAAGCGCAATTGACAATAGGTGCATTCAATAAGCCCAGCAAAACAAGCAACCGGAAGTAAAATTTCTTGAACGACTTTGCTAGCTTAGCATTTGCTTGATTTGCTCGTAAGCATCCCAAGCTACATATTTCTCGCTTGTCTAGCTAAGTGTCAAATATAATGGCGGGGAATACAAATTATACATACATGTAGTTAATTTGAACTGTTTATATTTCTTTATATGATGTGAGCTTTTCAACCAGACTTTTAGAATTTTGTGATGGATGTTTATAACATTATTAAGTTTGGAATATTTTGTTATAGTCAATATAGCGTCTTCCAAATTAATCCTACCATCTGCAAATAAATGTATGAATTCATTTTCCATAAGTTCGCAGACCAAGAAAAGATATACGACAGATACACGATTACACAGTGTTATTTGACATCTATATAACTTTCTCGATAACAATTGTAGATGACAGTTCGTCATAATAGCTAGTAAATCGTTTAGCGAACTAAGCAACAAATCTCGTTTGCTTACCTAGAATTTGCTATATTTGCTTACTTCAATTAACGCACATAGTGTTTGTATTATAATTTTGCTGTAAATACAGAATCTCTTGCAAGAAATTTTCTGTACGGAATTTGTACAAATTGTATAGAATTGACAGAAGGTAATGTACTGGAAATATATAAAATTTTGAAAGAAATTTCCTGTATGGAATTTATACAAAATACACAGAACTGACGGAAGGTAATGTGCTGGCCACATCAGATTTTGTATTGTAATATTCAAAGCGATGATTCAGTTAATTAAATATGAAGAAATATTTTATGAAAAATTCATGGGCTTTACCGAGATTTGAACCCAGGACCTTCCTAATGACGATAGGATGAATTTTTCACAAAGATATTCTCCAAGTCCTTAGCTAAAATAGCAAATAATGCCGCTCATTTCTCATTGCATGTGGTTTTGTTCTGAGTTTTCAAAGTGAATTAAGTTATAATTGTTAATCTGAGATTGCCATAATTTCAGTTTAGTTTTATATCCGTCACTGTTTATTAATTGATTTATTATATGTATTGCACAGAGATGGACGTGTAGATTACTTCGCGTCGACAATGTAATAGTTTACGTGTCGATAATAACGTAAACATATTCCGAAGTATGAGTATAGACAATGTAGAGAATGTAGATCATAAAATTAGAAATTATTAATTGTAAAATATTATATTATTAAAAAATATATTTCCTCTGGTAACAATCGTCACTCATTATCTTCTTCTTATTCTTCTTCTTCTTCTTTTTCTTCTTCTTCTTCTTCTTCTTCTTATTATTATTATTATTATTATTATTATTATTATTATTATCATTATTATTATTATTATTATTATTATTATTATTATTATTATTATTATTAATATTATTATTATTATCATTATTATTATTATAAATAAAATAAATAAATATATCATCACGGCTTATTACCCATTGTTGCTTTGTACACAGATATAATATATATTATTATAATTATTATTATTATTATTATTATTATTATCAAAATTAAACTTAGTAGACGGTAAATGATGTAGAGAATGACAGAAGTGAAGGAATGCAAATCGCGCGACATTAAATGTGAAATGAAACTTGAGAACATAACCTCAAAAATTTCCCTAAAACAAAATCACCAAATCACTAAAATGGTGCAAATATCCCTGGTTTTGGGGATAAAATCTCTAATATGGCAACACTGAATTGAACATAATCTTACTTCACTGTTTAGTCATTTTTTTCTTACATTGCTTAAATTGTTTGTGTATGCATTGTCGACAAGTAGATGTAGACAATTAAAGTCGATGCGTAGACGACCATCTCTGTAAATGTACTGCATATTTAAAAGTGGTTTATTAGACTGATATCAATACGAAATAACATTTTTAATATCTTCAAATTTTTTGACACAACACCAGGAGTTTTATTTTCTAATAACATATTGTTTAAAATGTTTTTATAAAATGTATCAGGCAACTTTAAGATCTCATCCATTTTTTCTTTTCAACTTAAAGCTCAGCGTTACTTCGACGTCACTGTGAGTCTCCGGCCATGGCCCCACAGGCTCGAGACGTTATATACGGCCACATATCACGGTAAATGCTCTATATGTTTTGTTCCCAGCTTGGGCCGGTTCATTTGTGCACAACTATCCTTCACCCTGCCCTCCTTCATCCACACACCGCAAACAGTAACCTCCTCGCTGCTTAACATTAACGTAATCTGGGATCCGCCTAATGGGCGACACACTTTTTTATACGTAAGTATTATAGCGTTTTGTTTGCAAGGGTAATCCAGTGATTCATAAGTGGGCGTCATATATCGTGCAGCAAAAGAAATGTAAAACTTATTTTAAAAGTTCAAACCAGCTTTTCATTATTTAATTGTGTGGGTTGGATATTCATTTATTTTTGTAACACAAGAATGCAATGGGTAATTCGATGACTCATTTATGGGATTCATATATACATACATAATAAACATCCGAGAATATACTAACAAATATCTTTGTTATTAAGGAAGTTTTTTCTCAAATAATTAAATTTACTAGGTAGGTACACCTGGAGGCACGGCATACCTGTGTACAAAGGTGGTTAACATTACAGTTTATATTAATTTGTATTCCTACTCCCTATTTTTATGTAAATACATGGCAAAGGCATCAATATTAAGGTAAAATTAATAGAAGCAAGTGCGGCTAATGAATGACTTTGAATTTACTGCAAGTTTTCGAAACGAGCGCAACAATCTCCATAAATTGCATAGAATTTCAGAATCTCGTTTTCCACATGTAATACAATCATCCATAAAAATTAAGAAATACGAAATGCATTCTAAATTTTATCACAAATTATCATTATTTATTTTTAATGATTTTGCATGATATTTTTAAGAGATCATAATAATATTTCGTTCATGATGATACAAAAAATTTGTTTCAATTATATCCCAATCTCTTGCAGGCATTCTTTGAGTTTCAGAACATTTGTTTTCCGCACAATAATTGTAGAATAAGAAAGTACTTTCTAAAAATGTAAAAAAACAATAGGACTGAAATTAAGATCATCTAACTACTAATTACCTTTTAAATATCCATTGATTTAATTAAAATCAACTAAATTTGTTAATTTATTTATAGCTTAATCAACCCTGATTAATAGCTGTGTTCTGTACAAAACTTTAAATCTTATAGATCTGCAAAGCTGTAAAAAAACTTTCGTTGCGACTTTGTTCATTATTTACAGATTTCCAGATCTGTAAGACTTACAGTTTTGTATAGAATACGGCCGTAAAAGTAAATTCTACTAGTCACAGTTTATAAAATTTAGTTAAAGTAAAAATAATCAAAATTCTTGGTGAAAGACAAGATGTATGTCCATTAGAAAAAAGTCTAATATTTTCTGCACAAATATTAAATTTGTAGTAGAAAAATATTATTTATTTACACAATAAAAAAATAATTCACGATTTTCACTTTGTGATCTGTGATTTTTAACTATTTATTTATATTTTTAAATGTACCGTCTTTTATGTATCTACGCTTATCCACATGTGTATATTTTCCTTCAACTGGACCTCTGTAAGTTTCATGTTATAAGTTGTTTGTAATCTAGATTTTTGTAATTTATTTGTTTTCTCATGTACTATTTCACTCTGTATATATATATACAGGGTGTCTTGGAAATAGTGGGACATGGCTTAACCACAGATTCCTGGGACCAAAATAAGACGATTTAACTAAACTTACCTATATCCGACTGTGCACCGTTTAGCCAGTATTCTGCTTTAAAGTCGTTCTAAAAAAAATTAATATTGCTTATAATAACAAAACGCTTTATTCGATTTGTATGAAATTTGGTATGGCAATCCATATGAATATAATTCATCTTTTAAGATGGTATTTCCTATTGTTAGTGAACCACTAGTGTATGAAACTTGGGTGTCGCGACCATGATTAAACCATAACTTTTTAATGGCAATGCCAATAATGTAAATTTACTGTTTTTCAGAAAGATACAATCAATAGTAAACTTTCGTGTCTCTGCGTAAGCTATGATATCTGTAACGATTTAGTCAGAAGAAAATAAAATCTAATTGCATGCGCCGTGTAATTTTTAAAATAAATTTTATCTAGCAGTCTATCCAAATGTCAAACTACTAATTTTTAATGACAAAAACAATTGTTTATGAGTTGTCAATTTTCTAAAGTTGTTTAGGAGTGAGCTAACATTATTTAATCGTCTTATTATAATAAAAGCAGTAAAATACTATAAGGCCGAACAAACGGATATGTTACTATTTTTAAAATATGGCAAAAGAAATTTTTGACAACCCATAAACAATTGTTACTGTCATTAAAAATTAGTTGTTTGACATTTGGAAAGACTGCTAGATAAAATTTATTTTAAAAATTACACGGCGCAATCACTTACATTTTATTTTTTTCTAACTAAATCGTTACGGATATCATAACATACGCAGAGACACGAAAGTTTACTATTGAATGTATCTTTCTGAAAAATAATAAATTTACATTATTGGCGTTGCCTTTAAAAAGTTATGGTCTATTCATGGTCGCGACATCCAAGTTTCATACACTAGTGGTTTACTAACAATAACAAATACCATCTTAAAAGATGAATTAGATTCATATGGATTGTCATACCAAATTTCATTCAAATCGAACAAAGCATTTCGTTATTATAAACAGAACTAATTTTTTTTAGAAGCACTTTGAAGCAGAATACTGGCTAAACGGTGCACTGTCGGATATAGGTAAGTTTAGTTAAATCGTCTTATTTTGGACCCAGGCATCTGTGGTTAAGCCATGTCCCCCTATTTCCAAGACACCCTGTATATATATATATATATATATATATATATATATATATATATATATATATATATATATATATATATTGTAGAGCCCTGAAGAAGACCATTGTATAGTCGAAACATCGGCGAGAATAAAATTGTAATATTGACTGCTAGTCCGAAACTTTATTAATTCCATCTCTTAACACAGTCGAACATCGTTTTTTGAATTGGACAATAAATAAAAATTAACCTTTAAACACAATTTTAAATTTTTTATTTTATTAAATAAATAAAGTAAACTCACACTATGTACACTGTAAAACGGTTAGGTTAGGTTATGTAAAATTTGATTTTACTCTGAAAATAATTAGTCTTATAATGCAAATAATATTTTTAATCTAGTGCTTTGATACCGTGGGTATACTGCTAATAGTGAACAAGTTAAAAAATGTATTTTGTGAGAAATTGCAATTAAATATTTGCCGTAACTAAAAAAATCAAGGTTTAAATGTTTCCTTCATTTTCTAATATTTTTCCTTTCTTAGTAGTCATTACTTTTTATGTTTTATAACAATTTTTTGTAGGGTAAAGAAATTTGGAAGGAGGGGTGGGTTTTGATTTGGTCACTAATATATTTTGAATATAATTCAACTTGCTCACTTTTTACGGCCTGTTACATAGTCTATTTGTCAAGTAATAACACTGGCTCTGACAGAAATAAAATTGGTTTTGCACTTGCCGTAAAGAGATAAATAAGGAATGCAGACAGATAACGTTGTGGAAAGAGAATTTATTCAGCTACAGTATTTAATATAAAACGCTCGTGAACATTACTAAAGACATATATACGTCGAATACCTCATATTCAAATAACAGAACACATGTTGTATTGTTATTTATAAGTTACTTTTAAGTATTTCGATATGTTTCTATTATTTTTAACGTAGATTTACGTACAAAACGAAAATGTTTTTTTCTCTTAAGGGTGTCCTAGCCATATTGGGCTGAGCGATTTGTAACAAATAATGAAATAAGCAAAAATCTATATGAATAATAAATAAAAACACATATTTAACAATTTAACAATGGATAAATGATAATAACTAGGGTGTCCGGACCACTTTCGGCCACTTAGGCATTACCTACGGGCGCCAATAA
>OY720451.1:23448823-23545296 GCA_963082715.1 Harpalus rubripes
AATTGGTTCTATAAAGAGTTTGTGCCGAGTGTAGTTTAAGATGAGAACTAAGTTAAAATAAATTAAAACAAAAAGCGATTCTTACAGTATATAACGCTTCTGATCATTTCATCATAGATGAGAAACTTTCGAGTGACGATAACCAGATTAGTGGCTTATTCTTTCCACTAAATATTACAAATTTTAACCAGCCTATGGATGAAAACGTACAACAAAACGTGAAAATTTGTAAAAAAATGCTTCAAAAGGTTTTAACTCTAGAAAATACATTACTCAATGCTCGTTAAAAGATACTGTTTTTGCAATTGTTAAATGCTGGGTTCAAGTATCTGTCAAGCTGATTAAAAAGTCGTGGTATAAGTTGATCAGAAGATGATAGTGACTGGGAAGATGATGGTGTTACTTTACACTTTACAGCATTTGATCAAATAAAAACAAGAACTTGTAAATATGATTAATAGAATCAGGGTCGCAAGTGCACCTATCGATGAAACATATGCTTAAATTTGACTACGTTAGAAGTAAAATTTTATCATAGAGGAGGCTGGTTAGGGTCTTGATTCCCGGGCCGGTCTAAAGAGCCAGTTCGTCCCTGAGCCTTACATCATTAAAGTACTTATTAGTTATTAACACTAAAAGCAATGTTTCATTCCGGTGATTTTTGAATGCATTCGAATATAAAGTATAATGGATCCAACATACAAAAGGCAATTAATCCCGTCTCTTAGCAAATTTTGGATAAAATAAATAATGATGGTGGTCAGTTCAACATTAAGGATCAATAATTTAGCAAGATTTAGTACGTACATAATAAATGTTTTCGTAAATTAAGCCGAGATATCTACATAGCTGACGTCACTAATGTATCAGATCCAGGGGTGGGCTGGGAATTCGAAACGTCCTGGGAAATTGAAGCAGTAGCGGACCAAAAAACTCGGCTAGTCCCTAGTTCGTGAAGCTTATTATAAGCGGCCACCATCGGCCCACAGGGACACGTCTTAAACGTCCAGATCAGGTCTATTCTTTAGTGAAGCTTCTAAGAATGCGGAAAATAAAAATTATATAGAAAGTGTTGGTTTGTATGTTGCTGGGTGCATCATTTTATTTATGACTCAAGTAAAGGTGAAATGATGATTGATATGTTGATAAGATACTGTTCCATATGTTTGCTCATGAACGGGTCTAGATATAAAACAAAACAAAATATATTAAGCACAAATATCTATATTTTGTTTAAGGTATATTTAGAGAAATATTCAAACCAAAATTTACCTAGTCATTTTGAAAACGGCTAGGTGTTTTATAGAAATACAGATTTTACAATTTGCCTCGGACATAATATGTCATATATCATGTCATTTATTGCTGCCAGTGAAACCAAAAGTGAAATTCAGGATATTTTTATATCTAAAAGTGTCATTAAAAATCACCCACAACTTTGTAATTTATCTACAAGTCTAAAGTAAATAATAATGAAAATAGCCATTTGACTTTACGAGTATATTTCATTCACCTTGCATGCTGTGGCGGATTTTTTTTGTATTTTATAAACGAGGGTAAATCAGTAATTAGGTCACAAATTTATGTGAAAATTTTGAAAGTAGCAGTGAGTTATTTCCACCTCGAATCAGGATGAGTCGTCAAGGAAACATTGCCTCTACAACTCGAACGCCATGTGAATTTTTTATGGGTATATCTCAAGGCATATGTTTATAAACACCGCCCTACAACCCTGCTTCAGCTGATGAATCTTATTCGGCAGGAATGTTGGATACCTGTAGAGAGGAGCTCCAAATTTTTTTTTTATCTATTAGCAATAGTTTTTATTTTATTCGCCTTCAAAAAATCTTATGTGGCCAGCACATTACCTTCCGTCAGTTCCATGTATTTTGTACAAATTTCGTACATATAGTTCTTTGCATTCTATTTCTTGTACATTACCTGCCGGCAGTTGTAGTTGTTTTATACAAATTCCATACAGAAAGTTCTTATATTTCCAGTAAAATTATAACACAAACATACTCTGTCAATTGCACTTGACACTGACATCTGTCAATCAGAATTTTCTTAATATAGTAGCTGTTTTCATAGTTATACCATAGCTGGCTAATATATGAAATTTAATTTCTTTATAATATTTAACTCAATACCCATTTAATATGAAGTATAAAATGCAGTCAAATCGTATAGAGAATAAAATATTCTTTAATATTTATTATAACTTTAAATATGAAAAAATGTTATATATCATTGTTTTTTCAAAAAAATTGTTAAAATCTTCAAATATGGGTACTTCCTGTTGATCAATTATAACAATCTAATCAGCTCTTCAAATGTATGTACCGAAGAGAAATACGAAAGAATTATAATTTATGGAATTGTAGTATTAGAGTTATCGCAGAGCAAACTTTTATCACACACACACACACACACACACACACACACACGCACACACTCACACACACGCACACACTCACACACACACACACATACACACACACACACAGCGTAAAAATAGTACCTAATATCGTATTATAGAGACCCTAAAACGTGCTTATTCATTAAAAACTCACCACCAAATTTTTTGACCAAAGACAATACCTTCCTTACCTAAAGGTGACGGAAGGTAAAAACGAACCCGAATGTTGGAACGTGTAGAGACCAGGTTCAAAAATCGGTTGCATCAGTTCATAGAGAACGGTGCCCAGCACCTTCAAGCTGTTTTGTTTAAAACACCATGATTTAAAACTTGAAATTATGTTCTTTCATAATCCAAAAATAAATTTTGACTATCAGCAATACTTATTATTTCATTCGCCTTTAAAAAGAAAGTTTCCCACCCTGTACTATGTAGAAATACAATTTCCATAATCATACACTGATAATGCCAAAGTATTTTCAGACCATAATTACCTAATAATGATATTTTATGTCCATTTTAGCACTTCACACAAATCTCCATCATAAGATCATAGCTGCGTAATAGGCTCCTCATTATACGCCCTCGTCATAACAATCTCAACCATAAACCATCCAGTTCCTCATAACCTCTTCTTCCACATAAACATCAATTACGTCGGTCACTCCTCCTGCGCCGGATAATCCGTCGCGTGGTGACGACATTCCCTATCCGACGATGCTAGCGCTAGACAGGCCTAGCGGCCGTCTAATTAATGACAGCAGAACACAGAATTGAAATCCGAAGCCGCGCATTTGGCGGCAGGTGAACTAATGCCATGTAATCCGAGATACGCCGTGCGAATAATTATTCAGCAGAGTTATACCGGATGTTTGTCAGCGGAGATTTCGAATATTAATGAAAGTATAAATGGATTATTTTTGTTGAACGAATTGAATTACTTTGTGTGGGTTTTAGTCGTGGATGTTATTTATTGCGAGTTTTGTTTCCTTTTCCTATATTTTTGTGTTTTGTAGCGCATAATAAATTTGTACGTGGTGAGTGAATTTTATCTATTTTTTTATGGTTTCGCAACTTTTTATGCTTTATACCACTATTTATACCACCAACCTGTCTAAAAGTACATACAAAGATATTGGAATATTTTAAATAAATACACATTTATAATACTAACTCATTCACAATGATGTCCGTGTTTTATAAATTTATTCAATCCTGTGCCCTGGTCATAAAAATAATCAAAATATAAAATCCTACAAAAGTAACTTACTATTTAAACAATTAACTTACCAGGTTAATTATTCAGAATTTTCTTTTAAGTTTTTGTAATTTTTTCTTCAATAAAAATTCATTTGAAGCATATCGTTGAATGTGTAATTTTATGCAGATTTCAAATATATAAAAATATATACGGAGTCGTATTTGAAATATGAAAGGTAATATCACTTCCGTTTAAACCGGCAGCGCTTCCATCATGTCAAATACTATGATGTGTGAACCCTTAAGCCTAGTTTACAAATATATAGAGAAAATTAATACATATTTATACACCGAGTGAGTTAAGATAATGCATATTACGAGCCCGTTGGGCGAGTGGGTTAGGTTCTGAGTGAATAAATATTATTAACTCGCGTAGTTTCTACAATATTTTATTCAATTTTGACAAAATGATAATAAAAATCATTATAATATGTAATTTTGAGAAAATAATTTTTTTTATTAATTAGTATGCCAAGCCCATGACAATCGGGATTGACAGAAGTCAAGTCGTTTGTTTTTAAATTATAAAGCTTTATTTTCGGTCATTTGTGTCGTGGAAAATAATGAAAATAGCTGATCTAACTGATATATACTTGAGAAAATGTTATTTTCGTGCCAGATGTTATATTAAATACATTATTTGTTACAGAGTGAGTTAAAATCCTGTGACTTAAATTTTTTTGAATTCACTATCAAATAAAATATTATTTATAGTTGTTGCTATGGAGTTAATAATAATAATAATTAAATATAAATAAAAAAAGGTTATTTTGAGTGGCCCGTTTTTCAGTGTTACCCGGTATAAAACAATTTAAATTATACTATTGGAGAGGTGAATTAATGGAGAACCAGTCCTTGAAGAGCAAATTATTTATTGATACATTACTCTTCAAGGACTGGTTCTCCATTAATTCATCTCTCCAAATCTATATCAACAGTCGATTAAAATTTACTGCAATTAAATTATACTGTTTATTCATATTAAATTGAAATAAGTACTGTTATGAATGCATGCAATTTAAAATATTATAATGAAACCAATGCCCATTTTATTGTAATTAAAGCCCCATGAAAAATTAAATGCGTTATGATTCTAATTACATGCAGCGAAAATAATACGAGTAGATACGTTACCGAGTTATCTGCATAGGACTCAAAAAGCTTTTGGTTCGGTCCTGGTAACAATGGTAACTGAGCTCTCTCTGTTATGTATCTGATACTTTACCATGTTATATAACTTCGAAATGTCTGTGAGCTCTCTTTGATATGTATTCAGATTACGAATATGTTTGTGTGCTGGGTAATATGTTAATTTTCTGATATGGAAAATCATTTAGATTATTATATTATACATTAAATTGAAAAGTAACAACGATTAAATTAAAAATAATCATGTTATATATGTTAAAAAAGTTAATATGTACGAAATAATGTAAAATAAATACAGCAAATTATCGTGCACTAAATACATAAAGTTTACCAGGTCAGTTAATAAGTGAAGTTAGAAGATGTGAAAGAATCATTAGGGCGTTTCACTACTTCAGGAATAAAATGAAATGGTAAAGTCGTATTTTAGTTTTTATTGTATAGTTAGAAATCAAGTTCTACATTTAGGATACAATTTTTTAGCATTATTGTTTCATTATTAATCAACCTTAATAATATATTTGATAGTAAATTAACTACTAATTATAAGAAGCATTTAGTAGTTCAACCTTTTCCTTTTTGGGAACTACTTTTTTATGTAAACTTATTCTATCATAAATTATTTAGTTTTTAGAAAATTTTTAATATTAAAATTTTCTGTTTTATTGGACTGAAATTAAAATCGACTAGGAATCGGTTCGACCGATGGGTTAAACCCCACTGAAATATAATAAATAATAAAGAAGTTCGTTGTGGAATTTTCATCAAAAATACTATAATACGAGGTAGCGTCAAAAAATACCCGGAATCGTTTCCTAAAGCCAAGCAGGTGATATTTGCAGGAAACTTTATTTTTCTTGGGTTGAAAACCACCACTAGAGAAATGTCGTCTTCAGAGCAGCGTGCAAATATTAAATTCTGTGTTCCTTCAACGCCTACAAGACGATATGAGATGAAAACGTCCTGAGAATTGACAACACTTCGGTACATCGTTCCCTGATGGTGAAAACTTACCTCGCTAAGAACAATGTCATCACTCTGGAATACCCCTCCCATTTTCCCAACCTTGCACCCGCCTGATTTTACCTATTCCCACGGCTAAAAATGAGATTGAAGGGATAACGTTTAACTAATCTAGCAGACGTGGTGGAAAATGTGCCGAGGCAGCTGAAGTCACGTTCAGAAATGGTTTCCAGGAGTGTTTTTAACAGTTGTGCAAACACTGGAACAAGTGTGTATATGAAGGAGGTGTGTACGTTAAAAAAAATAATGTAAAAATGTTGTACTTTTTTCAATAAAATTTTATTGTTTAATTCCGAGAACATTTTGACGGTACCTCGTATAAGCACTAAACAGTTTTTTTTTTGTGAAAATACAGAATTATCCGTTTTTTATATTATATGGCATATTTCTCCATTTCTTATAAAGTATTATATGGTGTCTACTGCCTAGTGTCATATAGACGTGATTCGGCATAATCTACAGATCTCTTACAAAGTTGTTATTGAAAAAATTAAATAAACAGATATCTAGTACGTATCCTGAACCAAGATTCATTTAATAGAAATGGAAAGAAAGTATCCTTGCATTTACAATTTACTTAAGACATTATACGCAATATTTGTTATAATATTAAAAAATCTGATGCAGCCAACACAATACCTCCCGCCATTTACAGTCCGAGTCACAGAAAAGATTAAGTTAATCCTTATTTTTGGATTAGCAAATTTTACTCTAATTTTGACAGTTTATTTCTTAAAATATAGTCTAATCTAATCCAAGTAACTACCTTTTTTAAACCCCTCAACAGGATTAAACCCCAATTACAGAGTGGGTTCATATGCTCACACATTCATGCTTTAGTGGGATTCGCACGAGAACCCCGAGAGCACTCACAACATGAGACGTTGCTGTAACCATTGAGCCACCGGAGCTATAATAAAATCAATATTAAATTTTAAATACCGGGATAGAATAGAATTCACTAATCTAAAAATGAGGATTAGCTTAAACATTTTTGTGAATCGTTAATTTTTATTAATCTAAATACATACCTACATATTTACTTATGCTGGAAACAGTATTGAATTCCTTTTCTATTGTTCTATTTACTTTTTTTTAAATACGTTACTGATATTATTTAGAAATGATTAGTTCTTTGATAGTGATATTTATCTGTCAGTTACATATACTTGAATAACTGCGTTGTGTTTGTTTAAAGCGTAGGCTTTGGGATTTAAATTATAGATAATTTTATAAATTTATCCCTAAAATATATAGAAATTGTATTAATGCAAATCTATAAAAAATTTAATAATCTTTCATTTTTATAATAACATTAATCTTGAAAAAATAACATTTAAAGGTATTTTTCGAAGAAAAACTATTTTGAGCTAGTAAAGTGCTATTTCCGGTTATCCGATTTTCACCAAAATCTAATGGGTTCTTTCCATTGCAGAAAAAGTTTGAAATACAAAGTTTAAAAATTTTCTGAGTGATAGTATTTGAGTTAGAGTGGAGGATCCACACATACGTACACACACGTAGACACAGACATCATCGTGAAAATGTTAAAATTGGATTCTAGGGACCTTAAAACGTGGTCATTTACCAAAATCCCAATATACGATTTTCAGAACGATCCCTATACCTCCCTTACAAGGGTAGCGGGAGGTAAAAAATGAAGGATATATTTTTGGGGAGATATTTCACGAAACTTAATTCCTTAGGTATAATATTTTCATGCCAAAATTTAACGCTTGAAGTTGGGTTATAGCCCTCATTTATAACTTCCTGTTTCATTATCGACAGTAATATTTGTTGAGGCTTGAAAAAGAGAGTAAACTTTTAATCATGAATTCAAATTTCAAAAAGTGATTTAAAATTTCACACCATAGAACGTATTTAATTATCCAAAAACGTCACAAAAAACTTTAATTTAATTAAACACAAGCACTTTCTTCCATAATGAGACTAACAGTCCCTTTATTTCCGCAGACATTTTTAATTAGCTCCTTTGTTTGAATTTAGCGCGCGAAATGAGGGTAGTAGGCCATGGAAGGAAGAAACAAGCTTATTATAATACAGAGCGGTTGGGTATGCACGTAACCTAACGTATGTAGGTAACGTATGCGGTGTGGGACATGCGACGTCAGCGATGGTAATGGCAGAATGCTGCCCGTGGTGGCATTAACATAATACTAGAACAACATGTGAAACACACTGGATTATATAACTATTGATTCGACAAATAAACGAGAATAGTGGTCGCTACTTGCTTCTGTTCTGCTTATCCGATGCGCCAATGCCAACTTGAATAATTCGATGCACTTGTTTATTGCGATCACGATTTTATTACTCAAGGAATATCTCTCAACAGAAAACACGTAACAGAGAGGGAAAAAATAGTAAATAAGGATGAAGCTATTTGCATATACAGTATGCGCGAAAAATAGGGTATTTGCATACAAATACAAAAGGATTCTAGAAGATTACATATCTACTTTATTATTAAGTTATCCTAATCTAAACAAACATAACGTTAGCTAATCAAGGTGATTCTAAAGTATTGCAGGTGCAAATATTCAAATACATGCAATTACTGTGTAAGGAAATTGTGTTTTTCTAACAATAATTGGACTTGAAAATAATGTAGGTTCAATGATTAGCGTATTCGTCTTTAAGTAAAAGGAGTCGCTGGTCCAAATTCTGCACCAAATAATTGTTATCTGGTGGTAAAATAGAACACTAAAAATCCGGATCACGTAATCCTCAATTATAAATCAGTATTGTTATTAGTCGTCGGCGAATTGTTCGTATAGATGGATTAGACTAGACTCATCAGATCACAAGTCAATATTACAACGCTATGTTTGGCATTGTAAGCTGCCAGAAATTTGTTGCTGCAGGACGTGCGGAGGATGCTGTGATCGTCGACAAAAGTTGTAAAGTAGCTTCTGGATAGGCTTTAGATATTTGATTACCGTAAACCACTAAGCAAACTCTCTATGCATCTGACCTTGTTCCCAGCTTTCTACAAAAGCTTTATGTAGACATATTACTAAATACTAAATGTTTCGGTTTCAAATATAAATCCGACGGAATACGTAAGAAAACACGATGGTCAGCAATAAGAAATTTTAAAGTAAAAGATTTTATAACTAAAATTAATAATATTTGAAAAAAATTGTTACCCAAGTGAAAAAAATTAATGATGAAAACGTTGAAAAATAAAACTCTAGGAGTAGTCGACTACTACAAGTTGCCTTCTAATTCTAAAGGTTTATACACATTTATGTTCCGCAAAAATACTTTTTCTGTCAATGGCTGTGGGGAAGGTCATTGCATAGAATTATGTCAATTTCGTTATGTATCTAATGCAAGTCTGTACTTCTGTTTTTTCTCCAGTCCTGATGATGTTTTTTTTTTTAAACACAAACTGGCTGAGATTATATTCTACTCCTATTAAATAATCCAATTAGACGTGAAGAAAAATTTTTATTTTTCAACCCTTTCATAAAATTAATAACACATACGCAGTGGCGGATTTAGAAAATTTTAATAGGGGAGCACTATATTCGGAAAAACAAATTTTAAATATATAGGGTGAGATCCCCCCCTGCCCCGTTACTTTTGTATCATAAGTAATACAAAAAAAATTGCTCATAAGAAAGTTTTATTATTGGAAATATACTATTTGATGGCAGATGTAGACATTTTTTATAAAGTCAGAACTTTTATTTTTTTAAAAACAACCTATAATTGTTTTATTAAAATATAAACCGCCATTTTTTGTCTTTTTAATCATCTATTACTTTTTATTAATGTATTTGAAAGAATTCGAGAAGAATAACAAGTAAATGAATTTGAGAAATATGATAAATAATGTTTATTTCAATATTCTAAGTAGCTATGTAAAATAACCGCCCAGCCCCCTCTAAATCTGCCACTGCACATACCTACGGAAAATAAATTTAGTAACTATTACAAAAGTGTTCAAATCTCTTTTTTGCTGTATAAGAGTTTGCTTATAATCGTTAGCAACGATGAAATTCAAAACATGGCACAAAAACACATTTTTTTTCTCCACATTTTTTGATTTAATTATTTGAGATATGTATATAGATTTTAAAATTTTTAACTTTATGTAACATAGCGGTCCAGGGAGCGGTCCCTTTGCAAGTTGCAACGTGTTATAAACAAATTGCGTACCACGCTTAAATAGTGTACAGTAAAACATTTAGTGTTGTTAATGCAGGAAATGTGGAAAAACTGGCAGTTATATGTGACTAAGAGAAAAGTTCTATAGACAAATCCGACCAAATGGCTTGTTATAATAGCGCTCCTCGTAAAACAGTTAAATGGTATCGAAATATTGCACTTGAACTGCTTCTCGGCACTGCTATTGTAAATGCGCATTTCCTGTATAAAAACATCAAACAAACAAGCATATCGATACAAAATTTCAGAAGGAGCATTATATCAGATCTTCTCTTCAATAACAATAATACAGAAAACAATTTAGACGTAGAAGAACAGAATGAAGAACCATCAACAAGTAAAAGGAGAAGGCTAAACACTCATATTCTAAAGAAGATGGAAGGGAAATCTCATAATGTCAGAAAATACTGCAAAGGATGCTATGAGAAAAAAATCGCAGGGTCTGCTTTCGAAAAATAAGTTTCTGAAAGCCACGACCTATTACAATTCTTGTAATGGACAGCCACACTTTTGTTTTAATTGTTTTGAACAATGGCATTCATATTTTGTTAATGAATATCATTTGTAGAATACTGTTAATTTAATAAATAATAAAAACCTAATAAAAACGACCTAATTTTTTTTTCCAAAAAACTTTTGTATGTCTGTTGAACACAACACTCTGGCGGTCCGCCCTACGCATGAAACTACTACTATTAGCGGACCGCAACGTTAGACAGGCAGTATATATCTAGTGTATGAAGAGCGGTCCGTACGGACCGCCCTGGCCTACTGGGACTTTTCAAAAACCGCCGTGGCGCTCAACGTTTTAAGTATAAGTAAGGGTAGTTTCTAAATAATTTGCAACCTATTAAAGTAAATCATTATGAGCATACATTGAATCTATAGCGTGACGTGATAGTTTCTATTTCTATACACAAATCTTGATATGTGTATAATATAAGTTTAAACCCTGTAATAGTTACCATGTCAAGGACATTGACATGTAAATTAGAAATTAGTATCCATATCCATAATGTAAGTCATAATTTAATCATTTGAGATAGAAACATATTTCATGTTTCATTATGCCAGCGTTACTTCTTATTTTCTTTATAATTCTACAAAAAAGTTATACTATGCAAGGTTAGAATTTATTTGTTTTTTACCTTCCGTCACCTTTGGGTAATATAACTGCGTCTGCTGATGCGAATTGCCTATGTGCTAGTTGATATACGTAAGTATAAATTACAACCATGTTTCTCTATTAGTTTTTTAATAATTGAATATAGCAAACATTTAAAAAAACAATCATCAAAATCAGATCTGTTTTTGTGAGTTAAGAAATTTTAACGATTTTTTCGCTTCATTGACTCGACTATAAAGTTATTTTACTCTATTGCTTTTAATAGTAAAAACTTTCAATTTATTTACGAGTTACGAGTATACAATTTGAGAAGGATTCAAACGTCAAACTTCAAAAAGATTATGTGTAAGGTGTAAAGTAGTAGAGCTATTAAAAGTTTGGGACCTCGTATGAAACCCTCGCATAAACAGCAAAAGGAAAGCACTAAAACGTAGTTCACTTCCGGCCATAAGTTTTCACGAATTTTTGCATTCAGTGTTGCCCATAAAAGCAGTTTACGAGTTTTATTTTACAATAATTTTATTTTACTCAATTTTTAACGACTCTACCAATTGTAAGATAAAGAAAACAAACTTTCAATGAAATATAATTACAAGTTAGTAGAAACTAAAAGGCAGCAGTAAGCATTTATATTAATTGGAAAGGAACCGCAAATCAAAGTTAAGTACGGAAGCGCGCATTTAAAGGATTGGATTGGAACCCAAAATAGGAAGTAAAAATCTAGTCTTAGTTACAGGTCCTGCAACGGAAAACAACTGTCTAGACATAATAAATTCTAGAAAGAAGCAACAACAAAATAAAATAAAAATAATTTCATTGGATTAAAACCAAATCAAGAATTTACATTTAATTATCTAATCCAGCGGTATTCAAACAGGAGTCGCGACCCTGAATGGGGTCGCGGAAAAGTTTGCTGGGGTCGCGGGACATACGAAAGAAAATGACGAATAATGATTGTTTTCTCAAAATTTAATAGATTTTAATAATTAAAATTAAAGGTTTAATTTTAAATACGTTAAACTTGATTTCTCATTTGTTAGTGTTTTTTAAAAATTTTATTCGTTTTCTTTAATCGTGTGCCGTAATATATTTTTTATAATACCATACTGTTAAACGTGCTTTAGCAGTACTCTATGCTCAACATGCGGCAAAACAGCCACGGCCGTTATTTTTTATTACAGTAGAATTGTTAAAAATCAAGTGTTCCTAAAAAAGTCGCAGCATCATGAAGTGTGCCATGAAGAGCTGTCACCTGTCAATATGCCATAGAAAATAGAATTTTCAGAAGATATTTAATGCTATTATGAAAAATACTGAACGTCACACGGCCGATATACAAATAACAGACAAGATTGATTATAAAATCCCGGCTACCGCCTCGATTTTACAATATTTAACCTCATCTGTTATTTGCTTCATATCAGCCGTATGACGTTAATAATTATTTCAAATTTTTCACTAACCAATAAAGAAAATTTGGCTGAAATCTCTTTCGATGCAATTTTATAAAAATATTTGTTGAGATTTCGGAACGAATTCCCAAAATTATCGAATATGGCACTGAAATTTTTGTTGTACTTTGCATCATCTTATATGTATGTGTGAACATGGGTTTGTCAGAACTAATTTATTTAAAATATAAAAATAGTAACACATTAGATGTAAAATCTCTCCTCAGACTCAAATTAAGTTTAATATAGCCAAATATAACAACTGAATAAAAAAAACCAGCTCATCATTCGCAATAAACTTTTAGTTTTGTTATTCGTATATTTATATGTATCATGTATTTAAATTTGTTATATTTTTTGTGAAAACGTTTGTATGAATTTTGTAGAAATATGTTGTTTTTTAAAAAAAATTTGAATCTGTCTATTATCAGCTTACTTTAAAACTTAAGTAATTGTACTCAAAACTATAATGTTTGAGTCGCTACATGTCAACGTCCTCAATTTGGAGTCGCACTATTAAAAAGTTTAAATACCATTGATCTAATCCGAACAGTTTAGGGATATTCAGAACAAATTCCAAACATGAAGGAAATACAAATTATCCTATAAGCATTTATACACAAATGTTGTATTCTGAGTGTAGCATGTATGACTTGTGTATTATTTGTAGGTATTTACTTTTTTTAATGTCCCTAAAGAATAATGCTTTCCATAAATTTGTGAGAAAAATGAATTTAAAAAAAAATTGTGAGCTACAAATTTGTAATTCTGTTACTATTATACATAATAGCAGTAGTATTAACTTCATTAACTTAACTTGTCACTATTTCTCACTAAACGTAACTAAAAATACACTGAAATTTCCAATATCGTCTTAAAATCGTAAATAGAGATATAAAAATATAATTCGTTATGTTGAAGACATAAAGGTATAAAGACTTTACAGTTCAGATTTTTATCGTTTTATCCATATTAATAAAGCTGAAATGATATCGAGATCTCTGTAACACTATCATATCTAAATTGATCAAATAATTTTCAAAAACCCATTTTCAATTACAAGTGACGTACCTACCTTAAATTTCAATGCTACATAAAAAAGTTTTTTAGAAAAGTTGTTTAGAATTTAAATTGAAACAGGCAGTTTCAAAACTGCGCAGATTGTTAATTGTTCATTTCTTGGTTAAATTTGAACAATAAACACATATTTTTTGTTTATTCATGGTACAATTCGCTGATATTCTTTTTTTGAAAGTAAAGACCCCTGTATATTATAATGAAGTACGCGGGCACATTATTGTAACACCATTAGAAGTCAACCGAGTAGTAGACGAGGAAACAACAGTATTATGAGCTATCCATTTCACATTTGGAATATTATAGCACTTCTATACGATTTCTTCAAGAACGATTAAAGGAGAACTGATTGCAGCTTATCCATTTATCATTATATGTTTCGTAAAAATCTATGTTTTAAAGTCAATTTATGTTCATTGAAAATAAAGAAGATGTATTGTTGGATGGAAAGAACGCTTATTAGTACATCCTCCGTAAATTATATCTAATCCATATTACGTAATGAAAATTTAATTATACTTCATCAGAATTTTTCCCTAGACTTCAAAGCTCAGCTGTTCAGCTTTTTCCGTCGAGTGATATGGATTTTGTTGCAGCTTTGTAACGAAAAAAAGCTTTTACGATCATACGCCCAACTTTTATTACTTCCATACTTACGCCTGAAAGGATTATAGAGTAATATAATTACTGAGATGGGGCACATGTAAATTCAACACTTATTTTTGTTGCTCTAAAATATTTTCTATTATTCACACGTAAAGATAACCTTATGTTACGTGGTTACAATTCACGAGAGAAAAAAAAACTGGACGGAATATATTTTTCATGTTAAAAGTTTTTTATAAATGACTGTTTAATACTAAAGTTGAGAATAGCTATTTTGGATCGCGCATATATTTTTAGTTTTAAATGGAATTGAAAACTAAAGTTGATTTTAACTAAAAAGAAGATAACACTCTGATAACGTCAATTATGACGTTTACACTGATTGTCCAATATTTAGCGACAGTGATAAGTAATAAACAAGATATATAAAAGTCTGATGTGGCCAGCACATAACCTCTTGCCAGATATTTTACCTGTTTGTACGCATAAAAGAAAAAATATTTTTAAATACAAATACATACACTATTATTCACGAAAGATGACTATTCAATGTCATTTGTTCGAAGAAAGAATACACATCATTTTATAGCAGTAGCTTAGCAACATTTTGTGTTAGAAAGAGAAAGATTATTTGACATATGTCTATTTAATTTATGTGGTGTGACAGATATACGTAAATAGTGGCATTACTTTCTAACACACTATAAATAATAATGGCATATGTCGTAGAAATACAGATACCTAATTATCTACTACACTGCCCTTACCCAGTGGCGTTGACGTTTAAATCAAATTATTATTCCATGGTTTATAAGTTAAGTCTATGTTTTTGTATTTTGCAAAAACATAAGTGAAAAACATAAATCTTTCAAAAAGGCATTATTTAGAAAGAAGCATAATTTTCAAATAAATTATTATTATTTTTTCAATTAAAATGTGTCCATAAATATTGCATGTTGCACGCCTATGCAAACGAAATGCAATGAAGTCATCTGCAAGTAATATTATATCAGACGGCTCACAAATGACTTTGAATAGTCATCTTTCGTGAATAATAGTTTATATTCATGTCTCACTACAAAATAATTCTCACATATATTTGCAAAATCTATGGAATATTTTAATATAAATTATGTACAATACATACATTTTCTTTATATTTAATATCCTTTTCTTTTTCTTTATATTCATCATTTTTTCGCAAATTCCTTTCATATTCTTTTTTACGCATATTCTTTTGCGTTGTCGACTTTTTTTATTTTCATAATCTTCATAATAATGTACAAATATTTTTGACAGTGGCATACAAATATTTTCGACAGTGACATTTATGTGTCAATTACAAACATTTGAATTTCTTGCGTTGAAGTAGTTTGATCTGAGATTTTTTACATCAAATTACTTTATATGCATTTCTTTATCTCTAAATTTATAGAAGATATAGTAATGAATTTATATTTATCGAATAAAGAATTTAAGGTTCTCTAATATAAGTATTTAGATAAATTTTCGATAAATAATATTTAGATGATTTTTTTCTTGTAACTACTATTTCCGGTTGTCCAATTGTTATCAAAACTTAATCAACTCTTTCCATTATTGTTAGATTGAGGAATCCGTAGGTAAAAATGTCTTTAGTCTTATTATATTCGAGAAATCGTGGATCCAACATCCACACACACACACACATGCACGCACACACACACACACACATACACACACACATACACACACACACATACACACACACACATACATAAATACATACAAACACACACAGATATCATCGCAAAAATGTTATTCTAGGGACCATAAAACGTGCTTATTCACTAAAATCTGGATATGCGATTTTTAGCATGAATTCAATACCTCTCTTAGCGAGATATAAAAAACAGTTACATGAAATTTATAATTCTAGCACTAGGGCACTCTATACAAAACATGTTTTTTAAAATTGTGTTCGGTAAATTCGTCGTACAAAATTCATCACAGGAATTTTCATTGGTTATATCAGATTACATAGGTTAGGGTAGATTATGGTAGGTTACGTTGTAGTAGGTCAGGTTAAGGTAGGTTATGCTAGGATACGTTGGGGTAGGTTATGTTAGAGTAGATTAAAATAGATAAGGTTAATATAGTGTAATGCCGAATTTCCACCGGTCACTTTGAGTGATCTTCGCGGATGAATCATTCAAAGTGAATCGTGTAAATGGACGATGATAAATAAATCATCGAATGTGATCGTGTAAGATGAAAAGTGAATGAAGTTAAACGTGTTCTACTTTTGGTCATTATTGATGAATCCTAGCGGATGAACAGGGTGCACCGTCTAAACATACGTTCACTGCAGTGTTCACTCAAGAACCTTAGATGCTCACTGCACACCTAACACTGTCACCCGTAGAAATTCGGCTTAAGTTAAGTTAGGTCTAATTTCCACGGGTCACTTTGAGTGATCATCGCGGATGAATCATCCAAAGTGACTTCAATTCATTATTGAATTAATTTTTACCTCTCGCTAAGAGGGGTATTGAATTCATGCTAAAAATCGCATATCCAGATTTTAGTGACAAAGCACGTTTTAAGGTCCATAGAATCTGATTATAACATTTTTATGATGATGTGTGCGCGTGCGCGCTTGTGGGTGGAGCGCGCGCCTGTGTGTGTGTGTGTGTGGATGTGTGTGTGTGTATGCGAGGATGTTGGATCCACGATTTCTCAAATACTATAAGACTAAAGACATTTTTAACTACGGATTCCGCAATCTAACAATAATGGGAAGAGTTGATTAAGTTTTGGTAACAATTGGGCAACCGGAAGAAGTAGTTACAAGAAAAAAATCATCTAAATAATATTTTCGAAAATTTATGTAAATACTTACATTAAAGAACATTAAATTCTTTATTCGATAAATATAAATTCATTGTTATATCTTCTACAGATTTAGAGATAAAGAAATGCATATAAAATAATTTGATGTAAAAAATCTCAGATCAAACTACTTCAAGGCAAGAAATTCAAATGTTTGTAATTGACACATAAATGTCACTGTCAAAAATATTTGTATGCCACTGTCAAAAATATTTGTACATTATTATGAAGATTTTGAAAATAAAAAAAATCAACAACGTAAAAGAATATACGTAAAAAAGAATATAAAAGGAATTTGCGAAAAAAATACGAATATAAAGAAAAAGAAAAGGAAAGTAGAAAAGGAAAATATTAGGATATTGAATATAAAGAAAATGTATGTATAGATTTTGCAAATATATGTGAGAATTATTTTGTACTGAGACATTAATATATGTATTTGTATTTAAACATATTTTTTGTTTTATGCCTGCAACCAGGTAAAATATCTGGCGAGAGGTTATGTACTGGCCTCATCAGATTTTTTGTTTACATGTCTCAATGAAAAGGAAATAATCAATTCATTATAATATATCGCATAATAATATCGCAGTGCAAGTTGTAATTCAAATTATTTGTGATTATTTGTTAGCTAAATGTGGAAATTTTGTAAAGATAAAGAGAACTGGAAAAAAGAGTCGTTGGTAGACAAAACCATGAACACTTCGAAGAAATATTTTAGCATCATTAGTGAGACTGTTAAATAGAATTGTAAAACTTTCTAAACTAAAGAAATATATTTGCTACACATTTGCTGCACAAAACAGTAGACAACAGTGACAGTTTCACGAGTGCAGTGAAAATGTATGTCATAAAACAAGGGTGATATTCTTGGGAGAACAGAGCAGTGAACGTAATTATGTTTAGAGATGGTACCTTCTGACTTTAACTGCTAGGATTAATCAAGAATGAACAAATACTAGAACATGTTTAACTTCATTCATTGTTCATCTTACATGATCATATTCGATTATTTATTGATCATCGTACATTTAGTACTTTTTTTTACGATTAATATTTTGCGACGAATTATTTGTATTTTCAAAATCAATAAAAACTATAATAATTGTTTTCACACATACATAATATCCCCTCTACACTTTTTGCCGTAAATCCCGTGGTAAATCCCTATGTTCACCCTCGCTGTAGATAATTTCACAATCATGCACAAGGCCGGAATAATTCCCGGGCTTTTGTAATGCCTCATTATTATGTTTTATATTGTATATATAGATACCTATGACCTACCTAATATACAAATATTTCATTATGAATAAATTTAGATCATACCTTCTACTAAGCTAAATTCAACTGTAAGTGAATTATTTATCTATTAAATGGTCGGCTTGGACCATTCAATATTTACACTGCATACATTTCTGTACTAACAAAAAACTCCTTTGCATGCTAATAGATGGCGCTTATTTTTTTGCTATGAATAATCTGATGATGAGTTGCGGTTTTAGAAGCTTACCAACTAACTTATGCATAAATAACACCACAAGTTTACAGAGAAAGTTAATATTGAAGAACAAATTTGTTTATGAAATTAGAATTTTATGAGTATAAAAGTATAGAGCATGTGATAAGATAAACATCGTTCTTCAGATTTTATGAGCTTTTTTATGGAACGAGCATTAGTGTACAGTACATCGTTAGAATGTAAAAGTTAAAAAAATGCTACTAACGAGATTATTACCAAGCACAAGCACTGTTATTACATTCTAAATTATTTGAGTAAAATATGTGAAAAGGGACCTTTATCAAAACAAGCTGACATTCATTTGTGTTATATTAAAAGTTCTACATCCATTTATATAAATGCAATTATAATTATTCGTTGTTAAATGTACTATTTGTTTACATCATAAATATGTTATTGATTGTGAATGAAACAGTATCAAAATATTTTAAATTTAATTAAATATTATTAAAGTAATATAACATCTACAATATCAATTCCAGAGAAGGGGATATAATATAATAATTAGTTGAAGGTCAAATACCTGTATTAGTTCACTCCATTATTGACAAATAAAAGAATAGGTACATTTAAGCCGCGACAAAGACAGAAAACTTAAAACAATAAACTACAACTACGATACCCAAATTTGTTGCGGAAAACGCGTCTTCTTATAATTAAAAATGTATTTTTGAACTCTTGTTTCATGTACACATTTGCATAATAAATAATATAGGGAGAAGTGAAAGCAATTGCAAAATTTGAATTTAGAGCTGCTATTTTCAAATTTATAGCTGCAGAAACAAGCCAGAGCTGCATCATATAGGCGATGTGCACATTTTGATCGTCAGCGCCTCTAACGGCTACTTTGGCATTTTTTGGTATCTAATAAATTTTGACATTTCGAGAAAGTGATACAATTTACAATTTTATTTTGAGTTTTTGCTGTTGTATATGAATATTATACGTCATATTATATTAAAATGAATAAAGAAATTATTTAAAATATTAGGTATATGTGAATCAAAAAAGTCAAAATACCAGCGAAGATACTGTAACAGAAAATATAATTTTTCTCATAATATATGTGATTTCTGTAAACCATTTTATCATACTTAGTTTTATATTATGATTTATAATATTAGTTAAATATTATAAAATGCAGAATACATGGAAATTGCGATTAAAGAGTTGGAAAACTTGGATGATTGGAAAGAAGAAAGTTTCTGCATATCACGATATCAGTGGATGATGTTAGCATCTTTCTTTTATATTCGCAATAATTGACGAATATTCTTCATTGAAAATATACCAGGCTCTAAGTGGAATCAGTCGCACAAGCTCGGAAAGGAGAATACACAAAAAATACGAACCATGTGAATTTTTACTTTTAACATTAACATTACATGTATATAATAAATAGACTAATTATGTCGAAAATAGACCTTCTATATGATACAACTGCAAGTATTATACAATTTTAAGATAATTTTCTGCATCTTTTATTATATTTTGCTCTTTTAACTTAAGAAACACATTTTTATATAATTCATTATTTCAATCATACAACCATTGTTTGAATTTTATTCATACGATAAGTAACTTTTACAAGGTGAAAATATGTAAACCTAAAAGAATTCTTCATGTATGTAGAAGATATGTATCTGTTGAAAAGTTATTTTCTTACGCATATATTCCTCATATAATATTCTACGAAATTTATAAAATTGCATACTTCAATCGGTAATTTTGTCAGAATTATTACATCTTCCACTGCATCACATAATATTTGACGTCCTATCATTCGCATTCATTGCAACATTTTATAAAATAGATATTTTAAAATTATTCTGACATAAAACATAACCTTGTTATGTTTCAATGAGTAACCACTTTTGTCATTTTTGTCGGCGCTAAAATAAAATTTAAAAAGTCAACAACGTAAAAGAATATACGTAAAAAAGAATATAAAAGGAATTTGCGAAAAAATTACGAATATAAAGAAAAGGAAAGTAGAAAAAGAAAATTTCAGGATATTGAATATAAAGAAAATGTATGTATTGTACATAATTTATATTACAATATCCCATAGATTTTGTAAGTATATGTGAGAATTATTTTGTAGTGAGACATGCATATATGTATTTTTATTGAGAAATATGTTTCGTTTTATGCGTACAACCAGGTAAAATATCTGGCGAGAGGTTATGTGCTGGCCACATCAGATTTTTTTATATGAAATATTTTTCTCAATTTCTAATATTTAAGAAGTTACTTATTTGAAAGTGAAATATTGGTCACTGTCGCCACATTTTAGTTACTATAATTATACGATTTTTTTTTTTTTTTGGAAACCAAAAGCTCATCATCTATAAATGAACGATCAACGGAAAAATACATTTTTATTGACAGCAATGGGTAATATGCCGTGATAATATATTTATTTATTTATATTTATTGACAATTTAATTTAAATACGTAACATAATGCAATTGTTCAATACCTTAGAAATACGTAGCAACGCAAGTGGAAATAAAGTTACAATAGTTAATTAGTGCTTTTAGCAGCGATGAAAGGTAGTCAAAGTTTTGTTTTAATTCTACTTTGTGCACGCTCCCAACAGAAATTCATCTTAAGTGGTTGCTTGAAGTCCGCTACACATTAAATCTGTCTTATAACTATTACATCTTCTGACATGAACATCTACTGTAAGAACATTTACGCATACATATTTTACTTGTTAAAGAGGTTTTGCATTTGTAACTTAGCTGTAGCTCAGTGATTAGCATAGTTGTTTAATATGCAAACGTGGATTCAATTCTCTTAGTAAGTGACAAAAAAGCTAATTGCATCGGAATATGTCAAAAACTTTCACGACCAAGTGATTTATTACATTATGGGTAGAGTATATTAGAGGACGAGTAATCGTATAAAATATGCTAATTATAAAAAAAAAAAACTTAACGCTGGTGAGTAGTATTATTTATTCAATCTATAAGATCTGTAAGCAATCAATAACATGCGAATTACAAATGTTGTGCATTTTATGCAAATGTGTCATTACAAATTGTTAAGTAATAAAACAATAACAATTCAGGGTCTAAGGAAGCTACTGATAAATATTATCATCAAAAAAATTGTAACAAAAGCTTTCTTAGAGAATCCTGTTCCCAAAACCTATGGATCGTATCGAAATTTTATAAGAGAGCAAAGTTAAAGTTCTTTATTTTTTTAATAAAAATGGAATCTCCTATTTTTTGCCAGAAAAACTGTTAAAAAGTTACATTAGGTTTCACTAACTGCAAAACGTGTAAAGGTGATACAATATGTGAGTTTTCAAGTCTTGCGCAAAATTCAAAACAGTTGAGATTTCTGTCATTGCTTACTTCACATTCCAGCCAGTTGTAAACAGTTATATTTGTCCACTTTTCCAGAAACTGACCTTTTTCGTGCCTGCTTTGCGTGCGCAAAGTGATTCCTTTCTTAACAGTTGGACAGATCATGCGCAGTGTTAAGAAATGAACCTCACGGAAAATAGGCATTCAAAAGGTCACTTCTGGGAAAGCTGGACAAAAAAGTGCAAAATGACATTGCCGCGCTCGCATCATTGAAGCTCTCAGGTATGCTTCGAGCTTCAAACTTCATGCTCGTGCGACAATATAGCATTTTGCACCATTAGTACACAAATAACTATTTGTATACAAAGTGCTGAAAGTGTTTTTTTGTAGAACTAAAACGAAAGTTGCAATCTAAGCGTTCGACAAAGGACTGCAAGGTAAATAAAGAAAAAAGAGATAAAGTAATATTTTTTTAAATAATTTGACATTTATTATCAGTTTTTGTATTTTGACGCGTATCTATGACAACAAAGAATGTGTACAACTTTTATAAGTAAAATTCATTGCTAGTATATCGCAGCGAACTGCGAAGAGTCGCTTCCATTATGAAAACAAACCAGAGAATATTTTCAGAGCAAAAGTAGAAAAAAATATTTGATTTGCTAAATGTTTCTTTCTGACTGGAAAAATATCCCTGTCATTTTTACTAGTCAAATTGTAATAAAAATGTCCAGAATCAATGAACATTTTGTCATGTTACCTAGCAACACTGCCATAGATATCTAAGATAAAGGAGATTGTAGGTACATGGTATAATAAAGTTGTAAAAAATTAATTTTTATATTTTGTGTTCATGCAATTGCGTATCGTAATGACCTTCATTTTGATACGCAATTTTTTGTTTTAGACGGTTGGTACTAGATGACGTTTCTTTAACCCATTTTTACCTAATTTATTTTTAGTTAATTGACAATTCATTTTAATAATATAATGTCGAAATTATTGTTTTTTATTTATTTTTTTATTTAGGGAAGATTATTTACATGAAAATGTACAAATGGTTACAAATATAATCACAAATTGAGTAAGTAAATGTTAATTGTAGAAGGCGCAAAATATAAAAAATAGTATAAAGAACTCATTTTGTAAGACTTTCTTTCGCACTTGTCAATTAGAAAACGCGTGCGAAAAAACATGTCTTATAAAACACGTTCTTTAATATACTAGTTTGAAACTCAATGATTATTGAGAATAAAATTCTCATCTCGCTGGAATGCTTATTCCATCCTCGCGCTCATAGCTGACCTCGGTATACCTTGGCCATCTATCCTTTCTCTATATAAAGTATATATTATAAACGCATATTTCTTATAGGGTTTAATAGAAAAGCTTTTGTTGTAGTTTCTTATGTTAAATCGGAAATTCCCTAAACTGCTACATAACGTTACGTCGGTTAGTAGTGAAATTTCCGTTCATTAGAATCGTGATCGCACCATTGACTGTAAAAACAATTCATTTGACGTTTAACAAAGGCTGGGATATAATGCGTACAAAAAGTGTGTGCAGTGTAGAAAATTGTATCCGTATAACAAATATTGATTTGTACAATACTGGGTGAATAAATAAATAGAAACAAATGGCTTAATGGCTATTATCATTATTAGGTAACTTTTAAATACCACTTTTTGGTTTGATTACATTTAAACTTAAATTACCGATAAATAGAAAACCAGATATATATGGGTCATTGAAAGCATTTTTTTTTTCAGTATTTGGCAAAAAATTATACCTGTTCTACTATATAAAATTTACGGGGTAGGAAGTTTTTGTCTGAAGAAAAGATTGGTGCTGTAATAGTATCATGATTATTTTGAATGCATTCCAAAAGATGATTGGTAGGGAGCTTTCAAGAAGTAACAGGATAGAGTGGTGAGCATATTTAAAATAAAATTCTAAAAAATATTACCATATGTCTTCTCTCAAAATTCTAGCGTGTTCCTCTACTGATACATATTTTTTCATTTCATAAGGTTGTGCGAAAACTGCTCATTGCACTACTTATGAACTATAAGTTTCTGCAAAGATTCAAAACCTTATAATATATGTAAAGGTTGTTATGAAAGCTGATAAAATATGTCTTTTCCCATAAGATTAATTAATTTTTTTAGTTCACGAATACTCTACTAAAAAAAAGTAATTTGGAAAATTCTATCTCCTGTCTTGTCTATCATGTTCCGTGAAAAGGAGCCAATAGTTTGCATTTCCGTGGGCTTGATTAATTATTGACGCTACAGTGACATTTTATTCGAGGGACACGTAATTACTGAACTTAGTGATTTCCCTAACAGAACATGACTGAATAATTACTTAGATTAAACATTAAACCTAACCTAAAAGTTTAATCTAACTAAATAATTCTTCAGGGCTCTGAATCATTTGTTCCAATAAACTTTAATTTAAAAATATAATGGATAAATTCGTATTAATGATCCTACTCATCATCTGTTTGCTGTAGTGTATTAGTTTATATAGCAGTCAGAAAAGTTTAAAAGCATAGCTTGAAAACTGAAGCACGAACAAATGAAAATAAATGCTGGAAGAGTAACATACTATAGTGTAGTTGTTTTCAACAAATGTACTCACAGCTCATATATGTTTCCTCCGCTATAATACTAATTTATTCTTCACTTGTACTAGTAAAATATATATCATTTTTAATTAGGGAAAATATTATTCCACGGAACTGAAGGGTACCTTGTGTTAACACGGTAAATATGCAGGTATAATATGAAAGATCACAACTTGTTTTATACTAACACTTTACGTTACGTTATACATATATCATATGTGTACTTGGAATGACATATAAAGAAAAAATTCTAATTAAGTGTTCATTCAAAATAAATATCTTTGGTTAGCCCCGAATGAATTAAAATTAATTTCAATTTATTATTAATTAAATAAATGATTTTTCAACAGTAATAAATATAAAATTGAGTTTCAGCAGGCATAAATACATGCATAGAATAAAATAAAGAAATGTATTATAATTACGTTTTAATGTTATATAAAAATATGTATATTGTAGATAATTATGAATTCAAATTAAGCTTATCTTAGTTTTCAAATCAAAATTTCTTTTCTTTTTTAATTGCTATATATTGAAAAGGTACTGTAATTAATAATTCTATTTATCAATAAATATATATATATATATATATATATATATATATATATATATATATATATATATATTGTAACGTTTTTATTTATTTGGGTGAAGTGTAAATATTAAACAATTATTCTTAATTAAAATAAACGGTTATTATAACGATAAATAGATATTAAATATAATTAAAGATAAATATAACGAACACTACGATTAAACAAATATTAAACACTAATTAAGACTAAGAATATTATAAAATACTTAAACACTAAGATTATTTATTTCAACAATATATAGATCACTTATTTATTTATACAACTATATTTATTTATATCCACCACTTGTCTACTATCTGTTTATATCACCAACTGTTCAACACGTAACGCTTATTTATATCAGACTGTTCAGTGCCTTCGCTAACGGTGCTTATATACCCTGGCCGAAAATTTGAGAACTCACTGGAACACTTCTAGATAAAACACAATAGGTTACATCAACCGCGTAATTAAGCAGGCTCCGACCAGTCGGTTGCGTCATCGCTAACGGGGACAGAGGCGGTAACAGTGGCGGCGACGGCGGGCACTGCACATTACAATATATATATATATATATATATATATATATATATATATATATATATATATATATATATATAAGAATTGGCCTGCAACCTATTTCTTTACAAGGCAACTACACATTTATTAATGATAATAACGCGTTTAATTTAAGAAATAAATTAATTCCAATAACTCAAAAGTTAGTTATGGATTAATAATTGACTAAAGTTGTAAACATTTTTTTTTATACGAATAATTATAATAAATAGCTGTAGGCCAATTCTTTTGATGCAGGGCTCGTAACTCCCACATTGTCGATCGGCGGAATTATGGTCTGGATGTGTTCACACCGACCTAAGAGATGTACACTATCCATTAAAAATTGAATTTAAAACACAGTAGTTCAGTTACAGCATTTTGAAAATTATTGTACCTGTAAATTATATATTTCACTTTTCACCCAGGGCCGATCCTAACCTATCAGCCGCCTTTGTTCTTATATAAAAATTGCAGAGAATAGTGAATAGTTTTGACCTCTCTGATTGGCTGAAATTGGAGACAAGAGACAAGTTTACTTAAAACTGACGCTGATGCGAGCACCATCTGCTGAATGGCTTAAATGGAACAGAGCATAGTTCTAAACAATAACACACAATGAATTAGACATAAAATCATTTACCTAATACTATGTTAAAAAATAAGTTTATTAAGTGAATTAGGCATACAATTTAATTATTTACGAGTTGTATTTGAAACGTTTTGTCTAAAATGAATTGGGAAATTTTACGCAAAGGAAAACTGATTTCCAATGATAAACGCCTATGTCCTGCTTTTTGATTAACACCCTGTACCTATGCATATATGTATAAACAGGGGTAATTTAATGAAAATATGTTACTCTGATTATATTCCTTAGGGTTTTTTTTGTAAATATTTTTGATTACAACAAAGAAAAGCTTGATTAAAAAAATAACAATTACAATAATGAAAAAGTTTAATTAATAAATACATAAAAAATGATTATAATATTACTGTCACCGTATAATTCAAAAATTATTATATTTTTTTCTTTTAAAATTTTTCTTAGAGCGTTGTAAATCAAGGCGGCTCAGAAAATTTTCTCGTAGGGGCACAAGATTTCTAGTTACGCCACTGATTGACATCGTAAGTATACTCAATCTTTTAATAAAATAAACGATATACCTATTAGGATAGATATGTTATCAGTCAACTAAACCAAATATTTAAAAGAATAATGCTGTATTAATATGTTTATTTTATAAATTGTTGATATTTTTAAATTCTTAAATATATATATATATATATATATATATATATATATATATATATATATATATATATATATATTTTATAAAAAATTAGAATGTTTTGCCGTCCCCAGCCTTGGCCGCTTTTGTTGTGGGAACAAAATGAACAGCCTTTAGGATCGGGCCTGTTTTTACCTATTCAGAGAGTACTCTAATCATGACATCTGTACATCTAAAATTCAAAGTGTAAGTTCACCTTGGACGAGCAGATACTAATAGGTACAACTTTCGCAGTTGGGCAAGCTACAAGCTTTTGCGCTGGTCGAGCTACTATTTCATCGCGCCTCTAGTGGCAACATCATGCACTAAAAAGCTATTCAGAGTTTCTTGTGCTAATATAATTACATAGAAGGTGGGCCTAGTAAAATTACATTAACCTCAGCACCGTTCCAGTAACGTCTGCAAAGGGAAACATTCCGTACGTGGAGCAAATTTAAAGATCCACTTTATCAGTTCTGCGTCAGCGTTTGTCAGATTCTCGTCACCGGAAACCGAACTCGTTTCTGTTGTTTTTACCTGAACGCTGAACGTGCTTCATAACTTCCCAGACTTTCTTAAATATTTCAATATCATTATCATTTTCAAAGAAGAATCTTAAGCTCGTCGCGGAAGGAATATGACAGATCACTTATAATAATAAACTTTTCACTTTTATACTCTTATTAGATTTTTTTTAAATTTTAATTCGACACATTCGATTTTTATTCTATTCATTTTCATCTTTTAAATAATAACGGGTTCACTCTTCATAATACAATATTTACCTACCCTAACTAAACACAGGTGTTGTAACAAATACCTCTTCCTGCCTAAATTCGAATTCGTAACCACTTCTTTATTAGATTTGTTACGTGAACTCCGAAACTCGTAATACCTGAATTCTGTATTGAGATGATCAAATAACCTACCTCTATTATAACTTTTTTCGAAACAGAATGGTTATCAATTCAAAAATTAAATTAGGAAAAACAAGAAAAAAACTTTACAATAAATATTATTATATATAATTTTCGATGTACATTAAACTAGAAGATAAGTGACACCTCTAGTGCTTTCACAACTTGAGATCATTTGATGAGGTTAAGCCTGACAAAACGTCTTTAACGGTATAGATATATTGTCATTACCAAAATATATACATTTTTTAATTTAAAAATAAATTTATGTTTCCCTTTATTAATGCGTTTACGGCTAGAGTTTTATGCGTTAGTCAGGTTAGTTTATTTTAAGATGTTTCGAAAAGTTGCATGCAAAAAATGTCCTTATATTTGTTTCATATATCTTGCCTCCTAAAAATAGGATAGAAATAAATATTCTACTTCAGTGACTTACCCCACCCCCCACATCGACAGTGCAAAAATAATTGTTTTTAACCAATGAATTTAATAATTGTTGCATTTTTTATGTTTAAAAAAATTAATAAAAATAAGTCAAATTTTAAAAAAATCTCTTTTGAATGGAGTAACTTTGCTATAGGGCGTCCATACAAAAATTAAAACTTTTATGTTGCAACTTGTAATTAACAATGATAAAACAGAAGCAAACCAAAATCCATTATTATTTCACCTTTGGATTACATAAATATTAAAAAAATAAAATATTTGACTAGTGACCTACGCATTTTTTCTCAAATATTGATACGAGTACACCATTAAAATGGTCTCATAAAGCAACTTTTGCCTAAATTCTAACTTAACATCGTATCACCATGTTGAACCCGTTATCTTGGACACTATATAAACTAAATGAGACTGAAAAATAACCAATCCAAAGCATAAATTTTAGTAAAGAAATTTTTAATTTATTTCTCTTAAAAATGGGCTACAATGATGTTATAAGGTCAAAAATAACGGGTAAGAGCAAAGATATTATGTGGCAAAAATAAATAAAACAAAAATAAGCTAGGCAAGATGACTGAAATATTGAAAGATCTTGGGTCTGCAAATCTATCATAAAGTCGCTGAGGTTGATATTTCCGTATCATTTTTATCATTTCCTGTGGTGATATATTTTAAAGTGGATATCCGTGCTCAAGAATAAAAAATGTTGATCCTTGACGTTTATATATGCAGAATGTAGTGTAGACGGTAAAGCCTGAAGACACATTAGTTTTTGTTGATGTGGTTTGGCAAAGCCCAACACTGTTTTAAATTTCGGACTTTCACTTTTTTTTAAGAAAAGTTAAAATGGTCATTTTTAAATATAAATTATATTTTTTAAATAAAAATTTACTTATTTAATATAAAGTAAAAAAGTATTATGTAACAAATTAAGTATTAATACCGGTGGGGCCTAGAAACTTCCTTTTTTTATGACGAATAAAATAAAATATACTGATGATAGACGAATTTTATTTTTAGACAATTAATTTTTTTTTCAAATTTTTAATCTAAATCAAGTAGTTTTAAACAAAACAACTTGAATGTAGTGGCTACCGTTCTCAATGCACTGATGCAACAGATTTATGAAGCTCCTCTCTACACGTTTCAACAAATCGGTCTACGAGTATTTTCTGCCGAATAAGATTCTTCAGCTGCCACACAGTTGTATGGCAGTGTTTGTAAATTTCTGCCTTCAGATATCCCCATATTCATCTCAATTCGAGGTGACATTCCGTGGGCGATACAACGCCATGTGTTTTTTTATGTCCTGGCGTTAATATGCCAGTTATCACTGCGGCAATTACTGTTTTTAAATTTATGCAATTTTGTGCATTTTAAATATGATTAATTTGTAGAGATTCTACACGTACAACAGAAAGGTTATAAACTAAACTCATTGGAAAACCTGGAAATCCAGAAAGCGGTCAATACAAACGAGAATATTGTAAACAAACAAATAGATCTAAGCGCCTCCCCGTTGTTAAACATTGTATTCCCCCATAGAGATAGTTAGTATTTAAGAATGCACATTTTGTAAATTTAAACCTGATGATGACCGCAAAGTCGAAACGATCGTCGAACAATTAATAAACTGTGAAACTTAACCAAGTGTTTTATTTTTAACCTTAATTCATATAATTAAATATGATTTTTTATATTTTACCTTGCATCATCGCTACTACCAGTATATTACTTATAAACTATATGATATTTTGAGTAATTATTACTATTTATGTTCATTAGAACATCAGAATAGAAATATTCGCGTATAGTTCATATGTTAGATTTAAACCATGTTTAAAAATCATCTTATAATGTCGCTATTCTTAAATGGCAGTAGAAAAACATATTTTCCGGAATTGGTGCCTGTGCTATTTTATCTGCTACCGAAAATATAATCAAAAGTAGACTAATTAATAAAATGTCACACTCAAGAATATATAATTGAAAACAGAATATATCAAATATCTTAGTATTTTATTGCCTTGTTACCCTAACAACTTACATTGTTTTAAGAGAACTAGCCCGGAAAATAGAATTGTTCATTTGCCTATCTGTTGTAGATAAATGTACTGTACACTATGTACCTACTTCCCACATTTCCCAAAATTAAACATAAAATCTTAGATGTAATGTTAATAAGTCAGTCAATATAAAGTTCACCTTCACCTTGTCAACAATGCCAACTGTTCGATTGTATTGTTTCCTGTTGCGTGCAGCGTGTCTAAAAGCCGCTGAAGAACTGAATTATTTTGTGAGTTTTTATGTATTTTTAGTTTCAGATGTAGCGCGCAATTATCACACCTAAGTTTATCTGGTAAAAGTGAGAGTTAATGTGAAAATTTAAAGAGTTTTCAAACTTCGTCAATAATACATCTATGTATCTATTTTGCACATTGAGAAGATATTTAAGCAATACTTCAAGATTTAATGCAAAAATATGTATCATTCTTAAGTGGAAGCCTTTTATTCATTGGTACTTTTAATGAATCGCTTTAAGATAATTTCTTTTCTTTTCATAACACTTATACAGTAGGAATAATAATGATCTAATAAATGAGGTCATCTCACAATTATTTTTTTAAGTATAAATAAGTATAAAAATGTAAAAACTTAACGTCTATACAAATCTACACCGTTTTAAATATTGACGTCAAATTTTATAAACATGTTCTTTCAGTTTTCGGACGTGTCATTGAAGTAGTTCAAAGTTTTGCATATAGTCCAGTCAACGAATGATCCTAGCCGGAAAGTCAATAAGAAGAAAAACTGACCTCCGGAATTTGTTTGGACTAGTTAGTAAAAAAACATATTAAAAGTCCTTGACCCCCGGGTGGGCGCAAGACGGAGAGGGGAGCACTTCAAGGGTTCTTTTTTTTTGTTTTTCACGCATATCTCAAAAACAGTTGGTCCATGCACGAAAATTGTATTTCTTACATTTCCCACATTTGAGGTTTTTTTTTTCTATCTGCACGAGTTACACGCTTCTGAAAACCGCTATTTTACGAAAAAACATTATTCGCGCCACATTTTTCGCCAAACTTTTCTCTCCAAAGCCTCAGCCTTTCATTTAACAAAAGCAATCTCACAGTGGAAGCAGTAGAGAATTAAAGTAATAGTTTTTTTATAATTCATTTTCTAAGTTAAATAAGAACAACATTGGCACTGATTTCGATAGCGGCCAAGAACGGCGCTAGCGTTGCGAATGATCGGGATTCGGAAGTATTCCACAACATTCAAGAGTGCGCCTACAAAATAAAAACGCGAGTACAGATATCTTTCTATAAAATCAAATTTGTTTACTTATTGTTGAAATCGCTAAAAATAAAAACCACTAGACCTATTAATGTCAAAGTTAGCACATACCCACATACAAGAAATACCAAAGATGGTTCTTATATGTATAGTAAGAATGGATTATACATATATCGTTATCATACGATATATAATTAAATTAAACAGCTGCACACTGAATTCCGAACACACCAAACGCTATATATATATATATATATATATATATATATATATATATATATATATATATATATATATATATAAAACCTAATTTGCATTATACTTTTTTGTTTAGATTCATGCTACATCTATTTTCGTTAAAAGGTTTTGTCCTATTCTAGCAAAAATGCAATCATAAAATTGCATCTGAGATTCAATCAAGTTTTAGAACAGTAAGTTTGGTTTTATATTATTATTCGAGTTGTATAACATATTATCGTTCTATATAAAACAAAACTTGTTGATAGTAATAATAAATATAAATAATAAAAATAAAAAAAGTTCAATACTGTACATCTTCTGAAGAAGGCCTAAGAAGCCGAAATCGATTAAGAGTTAAATAAAACGTATACGTGAAACTTACATCAAGTGTTTTCATTTATTATTACTATTATTATAATGTTTCATCAAGTGCCTACAGCTGAATCTTTAAATTTTATTAAAACTTGTTGAACTCATATAAACTTTAAACTTAAAATATGCGGTTACCTATGAGTCAAAAATATGTAATAAATTACTGCAATTATGATTCTTTGTAATATACTGATCGCAACATGATAACAAGATTTCAAGTATGTATACGGTCACTTGCAGAAGCGTATGGGTGTCGCACCCATATAAGATAAAATGTTAAAAGCGTGATGTAGGCATGTAATGAGAAGAACAGTACTGCATTTTATCCTCCAAAGTTCGAGAACGATATAATATGTGTTTCATAGAAATATTTTTTAATATTTTAAATTTCTCCAATAAAATTAGAACCACATTTGATTTTTGCGTATTATGACAGATACAAGTTGTTTAACTTTTCCTGCCTTATATTATTAATTTATATTTCATTACTTGTACTATTGTACTTGTATATACTTTTTAAAACAGAAACAATCTATTGCAAACTTGGCATCACCTTCAAAATTTTTGGTTATATTATGTTAGAAATTAGTACAATGGCATCCTTAATCTTGAAAACTCCCAACAGTCTACACTGACATTTCAGTTTGTGCGTGCGTGATTATCAATGTCTCGTATGTGCGTGTAAATAATTAAAGAATTTAAAATCGTGACAGTAAACTTTGTTCGTACTACCAATTTTGTAGTTTTGTTGCTAACAGTTGACAAATTTACACTTTGTTTGATGTTTTAACTAATCAAAGAGCTAAAATCATTTCCTTTTTTAAAACTATGATCCATTTTTGCCTGACACATAATATTATCTTAATGTATCCAAAATAAAATATAAAAAATTTGATAAACGTTAATGTTATTCATCTTTTTCTAGTATTTCTCAATGAGCAGAGAAAAAGTTGCAAAGTAATTTTGTAGTTGCCTCTTACAAAACTAATATAAAATTTTATATTAGGAACTTATTCTCTTAGCGATAATAGTCATAACATTTACGTCAAATTTATTTTGAAAAATAAATGTAACAACTTCGTCTATTAACTCACAAATAGGACAAGCAACATATAATTTTTGTAGATAAAAAATGAGTAACTCTTCTAACAAGAGTCACCAGAACTAAAGTTTGCTGTAAGCTCGAAGTCTGTAGCCGGTTCATCTGTCAAGGCTGCGAAACAAATGTACTTCATTTCGCACAATGTGCAGCTGTTTCAGCGTTGTAATCAAAGAACAAGTGAAAGATTGACGTGATGCTGTTGCTCCGCTAAATTGTTTCATTTAATTTAAATTAAATCTTAACGGGCATATTTAACAATAAATAAAGTTCACTCAATAAAGCCTCTTATTACACGGTAGTTAGATCCTTACTTCCTAGAAAATCTCGTTTAGTGCGAAACCGTGCTATTCGGGACTAAGAATAAATACTTAATTGAAGGTTCCATTCCAAAACCTAGCAAAAATGTTTGAGTGTAATAATTGTATAATCGTGGCAGAACGAAATCGTGTTGTAAAAGTACTGAGTTATACAAGGGTTTAGGTATCAGTATATTATAAATCAAATCCAAGAAGAAAACTCATCGTATAAAATCGTAACAAGTATTTCGCATCATTATGAAGGTAATTTAAAATACTTTCCGAAAATATAAAAAATATGTACCATTCTATTTTAAAAAATCAACAATAATTTCGCTTCCTGCGCAACAGGAAGTAGAATTCAGGACCTTTTCACACCAAAAAGTGGCATTTATCATCGCCCCCACTTTGTAATTATATAGGTCTAAAATTAATAATAAATATAATACGAGTAGCTATGTTATCCCAATTTTTAAATTGTACTCGGATATTCTTTGCAAGCATACATGTATGTGCTAGACAAAATTTATTTTTGGATAATGAAAGATCATAATTGGAAGTTTTAAATCATGCAGTTAAATAAAACAACTTGAAGATGGTTGCCCATTCTCTATGAACTGATGCAATCGATTTCTGAAGCTCCTACGTTCCAACATTCGGGCATTCTCCTGCCGAATAAGATTCTTCAGATGAAGCGTGGTTGTATGGTGGTGTTTGTAAACCTTTGCCTTGAGATATTTCCACAAAAAACCACAAGGCATTAGATTGGGCGAGCGGCGTGCTCACGGGATCTCACCTCGAATCGAGATGAGCCGTCGTAGGAACATTGCCTTCATAACTCTAATTCCATATGATTTTTATGGGGATATCTCAAATCAGAAGGTATACAAACACCGTACTACAATCATGCTTCAGCTGAAGAATATTATTCGGCACGAAATAGCCTGTATGTTGGAACGTGTAGGCTTCAGAAATCGGTTGCACCAGTACATAGAGAACAGTGGCCACCACCTTCTAGATGTTGTATTTAAAACTGCATGATTTAAAACTTGAAAATAAGGTCTTTCGTTATCCAAAAATAAATATTGGCTATCAGTAATACTTTATAGTTTTTGCCTTCAAAATAAATGGGCCTGAATGCTGGAACGTGCATAGAGAACGGTGGCCACCAACTACATGATTTTGAACTTGAAAGTACGTTCTTTCATTATGATTTTTTTGTCCATCAATAATAATTTTTATTTTATTTGCCTTCAAAAAAAGGAAGTTTCTAGGCCCCATCGTGTAGACTTTATTTAGCATCCTAAAGTTATAGCAAACTAGTTACTCAGAACCACTCCTGTCCTATTAATATATTATATCTTCCTAGTCCTAGACGATATTTCAATGCACTCTCATCAAAATTTCAAAATCTAACACTAGAAAAAGATTTATAGGTGGATGTAAACAATCATATTCTTTTCATTTATAATCTTTTAGTGGTAGTATTCTAGTTTCCAGAAATCTTATTCTTACAACTCGGTAAGAAAATAACCAACAATAACAAGTAGTAATAATTTTACAAAAAAGAGAGAATTGTTAGAAAGGTTCATGCTCGAAGTACAATGATATTAAACGAACAAGTGGTGAGCTTGTAGCTCTCAAATGAATTTATTGCATGCAGATAGAGCAGAACCGAAAAATCTAAAGTTAAAATCTCCCAATAGGCAATATTCCGGTTTTATCAAATTTTTTGGAATGCTACTCTACTCGAAGTAGGTACTCGTAAAGCCAGAATAATATACTTTTTGCGCATATTCATTCTGGACCCTTTATCAATATTTGGGATATGTTCGATTTTCATACTCTTTTTATTTTTACGTTCATTCTTGTGTCGCTGCAGGATCTGCATATTTGAATCGTCGTCCATTAATTCGATTTAAGACGCCTTCTAGAGTCACATTGACATGTTTCATATATTTCTTTTATCTTGTTAAGCTCCATCTCTTTGAACGCCCGCGTAGCTATCGTTCTCGAACCTTGGAGGATAAAATGCAGTACTGTTCTTCTCATTACATCTCTACACCACGCTTCTAACATTTTATCTTCTATGGGTGCGACACCCATATGCTGCAGCATATTTGTGTTCCTAGCATGGCCAAGCTGAGTTAGACCGAGGCATCATCGTTTTTCATACTACGTATAAATTCTTGATATCTTGTTACCATGTAACGATCAGTATTAGCCGTACTACGAAGAATCATAATGCCAATTGCAGACATTCATTACTTATTTTTGACTCATAGGTAACCGCATATTTTAAGTTTAAAGTTCATATGAGTTCAACAAGCTTTGTTGAATATAGCACATGACGACAATCTGTTATACAACTCGAATAATAATATATGTCCAAACTTACTGTTCTAACATTTAAACGAATCTCAGATGCAATTTTATGATTGCTATTTAGTTAGAATAGGACAAAAACATTTGAACAAAAATAGATGTAACATGATTCTAAAAAAAAGTATAATGCAAATCAGGTTTTACAATAATAATAGTGATAAGAGATGCTTATTTTGCTTTTATTAAAATAAATTGATCTGGGGCAGATCCTTTCTTACATGCGACAAAGTCTATGAATAAATGGATAAAAATAATTTTAATAGATAGCCAATAATTAAACTGTGCACGGGGTGATTTTGGTTTAAAACTTTTAACTATATACATATATATATATATATATATATATATATATATATATATATATATATATATATATATATATATATATATACATATATATATATATATATATAAAACGTCAAGCATATATTTATTTATGCTCTAAAACTTTTATTTGATGCATTTTTGCTTAAAATTTTTAGGGGAGCAGGAAATTTCAAAAAACTGGTTTCCCATTTTAATCTCCTATGTACACCTTTAATACAGACACACTATATATATATATATATATATATATATATATATATATATATATATATATATATATATATATATATATATATATATATATATATATATACAGGGTGTTGACGCAAAGGTGTTAATTTTACGGCAGAAACTGTACGGTGTGAAGTTGTTCAGAATTAAAAGTTGTATACAAAACTGTTTTAACATTTTTTATTATGTCTCCCGTTTGTTCACAAATTTAAAAGTCATGTTAATATTTGGGTTTATTAGTAGCTATAGCTATGACACTTGTTTTCTTTTTTCTGGTTTTCATAAATTATTTATAAACGTCAAACTTCAATTTGACAAATGAGGAACCTATCTAAAGAAATATTATGATGGCAATAGTTACAAAAGAATGCGAAATTTATTTGCCATATATCAAATTGACGTTTGACGTTTATAAATAATTTATGAAAACTAGAAAGAGGAAACAAGTGTCATGGCTATAGCTAATAATAAATCAAAATCTTGAAATATCTATTTAAAATTGTGAAGAAACTAGAGAAAATAAAAAAATAAAAACAGTTTTGTATATAGCATTTAATTCTGAACAACTTCGCACTTTGTAACTTTTGCTGTAAAATGAGAGCAATTCATTGCAAAAAACTATAATCCCATGTTAAATCCATATGTTCGCACCTTAACGTCAACACATTGTATATGTTTTTCATCAGTCGTTTATTCCATATTACATTAAGAAAAAATTACTTGTCCTCCCCAAAAAAATGTCATCAAATTTAATTCATATTTAATGTTATATTATAATTTAATAATTTATTTTTATACAGTTCAAATACCTATTTTTATTGTTTTTGTTTTAATTCCATGGCTAACATCATTAAATTGTAATTTACGAAATTTTTATACGCAATTCCTGCAGTTACAAATTGAGTTTTAATTCCTGATTTATTTGCACAATTTTATGCTCTACAATATTTAACAAATTTTATTCTTAAATAATTTGTGAAGCAATGCACAAGGAAAAACAATTTTTCTGTATTAAACGCTAAATGATTTTCAAAGAGACGCAACAGTAGAAGTATTGTTCAAATAATTCAAATATGGAATACAATATACAAATTTAGCAAAAAGGTACGTACGATCTACCTACACAAGATGTAAGATATATACAATATTGAAAAGATATGCATATTCTTACCAATATTTTTGCATTGCCACTTTTAAATTTATTTGCAAAAAATGTGTACGTAATCTACTTTTACTTTTTAATGTGTTGTTTATTTTCTACCTGGTCTTTCTCCAATAAAAACTATCAAACATGATCTATTTTCGTGTAAATGTTATGTGAGCGATAAAATGTCTTCGACCTTTTTGCAAATGAGATATAAATATCAGTGAATCCAGAAAAATCTATTTTAAATTACAAATGACCTAAAGTCTAGTGACATCAAAATTAAATTACTCCTACAACTTAAAAATAGCAAAGAATTTTGGCAAGTGGTGTTTGCAATTATAAAAAAATCACACTGTTTGTTTTCTTATTGAAGATGAAGAGATTAGTAGTAGATAAACAATTTATAAAAGACAGGAACTACTTTGCGAAGACTTATTTGCGGTGACAATTTTATTTATATTTTGTCATTAGTTTTCACAAATTTATAGAAAATTCGGATTTCGAAGGATTTTTAATTCCCGCTTATGCGCTTACCTTAAGCAACAGAGGTTTTGTCTCTGCGAACTTCACTTTTGCGAGCGTAAGTATATTTTCAGGCCAATTCTGAACAAAGCAGTAAGCCTTACAGATCTGTAAATCTGTAAAACTGTAAAAAAATACTGACAAAACGCATCTACTTTCATTGATTATTAATTATTACAAAATTATACATAAAGCCTCATTTCCACCGAATGTTTTAATGCTTAATGCATAATGATTTGTGCGTAATGCTTAATACATTATAACAATTTACTAGGATACCATTTCCAGCTACTTTGTTTAGTGACTAATTCACCTGTGTGAAAACAGCAACGGCAACGGTTAAAAGAGTGCAGCAACGAGTAAACGAAAGCGCACCGTTGCACAAACTCGTGCGCTATACCATTAAACCAGCAACGGAAAATAATATTGATAACACGTGTAGTACTGAAGCAAAAAAAATGTTATGTAAACTTGAATGTATCACTTTGATATTTATAATAAAAATAAACAATAGTCTCAATTACATATCATGTGCGCTACGAGGTGCAGGGGAAGAATATTTTTCTAGGGTAGTAGGTAGATGTAGGTAATACAGCTCAGAATTTTAATAAATTAGGTATTCAAACTATTCTGTAACGGTTTCATATTTTCATTAATTATAAACAATACTCCCTAGAATACAACTGTGTAACCCACAATGCGTTACGCGCCGTAGGGGGTGAACTAGAAATATTTATTTGCAGATGTACATAGCAACCAATTAGAAATGAATGAAATTAGGTATTTAAACTATTCTGCAACGGTTTCATTGTACATCAAGAAGGGTTACCGAAAGACATTTTAATAACACACAATGCATTACGAGGCATAGGGGATGAAATAGAATTTTTCTAAGCGTCACACAATTAAATAAAATTATATCACATGTGTTGTTGACTGTACCCTGCTAGTTTTTACATATTATATCAAGATGGGTTACCGGAAGACATTTTAATAACACACAATGCGTTAGGAGGCGTAGGGGATGAAATAGAATTTTTCTAAGCGTCACAACAATTAAATAAAATTATATCACTTGTGTTGTTGACTGTACCCTGCTAGTTTTTACATATTATATCAAGATTAGTTACCGGAAGACATTTTAATAACACACAATGCGTTACGAGGCGTAGGGGATGAAATAGAAATTTTCTAAGCGTCACAACAATTAAAAAAAATTATATCACTTGTGTTGTTGACTGTACCCTGCTAGTTTTTACATATTATATCAAGATGGGTTACCGGAAGACATTTTAATAACACACAATGCGTTACGAGGCGTAGGGGATGAAATAGAATTTTTTTAAGCGTCACAACAATTAAATAAAATTATATCACTTGTGTTGTTGACTGTACCCTGCTAGTTTTTACGTATTATATCAAGAAGGGTTACCGGAAGACATTTTAATAACACACAATGCGTTACGAGGCGTAAGGGATGAAATAGAATTTTTCTAAGCGTCACAACAATTAAATAAAATTAGCAGGGTACAGTCAACAACACAAGTGATATAATTTTATTTAATTGTTGTGACGCTTAGAAAAATTCTATTTCATCCCCCACGCCTCGTAACGCATTGTGTGTTATTAAAATGTCTTCCGGTAACCCATTTTGATATAATATGTAAAAACTAGCAGGGTACAGTCAACAAAACAAGTGATATAATTTTATTTAATTGTGTGACACAGTTGTATTCTAGGGAGTATTGTTTATAATTAATGAAAATATGACACCGTTACAGAATAGTTTGAATACCTAATTTATTAAAATTCTGAGCTGTATTACCTACATCTACCTACTACCCTAGAAAAATATTCTTCCCCTGCACCTCGTAGCGCACATGATATGTAATTGAGACTATTGTTTATTTTAATTATAAATATCAAAGTGATACATTCAAGTTTACATAACATTTTTTTTGCTTCAGTACTACACGTGTTATCAATATTAATTTCCGTTGCTGGTTTAATGGTATAGCGCACGAGTTTGTGTAACGGTGCGCTTTCGTTTACTCGTTGCTGCACTCTTTTAACCGTTGCCGTTGCTGTTTTCACACAGGTGACTAATTCGACAGAAATGTCACATTTTTTATCCTTTTTATTTTTAACTCTAGCAGACTGTCATTGCAGCAGTAATTCTTCTTTTCTTAACATGTCATATACATAATTTTTGGCATCTATATCAATATCTAAAAATTAAAGAAACTTAATAATTATAAAATAGACTGACAGCTGACAGTTCAGATTAGAAAATAAAAAAAAACAGATGACAGATATGTATTTCCATCTCACAATTACGCTCAGGCATTACGCCTTAAACCTTGGAGTTTGCATGGTTTTGTTCTTAAGCATTGTTCTTAGTTCTTAAGCATTAAGCCTTATGCATTACTGGAAATGGTAATAAACGTGGCCATATAATACACATTTTTGCGCATTGCGCTTAGATATTAATTATAGCTCTTAATCATTAAGACAATCGGTGGAAATGAGACTTAAGAGTAACAGTAACATTTTTCTTTGCGATTTTGTTCACTATTTACAGATTTAGACATTTGTGCGACTTTCAGATTTGTTCAGAATACACCCATTATACGAACAGTTGCAAAGTAGTTTCTAGACGTGTAATACACTAAAAAAAAGTACCGACTTTTCCATAAATTTGTTAAATTAATTTAATTTAAAATCAAAGTATTAAATAAGTACTTACTAATGATTTTTTAAGTTGCTGGCATAAGAAGCTCTGAATTCAACTCATACTTATGGATTTGTTGAAATACATTTTTTATTTTTCTAATAAATTTATTGGAAACACTTGAGAATTGTCAGAACAGCGAGGCCAACTTATAACCACAAAAAGTATCTACTTATTACCAACCTAGTTTGGAAACAGAGTGTGTCTGAACGATTAAAGATTGAAAAACTAGTCATATCTACTTTTTATGTCCCTATAATAATAATATTAATAATAATTATAATAATAATAATTTATTTTTAATATTGAAGTCCATGTTATTATTATAATCATTTAACTTATTCATACATTGTCATTTTCAGATAAAATAAATAGTAGTATATTGATAAACTAATGTTAATGATGATCTCTATTACCCACCATTTTATTTAAAATACAATGTGGTGTGTGTATTATTTTCTTGATAATATAGTTCACGCTTATAGCTTTTGCTTTTAATCAAACAATATCTAGGTTATTAACACAAGCTATAATTATTGATCAACCAGATTCTGTTCATTAAAAGCAAATTAACAATATGGGCAGTGGTAGGTCATTTAGCGAGTAAAGGGTTGCAGCTCTAATCTCGCAAATATAATTGAAATTAGCATTGCGATTGAGTAAAGTGGAGCCTATTTTAAAACGTTTGTCCTTTACATAGTTTACTTATTGGTATTTTGTCTTAATAAAATGCATACATAAACATCACGCATGTCCCACATAATGGGTTAGAACAAACCCGAAAACAATAAGAAATCACTCCACTCTTTTAACAACATTCTTATGAACCATCATCATACAACAAATATTCCTCACTCTTAAAGTGACTGATTTTCAGTAGCGAAATACCGCATCCGGACCACAATAAAAGTTACGAAACAATCATCCTTCGCCACATATTCCTGTCTAAGCACACTTCTTTTGCCTCTGCCACATAATAATCACATTCATACAGGCTCTTCTTCTCTTACCACTCGGAAACTTTCTCTCTTTTAGCACAATACCAATCTCATCCATACAGTTACACACTGGTTGTAATAAGTAAAATTCCTACGAATAGACAGTTTTTTTTGTAAACTTTTATGTCATCCATGCTGTAAAAGTGATCTTTTTTGGCTGAATCTGAAGTTTCCAGCCGAGACGCAAGCTAAGGCTACCAGACCAGGCGAGGCTAGAAAATAATGATAATAATTATAAAATTATCTTATGATTAAATTATTTATGTTCAGTTGCTCGAACAAGGTGTGGCTAACACAATACCTCTCGCCATTTACAGCCCGAGTCACAAAAAAAGATTAAGTTAATCCTTATTTTTGAATTAGCGAATTTTACTCTAATTTTGGTACTTTATTTCTCGAAATATAGTCTAATTTAATCCAAGTAACTACCTTGGATTCTAGGAACCTTAAAACGTGGTCATATACCAAAATCTCGATATGCGATTTTTAGCACGATCCTTATACCTCCCTTACGAAGGGTAGCGGGAGCTAAAAATGTAAATCAAAATTTTGACTGTAATGCAAAATAATTCATTTGACATTTAATTTTCAAGCGATATTGTATATTTTAGGAACGCTTAAAATTTAAGTTACGTTGATAGAACCGGCCATTAGAAATGTTGTGGGACAAAATATAATGCATAAATTTGACTATTATTGAACCATGTTTTGTCCTCATTGTTGATGAAGATTAAATACTGTGTGTTAAATTTTTCAAAGGAAAACAATGTATAAAACATCGAACAGGCGGAACTGCCTAGATTCTTATCCCAAAGTTTACATTTGAAGTTGAATGAAAAATTATCGAATCTCGTGTTGTTGTGACCGATTTTTTACCTTCACCCAGTTTTTGACTCAATATTGGAAAATATCTCGCAATTATGTATAATGCAAAATTTCATGGAAATATGAATTAATTATTACATAGTTCTCAACCATATTTTAATCACATTTCTATTTATTTCTGACATGTATATTAATTATTATAAATCATAATGAATTTATTACAGTTAGTTAATGTCACACATGAATTATGCATTTAAAAAGTATTGAGGTTACCTATAAACACTGTCGATAAATAAATAAATATGGAAATGTTGAATCAAGCATTCATTCTGTTTATACCAATATCATTTATTTCATACTGTGTCGCATTTCCATGTTTACAATTGTGATTTCAGTCCGGTAAATGAGACTTTACGGTATTATTATTCTTTACCGTACTGTATCGTTGCTAAGCAACCAATTTCTTATTATGATAATTTATAATGAACTACGTGATGGAATAGAACATTTTGTCAAAACATTCGTTTCTATAAACAATTTTATATTTTGTGATTTTTCAAACCTATACAAATAAAAAACGAAATAAATCAGCAATATGTAAAGAAATATCATTTTCCATATACATTTTTGAAAACGTTGCAAAACGTTGTTAGAAATATCAACAAAACAAAATTGGTTGCTATGGTATCATGACTATTTTATTTTTATTAAGACCCAGACGACATGATTGTTTTTAAAGAGAAAAAGAAAGGTTGAAATAAAGCAAACTTTCATCCAAAAATGCGACACAGATATGAAATAAAATGTTGTACGTCATACGTCCGTTAAATGATTTTCACGGTACTCATTTCAAAATTCCAGACTCGGCTCCTTCGTCGCCTCGTCCGGAAACATCTTATTCGTACCGTAAAAACTCATTTACCGGACTTATAACGTAAATTACTATTTTCTAATCAATAATAGGCGAGTAAACAGCGTAAAAATGGAAGTAAGAATGGGGTATTATGACCTTGATCAAATTTAGAGAAAATATTTATATATTAATAACCTAGAGTTAAAAATGGCTTACCCGTATATTTTTAAATAAATAATATATTAAATATTAATAGAATTTAAGGAAATCGGCATTATTAATACTTGTGTGACTTCATCTAAAGAAAGCAAGCACACGTAACACGACAGAGAAAGAGATAGGGCTGTACTTATCTCAAGTTTAATAAACGAAAGGATCTACTTTGCAGATAAAAAGTAATTAAACAAAAAAAATACATATTAAAAAAAAGAAATCGAAGATTCGACCTAAAACTATTAACAGATTGTTAGAAATTAACAACAATTGTTCAATTAGTCAAGAGAAACAAATTAAATGGAATTGGACCAGAAACCTTGAGTTAATGCTAATTAAAGCAAATTTCCATTGGCTTTGGCATGAACAGAACCCAGTACTCCTAAAACAAAATATCAACAATGTCATTATAGCCTATAACGAAATCTTGTATGCCAACGATTCAGAATCCATTGAAAAATCCTCATACAATCCTATCTACAAAACCTTAAACACTGCCTTAAACTATCTTGATATGAACATACCACAGCATGCCCTAAAAACATATAGCCAGTTACGCACAACAAACCCAAACCTGTTCTACATTTATCGCGATGGATACTGCCACAAATTTAACGGAGAAGAAACCTGCAGTATCTGCAACAAATATGAACCGAACAGCATAATTCATTTTTTGTTCCAGTGTCCCATCTTTACCCCTTACAGAATCGCGTTCCTGGAGAAATACACCATCAACAACATACTGAGCCATCAAACCCTATTTGCTGAAGCATCAAGACCTAAAATGTACGATGTAAACAACTACATGAAGAATGCTCTAAAACTTCGAGCTTTTATTATACAAAATTAACAATATAGAATGAACTGTGTATAATGTTTATATGAATATGTATTATATCACGTGTTACCAAACCTCTTTTGTACGGAGATGTAAATTTCTCTTTACAAAATAAATATATTATTATTATTATTATTATTATTATTATTATTATTATTATTATTACTTTTCAAGTCCCCTAGAATATGAAACTATAAAGAAATCTCTTAGCACCCGTTCCACAAATTACTTTAAGTCTGTAACATTTGTGCAAAAAGACTCAGGATTAGAATTTGAAACCAATAATTTTTTTAAATTTTTTTGACAACATAATCCAGTTTTAAAATATAATTAGCATTTGCGTACTAATATTACGTTACGTTAATAAAGTCATTTGTACTTTTATTTAATACTACATATATTTTTATAATATGATATTATTATAAATCAAATACAGTGCCCATCATCGAATGGAAATGTGTAATGTATATTTTGGGATTCTTTGTAAACGTAATTGAATTGTTTCTCATATTTTACGATTCTTTATTCATCCATTTGAAAAAAAAAAATAACAATAAAAATGAATTGCACTACCAAAATTTTAAAAATCTAGATATTTGTTTAACTAGGCACTACAATACCAGATTTACAGCAGAGGCTGCCGTTTCATGTCGAAGCTGTAAATCTGTGTAGTCGTGTTGAGCAACTTTCTTTTACTGATTCGATTTTAGAATTAATATTAATTTAGTGATTAGTTTTAATACCTATTTTGACAGTTATCGCCATGCTATCTGTTTGTTGAGCGGTTGCTAATAGGCAGTAATAGTAATGAAAGTATCAAGAGTGTTATAAGAATATTGTTCTGTGGTCAATAGTGTACTTTTCAAGGGCCTCTGGCCCAAGATACGTATGTTGACCGAAGACGTTATTGTCCGTTTAACTCCCGTGGTACTGCAACGTTTAACGTCCGACTATAATTTTTAATATTCTACGGATTACGGATCAGAAAGTTTTAATAAAATTTACGGAGTAGGTAGGCTATGAATGCTGCTGCTTGTTTTTTAGGCTTCATCGCAGTATCAATATAATTTTATTGACATTACCATAGCAACAACTCATAACAGACTCTAGGGTGTTATTTGGTATATAACAACCCTGAAAGCAGGGTTGTTATGATAAGCTTAACATACCAGTCAGACGTTATAGCTATTAACATACCTAGGAATGTTATGTATGTCATAACGGCCGCAGATGTCATTTTGAAATCCGAGCTCGTATGCTACTTTCAGATTGCTATGGTTAACAGAACAATTACTTTTACATATGTCAGTATGACAAATATTTAAATTATGTGCTTTACTTCTCATGTTTATTACTTTAGAATAAAATAGACCGTATTTAGAACGATAAGCTAACGTTATTTGTAGGCATTAATGAAGAGCCTTATATTTTCATTTTATTTTATTTGCATTTTGTAGACCGTTGTTGACAAGTCAGTATGGTAATAATATTACCATACAGATACAGTTATTACTTAGTTACCAGCCTAATTTTGTACATGTAAACAATGGCATACTATCCTGAAACCGGTTTAACTACCTAGTAAGTAAAAGTGACATTTTAAAAAACTATTTCACAGAGCGAGTAACAAAATATCTATACCGTTGATGGTCCTTATCAGTTATCATCTCCCGTGGAATCAAGGTTATCGTGGAGAATGTACCTGTTGCTTATTGCAAAATATAAAAAGATTTAAAAAAATATTCGTTATATTCGCCGTTAAATAAGTAAGGACTGATGTTCACCTTTTTCCCTTCTCCGCATCTATAATAATAATAAACAACAAAAAATCCATAATTTACTAAAATAAGATAAAGGTTGAACAATGTATTCGGACTGCAATCAAACACTTTTTATTGATTTAATTTAAACCGACGTTTCTGAAATATCAAGCACGTTAGGGCTATTCAATATCAAAAATTGTTTTAATAATACAAAAGCACAACATTTTTCAAGTTATAAATAAAATATTAATAGAATAAATAAATAAAATAGAACAGCAAATAAATTAATTAATTAACGTAGATAGACTGGATTAAAAATAATTAAAACGGACAAGAATTAGAAAAACGATAAACAAACTTTACACCGTAACTAAGATAATTTATTGAACATACAATATCAATGAAATTAAAATCACTATCGTAAACTTTTCAAGGTCACAACTCACAACATAGTATTCACTATTATTATAACGATACATCTAGATTGTATTCACGACTCGGTCTCGTAATGTGTAAACTATTAATTTCTTGAACTAGTGCCCCGGAATGAGAAACATATCCCACGTTCCAGTTTACTTGCTTTATAATTATAAAATTTGCGGTAATTATGAAAACAACCCTAACACACATAGTAAAAATAGATGTGCACGTATGTAGGTTAGTTTAATTCGAACAATGTTCAGCCTTGAACTAAAAACTGATTCCTGGGGGTGTGTAGATAATTTGTAAAAACACTAACTGGGCCATACTTGTTCACGCTATGCTATTACCTTCTACAATATTGATTCTGCTTTCCAAGTATTCTCTAGTACTCCAGTCTAAAGAAGAAAGAATCAGCTACGAAACATTTATATTTTTTATCGTGAAAATTATTTATTCATGGTATTTTATAATGAATGTAAATTTGATATACATCTTGTTTCACATTATTTTATTTTGTATATGAAAGCTACACAGCAAATTTAATTTTATATTCCTTTGTTTCTTTTATAATATTCTGTTATTTACTGCATGAAATTTTTAATATCATTGTTATTGTTCGAGTATATTCATATTCCTATATGGTAGCAAATTTTTCTGCGTAGGTACGAACGTACGAGTATATTATGTAGGTTAATAGTTTCTGTTACTTCTATTTTAAACAACAAACCATTATTTTTTAATTGTAAATTATTAAACTTTAATACATATAAAAATTTAATTATTTTTATTCGTACAATTGCAATAAATTAAACTGAAATTGTAAAAGAGACAGCTTTTGTTTCATATCTGTACTAAGTTAAAGCAGAACTAGGAGGGAACAAATTATTAGTGAAGTATAAAGGTGCATTCACAAATGAAAACTAGGTTTATGGTTTTTGTTTAGGTTTAAGTAAGTCGTTCATATGTAAGTTTAAATTACCTGAAAATTAGTTTTGATATTTAGAGAAATCTGTGTAAATGCTTCAAAAACAAGATCAAAATATCGGTAGAGCAGTACTCAACAAGACACCTGTGCGGCGTGAAACTGTCATTCGCTTGGCAATATTGGTTATATTTCAGTAATTAAGTTATGACAGTCTCCATGTTCTTCTCGCATTTGTTTAAAAAGCCGAAATCATCAAGTGGATACTAAATAAAGATGGGTGTATATATCTATATCATTTCAGACTCGTTCTCATTGGTGAAGTTTGTGACGTCAAACCTAAAGTTTGGACCTTGCAATGTTTAGCTTTATGATTTGCATTTAGAAACCCTAAATTCTGAAGTGGAATGGAGCCATTACATAATATGCGACCAAAGTCCTTAAATCTAAATCATAAATATAAACCTAATTTTCATTTGTAAATGTACCTTAAGTGTGTAATCGTTAAAGGATTTAGTGATTTAAGAAATAACTTATGAAATTCTTATTTTCAACTTTACTTGGCCATTAGCAAGGTTCAAGGTAGGTATCGTGACCGATTTATTTTTAATTTGCAAGGGCGGATTGGCCGTAAGATTTATCGGGCGGAGCTATTGCAGTGGCAATCAGCTGAGAAATATTAATAATATAATAATAAAGAAAATAAAATAGGTATACACTACAGCCAGCATAAGTCTGATGTATTCTCAACTTTTATCAATTTGGAATACACATCTCAACCAATCTTAACATTTGGTTTTTGAAATATAGTAATTATTGTTATTATATTTTTTTTTGTGTGATTATTCATTTTAATTATTGTTATATTGAAAAACGTGCCTCTCACAATTTTTATTATATTTTATTATACTTTTATATTTTTAATTATTTTTTTATTTTATTTATTATTTGTAAACTAGGCGTAAATGATCATAAACCACAGTGTTTGGTATGATGATAGTGTTTCCGGGTTAATCGGATATGTCATTAATTTCCCTACTTCAAATGGGACACTATTTATTTTTATATTTAGAAGCTACGTAGGTAGGCTGTGAAAACAATTTGATAATTTTTTTATAACAAAATATAGGATCTCACAAAAATAACTTACTATTTAAACAATTAACTCAAATATTACTCACAGTGTGAATATGAAAAAGAAATTACACGAAAAAAAAGATAATTTTCTCTTATGTATTTGCAATTTATTTCTTCAATAAAAATTCACTTCAATTCGTAATTTTACGTAGATTCTAAATTTATAAAATGTCCCATTTAAAATATAAAAGTTAAACCGGTAGCGCTACCATGATGCCGAATTCCATGATTTTTGAACCTCTATAAGTTTAGTTTACAACGAGGTTTACAAATACAGAGTATAAAAAAAATAATGTCAGTTTTCATAATAAATTTTATTTTCACCTTAACACGAAATTTAAATTAAATTTGTTTTCGTTTTCCTAATATATTATAACTTTAGCGAGCACTGTCATTATGTTAAAATAAAGATAAAGTCGTAAAAGTGAGCCTGATTCTGAAAAACTAACCGCCGGTTCATAATAAATATAAAGTTACTTTAATTTAAAAGTTTGATCTAAAAGTGAAAAAAGCGTTTCATAATTCGACTTTAAGTTAAAGTTTTAGTTTAAAGTCCTTTAAAATAAAGTCATGCGAGAGTTCCTTTACGAGCTTAAAGTGGATATTTAACTTATCAGTTTTGATTCCACATTTTTGATAAAAATGTTTTCTTTAACTTTTTCATCAATAACTTATTGTCAATAAGTCCCGTCGAAGATGTTATTATTAAACAAAGAAAGGATTATATTAGCCACGAATTAATAATTGAAATATGAGGAACGAAAATTATTTTATGACAGATTTAGGTTAGGGAATTACAATTTTATTTGTATTGGAACAGATAGAAGAAATAATAAAATTAGCAACAAATAAATAAATATTGAGGTATTTATGAACTTTTTTAGATGTGGTTTCATATCACATCCTGTATTTAATAATTCTAATACTAAATCCAATCTTTTATTGTTGGCGGGCCACCATTTGACACTGTTCTGTTTTTCCAAATCATACTTTCTAGCTATTTTTAATTTATTGAACTTTCAATTTAGCCATGACAGCCTGTTCAATTTTTGCCATGTTGGATCCTACAAAATTTTGCGCAAATAAATATTAAAATATTAAGTAACCTAAGCTGTAAAATTGCTTATCTTTTCTTTTCATTGAATATTGTAGTTTTCCTTTTCTTACATTTCAACACATGTTTGTGTTTATACATTAAATAAATCAAGGTGTATTATTCATCAAATGTGAAATTTCCGCCTCTATTTTTCTACCCATAATTAAAATATTTTTCTGTCAGTCAGTCTTACTAAACAGTATTGTTCTAAAATCATTTCTAAAACTTTAGAACTACTTTATTTAAAGTAAAGTATATTTTTATTATGAAACGTATACATTTTAAAGTGTATATAAAGTCACTTCAAAATAAAGTTGAATTTTACCTAAAGTTTACTTTTGCGAATTATTATAAAACCGGCCGTAAGTGCCGTTTTCATAATAAACTTTATCTTCACTTTAAAACTTTATATCAAAATTAAATATGTGTTTGTTTTCATAACTTTAGCACTTCAGCGAGCACTGTAACATTAGGTACTATACAATAAAAATAATGTCAAAGTAAATTTAAAGTCTTAAACTGCGCCTGATTATGAAAACGGCCCTAAGTATATTAAATTTTACCAGTCAAAGAATTCGTGGAGAGCAACTATTCCTATGTATGTACATGTACCTATAAGTAACTTTTTTAAACTTCATTTTTTGTATTTTTAGGCAGGTAATGATTATTAATTAACAAAAGATAGTGACAGGTACTCGTAAATTGGTGATTTTGCGCAAACATAAAACTACCATTCGATAAATCTACCTACACGATCACGTTTAACATATATTAAAATGTCAAAACGATTTTAAAATTGGATTTCATCTACTTTCAAATAAATAATTTAATTACTGGCAATCAATTTGGCTAGCATTTTCAGTTTACATACGAATTGCAACCACGCCATTTAAAAACGGCACGATCGACATTCGCCGTCAATATCACAGCAACACAGCTAAATTTTTGAAAAGTGATAAAATATTTGTCTTAGGTAAAATACATATTGTGAAAAAATTAACGTAATATAAATAAATTCAACTTAGTCTAACGTACACCGATCAAGGTAGCGAAAGTATATCAAAGATCCAGTATTTGAATACTATTTAGGTGTGGATATTAGTATTATTGATTGTTAGTATGAACAAGTGATTAGAATACAATTGAAGAGCATTGTTTTTTCTTTTTTCTCGATCACTTGTTTATGAATGAAACATACTTCAAATAAAAGATGCACACAATTAATTTTTTTCTATAACTTTTATTTGAAGTATTTTTCACTAAAATTTTTCACAATTTATTTCATATATACAAACTGTTAACTCATTTTTAATATTGTTTATACTACCATCCATTGTTTTTACATACCTATTCATGAAGATTAAGAAAAAGCAAGTTTCTTAGCATATTTTCCAGGGCAGGAAGTGTAGACTTCCCTCCTAAGGAGTGAAGAGTGCCTGCCAGTTGCCTGTTCCTACCTCAAGGTTGTAGTAGTACGATAGTGATCCAACACTACGGCTGGGTGTGTCTCCTGGAGACGTCAATAAGCTAATAATAACAGCGGGCTCGTCCAAGTTTAAGCCTTTTTTATAAATTATATATTGCATATGAATTTTGAATATAAATGAAAACAAAATGACAATTTCTATATTTTTATTTAATTTTGACATTTTAAACTGTCATTATTAACTCCATAGCAACAACTATAAGTAACTGTTTATTTGCTAGTGATTTTTTTTTTAAATCACTCACAGAATTTTATCTCAAACAAATAATACATTGAAAATATCGCCTTGCACGAAAATAACAGTCACCACAGTCTCTATGAGACAGTTAGCCATTTTTATTATTTGTCACGACACAAATGACAGGAAATAAAGTTTGTTTGTAATTTATAAACGACTTGACGTATGTCAACGGCGATTGTCATGCACTTCATACTATTTGATTAGTTTTTTATTTTGTCAAAATTAAATATTATAATGGTTTTTATTATTATTTCATCAAAATTGAATAAAATATTGTATACCTAAACCACATATGGGAGTATAACATAGGACTATAAAAATAATCGAAAATTGGGTTTCCTGCAGAAAATTAAATTTTAATTTCAAAAAGGCTTCATTTAATATAATGAAATACCTGTAGCATTTTGTTTTACTTTTTTTTTATTTCCATGGAATCTGATTTCTGACGAAAATGTCATATTTTATTTTCTAAATATTTAGAGTGATAAAACGCCTTATGAAACATGTTTACAGGATGTTAATGAATACATGTTACAAATTTTTTTATAGGGCCTGTAGGATATGTAAAATAGATTAACTTTTACTAATATACTCATATCCGGAAACGCACCGTTTTCAAGCTATAGGTTCTTAAAAGAGTAATTATCTACCTTAATTTTGGTTGGCTGTGCAGTTATTTTGTTTATTATAACTTAGTAAATGAGCATACTGTTTGCGATTACGAAAACATGGTATTAATATACGGCCGAGCAGGGTTGATCCTAACCTATCAGTCGCCTCTGTTCTTACATAAAGCCCCCCCCCCTTTTTAATATTGCAGAGAATAGGGAATAGTTTTGACCTCTCCCATTGGGTGAAATTGGAGACAAGAGACAAGTTTGCTTAAAACTGGCGCTGATGCAAGCACCATCTGCTGAATGGCTTAAATGGTACAGAGTATAGTTCTAAACAATAGCACGCAATGAATTAGAAAGAAAATCATTTACCTAATATTATGTTAAAAAACAAGTTTAGTGAATTAGGCGTATAATTAAATTATGTACAAGTTTTATTTGAAACATTTTTGTCTAAATGAAAATGTTTAATTAATAATTAGGTAAAAAAATTGATTATAATATTACTGTCACCGTATAATGGAAAAATTTATATATTTTTTTTTTGCATTTATTTTCTTGGAGCATTGTAAATCAGGGCGGCCCAGAAAGTTTTCTCGTAGGGGCGCAAGATTTCTAGTTACACCACTGATTGACATTATAAGTATACTCAGGTTTTTAATAAAATAGTAGTATATTACATTACAAGTCATAAAAATGTTTCATTGCAGACGAGGAGGCTTGTTTGAAGAATGCGAGGATGCGCAGCGTCCGAGCATTTCTTCAAAGCCTTCGAGTCAAGCAAAGACATTTTTATGACGCGTGATGTATTCTATTTTTTTTAATCAGCAATTATAGAAGCTTAAAATTATAGAAAAAATTAGGTTTGCATAAATCATCACAGCTGTGACAAATTTTAGAAAACGTTGTCATGACAAGTAAACAAAGTGACAAATTTTAATATTATAAAAATTTGACGCGTTGTGTTTGCTTTCTTGCAAAGCGAACATGATTTTGATGATGAAGAAGAAGTACCGATGGACATAACTGAAGCTGCGAACGCCGCTGTGGCAGATTTACTACCAAAAAAATCCAAACAGCGGTACGAGAAGGAGTACGATAGATTCAAAAAGTGGTGCAGCATTAGCAAAGTGAATCAAATTAGTACCGACAGTGTAAAGTAAAAATGACTAGTCATGAAAATTTTATTTTCATGACTAGTCATGGAAATCTTATTTTCAAGACTCAAATTAGTCCGGAAACGAGGATTTTCATGCCGATTAAAAAATATAGTATTTTTTAATCGGCATGAAAATCCTACTAGGATGGATATGTTACCAGTCAGCCAAACCAAGTATTTAAAAGAATAATGCTTTATTAATATGTTTATTTCTTAAACTTCTGATATTTTTAAAATTCTTAAATATTTTTTTTTTTTTTGTAAAAAGTTGGATGGTTTTGCAGCTTCCATGCTTGGCCGCCTTTGCTCTGGGAACAAAAAGAACAGCCGCTAGGATCGGGCCTGCGGCCGAGTGTACGGCAGCACAAGAAATTCAATCAAATCCTGACGTTTTTGAACGAATGTATGAAAATATGCTCCGAAAGTGTAATGCTTGCGTTGAAGTTGGTGGTCGTTATTTTGAGTAATTATTATTATAATATATATATATATATATATATATATATATATATATATATATATATATATATATATATATATATATATATATATATATAACAAATATAAACTAACTAAAATTAAGGTAGATAATACTCGAGGCCATACGAGAATACAGGCCTGAATGTTTATCCCTGCTCAATGCGTCACGCCTAGCTAAGAGGCCCGAGTGCTAGTCTAGCCTTCTACAAACAGTCGACTTATAGCAGTCAGCGGGAGCGGACGCACGATACAACGCGGTACGGAATGTCAAATTTCTATTATTTCTCGTTGTAGGAAACTATAAAAATGGTTTTCAGATTGGAATTTAATTTAAATATTGGCAGTGAATAAATTATTGATTTTCATGACCTCGCAAATTATGAAACAAAGTTAAAATGTGTAAATGATTTCATATTTAAAAAGGTAGATAACCATTCAACAATATTTAAGATAAAATTGTCTAACAATATTCCCCAAATATATATATATATATATATATATATATATATATATATATATATATATATATATATATCTCTAACAATAACAGAAAATCTGAAATGTAGTGTTTATTTCAAAAATATTAAAATAAATAATACAACTCGTATACAAAATAGCACCTAAATGTCTTTCATTCATCATTTTTAGTTTCATTATTATCATTTTCGTATTATGTTCTATGTTATATAATTTTCTTCCGTTTTTTTTTTCATTCTTGTACAATTGGAACACAAATAAATAATTTAAAGTGAAACATGAGTTAATTCGTATATATATATATATATATATATATATATATATATATATATATATATATATATATAGGCTTTTCTAACTTATTTCTGATTCAATTTGTTTACTTATGAATATAAAATAGGTAATACATAATATTTAAATAGTTATTTAGGAGTTGCATATCTTTATAAATCACGTTCTCCAATCCTATTTATTTAAAATTCCGTATATTTCATATGCTTACAATGTTAGCGTTCGAGGCGTGGCGTGACAGCAAGAGGCTCGCTGTGACGTCACGAACTGAGTATTCAGGCCTGTATTCTCGTATGGCCTCGTAATACTCCTTTAAGAGCCTGTAGAACAATTCTTTTCGTGATAGGTGTATATTAATAAAAGTTATTCTATTTTGCATGCCCAACATAACGTATAAATTTGTAATACGTATCCATTAACACCCTATATATATCAACCTAACTTCACATGTAAAATGTTAAAAATTTGGTAATTTATCTGGTTCAGTTCCATGGCTACCGCTATTTTTGGGGTGATTTTACACATTTTCATACCTACAAAGCATGTATGAAAATATGATTTTACTTGTTTAAGTCCTATGTTCCGCTGTCGCGGTCAGCATCCTGTACATCAATTTATTTAAAAAAAACAACGATGCTAAAGCTTTCAGCAAAACCGGAAGTAGAAATTCAGGACATTTACACACGAAAAAGTGTTATGTAAATTCGCCTTCATCGTTGTAATTTAAGGTATATAGCAAAAATTTATAATAAAGAAAATAATCATTAGTCGCTATTTATCATCCTATAGGTACGACACGACACACAGTAGTGGAAGATATTTATCTAGCGGTTTCAGATTTATAGAAACAGCGGTTATTGACTTTCTAGCACTCCCCGTCTAGTTTAGAAGTTACCCCTTCCATTGTAATTCTCCTAAACAGTTGACAGTTGATCCTTTACGTCTGTTCTTTGTGTATTCTAGACGGTATATTGTTTTTCTAACACCGAGTTTCTTGCACAGGTTACTCGCGGTCGTTTATCCAAAATTACATATGTAACTCAAATCTTCGCGAAAATTAACAAAGTTTTGCAGTGTAAGAAACACTTTAAAGGGTATGAAAAGTTCTCAACTGGATTTAAAATGAACGAAAGTAGTTTGCTGAGTTTACAAGACCTTTTAACTTCAGGACTGTAAAACTTTGTCGCTTCCAACGAATTAAAAAGATTTTTTTACTGTTCTGTATGCATTCCTATGAATACGTGAAATGTCACCTGACACAAACAATAAAATTCGTTTTAATTATGAATTTTAATTCTCGTATTGTTTCACTAATTGCATTTAGTATTGATTTTTTAATATATTAGCTATATTAAAATAATTATAAATTGTAAATAATATAATTATGATTAACATAATAATCCGATTTGTTTTAACAAATAAACCATATAAAATTCATTATTAAAAGCAATATTTGTATTAAAATGAGAACACCAAAAATTTGTTAAATGTATTATTTTTTTCATATATAGTTATTGTTCCATTTTGAGTTTATTATGTAGTGACGTTCATTTTTTTATTAAATATATATACTGTAACACGAAAAGTGGGTCATAGGCGTTTAACATGAGAAAACAGTTTTTTGTTGCCCAAAAGTGGCCTTTTAATTTTAGGCAACAATGCTTTAGATAAATGTTTTAGAGAATTAAATTCTGCATCTAATTCATTAATCATATTTTGTTTTGCATATTTCGCAACTGAGAAAATTGAATTAAAATTTTATAAAAGTTACTTTTTTATAGTGTTAGCCATGGTATTGAATTAAAAACAAACAAATGTAACGACATTTTACCTGTCAGAAATTAACAAAATAATCCTTTTTAATAATTTGTTACTTTTCTTCGATTCAATAATTCCTCATTTTCAATAATAATGGCTAATAGCTAATAGATACAGACAATTTGATATATATATATATATATATATATATATATATATATATATATATATATATATATATGTATATATACAGGGTGTTAATTAAAAAGCGGGCCATAGGCGTTTAACATGGGATATCAGTTTTTCCATGTGCAAAAGTTCCCAATTAATTTTAGACAAAATTGTTTCAAATAAAAGTTGTAGATAATTAAATTGTACGCCTAAATCACTAAACAGATTTAATTTTGCACGTTTAGTACCGTGTAAAATTGAATTTGAAATTCTATAAATATTGCTTATTTGTGGCGATAGCCATGGAATAAAAACAATGTTGTGAAGAAGTGCTTTTATTTTGAACTATCAGAAATGCGATTTTCAAATAAAAATTATATGTAATTATATTCTATACCTAGGCCATAAGAACATATTTTGTTTTTACAATGTAGATCTAAATCACTGCAGAGATTTTATTTAAATTTTATTTTGTAAATTGAAAAATCGAAATTTTGACAATATGTATTTTGTTGTAATTTTGTTAAAATTCCATGGCTATCGCTACAAATGAGCAATTTTTCTACAATGTCAAATTCGATTTTACACGTTACCAAACGTGCAAAATTAAGTCTGTTTAGTCATTTAGGCGTACAGTTTAATTATCTACAATTTGAAACTTTATTTCTTAAAATTAAATAGGAACTTTTGCGCAAGGAAAAACTGATTTCCCATGTTAAATGCCTATGGCCCGCTTTTTAATTAACACCCTGTATATATATATATATATATATATATATATATATATATATATATATATATATATATAAACTTGTTAATTGATTAGGTATTTTATTAATTTAAATTTCTACTACTCAATATATACTGTTGGAATCGTCAGCTTCATATTATGAGAAAAGAGAAAGCATGACGTGGTGTTTCTCCATCTTTGTTTTATACATCCTGAGTTAAAAATTATTTTTATTGGCAATTGTCAAATAGTAAATATCCTTAGTGCACTTTCAATACTCTTTTTATTCTTATTGCCGATATTAAGGAATATTACTTCCATTTTCTTTAGTATTGGAGTCAGAACTGTTGAAAACATTATTTATTTCAAAAACATAAAAATATTATACATGAAGGCTTAGATTTTATAATGATTTTTCTATAATTTGAAGTAAAAATTTGATTACCTGAAGAAAGAAATATTCAAAGCTGGACTCCATTCGGATTTACAACTATTTATGCAAGAACTCTTTCCCATATTGCGACTTAATTTCTATATTAATTTTTTGACATTGACATGTGGGGTTATTATAATTTTGTTTTGTTTTTTTATTTTATTTTTATACAGAATGTAGGGCTAATGTGCCAGTGCGTAAAGGAGGGAAAACCTTCTTGTTGCTAACGCTTTCGGCCTGTTTTGTTACTATAGGAATCTCGCATCATGGCGCATTCCAGTAATATAATATTGTGTTAAGTGGTTAAAACCTTTCCATTATTATACTTCATTTCATGTAAGCAATTAGCAGATGGCGTTTGAGATTCGGCTGTTTCCACATTCATTCAATAAATAATTTAAATTAAATAAAATCTTCATCAATACTAAATAATTTTATAATGTAAAAGTACCATATTTGAATATGAAAAATTACGTAAAATCAAACACATGATTAAATATCACTTAAATCTTTTGATTTTATTTGATAACTGACAGCTGAGCTGGCAGAAGAATTTTTTATATATTTTCTTTTGGAATTAGGTGTGCATTCTGACCAATCAGAAAACAGGATATATTTCCCTAAAACCAACGTTATTCTCTCACCTGAAATGAATTATAATTTATAACGAATTCTTGACACTGACGTTTCCAATTACATACATTTAGGTGTTATGTGATTTCGATCGATAACCTTGTTCACTTGTACGATATGCTGTGATCAGTAGTATTGTTAGAAGTCATCTAGTTACTTGGTTATGCAGGTTCTGAGTAATTTAAAACTATCACAACTGTCACAAGAAGTTCCTTTTTCAGTCTAAATGCATGTTTGTATTTAGCACTGGAGAATAAATTAAATATTCCTGTGTTATATAATAAATGAATTTTATCCAACACCGACTCATAATATACTTGTTACTATGTTTATTTGAAATAACTAATGCACAACATTAGTCACTCCGTGAGAGAACATTTTAGAAGTCACGCAGGAATTATTACTGATTTTTGTGTTTTTTTAATAAAAATAAACAGCTATTTTACAAAATTATTTTATTTTTTAAATAATTTAACATTACGAAACTTATTTATTTAAATTATTATTAACATTTATGGTAAAATAGGTTACTTATCTTTACACAATGACAGCTGTCATGTACGGTTGATGAAACGAAAACGAAAAACGAATTAGTGGTTACTTGCTTCAGAATTAAATTCAAAGATGCTGCTTATGCCTTTAAGTGAATACGTTTTAAAGGAAGGTCCTCATTTTCACCCATATTAATGTATTTTTCTTTCAAATAATTTCCAACGACAGGCCATAATTATTACAGTAATTTTTTTTTTCAATAACAGTATAACAACCATTTAATGGCAAATTTAAAATACTACATAAATTGACTTGTCAGTATCAAATGATGAATGCAAACAGAAAAATGATTTAAGAAGTTTTTAAAAAGAGTTGGATAAAACGTTGTATTACACTCATGTGGAATGTATATTAGTCACTAAAGAAAATTAGCTACTCGCGCTGAGGGCTACGTGGCTAAACTTTTTCATTCGTGACTAATATGATACATTCCACACTCATATAATAACTAACTATTATAATATACTTACATTTTGCGCGTATCCATAGATATAAAAGACTACTCGTATTCTATTTATGGAATATAAAATATTCTACGGTAAGACTTCTTTTTAAGTAAAAGTTAGCTACATTGTATTATTTATAAACCGCTGTAGGTAAATATTGATTGATAAATTTACAATAGGTTTGTTCGTTTTGCTGCATTACGTCTACGATGTACTGCCGCGTCCATATACTTTGTATGGACACGGCAGTAGACGCAAAGTCAAAGTAGTGAAACGAACAGAACTAATATGCACATAAACTACTTAGTTAATCGTATTAATAAAGAAATCAGTTACTCATGTCAATATATGACATGAACGTCTGATATCATTGCAGTTTCCACTGTATCGTCAAAGTCTCGTATTCTAAAATTCATCCTTGTATAATATAGCTTAATGCTCGTTAAATAATTTACTATTATACATTGTTTTATAAAAAAATTCTGATTTTTACATTACAAAGAAAATGACAATAGTATAATAAAAAGAGATTGACGTAGTGAACAGTGGAATAGAGTTTGAGAGCTGTCCATATTCGCAAACCCGTCCAGCTGTGAGTACTGATCCATGCATATCGGATAAGTTGTAACATACCAGCGCCAGAATATGTGAACGCACTTGAACGCAACATATTGCATGTGAAAGATTGTAGTCCGAAATCGCTTATTGGAATACCTAAATCATAAACTGTGTAGCCAAGGAGTTGTGATAATTTTCAAAGCTGAGTGCAGAATTTATAAAAATGGATTATTTTATATAAATTTATCTTTATCTATAAAATATATAGGGAAAGTACCAATGCGAACCAACAGAAAATTAAATAATCATTAATTTTTAACATGAATTGCGAAAACATGATAAGTAAAGGTGTTTTCCTATGAAAAACTACTTAGAGCGTCAAATAAACTCCCACTTTTAGTTAACCGATAATCACCAAAATGTAATAGGTTCTTTCAATATTAGAATTTAGAATAGAGTTATATCCGGTTGTAGAAACGTTATCAACAAAATGAACAAATTTGAATCAGTTTCCTTATACTTATGATATTAAAATCATTGCTGTCAAAAAATCGCGTTGCATTTGTTCGTTTTGATGATCCGTTCATCAACTCATTCAGCTTTATTCTCGTGCCCATTGTCAACTTATCAATATTGTTAAAAAATAAATTCTCTTAACAACGAGTTTAACGATTTTGTTACGGTTTGGTATTCAGGTGAGCATATTGCTAAAAACAGATAATTTTTAGTGTTTTAATTGTACTACCAACTGTTTTATTTCTAGTTAAATTTAGGAATATTTATTCAGTATGTTCGATCTTTGCAAATATCTGTCAATTCAATCATTCAAGCATTTTCTATACAATGTATAGTCAATGTGATTTCAACTGTAATTTTGCATTATATTTTCTCTGTTTTTAATTGTGCAAATTTTGTTCCATTCTGGTCTGCCAATATTATATTATATTATTGTACGTGATACGAGTACTTCAGTAGTTGTACTTTATGTATTAAAAATAAAATAGAATTTATAATATAAATTCATTGTTGTCATCAACGGTTGTTGCAATCAACGATCAACATTTGGATTCAATTAATATTACTTTTGCGACTATTTATTATTAGCCAAATGTTTATACACATCCTTGGCTTTTATTTAAAAAAAATCTTATCGAATGTATAACTGGAAGAATTTCGATCTATATCTTGATACAAAATTCATCAATATTTATTTTCCCTTTTAATCAAAAAAATCACTATATTTTACTAAATTTAATAAAAATATCTACGTAGTATAAAATACTATAATCCATAAATCTATTTATAATAATACGTAAATAAAAAAACACTTCTTCGTCTTGAAAACTTTCTAACATTCTAACGGCAAAAAAATTGCGTTCGACATTTTCAAATTTCAAAATTAGCAATTGTTTAATACAAATCGGCAATATTTTTTCGCCGATAGATGTACAATCGAGATTGGCAATTTATTGTTACGTTAACAATCATTGTTAGGCACCAGAATACCATTATCAAGAAATATTGTTAACAATATTGCTTAATTAACAATTGTTAAAAAGTTAACAATGGTCACGAGAATAAGGCCGTTTGTGTAATTAACGGAGCATCATAATAAGCAAATTCGTATCATTTTCTTCGTTTTTGTCATTTAAATCATTGCTGTCAAAAAATCGTGTTTCGTTTGTTCGTTTTGATGATCCGTTAATTAAACAAAGAGTTTCTGCAAACCAGGCATTTCTATAAAAGATTTCAAAATTTTATGAAACTACATATTTGAGTAATCCATAAACGAATGTATCATCACGGCATATTACCCATTGCTGGGGGTATCATTTTACTTAGTACACCGGCACCATTGTGAAAATGTTAATGTTGGATTCTATGGACATTGAAACTTGCTTATTTACAAAATTCTCGATTATGCGATGTTTAACAATATCACTTTATCTCCCTAACGTGTACTAAATGGTAAAAGGAGTAGTAACAAACAAGATTGCTAAAGTCAGAAGTATTTAACATAGGTAATTACAGTGTCGGACTGGGACATATTTCTGAGTGTGGCGATTTGGATTACCGGGCCCCCTATTCTGGGCCATTCAAAATATTATTAATGAAACAAAGTGGTTATAAATGAAGGTTTTTTTTTAAATATATTAATAAATGAAAACATTAAGTAAGGACACAAGCTGAACCCAAAAATCCGTGACATTGACGATTAACATAAGAAAACAGATTTATTGAAATACTCCTTGCATGGAGATCTCAAGCAATATAAGAGTTCTGGTGTCGGGTAAATTAGACAACAGTTACCCCATCAGAAGACCATTTTAATGGTGTATCGTTATTTGAGAAAAAATACATACATATAGACGAAAACGGTAAATTTTGAAATGGTAATTTTTGAGAATAACTACAAAAAATTTTTAAAGTATTTTATTTATTACCAAAGATAACTGTACCAGTTGTATAGAATTAGCAGTAATCTAATATGAAAATCGCGTCTCAAACACGTATATTTTGGCCGAGATTTGGCACATAGAATAAATAACGCATATGCGAAGTATACATTACGAAGTTAATGAATTTAAATATTAAAATTATAAATATATTGTTATAATCATTTTTGGAATATTTTCTTTGTTGTAATCAAATCTTATTAATAGTGAATGGTGAATACTATTAAAGATAATCTTTTTTTTTGTAGGTGCAATGTTTATAATTAATTTTCATTTTAGTGCTATCTTTCACAATTGACAATATTACGTCGTTATAAAATGTTAAATGAATTACTATTCATTGTTGTTTCGATTTACATTTTTTGTCTATGGGACGCTTAAAATTTAAGCCTTGTTGGTGCAATTGGAAATACGTAAGTTTAAGTACAATTCCAAGAGTTAAGGCGACAAAAATTGTTATTAAAATGCAGTTGCAGAATTTAACTCCTACCTTAGGTATTCTGTTTCGTGAACAGATCTCATATTAAAATTTTTAATCCGGAATAAAAATGGAGTTAGTTAACTGAATTTAATCATTTTTATGTATCTGGTAATGAAAGTCTACTATGTGAAAAGTGAAACGTCACATCAAACCACACAGAACTTAAAACTAAATTTTATATCTACTACATAGTAGATTTTGCACATGCCCGTTGAGCACGTATTTCTAGAATACACTGACCGGGGTGATGATGGAGTTTGGGGTGAAGACAGGGATAGAAGTAAGCCTATATTGGCGTTTAGTTTTCTTCGACACGCTACGCTTGTTCTCTGGTTAAGGTCAGACTCTGAATTATGTTTATACTTGATCTACAATCAGTTCTTTAAGATTTTTTTCTTTGTCATATTGAAAACTATTAACTAAGTACTAGATAGACCGGGCCCTTTCGCTCGCCGGGCCTGTGGCGATCGCCACATCGCCACAATGGCCAGTCCGACGCTGGGTAATTAAAACGCTACGAATTATCTCTAATGTAGAAATGTAATCAAAGGTTAACACATGAATAAGAATTTTTAATTGCATTAGAATGAACCAGCCACTGTGCAAATACTTTAATAATTAAGGCAAATCAATGCAATGAATATACGAGTATAATACCACTATAAATAGAATAATAAATGTGTACGTTATTTAAAACTAGAGCTTGAACACAAGAGAGTTAGAATTCCAGGAAATTCCTATCCTACCCTATGATCATTGCTTGGTACACTGCTCTAAGGATGTGCACAATCAAATTTACGCAATCGTTACCTGGACTAGGATAACAGCCAGCTTTAAACTTGTTCACATGGGAGATTCCACTACGGCAAATGCAAATAAAATCAAAATACACTTTGCTAGAACTGCTTATATGAAGTAGTAAAATTGCGGTCCACTGGTTAGAACTTATTCAAGCACACTCGTCGAGCCCTATAGTAAACGCAAAGATTTACACAATTTCTAATGTCAAGTGAAGCATTTAAATGTCAGTAAAAATAAGTGCAAAAATTTACTATCTAAGAATTTTATACAGTGTGAATACTGAAAATCGTGACATAGGCGTTTAACATGGGAAAACGGTTTTTTACAAATATCTGTCCCGCAAGACTGTAGTGGGAGTTTATGATATGGTTGCATAGAATATTCCCGCAAGACTATAGTGGGAGTTTTTGATATGGTTGGATAAAATATTTAATTTGGCATCGAATAGTACCTAAATACTCCTAATTTAATGGCTTATTAGTGAAATATTTGCAGTAATCATGGAAACGTAATCTGTAGCTGAATTGGTTAGATCGGGGCATTGTAATAACTATTCACGAGTTCAAATTTATTTTGTAAAATGTATTATTAAAAAAATTACAAAATTAAAACATAAATTGTTTAGTAAATTAAATATTTTATAGAATCCAATATTTTTTTTTTAATTTTAATTTTATAAGGTGCTCTAGGTACTAATAATATAATAATTTTTTTAATTTTATTTCTCGTAGATTTATTTTATAAAATACTTGATATACCAAACAATTTAGATTTTAAATTTACAAAATAAAAATAAAAATATAAGGCGGGCAGGATTTGAACTTGTGAATAATTATTACGGTGCCCCGATCTAACCAATTCAGCTACGGAATACGTTTCCATGATTACTGTTTTTTAATAAATTATATGTAATAACTGTCAAATTGCATTATACTTTTGCAAATTTCACTAATAAGCCGTTAAATTAGGACTATCTAGATACTCTTCGATGCCAAATTAAATAATCTTTCTAACTATATCAAAAACACTCACACACAAGTTAAATAAATGTTTTATCAAAAGTTCAAAAATTTTCTTATTAATAAGTTGAAGTTTTGCAAGTACTTAAAATGATTATTGCATTATACAGGGTGTAAATGAAATTTAACCAGTAATGTAACTCGATGAGAGGAACAATATTTCTTAATAACTTTTTTTTGAGTTAAAATTCTTTAAAGATTTGCTGCATATTTAGTTACCCGCCCATGGAGAACAAATGGCTGCTGCCGTATTCAAGTAGGATACAAACAGCTCAAAAATTGTCGGTTATCGGTTACACTTGCAGTCACAGTAATTAATAAACGAATCAAGGGAAATAACATTATTATTAATTAATACGTAATAGTACAATTTTTAAAACAAATAAATTTAAATTTTGGACAACAAAATTATAAAGTTGTGTATTAAACCAAGATTTTAATCACTTGTGAATAGTGTGAATAGAGGAAGACAATGAGAAACGAGGTAACGAGAGGAAGAGCAAAAGCATAGTTATTAGGTTATGAAATGATTATTTATCATCGACAAATCATAATACTTTAAATACGTTATTCAAAAAATGTAAGTATAAACTTTTGTCCATTTAAAAAAAGGTACATGAGTACCAATAATTAGTCGTCCATATATTGTTCCCGCCCAAACATTTTTTAATGAAAATTTTTACAGCATTTTCGTCTGTCGAGATGTGTATTGTGCATAATAAATACAGCTTCCCAAGTAAATTCAGTCTCATTAATGAACATTATGAGCCATTCCCAAAATTGAAGTCTGTTATGTGCTGAAAACATAGAACTTTTGGCACATGTTATGGATATAACTGTTGCTTGATTAAAAATTGTCATATGTGACACTCCGTATTGTGATGTGATAAAGATGTACAAGATTAACAAATGTGCGAATATTAAGAACAGAATGATTTGGTGATGATTTGGAAACGTTCCGTGTAAATGCGTTGGCAACTCCATGACACTGTCTTTATGTCAACCGTGATGTCAAGTAAAATATAGTGCAGATACGAGTAAAAAAATAAATAAACCATAGGTAAGTAATTACAATGTCTGTGTAGTCGCATTTTGAATTTTACCTTATAAACAAGTTTATTACTAATGTCAAAATTTAATTGGAACAATTGACAGGACTGTTAATTGCTAAAACAAAATTTTTCATAGCTATTGCTACTGCATTCAATTATCACAAAAATATTTGGAACGACGGGGTGGTAAAAATACTAAAAAAAATATGCGATTTTGAGAAAAAATTGTTAAGAAATATTGTTGCTCTCGACGAGTTATATTACTGGTTAAATTTAATGCACTTATTTCAGTTACACCCTATATATAAAAACTGATACCACTTCTATTCAATTTTTAGAATTAATGATCCACAAGCACTATTCAGTCCATTAATGTGAACAGAAACGATAGGTATGTTAATTTAATAAAGAATTATATATGGAAATATATTACTAATATCCCGATTACATTATGTTAATCTAAATTATTAAGTGAGCCATTCATAATCTGGAGTGCATGAAACTATGTAGATGTGTTATGATTATATTTACCTTACTGTTGAATACTTAATTAATATCGAATAAGGTCTTAAGGGTATTCGATGCGATAAAAAAAACATGAATTACCATTGCTTTTCTATCAAAATCTTACTTTCATGTCATGGAAAACTTACCATCCGAACGGAGGAATAAATAAAGTCAGACCACATTTTCCACAGTATAAATTCTGGTTTTTAACTAGTATTTTATGAAATCCTCCAGGAAATTATAAAAATTTCCCTGGTCAGGGACATATGGAAATGGTAATTTATCTGCGTATTTTTCTGTAAGTTACTGCAGTAATTTGTGGATATCGCATTTTAACAGCGCTATAATAATACAGCGATTATGGAAATTATGTCGCGCAACCTTGAAATGTATTGCACTGCAGATAATAGCAAATTGTAATTATTCTTTGTTTCTTTGACTTGATGCAATTTCGAAACTTGTACTGAATAAATTACTTCTAAACACTTTGTTAACAGCATGATTTATATAGTACTCTCAGCTATAAATACATTTCTTAGCGACAAAAAGAAATACTAATTCATGCCTCTTGCAAAATTTTCAAGGGAATTCTATTCTTATTTATAATAGAGTACGCATTATTAATTGATAACAAGAAAATAACAACAAAAATAATTCCTAGATTCCGTTGTGGAAATGTAGAAAATGTAAACAAATATTGCTTTAACCTGGAAAAACGACGTGTAGGTTATGTGGAAGAGATGCATTATTAATTAATAACAATAAAAGAACAACATGAAAACAATAGCAACGTTCCGTTGTGGAAATGAAGAAATTGCAAACAAATATTGGCTTTACGTGGAAGAGTGTATGTGCAGAATATGTGGAAGAGGTGAGGAAAAACTGGAACATATAGAAGCTGCTCAGTTCAGAGCTAAAAAATATAAGAAAATAAAGAAAAACTACTAGATGAAAGGAAAAAAAAACTTAATTTAAAAACACATCGTGCTATCGGGTCTTTATGTTTCTATCGATATATCAAGTGCTAATTATATTAATGGAAGGTATATTACAGACTACAATTACAATTCGTCGTTTATCAGCTATAATATCCCGAGGACATTGATAATTACGAAATAATGACAGTTACCGAAAGCGCGTTGCTTAGTAACCGCCCGACGCCGAAGGCGGAAGGGTTTACCTAAAAGCAACGTGCTTGAGGAAGTTGTGATAAAATTATAAGTATTTATCAATGATCGAAAGGTATTCGGTGAGAAATATTTTGTAATTTTAATTAAATTTACGAAGATTTGTATTTAGCAAAATGTTTATAATTATAAAATCACCCAATAGCTGTCAGTAGTAGCTGTGAATATGTTCAGCGTCAAGTGTGTAACAATAATAAGATTGACATTGACACGAGAAGACAAGATACGTCCAGTTTTATTATACAAACGTTTAATAGTAATAATTTTATTAACTGAATCATTATTTTCACTGCCATACCGTAAAAATGATATTTTCAAATTAAAACAATCTTTAATTATCTGTCAAAAAGTGTTTGTTACTTAGCAACTTATTGACATAAGTGATAATTGTTTTAGGATAATTATCAGTGTAAGTTTGTTTTGATTGATTACTTTCGCACACGTGTTCAGAAATACAGGAATTCAATTGTATAATTATTTAACTAAAAAAATTTCAATGTAATCTTCGTTTTCATTAAATCTTCGGCATCAATATAAGATGTTTTTGTCCATCAAAGACTTTCTATTATATATATTTTAACTATTATGACGCGTCGGCCTGATGAAGGATTACCGTCCGAAATCGATCGCGACTTAATTAAATAAATAATATACTCTGCATCATCACACAGCAGGTGTATTTCATTTAACCCTTCATCCATAATATATGTTCTTGTTCATTTATGCGGCGATATGTACACAGCAAAGCAACTCGTAAACAAACTACACGTGTTGAAATACGAAATATAGCGATTGAACACGAACTCTAACGAGGAAATAGGGAGTGATCTAGGAGGTTCCGCGAGTGGTGTAGGAACTTCGGCAAGTATGATAGGCAAACATTGGCGAGTCGTTGACTCGTGTCAAGATTGCCAACAGCGGATGGGAAACACCGAGTGCCAGTACGAGTGAACACGAGCAAAGCCTAGTACGAGGAGTTTCGATCCCACACCACTCGTCATTGTCAATACTGTTTTTAAAAGAGTGCCTGACGCGGACTAAAAAAAATTGGACATCTTAAAATGAATTATATGAACTATACTTGTTTAAGACCAACAGGTCTTAAATAATTACTGAATTTAAAATGGTTAACCCCTTTGAGGTAGCAACCATTTTTACATATTGGATAAGGCAGTTGTTAGTTCATAGAAGAGGGCAGCACAAACTTGATGTCCTGTTAAAAAATATTTTAGTTACAAGCCCAAATGCGCGCGCAAACCCCCCTCCAAACACCCCAAGCCAACTTCCGTATCGATCGGTGAGCGTCAATAGAGTTAGAGTTAGTAGCTAGTTGGCTGTCGTAGAGAGCATACGCGTTGCCCGCTGTCTCGCGTCGTTGCTGTAATTTTGCAATTAAAATTTAACTCTGTTTGCCTAGCACGACAAGTAGTGTATTTGTTAGAATTATCATTCATTTTGTCAATTACGTCAAACAAGCCGACATTTATTTGATTTTGTTCTTGTTGTTGGGTCGTAAAACTTATTGCGTCACCATTTTATACAGCCAACAGCCCAGGAATCAGTTGTAAAACCGTGTTACACAATTTGATTTTTAACGGAAACCCGCGTTGTTAGGGTTTGATTCATATTCTTGTTTTTAATAATAGTATTTCGCTGTAGAGTGAGTTTGCATATGTTTCTTTCGAATGACATCATCTAATTGCATCTATTGTTGTGGGGTCGTAGTATAAATACATTTTCTTCATTCTTGTATTTTGGTTTGGTCGCTATTAGGTTCATTTAGGGTTCTTGATATTACTTTAGCTAGATTTGTTTGTTCATAATATTATTGTTTTTAATTGACCTGGATAGTTTCTACCATATAGTACTTGGTTGTACATTTTGTTGATTGTAGTTTAGGTTGCTTTTGTTCAATACGCTATATCATATATCTCTTAAAATTGATTTACATTTGTTGTTGTTAATTTTTGTTTCAATTAAGCTTAGTACGTTGTCAGTTCATAAACTGACTGGTCCTTCGATCGTTTGTGTTTGTTCGTTCGTTCGCTCGCTCCTTCGTTTGTTTCACAACATAATATTGTCCAGGTTATATTGGCCAAGTCCAATGGTGTGAACCAGCTATCGAATCTTGTTCATTCAATACGATTTAAACATTTAATTTGCATATAGTTTTTTTCCATACACTACTTTTATTTTTCTTTTATACATACGTTTTATCTCTGTATTTACCTAGAAACTTAAGTATTTAAAATGTAAATTAAATTATACAATATTTTGATCTAATCATTTGCTACTACGTATTTACATATATAAATCATAATACATTCATAACAAAGGAAAAATACTTTTTTTTTCAAACGTCATAAAAATGGCATCTTTTGCGACTTAATTCGCGAGGTAGAAAATTTCTACGCTCCCAGAAATTTCTATAAATAAAATTTAATAGAAACTATATAGAACCAGCGAATAAGAAGTAAAGTAGTGCGTTTGAAAAAAAAAATCTGATGTGGCCAGCGCATTACCTTCTGTCTTCTGTTCTAGGGCCCGTATTCCTACCTTTTTTTTTAAATTTGATTTAGTTTTATGAATAGAAAAGATTAGGTTACATATTTTTATAAATTGAATCCATAATATTTAAGATAAGTGGTATTTACAATTTAATTTATTTTTATTTCTTGAATTTGTAAGATTAAAGTTGACATTTGACACTTCAAATAGCGATTTTTCGGAAGTAGAGGTGAGAATACGGGCCTATGTATTTTGTATAAATACACACATACACACACACGCACGCGCACACACACAGACATCATCGTAAAAATAGTAAAATCGTATTCTACGGACCGTAAAACGTGCTTATTCATTAAAAACTCACGACCGAATTTTTTGACCAAAGACAATACCTTCCTTACCTAACGATGACGGAAGATAAAAATATAACGCCTGCAATTGTCCGACTAGCTTCGCTTGTCGTGCGAATTCCATGCTCGCAAAGTATCACTTTTACTCTTAATAACACAATAAACTATTGTACGAGAAGTAGATATATGTTTGTTGTATTGTAATTTTAATTTGATATTTTGTTTTAATAGGTGCGTTCAATGAAGTAAGCAAGTCTAGCAAATGCTAGGTAAGCAAACGAGACATGTTGCTCAGTTCGCTGAACGATTTGCTAGCTATATGACGAACTGTCATCCACAACTGTCATCGTGAAATGTATATAGATGTCAAATATAACATTCTGTAATTGTGTATGTCGTATCTCTTGGTCTGCGAACATGTGGAAAATGAATTTATATATTTATTTTCAGATAGTGGGATTAATTTAGAAGAAGCTATATTGACTATAACAAAATATTTTAATAATTTAATAATGTTATAAACATCCATCACAAAACTCTCAAAGCCTTTTTTACATGTGGTTGATAGACACACGCGCGCCATATAAAGAAATAGAATCAGTTCAAGTTAAATTCATGTATATAAAATTTGTATTTCCCGACATTATATTTGACTCTTAGCAAGACAAGCGAGAAAATTATGGTTTGAATTGCTTGCGAGCAAATCAGGTCCTTCAACAAATTTTACTTCCGGTTGCTTGTTTTGCTGGGCTTATTGAACGTACCTAAATCTATTAAAAAAAACAATTGTTAAAGTCATTAGTTTGCAAGTTTGATTAAAAATTATATTGATGAAATTGATAACAAAAAACTGTATGTAATTCTATTTCAATATAATATAAAAATTATTTTGTAGAATGTTATATTTCCAATTTTATGACTTTAAATAGTGAAACACTGACAAGTTGCAACAAGAATTTTGACAGGGAATTTTTCAGGTATAATAAAACGCTTTAATCTTTGACGTTACAACTCCATTGTTTTAAAGCAAAGAAAAGTGAGGCTAGATTTCAATTATTTTGTAATTAACCTGTATTGAGTTTGAAGTGTATTTTATTGCCAAAAGAAATAAAAAAAACTAGTCCACGTTCCGTAGGAAGTATTAAGAGAAAAATAACCTCGCTTTCTTACAAGTTCAACAATGACAAAGTGGGAAGGCGACGAAAATGATATGATTAGAGTGTGTTTGTTGTTGACGAGGAGCTAATTTACCGAGAAATTTGCAGCTTTAATTAAAGTTGGCAAGCCTGACCCCAGACGCTCAAATTCGCAATATAATTTGCAGTAATTTAATTCCACAGGTACTTGTAATTAACCGGTAAATATGGACTACAATTAGATAGCAAGGGCTATTTTTACGTAATTGCGTGGGCTATCTCCGTGGGTGTACCAGGAATAGAACTGTCGTTATATTTTCTGCATTCCAGTTAAATATAGAAAATGAAATCACTCTGTTCTGTTATCTCTCCATTTGTCAAATGAAAGATCAGAATTACTTCACGGATATTATCCATATACGTGTTATCGTCTGTTACACTCCTCTTTGCAATCTATGAACTGTTAAATATTACATACTGATTTTGATCCATAAATTTGGGTAATCGAGCGTTGTAATATTAAGTATACAATTTTACGATTATATACCCTGCTCCAGGAATCGTCGTTTTATGTATTTGTTCATTGACCGCGAGCAGTATCGACCTAGTACCTAGTGACTCAATAACTCAGTAGCTAGTATGTAGTTATAGTTGGGACGATGAAACTATAGGCGCGCAAACGGAATACAACAGTTTTAGTTTGGTTCAGTGTATTTCTATGATGCGTTTTGTAAAAAGTATTCCTTTACCATCGTGAAAAGTGAAATAGTGATTTTACAACATTTTATTGCTTAACTCAAATGCAGTGGCGACTCGTGGGCTGATAATTTGCTGGGTCAAATTTGCTACTAGACTGATGCTTTGCTCATTGACCGTGTGTAAGCGAATAGAATGGTGGTTGTCTTCGTCTAACGCAAGTAAAGTTATAATGGGGTAGAATAATGTGACATCAGAGTATAGCGCGAAATATGAAGCATTGTCCTAAGCATAAACGATACTTTCAAAGTAGACTCTATTGACAGAACACATAAGGGTTAGAATTTAAAGGCTTGTAATTTGATGCTGATATAGTTATGATGAATTTAAGTTTGAGATATTATTAACATCAAATTGTAAACATTTTTCTGTTACTTCGTAATACAATATATACATATTAATAAATATCAAAGGTTTTATTTAAAATTGAAATCAACTCTGCACATTCTGAACTACAGAGTAACTGGTTTGCGCAGCTTCAAGCATATCCGAGAGTTTACCGACATACCGAGATTTTGTTTGTTTGCGTTCTTGAGCATTTTTAAATCAGTTCTTCTCAGAATTTTAAATTTCTTCTTTTAAGTTTAAGGTACGTAAATAACACACATATCCACAATAATATATTAATAATATGTCGTATTTAAGTTTTTTAAAACCTAAATAGAATAATTGTTATTACAAATTAGGGTAATATGTTTTGTTCATTTGAAAGGGTAATATTCAAACTTAACTGAATGATAGCTTAAATAGCTAACTTTTCTTAATTAAGTAAGTTATTGGCGACGAAATGAACTGCTTAAAATTATAGTTCTTATTTGCTGTGGCAATAAGGTTCACTTTGAAAGATGTGTTGACCGGTAAAACAGTAGTGTAAATGAAGCGCGCCGCATATGACGTAATTACTGAACTACCCTATTCGTTTGTCTCTGTTTGATGCATGAGGTAGTATACGCAACATATAACAAAGTAGTCACAAGTTTGATGTGACCTAAGCATTGCGCGTGCACGCACCATTCATTGTCTTGCTTTTAACTCAGTGGTGTCGTGTGCAAGCAACGCTAAAGCCACGACGGACTGACTTTATTATAAAATATTAAATTTAACACATTTTATTGTTTTATTCTTCGGATCTTTCTTTTCTGCTTTGATAAATTTGGGAGGTCATTGAGCAAATGATCTAATGGAGAAACCGCCACTGCTCAAAGGAAAATCCTTTCCAACTGGAGTCTATAATAGACTTATACTCAAGCAGTTCTGGTTGCACACAGATATGCATAAATTTAAATTTTAAAGTCTATGGCTTGCTGATAATATTTATAAAGTGCAATGTACATAAATTTTATTACTGTATTACGGTGCCCTTTTACATTATTTTCTAAATTTTTCGTATTACTGTGAAAAATTATTTGTAATTTTAGCAATAAACTTTGATTATAAGTACCTAGGATAAAAAAATGCATATTATAGCAGAGCTTGAGTTTGCTCATCGAGGCGAAGCCGAAGGTAAAGCAAACAAACGAGGATATAAATATGCATTTTTTGCCGAGCACACACAATTACAATAATATTAAATCGGAGTAGGCTTGCCGGACGAAAAATGATGGCAGGGCGTACGAAAAGTGATAACCTTCTGAAAAGTATCATTTTTCGTCCGAAAATAAGTACGTAAAATTTCACTTTTCGGTTAGGTAGACAGAAAAATTATATTTATCATTTTACTGGTTGGACTTGCATTGTCTTTATCCTTTTTATATTTTAAATATAACAACGTTTCGACTGCTACAGATCTACAGTCGTCATCAGGTTACAAAATAATATTAATAATAATAATAATAATAATAATAATAATAATAATAATAATAATAATAATAATAATAATAATAATAATAAGAATAATAATAATAATAATAATAATAATAATAATAATAATAATAACAATAACAATAATATAATTATAAAACATAAAATAAATAATAAATATATAAATTGTATAATACAGACTTTCATAAAACTATTTAATCAAATTTTGACGTAGATCTGTAGCATTCGAAACGTTGTTATATTTTAAATATAAAAATAATAAAGACAATGCAAGTCCAACCAGTATTCTTTAATAATTTAACATTGTCTACAATCTTTAAACAGAAATCCAATTCCTTATTCAGCAAAAACCTTAAACCTTCCATCATTAGTCAAGATTTAGTTATACGGATACATACTGGGATTATTTTATATAATATGTATATTGGGGACTCTCTATACGTTATAGCTGTACGTTATACCGATTTTCATTTTATTAATCCATTCCTTGTTTGTTCTCTTGTAGAATCCACTAGCTATTCTATTTTTCGAAGAAGATTTAAAGGAACTCATTCATTTAATTACAATACTCTTATACATTTCATTCGGTTAATAGAAGCGTACCAGTACACTCTGCGAATTTATTGTCTTAATTTATTGAGTACATGAAATGGCACTTAAAACGTTTACTAACATTAAACATATAAGCATCTAACTAAATTATTTTACAGGTGTATAAGTTTGAACAGATAAAAAACATTTTACGTTGAAAATATTCCCATCATATTACTATATAATTATATATTCATTGATATCACAAGAAAAATAAAATCAATTATGTTTTAATATTTATAAATATTACGTAAACGTAACAATAGATAAATGAATATGAATGAATAAGAACGAATCTATACGTATACATATATTCAAACACATATTTTAATAGATAATAAATGTATATTCCAATAAATTTGAATTATATTATTAGTGGGAGTACACTATTTATCAGTTTTAATATTCATACGCATATAGGCATAAATGTATAGGTACATAAAATTCGCATAGTTTTGCATACTACTTCTATAAATTTTAAGAGTGACCTGGCAATACCTCCTATGTATCTGCCATTTTAAGCAAAAATGAATTATTAGTAGATTCGGAGTTTTCGTTATTTTTACTTTATAACTTAAAAGTTTCATATAGGTACTGGTAATATAGCCTATCTCTCAATTTTAACAAAAATGAGTTAGGTATAAGTAAATTTGAATTATTCGTGTTTTTACCACGGGTCATTCCGTAGGTAAGGGAGGTAATGTTATCAGTCCAAATATTCGACAGTGAGCTTTCAGTAAATAAGTACGAATTAGAGTCCCCACAGCATGTTTTTACTATTTTTACAATGATATCTGGGCGACTGTGTGTTTGCCTGTGAGTGACGATTTTTTTTCCAAGATAACTCGTATATCAATCTTCCAAAAATTTCTATTTTCCGTATTTAAGTTTTTTGCATTCATACAAAGAGTTGATTAGATTTTGGGTAATATTGGACAACCGGAAGAGATATTTGATTTGAAGCTCTGAAAAAATTTTCGTGAGAAATATGATATAATCCAAAACTTTACAAATTTAGTATTTAAGACATTTATATTAATGAGAATGACATACCTATTAGATTTTTGCTAAAATCTATAAAAAATATTTTAAAATATGATCCAAAACTTCTCAAATTTGGTTTGTAAAACTCGTATATAAATTAAACAACATAGTAGATTTTGACTGTATATGATAAACCGGAAGTGGTACTTAATTTGGACCTCTTAACAGATTTTCGAGAAAAACAAAATATAATACAAAATTTCGTATTACAGATTTTTCTATTTATTGGAACAACAAATTAGGTTTCGTTTATAAACGATCAACCGGAAGTGATAGTTTACGTAAAGCTCATTGTTATTTTAAACATGGAATTGGCGGGAGGTCATGGGCCGCCCACATCAGCTTTTTAAATTAAAAGTCTCCCGTAAATTTTATGCAAAATTATATAGGAGGTATTACTAGGATACCCGCAATTTTCTTGAAGAAATTTTACTTCATCAAGTACTTAACACGTTTAATGATACTGGTAGTACTAAAGTACTACTGTCAAAATTATTTTATTTGTCTGTTTTACATATTATCTTTTCTACCAACGTTCATGTATGGAAGTGAATTTTGCGCATGGATGGGAAAGTATAAAAGAAGAGTAATAGCCGTGAAAATGAGATATTAATGTGGTGGATATGTAAGACGGGATTGCGTAAATATTGTGATGTGTGAAGAATTTATGGCTAAAAAATGCTGTTAAGACGATTTGGTCATGTGAACACAATAACGAGAGAACAGCTTGTGAAATATACATATAAATTGGTGAAGCCGTGCGGGTGTACGAAGTAAGTAGATAGACATGATTGTTACTATTTTCAATATAAGTTCACATTTAATAGTTATTTATTTATAAGTTTTACTTTTTATCAAGAATGTGGAATTTAGTGGTCGAGGTCGGAGGACCGAAGAAAATAAACCATATGAGTGATAAAAAGGAACTTCAGTGCCAAGATCAATATTAAATCTTATTTGAAATCGAAAAATTGTGAAAATGAAAGGCATATTTATTTATATAAGTTATGTTAACAAATCTGTTAGTTTCTATCAGTTATTTAGCGTATAGCGCCAAAAAAATCATCACTAGTCATCATCTGTCAGGTTGGTGAACTTATGTTCCGTGTTGCGCACCTCTGGAAATTGAAGTTATCGCAATAAACACTCAAACTTCTTCATCGGATATATTTAATTCTTTCTTGTACGTATTTTTGCCATGTTAGGCCAACCGACACAAGGGGGATTAACATGGATAATCACTTAATTGTGAATAGTATCTCCCCAGTTAAGTTGAAATTGTGTATGCTTATCCGGGAATACTAATACTATAGATTATATTTCAAATTAGTCAATTTACATGTATAATACTAGAAGAAATTAAGATAAATTATCGAATTTCCAGAATTGTTTTTCATATCCCGGCAAAATAGTTCGTAAGCAACAGTTCAAATGACATAATGGTAGCGTGTGCGGTTGGTAATAAACAAAATTCGTAGAGTCGGGTTCGGAACCAGTGGAGAGCAAACATATTTTTTTTAATTTTTACTTTTCAAAATAATTTTATCATTAATATGTATATAGGTATTTAATCTTTTATTCATATTCAATAAAATATAAATATTATTTCAATCATAAATTATATTTTGTAAAATCATAATTACACTGATTACAATAAATATTTTTGGGGTTTTCGGGTCATTTAAAATCAAAAATTTACGGCCATTATGAATTGACCTTTAGAAGATCTTAAAACGGCAATGAGAAATGATTGCAGCCTTATTTCAAATCGACAGCTGCGCAAAGTGAGACAACAATGTTATGATCCTCTCGGATTTTGCTTAGTACAAAATGGTGATCATTTAGAATTTTTGTTGTAATTTTTTAATTCTTTAAAATAAATAAGTTGTATTGCGTATAACGTATCCATTGTATTCCCAGATAGCACAGACATATTCTGGGAATATTCTCCGATTATAAGTTTCAGTATATTAAAATATTCTCAGGAAATCCTTACAATCTCCATAGATATTCTCAGGTTATTTTGAGAATGTTATAATGTCCCCTTAAACAATGTCCTATAAATATTCTCCTATTATCCTAAATAATATTCTCAGAAGAACATATAAATGACCTTATAATATATTAAGAAATAATTTTAGAATATCCTATAGATGTTGCAATCATATTACTCCTAGATTATTCTCAGATTATATAAGGGTAAATCAGATAAAATTTATTATTTTGTGTAAATATATTTATTTTTATTACAAACATAATTATAATGCATTATAGGAAATGGTACACACAAGTTTGGAGTGAAAGTTGAAAAAGGGGGATAAATAAAATTTACTTTGTCTTGCGATTACGCTGAGCCAATGTATTTTAATTAAATTTTATTTAAATAAATTAGAGCAGTGTGTTCACGACAATAAAATAATATTCTCCCTCTTTTTCATAATTATAATGCATTTAAACAGTAAATAAAAGTGTATTCCGTACATCATAATAATTCGTAATTATTTCGTCGATATTTTCATTCTGGCGCCCCAGGTTTATTTTTATTTTTTTAATTTGTTAGCCTTTCATTTGCTTTTGCTTACCATTTAGATGCATTGGTTTCTATTTGCTTGTCGGTCGTTGGATTGTTTCGTTGGACGGCTTCTAAAAAAATGTTAAAATAAGACTTGGTTCCGTGTGTTACGAGCTCATTTTTATAATAATATCGCTATTATGAAGCTCATGATTTTACATATTGTGCTTATGAAGGTAAACGGTATTTTTAATTAAAAGCGGTATATAAAAAGTATGCTCGTAATAGAGGTTTTGTTAACACTTTAAACATTTTATAATAAAATATCAATTAAAATTTTAATACTGATGTTTGAATTTTCATGTACATATCTTTGTTTAAGCTTAGCTTATAAACATAAGTTTAAATGATTCAAAAGGGCATATTTAACTTTAAAAATAAAAGTTAATTGAATATTTCACAATAACGGAATCTTTCAATTTGCCTTATTTATATGTTTAATCAAACTTGAAAGTTTTGAGTTTATTTTAAATTGATATATAAATCCTTTAAAAAAATACTTATTTATTACAACTGTAGCAAGTTTCAAATTTGAAAACTTATTTTGCCTTTGTGACGAACCCAACTCTATTTAATAGTTTAACATTTTCAGATACACTGTCACCTCCAAGGCGAGCAATATGATCAATCTAAAATCAGTAATTTTATTTTGAACAATATCAAAATGCAAAATAATATTAAATTATATAACAAGAGATGAAATGTATATGTCATGCTACAAAACAAATCAAATATACTCACCAAGCCTGCGATTTTTTTTTTCTTATTTTAACATATCTTCCATATTGTCTAATTCTTCTAAAGAAGTCAATGGAAACTTTTGGTAGATCTGTAACTGCAAAATTTTTTTTATAAAAAGCAAATTACATGCCTCTGATAAGTTAAATATTTCGAAACAGCATTATAGAACAGACAAGATGCAAATTAGGTTAAGTTTAAAGTTTAACATGTTATTTATACGGATATTATCAAAACATATGTTATAAATATAATAAATGGGTAAATACTTACATTATCATAAACACTATAAACGTACTAAACTACAAAAATGAATTCTATAGATAAAAATATAAGCAACAAACTCAGCTGCTTGTTGACACAGACCTAAAACCAGATACTACAAGTATACGCTTGCGCCTTGCGCTACACTCGCGCATGCGTTATACACTGAACATCTGGTAGGGATGCCGCGCGAAGTTGGCTGTAAAATAATTTAAATACAAGAAGATACAGAAATATATTTTTTGTTTTTGGAAAACGTATATTTCAGCATTTTTAATATCATATATTAAGTAAAAGTAAAACAATAAAAAATATTACTAGAATATACCAGGAATAAATATAATTAAATATTCCACACAGAATATTGCAGGATTATGATACCAATAATATTCTTCGAATATACATAAAAGAATATTCCAAGGATATTCATATTTGGTATATATATTTTTATAATATTCAAGGAATAATTGGAATATATAAGTGCAATAAAGAGATTGAGAGAATATTGCGAGAATATCTTGTGCTATCTGGGTTAAATATGAATGAAAGATTAAAAACATATTAATAATAAAAATTATTTTGAAAAGTAAAAAATTTAAATTAAGTTTTGCTGTCGGCTGGTTTCGAACCCGCCTCTCCGAATTTTGTTTATTACCAAATTACTATCAGTACCGTTGCTTGGAAACTATATTTTTCAGGATATGAAGATAAATCCTGACAATTTTTCTTAATTTTTTCTAATATTACACATGTAAATTGACTGATTTAAAATATAATTCATAGAATTAGTATCCCCGATACTATTCACAATTCAAAGATAATTTGAGTAGGTGTACGATATACAATATTAAGTTGTTCTTATATACAATTTTATTTAATTCAACAATAATTATTATTTATATTTTTATTATACTTATACGAACAAGTTAGTCTTAATTTTTATTTTCAAGATATTACAAATTTACAATGTAGGAACTTGGTATAAAATATATTTTATGAATTTCCTTCGGTATTTACCAAAAATATTCATTTTGAACAAAATATGTTTAATTATAAACACCAAAGGTAAATCAAGGTGTACGTCTAAAGAACAAAGCATAAATTAGCATTCGCAGTGAATTCCAAACCTTACAAACTAATTAATTTTTGGTAGAAATTCACAGTCTGCCGGTTACGTAGTCACTGAATCACCCACAGCCCGCATATTTCATTTTAAAATTCATCTTTTTATTTTTGTTTACATTTATTCATTAAATTTCATTTCCGTACAAATTACATCCAGGAACCAGGAAGCAGCAAACGCATTTTAAATCTTCTTAAAATATTCTTCATCAAGGAAGTAAATTCTATTTGCAGAATTCATTACAGGTAAGATGTTTAGTGACGTGCGGTTGAAGGAGATTGTTCAGTGCTGATTCCACTTTTTATTTGAAAGACGACCGCACACCAGCCAAGCAAATATTTAAGCCCGGCTTTATGCGTGTAGACACGTTTTCGTGGCCAGTTTATTTTGCATGTAAATTGAGTTAATTAACTGGGTTCTAACTGCGATGTGTTCAACAGTATATCATGATTACTTCTTGCTGGTTAATGGTTTTCATCGCTTGAAAATTGTGTTTTTACACCCCGGCGACCTTGAATTGCAACCTATTATTACAGACGATACGATGATTATGCTAATGCTAATAGATAAAGAGTGTTCACTTTCATAAAAGGTTTAATTCAAAATAGGCCATGCAATAGGGAGCTTTGTTTGGAAAAAATCTAGGAGTTTTGCAAATTGGCAGTTTATTATAGTATCATATCCTAAATAAAATATTTCCGCTTGCTTCGCCATATTGGAGAATGGCAGCCAAAATAATTTATTTGGCAATATTTCCTATTTATATAATATTTCCTTGAAAAATTGTAGCTAGCAATTTTTATACAACAAAGGATTCTTACACTTTTTACCTAGGATGAAATGTGAAAGAGTTACATTAAAGAATAATTAACCAAAATAACAATTTATGAAAGATATTTAAATTACACAAAAAATATGGAATATTTTGTATTTTATATTTACTCTAATAGCTTTCACTACTTACAACAGTGTGCACTCGCCATGGCATCGAATGAAGTAATATTCGCATGAATTTTAAGTAATCGAATCTGAAATGGGGTGTAAGCAAAAATAGTTATTTGTATATCAAGGCCGCGAAATCAATCTCGAGGGCGGTAAAGAATTTCGCGGACACGGTGTATACAATATTTTTTGTGCAACCGTAAAAAATATGTAATAACAATTTTTATTAATTTTAAACAGTTTCATTGTAAATAGAAAGTTAGCTTTCAAGGTGGTTATGAGATTAACATTTGATAAACAAAACCATGCAGTTCTCAAGTGTCAATATGATTGTTTACCTAATTTCGCGGCTGCTACCATGCCAACGGCCGCGAAATGAATTTCGAAATGAATTTCGCGGCCGTTACCATAACAACGGTCACGAAATCCAATTTCGCGGCCTGTATTGCGGCTGCGAAATACTTATTTCGCGTCCGGTTGCACAAAAAATTATTTACACTTTTTCTAATGTTAATATGGGGTCTCGTGGCCGCGTGCCTGAGTGTCAGGTCGCGAATCTGGGGAACCGGGTTCGATCCCGACCGACGCCAAATATTTCAAATTTTATATGGCACAAAATTGACCCCTGTGGTGCACTCTCCACTCCAGCAATGAGTGCCCGTGAGGTGACGCCTGGTAAGCGCCCACACGGTGTAAATATTTCATCATTACCGCATCTGCATGTGCATGTACAAAGCAGATTGGCACACCCAGCAATGGGTAATAAGCCGTGATGATATATTTATTTATTTATTTTATTTCTAATGTTAATCAATAATAACATTATTGTACATTATTTACAAGAGGGTGACTACCGTGGAAATAAGGTATTTACGTGGTGTATGTGGATATGTAAGACGGGATCGCGTGAGGAATAATTTGGTGTATGAAGAATGTATGGTCAGGAAGAATGTTGTTAAGGGAGTTGGAATGAGTCAGTTGAGATGGTTTGGTCTTGTGGAAAGAATGAAGAGTGAATGGCTTGTAAAACGTATATATCTTGGTGAAGTTGAAGTTGTTCCATTGCGTGATCGTCCAGTGTGTAAGTGGAAGGATGTGATTGACAAGGTGCTAAGAGAGAAAATTTCCGAGTGGGAAGAAAAGTAGAATATGTATGAATGCGATTATCAATGTGGCCGAGGCGAAAGAAGTGTGCTTACACAGGAATGTGTGGCGAAGAATGATTGTTTCATAATTATTATTGTGGTCCGGATGCGGTATTTCGCTACCGAAAATCGGTCACTTTAACATGTTAAGATTGAGGGATATTTGTTGTATGATGTCCGGTTAATAAGAATGTTGTTGAAAGAATGAGTGATTATTTTTGTGGATATTATTATTATTGTTTTGGGTTTGTACTAACCCACTGTGGCACATGCGTGATTTTATGTATATATCTATGTATATAAGTATTTGTGTATATTAACATTCTATCCTATGCAGCTATAATTATCGGTTAAATTTATAACTAGCCTAAATACTCGGCACCAGTAACTTCTTGAATATGTAAATCCTTTACTTAGAATGCAATCTAATGACTCACTATTCAATTCATTTATCACGATCACGATATACTCGTATAATGGTAACTCCTACTAAAAAAAAAATAGAAACGATTCATCAGTCTGTTGATTAGTTCCTGTTAAATTTGTCTTGTTAAATATATGCAAAATATATATTTAGATATAAGGAAATTTTAAAAGCAACATTCCACCTTTTTAACAAAATACCGTATAGAAATAATAATGTAAATAAAGCACAAATTATATTGTAAAGGTTTCCAACAATTGTAAAATAACACAAAATAAAATTATTTATTTTTCATTTGCACCTTTTGTTTATTGAAACAACACATTTGTTTCGTTTATTATACGTATTTTATATCCTACTTGATATGTTTTAAAATAAAAATAACTTTTATTTTATTTTTATTTTACATTTTCAACAGATATTTTAGCAACATAAAATTATTTCTCTAGTCAAAGAGTATTATGAGTTGATAACGTACGGTATTACTTTAGTTACATTTAATAATTTTTTTCTGTAATTAAATCAGTTTAAGTAAAAAACTTATTGTAATGCAAAAAAATTGTAAATGAAATTATACCATTTGACACTATTATTTATCTCGGTATTCCAAATATAGACCCTCGGTACTCACTTTAAATGCCCTAACAAACGATTTGCTGTCTACCCGAAAAAAAAAAACGATCAACCCAGCTGTGGGTCATGACCCAAAACTGTTTAAAAAATTATATTTTATATATTCTCTGTATAGGACCTGCATAAAGTGACATTATGTATATGTAAATGGCAGCCGGTAATAAATGCCAGGCATTTTCAATTGTTGCAACGGGCGCTAAAGTCTTTTTTCCATTTCCGATATCGTAAATAGGCTATTAGAACATTGTTTGTAAGGACGTATTTTTTTTTTATTATTTTTTTTTACTGTCAATGTATCGATTTCTATTAACGTAAGGATTGTCCTTACTTCCCTACAGCTGAACTTACCTCCCCTCTTTGTGAAATACCACCAGTTAGATATTTTAAACTTGTGTAAAGTATTTACTCATTCTTATAATTATTTATGATTTTGATTTTAATTTCTATCAAATTGTCATTTCATAAATATTTCCATTTAAAAGTTACCATTGACGTGTGAAATATGACAGATGACAGCGATTTTCTTCTTAAATTTTCCATGAAATACTAAGATTCTTTTTTTGAATGTATGTGAGAATTAACAGGTAAAAAATAGATCATCGCGAGTGAAAAAAAAAATCTTATATGAATGCAACACGAGTTGTAGGTACATTTGACGACTCTCTAACTTATTCGCAAAATCGTCCTCGATTGGTAAATGGTACCTATATTCCTTATAGCATAAATAACTATTTCCCACTCCTAATATCGTAACTAGGCTATTAGGATATAGTTTAGGGATGTATGTTCTATGAGCGACGGGAAGTAAGGATTTTCCTTACTTCTCTACAGCTGAACTTACCTCCCTCTTTGTGAAATACCAACAGTTAGATATTTTAAACTTGTGTCAAATATTTATCCATTCTTGAATTTATTTTCTATCAAATTGTCCTTATTTCATAAATATTTCCATTCAAAAGTTACCGTTGACGTGACAAATGTCACAGATGACACCGTTTTTCTTCTTAAATTTTCCGTCGAATACTTTAATTCTTTTTTTTTAATGTATCAATATTCAACTGTATTCCTTGACAGCTTTGACATATCTGGCAGTGAAAATGAACAGGTAAACAATAAACCATCGGGAGTGGAAAAAAACTTATATGCAATACGAGATGTAGATACATTTGACCACTCTGGAACTTATTTGCTAGCCCTCGCTGCCGCTCGGGCGCAAAGTCGTCCTCGATTAGTAAATGGTACTTACATCTCTTGTAGCATAAATAACTATTATTGCTATAAATTTTACCTATCTGAAATTGTCCATGCGTTTCTATCTGGGCTTTAGTCAACGGACAATTTTTACTCTAAAAGGCACAAAAAATGCAGTATCAATATAGAATACCTATATTCTAAAATATATGTTTTTAACAAATTTGGGACATGACCCTAAGCTGGGTAGGTCGTCTTTTTTCCGGGAGAGACAACAAATCGTTCTCCATGGTATTTAAAGTGAGCACCAAGGGTCAGTATTTGGAACACCATGATACATTTTTCTTATAGCACTTGCCCCCGGTCTATATTTTTATTGATTTTTGACAAAAATGAAAATTATTGTGAAGAATAATTCATACAATGGTATTTTATATGACTATACAACATAATAATTTACAATAATATTCTTGCATTTATTAATGTACTGAGATAGTTCCAATTAGAAAAAAAAGGATTTCATTAATTTTAGATATCCCTGTTTTGGTACCAACTTAATTTAATATATTCATTTCATTAAATATTAATTGTATAAAAATAATTTCAAATTTAACTCGTTTCTGTCACCAAATGTTTAATTAAATTCTGACAATCAACAGTGGTATACGTCAACCTACATTCATTTAATGTTTTATATGAAATGATTATAAATAATTTTAATTTAATGGTTAACACCTTGCAGGCAGATTTTAATTGTAGTAACCCTCGTGATATATTTCAGGCCATGAAGTCGTCCTGTCCTACATAACAAGAGCACTCACGTAAGGAAGGAATGTGAAGAATCTACCGTTCCAGAATTTTGGGCAAGAATTAAGTCGTCGCACACTTTTCGTATTTTAGATGACCGTTTTACAAGGATTTTGATAGGTATTATTGAATTTATTGACTGTCAAGGAAACTTGAAATATGAGAACATATTTGAGCAAAAATATTTGAAATATTAATTTGTTTTTATAATAATTTAATTTACAATACATAGTTTAATTTTACTTAAATTATAGCTGGTCGCAGTAATATTTTAAGTGGGAATTAAACAAATAATAAATTAAGACCAAAACTTATATAATATACGGGATGTTATGTAAGTAATGTGCCATAATCCAAGATTTAATAAAGAGAACTGAAAGAAATTATAATCTGAAATCTATTTGCACAATCTGTCAAGTTATAAAAGTTGTGGGACTATAAATCCAACCAATTACGGACCAGCTTCTTAATAAATTAAAATCTAAAGATCAAGTTGTTCCAAAAAACAATATTTGTTGCTTGTCATGAATGACGTTAAATTTGCAATAAGTATTGTAGTACTTAGGTATTTAGAAATCGCTGTTACATTCGATACTCAAGAATACAGCATTTGGTTTACGGAGAAGTCGAGAAGTGTGCCAAAACAGTCGCCAAAGTGTCATCCATATTCCGCATCTGATTTCAATCCTTCAAAAAACACAAGTGTTGTTTTAAGTTAAATTACTGCAATTTTTAAATAATTCTTTATTTAAATAAATAATCGTTATTGGTCAATCTAAATTTTTATGTGTGTGTAAATAGCCTAAATTTAAAAAAAATTGTATAATATTTTGAAAAAGTTACCTCATCTGAAACAGAATGTGACGTCAAAGTACATACATCGCCCACTTTTATTTATTTAAACACGTAGGTGATGGATAAACTCTCTTCCTATTTGCTGTGAATAACTTAATGTAAGTGCTATGACGTCTAGGAGTGGGGGGTTGTTCCTTATGACTATTTTGGCTCCAATCCAATCATATTGTCAATATCATATGAAGATATGTTAATAAAGCACACAATTTGAATATTGTCATACTGACATGCCAAAAAATTGTTGTGTTAACCAAAGCATTCTGAAAGTAGTATTAATGAGAGAATTTCAAAAAATCATATTTGTTAATATAGTCTTAATTTTCTGAAACGAATAAACTATTAAACAAACCACGGATGTTATGAATCATAAGAAGCCTTTGATATCTTAAAATCCTCGCTCTACGATCTCGAATTTAAAACTGACATTCCTAGGTATGTTAATAGCTATAACATAAGTATCTTTAATACCTGGTTGCACCCTTGACACTTATATTTTAAGTGTTCCTTAAAATGACAATATCGATACGAAACGTCAAATGAGTAATTGAATATTACTGTCCAAATTTCGATTTGCATTTTTTTTGTTTAAGCCTAGCTTAAAATTTAAGGGTCAGCGGCGCAACTGAGCATAAAACGTAGTATGAAAGTAGCATAACATGAGAGTAAAACAAGCAATATTTACAAATTTTATTAGAATTATTGTTTAGTTACAGAATCAAGGTACCAGAAAACAATTTTCATTTTTCCTTTTTACTCAACTTTCTTTGTCATATTTCCAGTCATAGCTTTGTCTGACAACTAAATAGACACATCAAATTGTTTTTACTACATTTTTACACAACGGCAATTTACTAGTAAACATCAAATATTTATTTTAAAGATCACCTAGAAATTTTGTTCATACCACTTAATTTGACCTACATATTGAAAGTAAATCACCAATATTACATTTATTAACTAGAAGTATAATCGAGATGTTCTAGTTTCATAAATAATCGAAGCAACTAGTTCGCATGGTTATCTAGTTCAAAGATCTGCATTACTCAACATGTCAACCACGCCACAGGTACTGATGTCCTGGAGTTCTGCCAAGAACCGGACTCTTCCGTAGGGAGAAAGGGGTATTTATTCTTTGTAGCAACAAACTATGAAAGCCAGAGGGTTATCAACCAATAACAACCAGAATAGGAAATTGTAATTTCTAGAAATGTTATTTTATTTTTTTTAGAAATGTAGTACAGTACAACAAGAATAACAAATTTGTATCACGTTCCAATTTTTTTAGATTAAAGTATTATATTTATAATAATATAATTTCTTATAAATTCCACGTGTATGTATACCCCTACTTCGCTACAAGGTCGTGCGACTTTGGTCGCAGATCCATGCAACTATGGATTGTTTCTAAACTAGACAGTCGAGAGACAAAAAGTATTGACTAGCAATTATTGTTAGAAGTCAGAGATCGCAGAATTCACGCTTGATATGGGAAATTTTTGGAAATGTTACGAAACATTTCGTAGCGTGGAGGCGTTGGGAATATACAAACCAACCTGTCTTCATTAACTACATGTGCGTCTCAGGCATTCGCACTTTTGCTGATAGAAGATTTTTGTTACTCAATATTATTATTAATTATATTTTAGTCGCATCTGCTAAAAATGGCTAAGGGCTAAGGGCAAGAAAGAAGATATTTTAAAATATGCATCAGAGTTTTATCTAAAGAATAATAATTTACATAATAATAATAAATACGTGATGGTTAATACTTTTACGAGCTAATATATACAAAGTAGGTATATCAATGTGATATTTTACATTATTTTAAGGATCTCTTTATGAAGAAATTTTAAAATAATTTTTATTAAATTTTAGCGAAATATGGTTTTTAAAGTTTTAAAAATACTAAATTTTATCAGAGCGGCGTAGATTTTCCAGATAGAAGTTTGAAATGATGACAACGCTGTCTGCTGTTAAAATGTACGAACATCATCGGTTGTGACAGTTATTTGATAGGCATTGTGAGGAGGAATTTGTTTACAAACATTAAGGCCCGGTTTTACCAACTATAAATTAATATGCGGTTAAGAAACTTGGAGTTAAAAGTAACATGAAGTTAATGTCCGGTCACCATCGTAAAAGTTTTTCTACACATACGGAAACTCCATGTTACTTACCCCAAAGTTTTTGATTATTTTTATAAGATTGTTACAATTTTCTCATTGAAAACGGTATTTTATACAGTTGACAACACTGAATTTTGACAGGTGTTTATTTTGTTTCATAATATTTCATTTGGTTTGTGTGTTTACGTTGTGTAAATATGTAAATCTATAGCACCTATTCAATTTAGAAAACGAAAAAGATTGTAAAATTTGCCTTTCCTTTCTAGAATTTCTTCAGGAGTGGTAGACATCTTTATACAATAAGATCTTAGAGCTGCTAAGGCCCTACTTATTCCAGCAATATAGTTGTGATTACTGTTGATTTAGAAACCACAAAAATTTGCGACATCTGATATAAAGGAACCTATAGCATAATATCTTCAAACCAGTAATAATTTTTCTGCATGAAACAATGCATGATTTCTGGAATTATATAAAATTTATATAATTAAAACTCTTATTGATTTAAACCATTAACTATGATATTTATTTATCCATTTCATGTCAAATGGCATCTTCAACTTATATAATATTTATGACAGAGCGGACAGCCTGAATTCTCTTTAAAAAAAACTCCTTCCGACTACATTTTTCGAAATTATGTGGCCTATGTCAAAATATTATTTGCTGTCCTTATTGGCACCTCTTCATCATCGCTATATGCATTTATATCATACGAATTCAAAATCTAATAATTATTAAACATTAAACAATGTCTCTGTCAGGCACAAAATTAAAGGTTAGTTCATGTTACCAAGTTAACATGTACTTTTTCTAGATGTTAAGATAACATGTACTTTAACAAGAACTCAACCGCATGTGATTTCTTAACATGAAGTTGGTAAAACCGAGCCTTAATGTGTAATACACTTCTTATGTTATTGATGTTCGATATTCATATTTTTTTATCTTCATTAACCGTGTTCCTTCGGGTTGTGATAGTCATTTTGTGAATCCTGATTCATTTAATCGTGATCCTTTTGAAACAGGATTTAAAAATTATAGCAAGAAAACAACACAATCTAGTGGCAAATGTCAATGTCATATGCAGACTAATGCAAACTATCCTACTTTATTTTATAAATAATCAAATGTCTAGTGTTAATAGTCAGAATTAAAAATGGATTATATTGAAGTAAAAAATAATGTTCTTGGTAAGGAATATGAAGTATGTTTATTTCAAACAAATCTTTGTGTGGTTCATTACACGCTTTTGTAGAAAAATCTTATTTCCCTTGATGCCACAAACCCCACATTCGTAAATTTCTACGCTCGAAATAGTATATTTTCAATTTGTTCTGAACTGAATCCATGTGAATCACTCAAAAAGGTTGATTCTGAAGGGAAGGGGGAAGGTTGTATAGTGATCACAAAATGAGAAAGTGGGGATAACGAATAGGAAACGTAAAAACATTATTCTTCTTAATCATGATCACTTTTATCATTTAGATTACGAATCATAGCCCGAAGGAACACGGCTATTGTTAATAGTTTTATTTAACGCTTATGGAAAAGGTAATAACATAAGCAGCGTGACAAGCAAAATTAAACACAAAAGTATTCCATATTTTTGGGAAATGTAATTAGGAAAATTTACATCATTCAATATTAAAATAGTTTTAGCTGTGCTTCTACTCCAATTGCAAGTGTGATACATAATGTAACAGCTATTTGAACAGAGTGCCGAATCTACTATTTGCGTGTTATTGTTCAAAATGATTGCAATATGGCGTTTGTGTTTGCTGGTCAATAAATGATCACCATATGGAATCATAATTTAAAGGCAAATTACATTTTCAACACTAGATGAAAACTACGCATTAGTTTTGCATCCATTTCCTCACTTGCGTACATAATTGTAGCGCATAAATTATCAGTAATTGTGCTACAATTATGCAGGTGTAAATTAATTACAACATCCTCGCCGATAGTTCAATTAAAACAAGCAACGAACACTAAACAAAACAAATTGCAATGCAAGTTTTGTCCCCGCTACATTGGGGAACACATCGCCTATTAGCGGGTTGGTTAGATAAACTTTGCAAGGCAAATGATTCAAAAGAGGATTTGTAATTATCTTTCCTCTTGGGATAATAATACCAACTCCTTCTTGTTTGATAGAGGAAGAGTAGACTTTATGGTGATATTTCCCACTGCAATTAGCGGTTCTGTTAGGTCAGCAATGTAAATGAACTAGAAACTAGAAGCCGACACGCAACCAGGTGACGATTTTTTACCAAGGACATGAACTAATTTCTTGTTGTATTGCATGTAAATCAAATAAGGTGTAATTAGTACAATTTTATTTTTCGGTCATGGAAATATGAAGGAAAACTAGCTCCTAACATGAAAGCAGATTACAATCAATATATAGTAAATAAATTATCACGTCGTTTAGCATTCAACAGTGGTAGTATTATTGCTCAATGTAGATTTGGATCAATTGTAAAGCATTGTTAATTGTTTAATTGTAACGTAATATTGTCGTTCAAACAAAATATTATATAACTTCATGCTATGTGAGAATAGAAGGAACTAATTTGTGAAATAAAAAGTGCTATTTATGAATATTTTCATTTAGATTTTTTTTGTGTAAATTATACAAGACATAAATTATAATCGAATATTAGACTAATAAATAAATTAACAAATAGTTATTTGTATATCAAGGCCGCGAAATCACTCTTTAGCGTAAACCGAGAGAAAAAAGACTATCTCGAGGGCGCTAAAGGATTTCGCGGACAAGGTGTACACAATATTTTTTGTGCAACCGTAAAAAATATGTAATTACGAATTTTATTAAATTTAAACTGTTTCAATGTAAATAGAAAGTTAGCTTTCAAGGTGGCTATGGGATTAACATTTGATAAGCAAAACCATGCTATTCTCAAGTGTCAAAGTGGTTGTTTACCTAATTTCGCGGCCTGTATTGCGGCTGCGAAATACTTATTTCGCGTCCAGTTGCACAAAAACTATTTTAAAATCATGCTCTTATTAAAATGCGCTTAAATAGAAAAAATAGTATTTTTCAATTTTTTTTGCCGCGATAAGTAAAAGCGTAGGTGTAAAAATTGAATAATTACTCATAGAACAATATAAATATTCATATATACAAGAAACATTTTAATAATTACGCGCCCACGCTTTTATATACTGCGAGGCAGAATGTTTACGAAACATTTCTTTTCTGTAGTGCATTTTAACAAAACCTTGTCTTTTAATTTTTTGTTTATTTATTTTTTTTCAAGCGTATTATAATATTCATATTATGCTAATGTACACACACTATAGAAGTTGTTCATTGTCTTACTAGTACAAAAATGTTGTTATTGTTGTACTAGTAAAAAAATGTTAGTGTCTTAGTTCACCGCTGGCGGCGGCAGTTGTCACAGCAACACAGATCATATTGAAAATTGTTATTTGACAGTTGTGTCGTTTTTGTTTTGTAGTATACACAGCCTGTTTTCGCTGAAATTGCAAATACTACATTTAAAAAATTCCAAAAAAAATGTCATAAAATTCTCTGAAACACTTGAAGAAAAAATAGTATGTCATTCGGAGTAGAACGCCCTTTTTGTGTTTTACCCAGCTTGCCTAGCCTCGGCTAGCGCCTCGGCCGCAATAGCTGGGTTCAACACAAAAAGACCGCTTTCTACTACTAATAACATAATATACTATTATCCTTTTTAGGCTCGTTTTTTATCTTTTAATAAACTTTCAAATAGCTACTAGTAAATTATTTATTTTTTATTGACTGAATTTGTTGGCAACTTCTACTAGTTATTAGTGTTTTCCATTTACATACCTATTTAGTTTTGCACTCGGTAGGCAATGACGTCATTCCCGGCACTATAGCTACTAGATAAATTATAGCTGACTCGTCCACCATTTTGCAGCTACTTAAATCATTCAATATCAGCGTTACAGTATTATTAATCATAGAAATTATCCATAATGACGGGTTGTTCTTCTCCAAATTGTGCAAATCATTTGAGAAATGGTTTTAATTTATACAGGTAATTATGCAATACATATATTTTTCTCTAACCTCAAAAATCTTAACAAACTGTATTTTTTCTTGTATTATTATTTTAAATAAATATAATGTAGCAAATATGGAAGTTATATTTAATTATGAAAACTAGTTACTACATAAACTTGTAAGAAAAGCACTTTTATTTCATAATTTACTGCTTTCATTTTGGCACCAATATGGCGGACGAGTCAGCTATGTATTATCTAGTAGCTGTACCCGGCACTAGTTGTTGGTACTGCACATGCGTAGTGCATTTTAAATGGAACATGCTTCAAAATCTCAGTTAAAGTTTTTTAGCTGTCACTTTCAACAGAAAATTTAGAGGTTATCTAGCTATGGTGTTAAGAATACTTGATAATAATTATTGATTGACAAAACTCCAAGAAATCTAGTTGTAAAAAAAATAGTTGAATAATGATGATTTTGATTGATATGTAATTATATTGTAATGTCAATATCAAATGTAGTTTTATAATTAAATAAATACAGTTATTTATTAGAAGGATAAGTAGGTTCTTTATTCATAAAACTCAACTTATGGACATGAATACACAAAAATCGGTCTGTGAAGAAGTGAAATATTATGGTACGTCTTTCTCTTTGGACTAATATTCTTTATTATAAGCTGATAAAATATTATTGTTTTGGTCTTATTGTTCTCCATATAATAAATATAATAAAATCATCGTCGTCAGAAGAGCACGTTTCCAATAATTCTTCTATAAATAATAAACTTACATATATTGTACTTAACATACACTTTTTAGAACTCAGCATATTTAAATTTGACAGATTGCCCTGGCAAGAACTGACGACCGTAGTAAGTGCAAGAAAGTGCGCACTGAGTAAGGTTCACTCGAAAAGTATAAATGCAACACGTAAAACTCAGTTAGTGCGCACTGAGAATATAAATGGAAACCGATTTATGCACTCAGTGCAAAAAAGTGCGCACTAAATATATAAATGGAAAACGCTATATGTTAAGATCCCTGTCCACCTGAGAGTATAGTCTTAATTTTATTGTGTTCGTACATTGATTTTTATAAATCGGCTGCTGTAACCGCATAATTTTGGACAATGTTGTATATGATCATAATAATTAAGTAATTTTTATTTTGTTTGAGTTTATTTTAGTTAAATAAACTTCACAATGAAATTATTTTAGGAATAATGTCGCCGTTCCAGTAAATAAAGACATTAGACTCTGGTTTTAGCTAACAATGGGAGAAATCCACTTATCTCAAATACGAAAGCTCTTTCATTTGTTCTCAAATATCTTCTATAGCACTCCGTAAACTTAAATTTCAATTAAACCGTATGCAGATATGCGAAACAGTCTAAGCACCCATTTTGTAAAAGGTGTGATGGTATTATTGGCATTTCACAGAAGTGTAATGAATTTATCACGCTAAGCGACTCCGAGTTACCATCTTAAATTAAAAGAAATATTTCTCGTTATTAATTGCATAAATCAATTTCCTCTCAGTGCAGTAAAAGTTACCGTAAATGTCAGAAACAAAACAATTAAGAAGTTAATAAAAGTAATTTAAAAATTGCGTCTTCGCTGGGAATTATTGGCCGTATTTCAATCGAGAGCGCAGTATTACGTCAATTACTGTTATACGAAGCGAAGATCGGGAAATCTGTCGCAAAAATATCGTTTTAATTATATTTTCATTAGACGTAACTCCCCAAAGTCTTGCAGATGTAAGTAGGCGATGACAACGGTGGGTTGCCTTGTAGTACGACCAGTATCCCTGCGCAGTATAACCTTACTTCAGAAGTTCAAGGTTTTATTGACAGTGTAAATAACATCCCCAGACGCAAGCAAGAACATTTTTCCGGATTATATTACAGAAAAATTGCATTGAAATAAATCAGAATTATGTACTTGGATTTTCTATCTTTACAATAATAAGATAATTCGATAAGATTGTAGTGATGGATATTATTAGATTTTAACTGCAAATTGGGGTATATTTTTACAAAAATTATATGACTGCGCTTGAAAATAAATGTTGTTTTAGTGTTACTGTATATAATGAATTTCATAAATATTAATACATAGGTAATTTATTGATTTTAAAAATATTCTAGACCAAGGTCAGTCAAGTATATTTCAGTATTCTTGAGAACTTTATTAAAAATTTAATATTAAGTGTTTTGAAAGGGAACCATGTAGATAATGTGCAATAATAATATGGTCCTAGACTATTTAGAAAAAATTCTGTAAGAACAGGATTAAATAAGAATTTGAGTGCAAACGCGACTTAAAAATTTTACGTAATAAGCGAGATATGAAGTTTTAAAATTAGGAATTTCTTGCGTGACGTAGCTGGTACTTCCAGTGGTCGACAAACTGTTAGTTCTAAAGAGAACACATTTTTCATGTTTGCATTTTTATATAAAAACTTTTATGTTATATTCACCAAGAAATTATTATTAAGGATAAATAACAAATAATAAGCATTTTATTCTTAATAAATTATAGAACATTGAAACAGTTTGACAATATTATGACACAAAGTATGACGGCGGATGGAGCTAGTGTTTGTTTGTTTTGATTAGTTAATATTATTATTAATTTAATTAATACATATTACAAATTGATTTAATTATAAATACATTATTATTGTTAATATTAGTAGATATTATAATTAAACAAATTCAGGAAACATAAAATTGTAATTTTTTTGTTAGGTTATACAACAACGTGACAGTTCATAATCTTTCAAAGTGACAACAGAAGACGCGCGAATCTCGTTTTTAAAATCAGGCAACCAATTAAATTCTTAGGACCTAACGCATCATTCTAATTAGTAATCAACTTTAATCGCTTGTAGTTTGCGACCTAATCAATATTGAAACAAATTTTTTCACTAATGCTCATTAATTTATGTATATTTTGATCTTCAAATTTAAGATAGTTAAAATTTTACTATGGTATAGTACTTTGTTATAAGGCCTTCAAGTTCCAATATTTGTTTATTTTATATGTTTCTTATCAACGTTTGGACCAAAATCCGCTCATCTTCAGCAACTAACAATTGATGTTTAACAATAAAAGAACATAATATATGTTGAAGCTAAAGTACAATGTTGTACAAAATCAAAAATTGTAGAGATATATGGTATATGTTATATATTTTCATCGTAGTCAGATGGCGTATGGGCCCTCGCTTCAACAGTGCAATATGCCGCTAACATGGCCCATAATCAATAGCATTGGATTATGGGCCGTGTTAGCGGCATGTCGCACTGTTGAAGTGGGGGTCCATACTTCATCTGACTACGATGAAAACATATAACATGTACTTCTACAACTTTTGATTTTGTACAACATTGTAATTATTCTGCTTCAACGTATATGGTACTTTTATTGTTAAACATCAATTGTATTTTGTATAAATGTCATACAGAAAGTTCCTTGCAAAAGATTCTATGTCTTGTACATTATTATAAGGCAGTTGTATGTATTTTATACAAATTCCATACAGAAAGTTTCTAGCAATGGATCCTACATTTCCAGTAAAATTATAACACATACATACTGTCAACTTCATTTGACACTGACACCTTTCAATCAGAATTTTCTTAATATAGCAGCTGTTTCCAGAGTTATAGCATAGCTGGCTAATATTTTAATTTCTTTATAATAATATTCTGTATCAAACTACGTGGCTTAATGCATTAAGCGACCGGTTGTAGTT
>OY720451.1:23545496-23747996 GCA_963082715.1 Harpalus rubripes
GCGACCGGTTGTAGTTTGGACGGCCGGGTTCGAATCCTACCGATGTCAAATTTGAAAATTTATTTTCAAATAATATAAAAGTGTCCTTTATAGTAATCTGTCCATAAGGGCTTTTAAAGCCCGTGAAACGATGCTTGGTAAGCGTCCTCAAACGGTGCAGATATATTTTCATTACCGAAACCTTCGAATAACAGTAGATTGGCACATTAAGCATTGAGTAAAAAGCCTTGACGACAGATTTATTTTTATTTATTTATTAATTATTGTTCTTTAACATTTATTTTACGTTCTTATTCATTATCGTGTATTACTTTCTACTAATAATAATGTAACAAAATGTTGTAAATATTACAAGATGAATGTGCATGTTCCTATGGGTTTACTATTTTTATCTATCTAATACATGGACAAAGCAATATATCAATACATCAAATATATTTTCCTTTACATCTGTGACAATGTCAAATTCTTTGAGAGGTAGTATTCCCCTGTTTCATTTGGGATGAAAAATAAGTGTATCAGATAAAAAGGGTACGAAAAGAAAAGTGAGAAAAATGACTTCTCTTTTATCAGAATGGCAAAGAAAAACGAGACATACCAGTATGTTTCACGACCACAACAACATTGAAGGAGACATAGAAAGAAGATATGAAAATAATAATCTTGAAATTAGAATCTAAAGATAATCAAAACCGAATATCCTCCCAGTTAATGTATTCTTAATATCCTAATTTTATTCCAAAACACAATTATAGGGTGAATATTTTTATAGACATCAGTGAATAAATATTTTCAGCAAAATTAAAATTAATTAATGCCGGATATTATCTTCTCTGGTTGAACAGTTAACTGTGTGCATAAAAAAATCGCTTAATATGTGTAAATTTTACAACTTATTCATTCCATAATAACGATGTTACGTTTTTCGTTTTAAATATCTCGTTAACATACAGTTTAAATATATATGAAAATACCGGACCGCGAACTTGTATAATATAATTATTATTTCTGTCTATGTGTACGAAAAGTGATATTTTACAAACTTACTTAAAATGACACTTTTCCGAATACCTTTTTCCTACGCTAAGCCATCACATTTCCTCTGCAAACCTTTTTCGTCCGCAAAGCCTACTACGTTTTAATAATTATTGTAATTGTGTTACAACCCTTCTAGATCTATTAGCAATAAGGTAGACAGAAAAATGCATATTATAGCCTGGCTTGCTTGTTTTGCCTTGGTAAACAAACTCAAGCTCTGCTATAATATGCAATTTTTTGTCGTAGGTAGGTACATAAATAATTATTACCTACTCTCGTTATTACTTTATATATCTTTCTATAAAGACCTCATTGTGAATGACATGATACAAATAAATAAATAGGTTGTGTACTGTAAAGGTAAAACATGGTTTTTGTTAAAGGAAAAATTTATATTTTCTGTTATATCTTTAATTTAATCTGAATATAATTAGGTATATAAAACTGGAGGCAATACAATACATATAAATATTTATCCAATTATTTTATTTTAAAAGAAGATGTGAAATTAAAATGAAGATTAGAAATAAAATAAAAATTGATTACAATAATGAAAATGACTAATCACCCAACAAGTTATTATAATAGGCCTTCTAAATTTAAATAGTTATTTGTATATCAAGGCCGCAAAATCACTCTTTAGCGTATCGCAAGAATAATTGTTGCCGAGGCCGCTTGCGGCCGAGGCAAGACAATCTCGAGGACGCTAAAGGATTTCGCGGACAAGGTGTACGTACACAATATTTTTTGTGCAACCGTAAAAAAAAGTGTAATTACAAATTTTATTAATTTTAAACAGTTTCATTGTATATATAAAGTTAGCTTTCACGGTGGCTATGGGATTAACATTTGATAAACAAAACCATGCAATTTTCAAGTGTCAAAGTGTTTATTTACCTAATTTCTCGGCCGCTACCATGACAACGTCCGCGAAATGAATTTCGCGGCCGTTACCATAACAACGGTTGCGAAATTTAATTTCGCGGCCTGTATTGCGGCTGCGAAATGCTTATTTCGCGTCCGGTTGCACAAAAAATATTTTAATGTTTGCAATATTTTTGACGTTTCATTTGACAGGTCAGCTGGCAGTTGCAGGTTTTATTTTTCTTCATATGTGCAGAGATAGAAAGAGAAAAGAGGTAACAGTTAAATTGAAAATGTCTATTGCTCTATTGTTGCTGCATGTAAAAATTGGATTTAAATACATATATTTTGAAATTAGTCACCCACTCCACGAATAACCACTGGTATAAGTTAAACTCTCCACAACTTCCAAATGAAATCTGTAAACAGGGTAAACAGATAATTTCATTAAACTTTAACATACAACCGCGAATCCCATTATTTCACTCCACTTCAAAATTGTTCGTTAAAAGTTTTAAAAATGTACAATTACAGTAATTCTGTTTTAAATTCTTCCCTCAAAACGTAAATAAATCTGCGAGCACGTGAAATATGATAGATTAACTTGCTTGAAGCGTCATAAATTAACAACAAATTTAATGAACGAGAGAGGAAAATATAATCTCTTGTTAGCGGTGATCACATTTCGTCTGCTTGAAGCATAATGCAGGAGAGCTTCAAATGCGAACCGAATCGAATACAATGTATTATCAACATTTGTTGACATATTGCTTCAGTGCTAGTAATGCGACGTGGAATTGAACAGGGAAAGCGGCTTATCTTGATTGTAAGTAAACGCTGCAGAATCTCAAGTAATATCAATATTTGGTTCCTTTCCTCTATTATCAAACGTTTTGTTTCATGTGTTTCATTTATTAGATTAGAGTGGTTTTTGCAATCATCTGGTAACCATTCGCTATATCTGATGGTAAGTGGCTGCAAAAAAATGTCTTATAGACAGGGCAGGATCTTTAGAATACGAGTGAGCATTTCTTACGTACTCAATGCCTAAGGACGGTAACAAAAACAATATAAATATTCTTTAAATTGTTATTACCGTCCGTCACCTTTAGGTCAAAAAATTTGGTGTTGAGTTTTTAGTGAATGAGCATGATCTAGGGTCTTTGGAATACGATTTCACTATTTTTACAATGATGTTTGTAGGTATGTGTGTGTGCCGATTTTTTCTACGTCGATAACTCCAACACTACAATTCTTTCGTATTTCTCTTCGTTACATTCATATGAAGAGCTGATTAGATTTCGATGTCTTATAGACAGGGCAGGATCTTTAGAATACGAGTGAGCACTTCTTTCTTACATACTCAATGCCTAAGGACGGTAACAAAAACAGTATAAATATTCTTTAAATTGTTATTACCTTCCTTCACCTTTAGGTCAAAAAATTCGGTGTTGAGTTTTTAGTGAATGAGCATGATCTAGGGTCTCTGGAATACGATTTCACTATTTTTACAATGATGTTTGTAGGTATGTGTGTGTGCCGATTTTTTCTACGTCGATAACTGCAACACTACAATTCTTTCGTATTTCTCTTCGTTACATTCATATGAAGAGCTGATTAGATTTCGATGTTAATTGGTGAACCGGAAGTATACTCATTTGCAGTTCTTAACCGTTTTTCTTGAAAAAATGCAGTTAAATATAATTTTTTGGCATTTTATGTTCTTGTAAATATTAAAGAATATTTTATTCTCTGTACGGTTTGATTACACTTTTTCCTTCATATTCAATAAACACCGATTTTTCTTATTTGACCCTCACGTCATAGTTTGATGTTCATATGAATCAAATGGTATTGGTAATAATAGAAACCGTGATTACCAGCAGATCTCAAATAGTTTTAAGTACAAGGCAATTACGTCATATAATATGTCATAGACTAGCCATGGTTACACTTATAAAATACGAATGTATTTGAAATTTGGTATAAAATTTTCTTCATTTTTAGATCTGGCAAGTAAAAGGTTGCAACTTGTTCTTTGATTTTGAATTAAAACGGTTTTATTTTGAACTTTCATTATCTTTATTTGTAAAAACATAAATTCTTCACAACGTTTCGAAAGCAAAAATCTGCTGTCGTCATCAGGCAGGTGATCTGACACTACTGACTAATTCCTTAACATACGAGCTTTATATCTGGTGTTATGGGGGTGAACATTAGTGACGGGTGGCTGATCGGGTCCAATGGCTGGGTCGAGCGTCCTGGGTGTTTGCGTCTCAATAGTTAGGCTGGAGTCTGCTATGATGTGTTTCCTCCAGATTGGCCGAATTTCCATACTCGGCTCGCTGAAAACTGTTTTTTTTGTTCTTTTGAATGATGGCGGCTTCTTTGAACTTCCTCTTATACCAATGTTCTTCTTTCTTCAGGATTTTTGCTCCCCCACTGGATACGGTGATGGTGTTCCCACGCATAGTCTGCAAGTCCGGATTTTGACGTCTCTCCTCTCTCAGTGTGTCGTTTGTGTTCCTTTATTCTGATGTCCAATGGTCGTATTGTTTCTCCTATATATGTTTTTCCGCATTCACAATCCACCTGATAGATACCTGTTTGTAATTTTAATGACTGTTCTGGTTTTGTTGTTGATGGGATGTTCGTGATTATGATTGTCGTTTGAAATCTAGTTCGTCTCTGTTTACCAGCTTCGCTCATGTTGTTCGGTTTTTCTTTACTATTTTCTTGATTGTTTAGTAGTAAAGAAAAACCGAAGATAATTGAAGTTCAAAATAAAATCGTTTTAATTCAGAGTGAATCATTATCTTGTTCTTTGATGTTTCAATTTCAGACCATTTTCATAATTACCTATTCATATTCGGTGAGTAATTTGTCGTTTGAAATTCATATTTTCGTAATCCAAAATTCTCCAAAATTTGACAATGTGTCGGCATGAGCAGCGAACATGTAAAGACATTTTTCAATTTGGTGCGTCTTGCTTATAAAGAACCTCAATTTTGAGTAAAAAGTGATTCCTGTGGTGCCCTCTTCACGCTGACTAAGGTAATATAATAACTTCCCTTAACGGTACGGATAGGTTTTACCGAAATTTGCGTATAAAAGGAGAATGGCTACACACATATATTCGTAAATGAGTGTTAAGACGTGATGGTATGTATTTATTATATTAAATGCAGAAATGATTTATTATAGCGCAATAAATTTTCATCCGTATGACTAACAAGACATAGGCAACAATACAATTAATATAACCAGGGCGACCACCAGAGACACTCCCGAAATAAACAAGAAGTTTACATCACCAAATTTTCATAACTAAGAAATTAGGAATACTGCGACCTAGGAGATCTCACAACTAAACAATTCTAATTTCAGAATGGACCATGACCCACTATTAAAATATTTAATGATTAATGATTAACGATAATTAAAATAATGTTATTTCTATTAGTTGGCTGTTTTCCTTTGAATAATGTTATAAAATGCATTGCTTTACATATTGCATTTACTCTATTGATATACGTAATGGAGTTTATTTTAGGAATACATTATAAAGAATGACAAATTGAAATACAAGCTATTGTTTTGTATCAAAACAAACATGTCAGATTATATGTTGTAGATGTAGTTCAAATACGAACTAGTTGAAATACATTATGTATCTTATCATTGTTTTTGTTTCCACAGCATTATCACAGAATAATTTTGTGCTAAAATTAATACATTAGAATAATTATAACATTAGTTCAGAATAGTTGCAAAGTTCTTCTTTTTAAGTTAAAGTTAAAACCGTTTGCACACTCCATAGCCGATTTTTTTTTTTAAATTGATAGTCGCCACAAAAATTTGTTGCTAAAACTTGTTTTTCATTTATTTTGAAACTATCTCTTATCTCGCTTATTATGCCAGAAAAAATATTTATACCGAATTATTAAGTTTTAGAAAAATCTAATTACATCACGAAATATTTTTCTGTATCTATCATAATAAGCAACATATGAGATATTTTCCCCAACGACCGAAACCATGTTGTAGCTTCTAGGTCAAAAACACAAGATGACAGAAAATTTCAGTGGCGATAATTACTTTTGTCTCAAGATATTGGACTGGAATGTAAAAACAATTTCGCTTTATTGCTAATACTACCCGAAATGTCCTAAACAACATCTTGTGTCATCTTGTTTGTGATTCAATGAAATTAATGAAAAAGTGTATGAAAATGAAATAATCAAAATGTTCTTAAGATGTTCAATCTATATCGTTTGATTCATCAGTTTTAAATATAGCAGAAAATAGTAGTAACCATAACATAATTTTAGTTTATTTTAGGAGGTAAATATTCTTGCATGTACTGTCAATCTTTATTATGACATGGCATCTATGGCAAAGATGGTCGATCACGGAATTATTTTAATCGACTGTAACATACTTATTGCGTTTTCAGCTTACAAGTCGAGGGCGCACTGGTGCGCACTATTTTGCGCTGAGTGTTTTCCGCTTGTCATTGAGAGCATAATTTAGTTATCTAATGCGTTTTCAGCTTAAGAAAAAGTTGCACCGTGCACTGGCTCAGTGCGACTTTTGTGCACTGACTCCCTAGGCAAGTGCAATAGTGTCAGTGCAAATATGTCTAAACTAAATCGTTTTCAGCTTAAACTGGACTGCCACCGGATGAGGGCAGAACTCCTATAGTGTGATCACGTGATATGTTGCACTCGGTGCGCACTTGCATTGTGTAAGCTGAAAACGCTATTATATTTCAATTTTTATCCTGTTGAGTGAATAAATTATAAAGGTAAAAATAACACATGCTATTTCCTTTAATTTGAAACAATCAATTTATTCTTTATCGTATTTTAAGTTACAATAAATTTATTACAATAGATGTATGGAGGTGACTTTTTGTTTAATATTTAACATTTTCATTATATACCTTTCGTAAATGAAAATGAAATGATAAAAGACATACACTACAACCATTCCGTAGCCGGGATTGGAACCTGGGACCCTTGGAGCGCTACTCCACCTGGGTCAGCATTAATTTTAAACAACCAATGCTCTTTTGGGCAAACTAATGACTTTACAGAAAAATGTTATATTCAAAAAATGATCATGAATAAGGGGCTCATTTATCATTAATAATAAACCGAAAATTCAATCAGTGGTTTTCAAATAGTAGAACAACATTTTTGTTTTAATGGTACCTATTATAATTTTTTAGTTCATTAGATAGATGAATATGTCCGTGTCCATAATCTCGAATAAATTACCAAGTGTTTTATAAATGTCAAATTGTAAATATGTGTGTTCCTTTTCAATAAAATGGTCTTCAATCAATCAATCATCCACCAGATAGTTAAAGTATCATCGTTCGGTAAAGAAGTCGTAGTTGACTCGTGCATTGTTACAGTATGAGCTAAAACGTTTTGCCAAAACTTTCTATTTATTTAAATAACATTACTAACAGTAAAAGTTCAGTCAACATACTAGTAGTCTGTAATAATATGATTATTCAAGACTAGCGCCCACAAATTTATTATGATAATATTGGCAATTAGTGAGTTTTGACACATGAAAATCGCGGAAACGCCACTTTATAAGTATAATAATAAAAAAAAAGCTTTTTGCATAATTGATTACGTGGAGAAATTGAAATTTTGGGTTGCCAATAGCGTGCAAAGTATAGTATGTCACTCCCAAGGTTGTGAGTACAAAATATTATTCGTAATATTTTGTCTGTATTTTATTTTTTGGCTTTCATATGAGGCTTAAAGTTGATCAAAGCAATAAATAATGTTCTGAGTTCTTATAAGAATATTATTGAAACAAAAACAACACGAGTTATTTTGTTACAGTTATTTTATTATGGTTGAAATGTATGTGATTTTATATCGAATTCAAAAAATGCAGGATTACAGGAGTTTAGTTAATAAAAGATTATATTCCTTATCGAACATAACTATCAATTTAACTTGACATATATGAAGCTTTAAAAAGTACTAAAAACTTGCAAGTTTTTGTCAGGTCAACTTTGGAAACAGTTCCTAAACACGAACCTAACTGACCATTACTTTAATACTATAAAATATGATACTGGAAAACTTTCCCTATAATTACGAAAGTGGAATAAAATTTCGTAAGGAAAAGAAATGAAATGTGATCGTATGTCCCAGACAGACAGTTTTATAAAGCAGAAGAAAAATCACAGCAGGGCATAAAAAATGAGCATCGATGATGTTCACCGGCAACTAGTTTTTTAATGAGATGACCATTACTTTAATACTATAAAATATGGTACTCGAAAATGTTCCCTATAATTACGAAAGTGGAATAAAATTTCGTAGGGAAAAGAAATGAAAAAATGAGCATATGTCCCAGACAGACAGTTTTATAAAGCAGAAGGAAAATCACAGCGGGGCATAAAAAATGAGCATCGATGATGTTCACGAGCAACTAGATTTTTAATGAGATTCCGTTTGAGAGAGGAAGGGCAGTCACACTACACAGCTTCGTAAGAATTCGACTCACGTCGTGAGTATTCCGAGAGGCAATTCCTTTTCTAGTTGGCTTGCGCGCAATATTTTACCCGTACAAGATTGTCACAGACTTTACAATGACCTCGAAGATCAAGCGACTGGCTCAAAAATGACAAGCTTGCGACAATATCATCATTACTTTCATTCTGCTTACCGGTAATTCCGCATCTAGCTATCTCATGACATTGGTATTACGTAAGCAACAATTCATAATATTAAAGGGAGAAGTGATTTTAAAAAATGTGCTTTAAATAAAAACCTATATAAGTTTTAAGATTATCGTTATTAATTGAAAATCAATCAGATCTTCGGTAAGATTTTAACTCTGTTCTAAAATACTTTACACATCCATAGAGATGAATAATCCTCTCTCAGACTGAAATATCTATCTAAGCTACTTACGTCACGAGTATAAATGCTATTGCTAATTGTATTTATTTTTTTCGACGAAGTACATATTGTCGGTCGACGGGAATCGAACGGAAGGAACAAGATTTGGGTGACATCATTGCGAGCTACGAGATGTGCGCTGTTTCGCTCGGCCACCAGGAGTGAAATATATATGTAATATCAAATTTATATTTTCCACTTACCTTATGATGAGAGGTGTAAAAATCACGCGATATTTTCGAGTAACAATGTTGTTTTAGGAACCTATAATTCAATTTTACACTTACGAGTATGTACAGAGCCGCTTTATCCGTCAAGTAAAATTATCATATATAATAAGTGGTAATTTTTTTCTGGATTTTTTTCAGATTGTTACGAGAGCCGGTTGCCTAGCAATTTATTGAGTGGCATTGACAAAAAAATCACGAGTTGTCAAACGAGTGATTTTTGATCCATGTCACGAGATAAATTGGCAACAGGCTCGAGTAAAGCAATCAGAAATTTTTTCCAGGATAAAATTTAACCACGAATGGTATTCGGAAGACTGTTTCCAAAATAAATGTCAGGTAATCATTTATATATATATATATATATATATATATATATATATATATATATATATATATTTTCTTGCCAAAAATCTTGTATTTTTTATTGTGTTTAGAGGTATTCTGTATCAGTTCGCTTTTTCAACGTTTTAAATTGATTCCTGTCCGAATTGACTCGTTTTTACTAAAAACTGATAACACTAAAAATATACACACTTTGACAGATATGTAAAAAATGTGTTTCTAAGACGTCAAAAAAATTTCACTTATTTTTTGGCTTAAAGGGTGCGAAATTTTTTTTGTGACGTTGTTTTGTCGAAATGAAACTTGGTAACTAGGTAGAATGATGAATTTGGATTGGCTTATAAATTTATGAGTGAAATAGTCCAAAATAAGAAAATACAGTAAATTTTAAATTATATTCGTATTAGAAATAGAAAAACAAAACCATAAATAATTCAAGTTAGCGCGTTACTTGTTACCTTACAGCCTCCATGTTCTGTATGTAGGTGTATATTTGTGTGAAATAATGTGGCGTCAATTTTTCGATTAAGAATAAATAAAAGATAGTAATCAGAAATAATAATAAATGAAGGCATCATCGTTAGTAAAAAAAATTAATACACTCGAACTATCAGTTTAGCCTTTTTTGAAATCTCAAGTAGGTAACGATGAAAATATTGTATACAATTTTTATACAGAGTGTTAAAATACGTTTTACTAATTTATAGGATTTGTAGGAATTGCAAATAAACTAACTTTTACTAATAAAGTCATATCCGGGTACGCACTATTTTCGAGCTACAGGTTCTTAAAAGGTTAATTATTTACCTTAATTTTAGTTGGCTGTTACCTGTCACTACAGTTCCACCATTGATTTTTAAAAATAATTTTGTTTATATATCTAACACTTATTATAATAATTGCTCAAAATGACGACTACCGACGTCATTACAAGCATTGCACCTTCGGAGTATATTTTGTCCCATAAAAATGCCTGACGCTGTCTACATTGCTTATCAACATTTTAATTTAATCTTCTTTAATTATAAAATGACTATTTAATATCTCAAGCTTTTAAATAATATTTAGTGGAAGCCTATTATTGGGTATTTTGTTTTTGAAGAATTCACCTTACTTCTATAATAAAGTTGCTGTCTTCGCAACATTGCCTAAAATTATAACCAAAGGAATTAAATATTAAGCCTGTCATTTTTATGTGTAATTCAGTGTTTGTAATTATTATTGGTTATTTTTACTATAACAATAATGCTAAAGGTTAGTAAATACAGCTATTGGGATTATTTTTTCAATCTTTGATTATTTTAAAAACAAACTGGTAAATATTGCTTTTAAAGTTTTTGTAATTTATGCGTAAAATCGTGATTTTATATGACAAAACAGTACAAATTGAAAAATGAAATATTGTGAGAACAGAGATAAAATAAGTGCAGTACTGACCATGTATTTTTTTTTTTTTGTGAAACGAAATAGTAGTTTGTATAACAAGAGAGGATATGATGTCCATATATCGCATAAGGATGAAATGTGAGCACGACGCCGGAGTTTTCAATAATTCGAAGGCAATATGGACATTCCAATCGAGATGTACAGCATACTTTTTCTATGGCTAACGAAATGAAGGAAATTATATGAACTATTGAAATTTTACTGAACATTATTAATTAATATCATTTTATGTATTTGTTTTCCTATGCTACCTTAATGACTTTTGTTATTAAAATTATATTTTATTTTTAAATGTTTTCACATACTACTTACGATTTTTCTAATTTATTTAGCTTGATTACACTTCATTTAAATATTATTAAATCTTTCACATTTTTCTTCTATATTCTGAAATTATTGCCAAATCTAAAAAGGATAACATTGATTTGTCAAATGAGACATTTCATACTGTTCTGATTTTTTTATACGTTCTTTTTCAATACTTGCAACTAATTCACAATATAATTTAGTTAATTGTTATTTTATTATTCAAATCTTAATCTTGTAATAAATGAATAGACAATTGCTTAGGTTACACGGCTTACGTGATTTGTGTTCGTGGATTTCATATCCATCCTAGAATGGATATGAAATTACATCCGTTCAGATAGTATTGCCTACATATCCATTCTGCAGTTTGTGAAGAAATGATAAGTTTTTCAAGTGGGAGTAGAAAATACAATTTTCTCCTTGAATAAACTGTCAAATGAATTATTCAAACCTATCTCCTTTAAAATTTAAATTATGAAGTTGCAATAATTATTAAGTATTTGATGTTAATGATTTTCATTTGATTTATTCATTCTCAGGAACATAACTCAAGTTGAAACACATTTGGAATGGGCAACTTTATTTCATATGTCGAATTTCATTTTAAAAGTTTGTCGCGAAACTAAAAAGTTTAACGCACGTGTCTCGTTTTCAAAAAGTTCAGATATGTTATTCTCAATACTCAGAAACGAAATACGTGGAAGTAGAATATAAATTCAACGTATTATTGCATTAAGCGCACATAAATGTATTTCCTGAAATAAAATTACAATTAAAACAATTTATAGGTATTAGAAAAGTACGATTATCTTTAATGATATTCAAAATCAAATAGAATTGTATATGTTATATTATGTAGTGCGTGAGATTGAAAGCATGAACGTTGTCAGGTCCTAATAATGGCTAAAACAAAGCAAATACAATATCCTTCAGCGTTTATACAAATGTCGATTACAAATGCGTCATTCTACCACATTTTGCTTCCAATACCATAAACATGTCAATATCCAATATTAATACGTAAATAATAACACTCCGGTTGTCGAAACAAAATATAATTCAATGCCTCTCATGACAATTTGCTGGTCAGCCACGTGTTTGGTACAAAAGAAAAGCGACAAATAAAAAGTAAGCTTGGAAGCTACAAAGGGTTGCCATGGTTTCGGCAAAGGCGACATATGACAATCAGTGTTGGGCAAATACTTACTTACAAGACTTTATGTTTTTACAAATATATATTTCATTCATACTTCATACACATAGCAGTATGTACAGACAAAAGCACCAAATTGTGTGTACAAAATACATTATTCAACAGGGTTATCTATGTAAACATAAAATGTATTGACTGCGACCCCAAATCAGAGATGACCAAGTGACTTTACATCATTGTCACGACGTCTCTGAGTTGGGAGTACTTGGTGTCTCTTGGCTGTAGGATTTATGTCAGAGTGTAAATCCTACAGCTTAACCCTTGGATAGTCACCAACGAGTATAAAGCTGATCGCCAAAACTGCTTCTAAGATTTCTGTATTTACTATCGGTAAATATTCAAATAAAATCAGGTATTGTTATTGTTATATTCTTGCTCTGTGCACAGAATTTACGCAAAGAACAACAATATAACTAGACACAGATTAATCTGTTTACTTAGTAAAAAATTAAATGATATTATAAGCTATAGTTTTATTTATATAATGGGATTCGGTACACATTTTTCAAATTTTTTTTTTTACTGAATAAAACGTTGAATTACAGCGTTTGTTACGCTTTCTAAATTTATATGTGACACATGTCAGCACTGTCATTCAAACACGTGTTAGCTGTGAGAAATTTTGAATGATATAAAATATTTTTTTTTTGCTTAATTATACTCACATTGAAGTTGTGAATTTTGATATAAAATCAATTAAAATTAGTCATATTTTGAGAATTTGACAAAATATATTCAACTTTATTTTTAGTTCCGAGCCCCATTATAATATATTTTATTTTATCATTTTGTGTTTCAAGTTTATTAAATATGCAACAAAAATTTTAATTATACAATTAATTACATTTTTTTGTTGTTTTGTTAACTATATCTACACTGTAAATAAAATGTAAACAGTGATTAATGAGGTGAAATACGTCTTAGCGACTAACCAAGAGTTAAGAGTTTACATTGTCCATCATAACGCTGTCATTAAATACATTTTAGCAGCATCGTGTCTTCTAGATGGATAATGTATAAAAGTGGCTTTACACAATCAAGGATTTACAGGAATTTTTATAACTTCATTATAATTATAATATACAGTGAAATTCCAGTCTTTTACATAAATATAAAAGTTCGGTGTTCCAATGATTTACTACAAAAATTCTAAATTAGAACATTTTCTGAATTTCAAAGTCATCTAATTTTAATAACTTTTAGAGATTATTTTGCATATGTTGTAGTTTTGTGTTCATACGAAGTGTGTATAGCATTATAATTCAAGAAAATATTTGCTTCATTTTAAACCTAACATAGCAATTCGAATTTTCATCATGCATCGAAATGAAACATGGATAAAAAACATAAGTTTAATTTATTCAACTTAATAAAAATTTCTAGAAACGTATAACATTGCTACATTTCTTCCTCAGACTTAGAGAGAAGAGTTTTTTTAAACATGTAAAAAATAGGTATCAAAAGGAGAGCACTTTTTCTATTCTCGCGCGTTTGAATGAATGCCTCATTCGCTATGCTCATGAGACAAACTTCCAGCTCGAGTAGGAAAAAGAAGCCCTTTTCTTCTATATAGTTTGACAAATAACAATTCCATACTTTGGACTTGCATTTGATCAAATGTGTTGTAAAACCTTGACCAAAAGTTGTTGTAATTCTTTGGTCATGGAAAGCCACCTTAAGAGACGTTGTTTTGCTGGGTTTGTTAGGCACGTGTTGGTGTCGTCTCATGCTACAAGATATATACGAGTACATATGTGGGAAGGATCTTCTCGCTGTCCTGGAGCTGTAGCTGGGCCTGGGGCTTGTGCTGGTGTCGTGCGAGGCGGGTGTCGTGCGATGCGAGAGCAGGCGGACACAGACACCGCAGCAACACCGTGGATACACCGGGGGAAAAGCGCGGGCTGGGCAGGGAGCGTGCGACACCCATCATCACCTGGGACACAAGCACAAGCGGACACAAGCCATGTGTGTCAAGAGAGAGTGTGACGTGGACGTGGACAACACTGTACCTTTTGCGGAGGCGGCGCCGTGGCCGCCGATAGTCTCCGTTGAGCGTGGGGTCGTTGGAGTCGAAGCCGGCGCGGCGGCCTCGCTTGCCGGCACCACCACCGCCTGTAGGAGCCGGCATGCTCTTGTCCGCTGCTGCGATGGCGACCGGCTGAGAGTGATCGGCGGCCAGGTGCGACGAAGGGCCTCCCATTCAACACTCGCGTAGTTCCGGCTGCAGCTCTCTCACCACCACTGCTGCGGACACGGCCACACGCCACACTGACAGCCTCCAAGACACCAACAACGACTACGACCAGCGCATGCCGCCCCACCGATCGATAGGGGGCGGCGCCGCACACACCACACAGACGCGTCCACCACGCACGTGCTCTATGTGTATATAACATAACCCATGTCAAGCAACTACCTTTCCGATTCCGACCTTCCGCAACCCGCCCCAATTGCAACTCTCAAAAAGAAACACCAGACAATTTCCTTCTACAGTTTTAATCGCAGTAGTGATATCCCTAAAGCTGGACCTTTTGATCCGCAGGAACAAATATCGTAAAAACGTCTATTTTCTTTTTTGACCTTTCGCAACCCTTCACCCAGCTCAATTTCAGCAAAGAGTATCAGACACTTTTCTTCTACGGTTTCGGGCAGAGTACCTATAGACGCGGAGGAACAAAACACGCCAATACTTTGGAACGCATTCAGGTTAATCTCATGTTCTCATGGACTGCAACAACATGCGCAACAACTGTTTCAAATACCTACAGGTCTTCAGAATAAAAATTATGTATTGCTTATTGCTTAATTTACTCCCCCATTTACTTCTTAAATATCCAGGCCTCTGATAAAGGAAATGTAGTCCATGAAAAATTTTATTGTACATTTTCAGTCAGTGCAACACTTTCCATTAAGCTGGACCTATAAGTAGTGTGGAGGAACAAAGAGCTCCAAAACAGTTTAACCTGCAACGCGTTCCGGTTAATCTTCTCTACTATCAAGAACAAGGGCAATAATTGTTTCAAATACACGTTCTTCAGAATTAAAATTTTATTTTGATTCTTGCTTACTTTACTCCTTTAATCTTTACGTCTCTGTGACAGATGCTGTTATGTTTATGCAATGTGTTTTACAAAGATTCTACCATCCATGAAAACTTTTATTATATGAGTAATACAATGCGTTAGGTTATTGTAAAAGAATGGTTCAAGTATTTAATTTTAATAAATATTTTACGTTTGCCATTATGAAAACAAATCACTAGCCACCAGAAACTTAACTGGGTACTAACGTTGTTTCCGTCGTATAACATAAATTACACATAAATTTATTATTCTATTGACCTAATCTTAAATTCGCAGTTATAAAAACAAAAAAATATTATTACTTTCCGATTTGCCGCACTCACAAATATGGAAAAGTCATTTGTTACTTTTGTTGTTGTTATTGAGTGAAAATATTAAATTTAATGTATACTCAACTGTCTGGTAAAGTAATTAGCATCTAAAATAAAATACCTATGATTTAAAAAAAAGAAATATGGCAGTCTAAAGCTTTAGTATAATGGAGAAATGAATGACATGTCACTAGTTAAGGATTAAAGAATACTTTCACATCTATTTTAATTTAATATTTTGATATGATGTTATGATACAATAATATGTATAAACTTCGTACTTCGTCGCTTTGTTGTATAAACTTATGACAAAGTCAAAGATTTGGTGAAATTATTTAATTTTCATTAAATTAAATTTTGTAATAATTTTTATATGCACATATTCAGAATTAGCTAAAATTTCAAAATTTTGTAAAAAAGGACGCCCCTTATTTAAAATTGATTCGAAAAAAAAACCTTTTTACTTTGAACTTTTATGATTTTTCCCGGAAATATTAACATTCTAGGCACTAGAATCTAGTGCAGCAAATCTTTACGATATAATAAATGATATCAATAACACATTATATTAATAAAAATGCAGATACATGAATATATGGAGGAAGATGTCCATACTTATTATTGGCTTGATCTTTAGCATCAATTCTAATCTTTGTGTATCTACAGTCATCGTCGAATCTAGCTCGCCACAATCACATTCACGGCGCTCCAATCGTACGCTTCAATAAAGAAGGAATTGCATATTGCATTTACCACAAGCACCGTACCGTCGCTGAAATCCATTCCGTGATTCCACCTCTTCCGCCCCAGGACCCAGTTCCGACAGAACCATTTACCCTCGTCTCTTTTTCTTTTCCATCGCCGCGGATCGTGATTTTTTTTCACTAAGTTAAGCTTTTCGTTTATCGCCCTCGACAAACGTGGCTAATCATCGGGCCAACTTACTTCCGGCACTTTTTCAACTTATGTTCTGATCCTCTTCTTCAATTGAAATCTTCTGCTAATTCTTCCAATATCCATTATTTACATTCTAAATCCGTTCACCGGACTCTGAATAATCTTATGATAAACGCTTTATTCATTGCATTATCAAAAGTTTGAAACTTTACTTTTCGTTTATTTTGTTGAAGCGTCCATGTTGGTTTATTTTCAGCCTGCCATAATCCTCTTTCACGATAAAATTTTTAGAAAACGAGGTAATAAATCAATTCGAATTCATTTAGTTTTATGCACTGCAGATTATTTTCATATGCTACAAGTGAATAATACAATTTAAAGTTAATCTTTCATTCCGTTCATTTGACTATAGTTTAGATTTTAAACCATAATCTGAGGGCTACTAGTAATAGGTAGTAACGAAAAAAGCACTGTCGTCTACTTATGTATGAATGCAATGATGAATATGTGGATGAGGCGAAAGAAGTGTGTTTGGACAGAATGATTTCAGTCGTTCCCTGAACCTGGAAACTGCGTCAGTCAACATCTGACTTTTTTCTTTGGGTTTACCTGAAATCACGCGTTAATAAGTCACGCACGCTGCAACAAATGAATGAATAAATTCAATTGAAATCAATCAAATTCCGCGCAGATGTTAATTGACGCAGTTCGCATCTTCAAAGAACGGCTTGAATCACGCATTGCAGAAAACGGGGAATATCTCCGCGGTGTTATTACCCGTAAATGAGGTAATAATGTTTTTAATTTGTTATTGCGCAAGGTTCATTTCGATATAAATAATTAAAAAGTCTGATGTGGCCAGCTCATTAGCTTCCGTCAGTTCCATGTATTTTGTACAAATTTCCTACAGATAGTTCCTTGCAAAAGATTCTATTTCTTGTACATTATCTGCCGGCAGTTGTATGTGTTTTATACAAATTCCGTACAGAAAGTTACTATATTTCCAGCAAAATTATAACACAAACATACAGTCAATTGCACTTGACACTGACATCTTTCAATCAGAATTTTCTTAATATAGTAGCTGTTTCTATAGTTATAGAATAGCTGGCTAATTTGTGAAATTGAATTACTTTATAATTTTTAACTCTATATCCATTTAATATGAAGTATAAAATGCAGTCAAATCGTATAGAGAATAAAATATTCTTTAATATGTATATCATTGAATGTGGAAAAATATATCATTGTTTTTCTCAATAAAAACTGTTTAAATCTTCAAATGTGGGTACTTCCGGTTGACCAATTATAAACAGCAAACTTTTGTCACACACACGCACAGAGATACACGCGCACGCACACACACACACACACACACACACGCACACGCATACGCACACACACACACGCGAGCATTATCGTAAAAATAGTAAAATCGTATTCTAGGTACCCTAAAACATGCTTATTGATTAAAAACTCGGCGCCAAATTTTTTGACCAAAAACAAAACCTTCCTTACCTAAAGGTGACGGAAGGTAAAAAGAAACATACTTTTTTTGTATTACGTATCATATTATGTACAAATATAGATATTTATTTATCACAGCAAATGGAGCATACAAACGGAATGAATTTATTTCAATTTCTAAACATGTAGGACAAAATGCCGATGAACTATTGCTAACTAATAATAATAGAATAGAATAGAATTTTGCCAATGATAAAGAAGAATATTAAGGATAATACATCGTTGCCCGTACGCTATCCTGATCTACAATATAAATTATTTTTTGTAGTTACCTATAACTAAACTAGGGTAAGTAAAAAATATTAGTATTTGTTTTGCGTTTTCATTTGGTTTTGGTATACTATTATTTCTCCTCTTTTATGTTAAAATTTCTTTTCTTATATTACCAATACATTTCTCTCTTTTACTATTTTTCTTTACTAGGAATATATTTTCTTTTCTGTTTTAGCTCTGTTGCGTAACAACTGTTATTTAATTGTTATATATAACAACATTATAATATTGCTTTAATAGCTACTGTTTATTGTTGCGCGCTTATTATTGGTCTGTTGTCTATAGTTGCTTTTCTGTTGAAACACTGTATGTATAATGTTTTAAAGTAAGGTTTGAAGTTTAGTATTTAAAAAATAATTAAATAATTCACATGAATTTCTGTTTTTATAATATTTCGAAAAAATAGTTCTTGCATTATTTTTTTCTTCTGACAGTTCGAATTTACATTATCTAGCTTTTGTCCGACTAAAATAAAAAACTGTTTGTATTAACAGAAATTGTATAATCGTATTAAAGAACGATTTTTATAAGACATGTTTTTTTTCGCACGCCTCAAAATTTAGAAAACGAACCCTGGCGAATTTTCCAAATGACAAGTGCGAAAAAAGTCTTATAAAATGAGTCCTTTATACTATTTTTTTTTTAATTTTGCGTCTTTTATATAGTAAAATATTGACGCCTGGTATACGCCGGCACGGTATAAATATTCTTTTTCTATTTAGGGCTTGTATACAGATGTATCGTGTATAGATATATCAGTAATGTACAAAAAAAATCATAAGAAATAAATAGAAACACAACTGAAAGGTTCATTTATTATTATACAAAACAAACAAACAGGCATGAGCATAAGTAATGTATATATTCAAATTTTTCTTTAAGATGTGAAATCATCTGAAACTGTAAATAAGTATAATAATTTGTTTAATCTTTAACGTCCGACTGGTATGTTATTATCATAACAACCCTTCTTTCAGGGTTGTTATATACCAAATAACACCCTAGAGCGTGTTATGAGTTGTTGCTATTGTAATGTTGTCAATAAATAGATATTGATACTGGAATAAAGCCTAAAACACAAGCAAAAGCATTCAAAGCCTACCTACTCCGCAAATTTTATTTAGAACTTTCTGATCCGTAATCCGTAGAATATTAAAAATTATAGTCGGACGTTAAACGTTGAACGCATCACATAAACCTAACCTCTGTTTGTAACAGCTGTTGTTCATTGTTCATATGACTCATCTCAGAACACGTGCTATCTCTCTCATTTTCTTTCTTTTATCTTGCTCTTTAGAATTTTCCATAGCAAAAAAGTACTTATAGGTGTTTATACATACTTCATGGTCTAAGTGTAACACATACTATCACATTGTTATTATTGTGTCAACGTCAACTTAAACACTTGTGACGTCAATAATAAATCTTCTGAAAAATTTGCTAAGGAAATAACATGAGTACCGTACCGTAAAATAACAACCTCTGACATTTAAATTAGACGAGACACCAAAATGAATCCGGGGTGAACAATATCAAGTGCAAATTCGTCTTAAGGGAGCTGACATGAACGCGAAAGGCTGTTTAATTATAAGCCAACTTTGCGGTAGTGTGCGTGACACTAAAAAGAGCGCGTAGTGCGTAGTTCCACGCTCCGCCACGCCTTCCGATGACGCAACAAGCAGCCGGTGGTTCGCGTGATCGATTCGTTTAATTCACGATGGGGACAGTCGATGGCACTTCCGGTGACCTTGAGCGCTTATAGTGCCTCTACTTCCGGCCCCGTCGAGCCGCCCTGTCTACACGCTGCACAACATGTTTATGTGCCCACGGAAATAGAAAATAGCGGCCCGGTCCAACCGAATTTTCCTGATAAGAACGCTACATTTACCCCAATTTTAGACTTCTTATACTGTTTTCAAAACAAGAAAAGGAAACTTAAAATAGTAGGACTTTTAGTAATTTTGAAATGAATTATTCACACTTTCTTTAGAATCTTTACCTTAGATAAAGAATTTATGTCCATTATTATAAATTTAGACGAAGAAAAATTATTAAATTTTTTCTAATATTTTACCCCTTAGCGCCATTTTGTTTAACAAACAGTAACGCGAAAATGGACATAGAAATGTGAACCAATTTAGTTCAATTATTTTGTGCAGAATTGTTCTTTCGAGGAACGACTTTTACCTATATAGGTATATGAAAGTTTCCACTACGACTAATTCTCAACATTAAATCTTAGGATGAACTAATATTGGACATATGATCCTAGTCCCTGGGGAATAATTAAAGAATTTTCTCATTTTTTACAAACATGTGAGATACAATTTTTAACCTCTAAGCTTCAGACCTACAGAGTTGGAAATATTATTTTATGGCACCATTGTATAAGTGACACATCGGACTTATCATTATTCTAAGGGAATTACATGGATAATAATGAATCAAACAACGAATCGATATGTCAAAAATTATTGGATATTTATAAAGTTAAACCAATAAAATTGTGTTTAGATAAAGTACATGTTGAAAGTGATTTTACTGGTCAATTCTTACAAAATAAAATGACATTTATAATATAAATATATAATCCGTGAAAATGGGGATTTCTAAAATAACGCCGATTTCAAAAATTGTAATTTTTTAGGTCCATTTTAAAAGCAAACTAAGGCCCGGTACTACTTTCATCAATGCTTAAACTGTCAATTAACTAATTTATTTTAAAATATCGTTGTAAATATCATTTTCATTCTTTTGCTGCTGTAAATGTGTTTTTGGATTTTACTCCTAGTTTAAAAATAGAATACATAACATGTATATATTTTTTCTTTCTACCTAAACGAAAAGTGAAATTTTACGTAGGTACTTATTTTCGGACCAAAAATGACACTTTTCAAAAGGTTATTACTTTTCGTCCGCAAACCTTTTTCGTCCGTAAACCTTTTCGTCCGCAAAACCTTTTTCGTACGCTAAGCCATTATTTTTCGTCCGCAAACCTTTTTTGTCCGCTAAGCCTACTGCGATTTAATATTATTATAATTGTGTGTACTACCCTTCTACATCCATTCTTAGTAAGGTAGACAGAAAAATGTAATATGCACTTCGGCAAAAAATGCATATTATACCGTCGCTTGTTTGCTTTACCTCGACTTTGCCTCGATAAGCAAACTCAAGCTCTGCTATAATATGTATAGGTACATAAATAACTATTATTAACTTACAGTTTATCAATTCTTGAAAAGAAAGATATATTAATAACCATAAAAGCTTCCGTCGAGTAATTTCATATTTATATAGTAATCTTATATCACTCGAAAAACTATTATTAAATTGCAACTGTGCTTTTAAAATATTAAAACTCTTCCTACAGTTTCCTCTAAAATTTCTTACCGGTATTATCACAAATAGGGCAGCTCTATAAATGGTGCAGTATTAAATAATAAATTTTAAGGATGATGAAAAATAATTGGAGTTGTGGTAAACAGTGTTTATTAAATAATAATTTAATTAACTTTCCTACGTTTCGATTCCAAATGAACCATCATCAGGGATAGTTAAAGTACAAATGGAAAATAAGATCATTACATTATAAAATCAAAAATGTAAGAATGAAACTAATTCATTAGATCAATCAACTGCAATAGAATTCTCTTCTGCAAGGTCCTTGAAGGTGCATCTACTTGGAAGGTTTGGGCAAATGAGGAGATGGTTCATTGTTTGGTCTTCACTTAAGAGGAGTCTGCTACGAACATTATTGTCTATCCTTGTCAGTTAGTGTAAGAATTTCCCTCCCGCTAGTTCCCCTTTCTCGTTCTACACCAATAAAATCAAAGCAATCTAGCGCTTGTGCGCTATTCTTACAGACAAGTGCAGCTATATATTTAGATATATATGTCTGCACTCGTCCAATGCTAGTCTCACAAATCTCACTCCCACCAGCAATATATTAGTTTTATAGGTATATTGTCTTCACTCACAACTCGTTTAACCATCAATATAACATTTCTTCATATTGGTCTTGCATTTTCCGACCTGTGTTCGAAGGCGGTTGAGGCTTTACCAGACAGGCCACTTTAGATCTGCCCCAGATGGAAACTTTTCACTTGGCTCTCTTCCAGGTAAAGTGTGTGGTTTTTAATTCTGATATATTTTGTTTCTTACTGTGATTATATACTTTTAATGTAGTTTTACACTATATTAAGTTACAGTACACCGGAACATTATTATAATATTAATATTTGACCCTTACTAATAACTGGGGTGGGTCATGCAGAAGCGTCCTCGTCGCGACCTGAATACTGATTTTATTCAGTAATTAATCCTGGAACAACCAACTTAGTGCTACAGTCAGAAAGATATCTTTAGTTGATTTTGATGTATGCACGTATTTTATTATTTATGTTATTTGTCGACGGCATTTTCATCCTTACATTTTTGATTTTGTAATTTAATGATCTTATTTTCCATCTGTACTTTAACTATCCCTGATGATGATTCATTTGGAATCGAAACGTAGGAAAGTTAATCAAATCCAATTATTTTTCATCATCCCTATAAACTTACTAACAGTCAAGTAATACCAATAAATTTAATAAATTTTAAGTCCGAGTTCACAGTTTTCACATGCACTTAAAAATATTATTAGTTCAAAAATATACCTACTCGTAATCATTGAGAAAAGTAAAAAAACGCCGAGGAGTGTCTTATTTGTTCACGTTCATATTACTCATTCCTTTAATTTAAATTATTTTCATTCTAGACATTGGAAACCTGTTTACAAGTCTAAATAATATATATATATATATATATATATATATATATATATATATATATATATATATATATATATATATTATAGATGTCAAAAATTGATAGGTTCGGGAAGGACTTTCAGAGATGGACAAGCATTGTTTTATAGCAAGATAGATGTTGAAGACTGTCCTGGTTTGCTTTCCATCGTATATCCTATTACAACAGCAGTACACATGCTCATACTTCAATCTAATCTGAATAAATGTGATTTCTAAATTTAAAATAAATTCTGATGTGGCCAGCACATTACTTTCCGTTAGTTCTATGTACTTTGTACAAATTCCACACAGAAAGTTTCTTGCAAAAGATTAAATATTTCCAGTACATTACATTAACTTAATTCTATGTATTTTGCACAAATTCCATACATAAAGTTTCTATATTTCCAGTAATATTAAAATACAAACATACTATTATTGAGTTTACATGCAGTTTTCAAACCGTTTTCATATCGTTTTCAGTTTTGAAAACGCCATGTATACAGTGTCAAAACGGTTTTAAATTATCTCAAACCAAAACTAAAATTCATGGCTTTGACTTGAAAACTAGTTTCAAAACTACTCAGGTAAACACTTAAAATTCAGTTTCGATATTGCGCATGCGTACATAGCATAACGTTTTTGTCGCTGTGTGTTACTTGGTGTTACTAACCTACAAATAAACTGACAGTTGTGTAGTTTTAGTGCGTAGTGGTACAAAGTAGAAAAAATAATTGGAATAATAGCAAAACGAAGAATTTGGAGTGAAGAGGATTTATCACTTACATCGATCAAATGCGCATGCGCCGAAACTGTTTTCAAATCAATCTGTAAACCTCTTTTGAAAATTACATGTAAAGAGCTTCGCGTAATTTTGACTGAAAACTGAAACCATTTTCAAAACTGCATGTAAACGTAGTATATGTCAATTGCACTTGACAGAATTTCTTAATATAGTAGATGTTTCCATGTTTATAGCAAAGCTGGCTGTTTTATGAAATTTAATTTATTTATAATTTTTTAACTCTATATCTATTGAATATAAAGTATAAAATGTAATCAAATCGTATAGAGAATAAAATATTCTTTAATATTTATAATAACATTAAATATGAAAAAATGATATTTAACAGAGTTTTTTCAAGAAAAACTGTCAAAATCTTCAAATTAGAATACTTCCGGTCGACCAATTATAACCAAAATATAATCAGCTCTTCATTTGGGTGTAGAGAAGAGAAATACGAAAAAATTATAATTTTTGGAAAGGTGGTATTGGAGTTATACGATCCGAAAGAATCGTCACACACACATATGTACATACATACATACATCCATCCATACATACATACATACATACATCATCGTAAAAATAGTAAAATCGTATTCTAAAGACTCTAAAACGTGCTTATTCATTAAAAACTCTTTATCGAAGTTTTGACCAAAGACAATATCTTCCTTATCTAAAGGTGACGGAACGTAAAAACACCGATTATAGTATATTAGTATTACGAACGGTAAGGACTGTTTACTGATCGAAGAGATAATTGTTTTGTCTTAGATCGGTAATTCCTTAAAGTTCGTGATGCTTATAATATTTTTTTGCTCGGTCGACGCATAAAGTTTAAAAATAAATAAGATTTGAAAATTATTATGATATATTAAAAAAAATTAATTATCATTTTGAAAGTAAACTGTGATTGTTGTTTTTAATTACTTACCGTCTTGTTCCCTGAATGGTGAGTTATTCACATCACTCACCGTTCAGTAATTTGTAAATAAAATCTACTGTCTTGGAAACCCTATCGGTAAACATTAAAAAAAACCTGATCGTCCAAAAAAATTATTTACGATATAAATTATGCACGTTAATGAAAATAACATTTTTGAGATTTAGAAAATAACCCTACTTTGTTTTACTTATTTATTTTATTTTATTAGATGTTCATAAAAACAAACTCATAAAAAATAACGACTTTTCACCTAATGTTCGTCCGAGAAGATTCATAAATTTTGAGTTTGAACAAAATGGAGCTTCAAAAATTAGTAATAAAATAAATTCTATATTTTGTAATGTTTTTCTCAATACTGCAAAAGATAATCAGAAAATTTTCCAACCTTAATTTTCGATGTATTTCAGACCCTTAAATCAAACCTGAAATGTATGGGCGACACTTTTAAGACATTATGTAGAAAAACTTTTTGCTTTTAATATAATTTAATATCACTTGAATTTTCTCTATCAAGTTGTGGAGTATTTTAGTAAAATATTAGAAACACAGGCAAAAATACCATTTCAACATCAAATTCAATATTTATGTCGACATTTTAATATGACCTTACAAAGTTCGAGGGTTCAATCAGAAGCACGCGTCATAATTATAATTTAATTGCGGTTTGGTTTCGAAAAATAGATGAGCAAAGTTGTAGCAACCCCCATGCTAAGCAAGTAGTTATTAACTTGGGTTTAATTAGCTTGTTACACATTTGACTTTGTAATGGTTCAAAATAATAAGTATTAAATTCAGTTTAAAGTTCTGCAGTTAAACTTGCACGGAAATTAAATAGTTCTGTGGTAAGAAGGAATTCGTTGAGACTGCACTTGTAAAGCAATTAATTCGAAAAGCACTCGCTTTGATGTTCGTTTTAATATTAATTTCAGCTTTAATATGTTCAATACTCTATAAATAATTCATATTTATGGCAGCTTTGTTAGCAAACATTCTCCAATTGTTTGTTGTAGTGACATTTGTAAATAAATTAAAATGCACCGATAGCATAAAGCAGCTCAAAATTATCAGTAAATATTATGATGCATTTAAACAACCTCATTAGCAATAACAATATAATATACAAATGGAACACTGTTTTGTTATTGTTTGTAAAAATCATTAGTTCAACAAATAGATATTCATTTAATCAGACTAAAATAATAGTAGTAGTAATAATAATAATATATAATAATTGAGGTGCTCATATTATAGAACATACATCTCAGATCAACTAACAACTACTGCTATGAAGAAATAGTAGATACAATTCAATTTTTTAAAGATATCATATTTTCGAATTGTACCAGTTAAGATTTTTGCTCCGCCCATTCAGTCAAATTCAGTAGTGTCATATACTTCGTTTTTTTTAATGGATACATTACATGTAATATTGCTATTATGTTATTTAAAAAAAAATACCTACGAGTATGTTGTAGTAAAAGCATTTAAAATTCAAAAATAGGTCAACTGGTTAAGTTTTTAGCAAATGTGAAACCAAATTATATGTTACTGATACGACTGACACATTGTCAGTGTCCAGTGACAGTGATACTGACATATAATAACTACTATTCGAACAAAGATTCGGTTTCGGTCAGTTTCGACGGAAAATTGGAGGTTCGGTATCGGCAGCAAACTGGTCGAAACTACGTCCGAAACCGAATTTTCTTCTTGAGTTGTCGGCGGTGATAGGCAAAAGCGGAAACCATGCCTATTCTTCATAATAAAGACTGCTTTGATTAATTTTACACCTCACACGGAGTACAAATTTTGTGATATTTTTGTTTGCTGATTTTATACTGTTTGATAGAAACATAGGCTCAAATTTAAAAATCTGATGTGGCCAGCACATAACCTCTCGCCAGATATTTTACCTGGTTGTACGCATAAAACGAAAAATATTTTTAAATACAAATACATACAGGCTGTCTTGGAAATAGGGGGACATAGTTTAACCACAGATTCCTGGGACCAAAATAAGACGATTTAACTAAACTTACCTATATCCGACAGTGCACCGTTTAGCGAGTATTCTGCTTTAAAGTCCTTCTAAAAACAATTAATAATACTTATAACAACGAAACGCTTTGTTCGATTTGAATGAAATTTGGTATGACAATCCATATAGATATAATTCAAGTTTTAAGATGGTATTTGTTATTGTTAGTGAACCACTAGTGTATGAAACTTGAGTGTCGCGATCATGAATAGACCATAACTTTTTAATGACAACGCCAATAATGTATATTTACTGTTTTTCAGAAGGATACATTCAATAGTAAACTTTCGTGTCTATGTCTAAGTTATGATATCTTTAACGATTTAGTTAGAAAAAAATAAAATGTAAGTGATTGCGTCGTGTAATTTTTAAAATAAATTTTATCTAGCAGTCTTTCCAAATGTCAAACAACTAATTTTTAATGACAGAAACAATTGTTTATGAGTTGTCAATTTTTTAAAGTTGTTTGGGAGTGAGCTAACATTATTTAATCGTCTTTTTATAATAATAGTAAAATACTATAAGGCCGAACATACGGATATGTTACTAGTTTTAAAATATGGCAAAGGAAATTTTTGACAACCCGTAAACAATTGTTACTGTCATTAAAAATTAGTTGTTTCTCATTTGGAAAGACTGCTAGATAAAATTTATTTTAAAAATTACACTGCGCAATCACTTACATTTTATTTTTTTCTGACTAAATCGTTAGAGATATCATAACTTAAGCAGAGACACGAAAGTTTACTATTGAATGTATCTTTCTGAAAAATAGTAAATATACATTATTGGCGTTGTCATTAAAAAGTTATGGTCTATTCATAGTCGCCACACCCAAGTTTCATACACTAGTGGTTCACTAACAATAACAAATACCATCTTAAAAGATGAATTAGTTCCCTATGGAATGTCATACCAAATTTCATTCAAATCGAACAAAGCGTTTCGTTATTATAAACAAAACATTTTTTTTTTTAGAAAGATTTTGAAGCAGAATTCTGGCTAAACGGTGCACTGTCGGATATAGGTGAGTTTAGTTAAATCGTCTTATTATGGGCCCAGGAATCTGTAGTTAAGCCATGTCCCCCTATTTCCAAGACATCCTGTATATTCATGTCTCACTACAAAATAATTATTTTAACATAAATTATGTACAATACATACATTTTCTTTATATTCAATATCTTGAATTTTTTTTCTACTTTCCTTTTCTTTTTCTTTTATTCGTCATTTTTTCGCAAATTCCTTTTATATTCTTGTTTAGGTATATTCTTTTGCGTTGTTGACTTTTTATTTATTTTCATAATCTTCATAATGATGTACAAGTATTTTTGACAGTGACATTTATGTGTCAATTACAAACATTTGAATTTCTTGCCTTGAAGTAGTTTGATCTAAGAATTTTTACATCAAATTATTTTATATGCATTTCTTTGGGTGCGGTCCGAATCACGCTTTTAGTACCGACAGCGCGCCAACAGTTGGTCCGAATCATGCTTACAACGCTCAAAGTTTGCGCTGTGAGGTGTATGACGTCAGAGGTGACGTCATCATCTCTTCCTAACAGTGCTCACGCCCAAGAGGATAGGCAGTGTAAGCGCTGTACGTACCTTTGATGTTGTTTACGCCAGTGCTTGCTGAAATAATGAAACTATGTGTTAAGATGAAGTTGTTAACGTAGTAAAGGTTTTTTTTAGAGGAAACTAATGAATTGATCGAGCTTAAACTCACAAATGACAAGCAAGAAATAAGAGCACTTACGAACGGTCCGAATCGTTAACGCCTTCACAGTCGTCAGCGCGCTTATTCAATTCGGACCAACTGTGAGCGGTCGAAGCACTGTAAGCTATGATAGCATGATTCGGACCGCACCCTTTATCTATAATAGATATAATAATGAATTTATATTTATCGAATAAAGAATTTAACGTTCTTTAATATAAGTACTTACAAAATTTTTCGATAAATAATATTTAGATGATTTTTTCTTATAAATACTACTTCCGGTTGTCCAATTGTTACCAAAACTTAATCAACTCTTCCCATTATTATTAGATTGAGGAATCTGCAGTTAAAAATGTCTTAAGTCTTATAGTATTTGAGAAATCGTGGATCCCATATCCACACACACACACACACACACACACACACACACACACACATACACATCCACACACACATCCAGACACACACACACACATACACACACACATCCACACACACATCCAAACACACACACACATCCACACATACACATCCACACACACACACACATACACATCCAGACACACACACACAGACACTCACCACACACCACACACACACACACACACACACACACACACACACACACACGCACACACATACACACATACACACACACACACACACACACACACACACACACACATACGGACATTATCGTAAAAATGTTATAATCGGATTCTAGGGACCTTAAAACGTGCTTATTCACTAAAATCTGGATATGTGATTTTTAGAATGAATTCAATACCTCTCTTAGCGAGAGGTAAAAAATTCAATAAGGAATTACCATAAAAGGTTTCGGTAGTGAAAACTAGTTTCGGTCGGATGGTAATAATAACGCTGTACCTACAACGACAATATTATTAACAACTAGCATGTTTTAAAATTGCATGTCGTAACTATTTCGAAAAAATATGAAATTTTTAAAGAGAAGTGTGTTACCATCCTTATCGCGCGTCTTTCTTGCCTATGCAACTATGAGAGAGATAAATGTATGCCGCCTTTACGAAATTAAACAGTGTGTAGTCCAAAGAGTATTATTTTACTGGACTTATGGCCGGTTGCACCAATATATAATTAGTAATTCAACAAAAATTAAATTTAAATCAACATTTTTACGTATAAAATATTCTATTATATGTATAAACATTGATTTTAATTTACTTTTTGTTTAATTCACAATTACAATATTGCTACAACCGGCCATAAAGGGCGGTATTTTAAACGTCCAGTAAATTTAATAAAATGAATATATTCGAATCAATTTCCATGTTCATAGATCATTTAAATTATTGCTTTTAAAAATTCGATTTGCATTTGTTTATTTAATTGAATTTAATATGGAACTAAATTTAACTGGGCATTTATAATACCTAACCACATATAGTTTATAAGTAGAGCAGTTATGACGACAGCCTGTGCAACCAGCTAATGATTTCGTAAGTGCACTTTGTTGCCCTAACAACGTGTAAATAATGCGTAAGTAAAATTAGTTAGTTGCTTCTTCGCTAAGTATTGCAATGGATATGTTAATCCCAGAAAGTCTAAAAGAACCTCGTTGCAATTATTTGCGTCGCAAGACATTTCAAATGAACAGAAACGCTCACCCAAAAATGCTACACTGACACTAATTCGTTTTCTTTCATTTTCTGTCACCTTGGAAACGAGAAAAGCGCACTACTAGATACCTATAGAAAATCAAATTTAACTATTAAATTTGAAATTAATTTTTATTATACTCAAATGTTTCAGATAAAATTTATGGGTCGATTCTGTTCACATCTGTGAACGCATCTATTTTTGTTGATAATTGTACATAAAAGTGGCAGATTTCGTTGCGAATTTGTTTATTATTTACAAACTTACAGATCTATAAGATTTACAGATGTAAACAGAATCGACCCATTAATACATGACTCGTCAGTAAAATGTCTATACTGGAATCGGAGCTGTAAAATACGAGGCACTTCGTTCAATATGGCTCCTTATCAGTAATGCAGGTACCATTTTCCCGACTCTTATGTAAATAACTATTACGAAACTGTAAGATCTTACTCTGATGAAATGTAAGTGTATACCGACACATCGGTTGTGCAGTGGCGGTGCGTCAGATGAGGCAGGTGAGGCCAGAGGCCTCGTAAATATATATATTTTTTTTTATTAAAATGTTTTGAAGTAATATAAATCTACAATGGGTATATTAACTCACAAACAATTATATTTACTATAATATGCCAAATAACCATTCAAATAGCGTTATTTTCACGCGAATTTACATAAAGAGGCCAAATTGTGCTGTCCTCATGGGGAATATGTAAGTGCGAGTGAGACGGAACGATTTTCCCTCTCTACACCTTTTACACTGCTGGTGAGCTAAGCGAAGATTTGGCCTCTCTCATTCCGAGCAGATCGCACGGCAAGCGCTACTGTAGAAAATACTTGCTTCAAACAAGTATATTTATATTATTTTCATTTAATTTGTCTAAAAACGATTTAGTAATTACTATTTATTGTTACTGTTGTTTTTTTATGTTTTGATAAATTTAAAACTATTACTTATTTCCATTTTAATTGTATTGTTTCTTGTCACTAAACATTTATAAATATAAACAATTGTTGGCGTAAAACGTTGGGGGCTGACGTTATTCATTGGACAAATTTAACAATAATACGAACTATTTGCAACAATGGGAATAATTTAACTGAACTGATATATTTTAAGATAAAAGTTAAATATATACATTATTACAATAATTACTTTTGCAAATAATATTTTCATTATTAGTTCTTTTGAATTATATAAATATAAAAAATATGATCTTACAAGCGTAAAATAGCAAAATGAAAGCATCGGAATAATTATAATGTAACAATATAATATAAGTGAGGATTCCAATTTCTCGGCCTCGGTTGAGTGGTGGGGATAACTAAGTATGACTGGGCTATACGCTGGCAGGCTGTCATGCTGTACTGTATAGCGTTTCACTTGCCATTCGTGTTTCGTTAGCCATCAGTTTTTCGTTCTTCAACAGATTTGCTAATATGAAAGAATAATTTACAGTAGGTAAAGGTAATTGTGTGTTGATTATTTAAGTAGTGTTCAAAAATGTTTATACTTAAACCGAAAAAGATATGTTTTTTTAAAATATTTGACCTCACCTCACTCTAATTTCATGCACCGCCACTGCGGTTTTGTAAAAATAAATGCTGGATGAGTATGACGGATATGGAGTACGTAACTATTAGCACCTAGACTTATTTGTAATTAATTTTCAAAGTGCATATATACTTAATATTTTCAGTTATAATTTTCAGTACTTAGTCAATATTATCTTAAAAAGGAATATTGGTTGTAATATGTTTATTCAAATATGAAACAAGTAGTTGGCATTGAATTATGAATAATATTTAAAGTATATAAGCTTGAGTGTTCTTCGATCGTGATAATAATAACAAAAATAGAGCCATGTGCTTTATAAGAAATTCCGTAGGAATTGATTAAGTCCTATACTCATTTCATGTCTTATTATATTAAAGAATAATTCGCTTAAAAACTGAAATCCGATCTCAAAGTCGATATTAAAATAGGGAGTAGAATTGCAAATACTCTAAAATACAAACAATTTTTAAGTGATTTAGAAATCCAGAATCCAGTTTTCACAAGAATACCTAAACAACTTTTTCAATTTTAAGATCTTAGTAATTTATTCATCTTTAAAATAAAGTAATAATTCTGGTCAAATTGAATTTCAGTGATATTTTTATTTTTCCGAAGAACTAAGTCTTTACTGGACATGTTTTCCTGGATGTTTACATCTCTTCCGTGTATATAAACCAAACGGTAATTATAACTGACATCTGAAACCTGATGAGTCATCTATTACGAACTTTAGGATTTCAATATGGCGCAAGATAGATAAAATAGTGGTTACGTTCAACGAGGAACATCGCCAGGAGTTGCTGGCGCTAGAAATCTAGCAAATAGATTTACTTGTTGAACGCTTCAATTTTCTTTTTTCAAACTACTGAAAGTTTTCTATTTTATTTATTTGTTGACTTCATACCCATCATGCATGCTATCTACATAGTGGAATATAATAGAGATAAAATCTACGCCAGATTTTACTCGAGCAAACTGGGAACAGACGATTCTTGCAAATCCGTTCAAATACCAAGCGATCAGAAATGCTAGCTAGTACTACCGTCGGTGAATATAGCCATAAATTAATGTTTCATACACCTAAATCTTCTCCGATGTATGCTTTATAGATTATAGACCAGAGAAAACCGCATTCATCCATTCAGTGGTTCTTCAGATTAGCACTAGCAAATAGGCACTACTTGCTATATTTTTTTACTATCAAATACAGGTACCTAAGTCAAAAAGATGTTGTCACTTTTGCCAGAAAGATGTTGCCATTTATATTATAAATTTTGTAGATGACAGTCTGCTTCTATATGCATTACAAACATTATCCACTTAATACCTATAGAAATGTATCAACAAGGTATAGAGTATATGGTGAATCAACCACTTGTTTCATGTATGCACTGAGAAACAAACAGGGCAGGTGGAAGTAATGCATTAATTTGAAATTAATATAATTTTAATTAACATATTTTTTTGTAATAATAAAAATAAAGCCAAGCCAATTCCATATAATGTAATACCATCTTTTTAAAGGAATTGTTACAACATAAAAATGGTAACGTCTTCCTGACTGACTCTGTACCTACTAGTAACCTCATTTCCTCATTAAATTGAAATTTTCTTAGTTTCATTCCATTATACATCGGATTGATTAAGAGAGGGAGCATATATATTTATGGTGACGAACAGTCTGTTAGCAAAATTAATGTACCACCGGGTGGCGTAAAGCCATTCTGCTGTACAGTACAAAGCTGGCAATGTTCTAGATCGCTCAGGACTATGACGGAGGCGGTTTCTCAGTCTTATTCAATACATAGTCCACTGTTGTTGTAGTAGCTTTGAAACACACTGGCATTTGTCTGAGATTTAACAACAATTACCTAACCTAACATACACAACTTGGCCAGAGTTTCACAAGCGTAACTTTTGTGTGTTAGGTTCGGTTATTATTATTTTTTAGAGAAATATACAAGCTGTTTGTCGTCTTAGCGTTGATAAACGCCAATGTGTCGTGTGTCTACCATTCTATTGCGCTTGAGTTTTTCTAATTAGAGTAAGGAATCTTCTCCGTCAAAGTACTGAGCGCTTCAGAATATCACCCGCTCTGTATTGTACAGCGAAATGGTTTTACGCTACCGGGTGTAACACGAAAACCGGGCCATTGGCGTTTAACATGGGAAAACAGTTTATCTTTGTGCAAAAGTGACATATTAATTTTTTCACTAATTTAAGACAATAATGCTTCAAATAAATGTAATGCATCTAACATTTAACTTTGAACGTCTTGAATTTTAAATTTTGTGGAACTTACGTCTTCTCATGGTCTTAGGTTTATTCGTTCCGCTACCCTGCGTTTACCGCAAACCGCGGCGGTGAAATTTGCTGCTCTTTTCGATTCGCGGTTCACTGTGAAGTCATTAAATTCTGTTCGTTCCGCTTTTCTAATAACTAGTAAAAACTGACGGTGATAATTTTTATAGTAACTCATGGCTCGGTGGTAAAAAAATAATCGGCGGTAATGTTCGCATCCACATGTGAAGTGCTAGTGTGGCTGTGTGTGACAAATAAATATTAAGGAAAAATTATATTTTTCAATAAGTCTGCTATGTAATGGTTCAGATTTAGAAATTGAAATACATTTGTAAAATAAATAAATGTCCATGTCATATGAATTATGATTTGTAATAAGGTCAATTTATTTGATAACAATAGTAAAATAATGGAGAATGGAATAATATATTTTTACTAAGTATCCTTTATAATTATAATAGAGTATGAAGTATCTTCAAAAATAACTAAATAACTTAACGCAAACGGATCGAACAGAAAAATAAATTTTAATAACTTGAAATATTACCGCGGCGATAGGCAGTAAATCTCAAAACGCAGCGACAATTACCGCCGCGTTTTGCGGTTAAACGCAGCATAGCGGAACGAAGCAAGTCTATGAAACTCGAATTGCCGGCCTGTTATACTATTGTAGTTCGATGTATGGTGATAGACGATTTGCCGCTACTATAGCTTCTCATTACCAGACTCTATCTTACGGACCATTGAAAGTGTTTCAAAAATGACATAATGATATTTCATGTAAATGAAATTGATTGATTGTATTGAAACCGTGTTGAAAGCGTAATCAAATGAAAATAAATATATTCATATATGAAAAAATGGAGATTTCAAAGGTTAATATTTATGTTTTGCTTATATTTTAAAGAGAGGTAAGTTAAATTTCGTCTCTTGAAGTATTATTTCGAACACTAATGGAAATTTGTAACTCTTTAAAGGTTTAAATTGGTAACCATCAGGTGACAAAGAGGGGAATGGCATATGAATGTCCAGGAAAATATTTAAATATCTGCTGCGAACTAAAATGAACTGTATGTAGTCACCGAAGATTGGGAAATTGGCTGAAATCTATACAAACGTCAAATTCATCGATAAACTGGGAGTATACTACCACAAGATTAAACCAAAAAATAATTTTACACACGTCTATAAGAAGCTCCAACAAACTTGGAGAATAATAAATAATATGATAATAGGTAATCTTTCATATATATCAGGTAGTTCGAAATTATTAATTATTTAAATTATTCTCAATACAATTATATCTAAAAACATAATAAAATAAATATTTATTTACAATTACATCAGTGGTTATTATTTCAAATTTTGTATATCTGTAAAATATTTACAATTATAAATTTTCATAAACTAGGTACCTACTAAATCCACCTTTTGCATTTTAGTTCCAAGTACGAACATGGTATCACGAACAAACCTATTGAAATAAATTCGCAAACAATTGTGATGACATTTTACTTGTCAGAAACGTATTTATCACATTCTGACATATTTTACCTGTCAGAAACGCTGTGATTGAATCTTTATTAATGAAAATGGGAACTTATTCATACGAATTTTAAATTCTGCTTCGCTTGGTTACAAAAGGAATTTGGTGCAGAATTTAAATCTCTACAGTCTACAACATTTATTTAAAATTTGTTTTATTGTCTAAAATTAATAGGCCTCTTATCCGCAAGGAAAAACTGTTTTCCTTTGTTAAACGCCTATGGTCCGCTTTTCGTGTTACACCCTGTATGTATGATGAAGAATGAACTAAATGAATGAATTAAGAGCTGAACCTTGCATTCAGTTAAAATTCTGCGATATAAATAATTGGTATTTTTCAGCAACATAACCAAACATAAACTAAAAGTGTATACCACTTATAATAATAGTAATTAAAAGTTCTGAAAGTTGTCGTAGTTTGATATTGGCATGAATGCTTGAATGGATTTTGAATACATGGTTACGTATTGCAAAGAAAACATTGTAGCAAATTATATTATTACGTGTCTACTTTGTGAATTTCCTTAAAAATAAATACAACATAGCAATTTTACGACGGAAAAATTCTAGCGTTGTAAGACAGAATTTCCCGATTATTTTAACATGAAGTATGTTTTACGATCACCTAGGGTACATTTTGATCAAATGGATATATAAATCTCGCTATACGTCAAAAATCTCCCTCTCTCTTAACCTACTTTCCAGAAATTCCACGAAGCTATTTTTTGCTTAATAAATTAATTATTTCTCTGAGCCAGTTATTAATATTCATGAAAGATTTATTTAATTTTTAAATCATTATTCTGTTTGCATTTTGCATTATTATTAATGACATTTTGTTTGTGCGCTAGATATTAAAATATTGAAATTTGTATTGAAATAGTCCGAGCTCACTAGACTTGTAAATAATGGAAAATACGATGCATGAAATTCAATATTATTTTATGGAATATCAGGGAGATTAAAAATAGCAGCTATTTGTTGATATCAATACTCAATTCAATTAGGGAAAAACAATTATTGAGTGTAGATTTTATCGTGTAACAAGTTTTGTTAAGCTGATAATGTAAAAATATTATATGTTTGTATTAATCATACTCGAATAGTTTTTAATGAAAATAAATCATTTATGTCATGCTATAATGAATAATAAAATATTTTAAATATATAAATATTTCAACATTAACATGGTTTGACACATTTATTTTGAAATACAACTTTCAATATTCATATCCATTTAATTTTATGTTTTGAATTTTCATATAGTTTATATTATTGAGGCAATTATTAGATATTAGATTTATACAAAAATAGAAAATTATTTTGAAATTCAATTTAAAATATTTATAATTTGATATTACTTAAAGGATGTTTTATTAGTTATATTAAATACGGAACCAAGTCATAAGTTAAAAAAAAATCCGATATGGCGAGCATATTATAACTACAAAACATTATATCTATATTTCTAAACGAAATTTAACTTCATTGTTCAAGAAAAGCTGTTGTGAGGTTCAACTAAAGTGTCACTTTCAGTTGGCCAATTATAACTAACTAATCAGCTATGTCGCTATGCTATAATCGGGTGGCGCTCTATATCCATTACATAGGCATTTATGGAAAAATAAATTTACCTAGCGCTTCGCTTACCAAATTATTTAAAAAAAATACTTCAAATAAAAGTTGTAGATCATGAAATTCTGCAGTTGAATCAATAAACAAAATTAATTTTGTATGCTTTGTAACGGCAATACGAAAATACCGAAAATCACGTCAAAAATAGTGTTAGCCATGAAATTATAAAAAAAAAGCAGAATAGGGCCCTATTCTGTAACTTGGTGGTTAATTTTTAACCAGTGGTTAAAATTTATATCCAATAGCTATTGATTTGAACAGTAAAAATCCCTTTTTTGTTATACGTCAACATACTTGATTGGTTAAAAAAATTAACCAGTGGTTAAATATTAACCACTGAGATACAGAATAGGCCCCAAAATAAGTTAATTTTATACAGTACTCATCTTTCTTCTCAATATTTGGCGCCTATTCTGTAACTCAGTGGTTAATTTTTAACCAATCAAGTATGTTGACATATAACAAAAAGAGGGATTTTTAATTGTCAAATCAATGGGCGCGTTCGGCGAGCCGCAGCGGCTGTAAGACCGCTGGGTGACGTCACACAGCGGCTGTCGACAGCCGCTGGATGACATCGAACGCAATGCCCGCGCATTTTCAAAACTCCAAACGTCAACATAGAACAATTGAACTCAGTTGTAAATGTAATATAAATCTATTTATTTTTCTGAAACAATACAATTGTGGCCCGCTTACGTCAGACACACTGTACACCTACCCGTATTGTGAGCTGTGAGTGAGTATAATGGTATGACGGATGTTTCTTAAATTGGTCATGTTCGCGCAGCTACGTCACATGCGAAGCAGATCTGACAGTTGATACCACGGTTGATACGTAAAACAGTACGTAATTTCACATAAACTGCGTAGTTAATTGTATTTTACATGTGATCAGGGGCGCGCCGTGCCATTGTTTCGCCCGTGTGCCAATGCTCATCTTGACGCCCCCCCCCCCCATTCAACAGTTATAAAAAATAAGCATCGCCATTTAAAATAACATAACAAAGTGGCCTGAAAAGGTCACACATTAACTTGAACAGCCTGTGTAGTTTTTCATAGTTACCGTATGTTTCAAATAAACCAGAATAATTGTTTTTAGCCTATAAAATTAATAATTCTTGCATTTTCTGCTTGAAACATAGATACATCGTTGGAAAGCTAAAATAAACTCTATTTCAATGGTATAATTTTGCGACTATGGAAATTATAAGTTGGACTCCATTACTTAAAATCTAATAGTGATAAAAAATTTGAAGGAAAATAAAAAAGGATCCTTAAAGACATGCAAACCAAAATTCCACATAATTTCATATTTGGAAGTTATTTGTGAATATAGCAGGAAGTGGCTAGAGTACCGAACGCGGGACCGTGTTCAAAAAATTAAGATCTCAAATTGACATGGTTTTTGCAATTTCTTTAAATATACCCTAACATTACCCAACCTAACGCCCAAACTCAGGCTTGGAAAACGCGGGCCAAGTATTATGCGGTAGGTGAAGTTATTGTCGTTCTTTTTAGAGTAAAATAAAAGCAACCTTAGTAAGCTATTCAACAATGGTCCCGCGTTCGTGCCGGGATTTGAATTTTTATCAACGGTCCCAAATGTTAAGACACGTCTTTTCGACGTTTCTAGTACTAAACGAGGTACTAAATCACCCCATTTGGAGTTTTGTACAGTAACCATTTGTATATGCATTTTTCGGGAAAAACAAAAACATCTTTAAAATAGTCTACTAATGGGGCAACTTTGCCCTAATTTAATCGACTTCCTATCTCTTATAGTTTACGAAATCCCAATGTGAACCTCGAAAAACGAGCATATTAAATTAAAAAACTTGTCTTATTACAATTTTGTCCGCCGTGTCGCCCCTGACCAAGTGTCGCCCGTGTGCGACGCACACATCGCACCCTGTGACGGCGCGCCCCTGCATGTGATAAATCATAAATAGGACCTAAATAATACTCAAAAACTTTAAACAACGAAAATTTCCAGGCTGTGCTGCTTTGGATAGAGTAACTGTAGCAGAAAAACAAAAGGTACAGACGTTAAATGTTTTTGTTTTCCCAAAGAGGCAGAAACTAGTTGGATTTGGATTAATGCGTGCAAAAGGAAAGATACATTTAAAATTGAGAATGGGAAGTACCTATATTTACTCTAAATCTAAAACTGTGCCGCCACAACACACAGTATTGAATTATAATAACAATGTTTAGGTTATGTATGTTCAGTTCACTTCAAACAAGATGATTTTGAAGTACCACTACAAGTCCAAATGCAGCTACCATTCTTGCAAAAATGTTTATCTATTTTCACCATATTAACAAACAGAACGTGTAAGAAGTTAGCAGATAATCTCCCACGTGAAAAACGCGAACATAATTAGATTGCGTGAAATTAACAAAAAAATATGTTTTCAAAATTGTGCAAAAAGATTAAACCGGAAGATGAGCAAATTTACAAATGTAATAAAAGCTATTTTTATGATTTAACAGTTATCTATGTACCAAGTTGCAATATGAGGGTGTTTTTCGCACTAGACGTGTACTCTTGCAAGTTGATACAATTTTGAAATAAAAATTAAGTTATTTTACCGGAGACAATACCCTTAAAGAGAGAAAAAAATAATAATGAATTCAAATCTGTTTATATCAGTATATCATGTATACCTGTCAATGCACCATATAAAGTTTTCCTCTTAGGCCCACTTTTACAATTGATGGATAAACTATGGTATAGCTATCGGAGGCATAACTTTATCCTAGCAATTATACCTTCGATAAAGAAGACTGTCTTTTACAATGCATTTTTATCTATAAGATAGATATACCAGGAATTTAAATCACTTTAGGTTGGTATTGGCACAATAAAATTATCTTCTTGTTAGACTACTTTTATTCAAAATTGTTTTTATTTCTGCCTTCTAATTTGCATTTTTCACGATGTTAGATGACATAAATGTTATTTTTGATTCGGACAATGATGTTAAAATACTTGATTGATATCTGTCAAACGTATGAATAACAAAACATCGTTTGTGTTTACGTGGTATCCATAAGAACCAGGGATAAAATTATCCGACGTTTATACGACCGATCTGCATGGGATAAGAAATACTGGTGTTTATTCTATCTGAGGTTTATCCGAGGTTTATAAAATACAATTTCCAATTTTATACCTGGTATAGCGTTATACGAGGTTTACCTAAGGATTGTAAAAGTGGCCCTTACTAACATTTTATATTCATTGTATGGATTTTTGCTTCAAATAGTGAAATACGTATTACGGATTTATGCACGCGTAGTCAGGATCCTGTATCCGTAATCCGTGCAACATCAATTGATTGCAATTGTAACAACGGGGTTATCGCAGGAACTCATCTTTCCAGCACTACATGTTCAAGCGAGCAAGTAATCAAGTTAGTGCAATCTAATGTGATATAATGCAAAATATGTTTACGTCATTTTAATCATGTAATGTATCTTGCAAGTTAGTACGTTTTAACAAAGATGCTTGCCTGACATTGTACATGGGATGAGCTAGTTCGCCTCCTTGTGGTGTACCGTGCGTAACGTTAAATGAACTATAAGCACAATTTGGTATCCAATCAATCTTGAGGATCTCTTGGTCTCTACATTCATCACAATGGCTTAAACACAATGATAGCGACGCAGTTCTTCACTATCATCATCTTTAACGGCGCTTTCTACCACCTCACATTAAAAAATTCTTAACGAATAACAATTAAAACTTTCTAGAAACAGATTGCTTTAAATTTAGATGGTTTAATAAAAAAAAATGTGAAGGACCCTCTATTCTGATCTTTTGTACATTAAAAGGTTTGATGTTTTACAATATTCCTATAGTTTTTGAAAAATAAAAAAAAACTAAATTTAAATTGTTACCCCCATAAAACGGGGTTTATAATGTAACGTGTGAGCATCGCCGCTGCGCTGAACAAGCATCAAAATTTAGCGATGTTGTAATCGCGCGAGCAGGCGGGCGACGTAAACAAACAAGTCTCAACCTGTTTAATTACATCCGGTCACCTGAACCTTTTGTATTCGATGTTATTATCGGGTGAAATGTTCTAAAGCTTTTCCAGAAGGTAATGCAGCTATATAAAAGGGAAGCCAGTTACATAGTCAGCTGAGTTGAGTTAGAAATATAGTTAGTGAGTTTAGTTGAATAGCAGTATCGTGGCGAGCGTCAATAGTGTTGAGTGAAGTACTCGGGAAGTTACTGGTATACTGGGATAGCTGTGAAAATGAATACTCGGTGTAGTGTTGAGGAGTGTTGGGAAGCTAGAGTATGAGTATGTGACGGCTGGAGCCGTTACAATTGTAAAAATATTAATTGACTTAAACTGTATAAATTATAAAATATAATAAAAGATAACAATTTTTATTTTACGTGAACGTTACCAAAAAATGACAAAATATCAATGAATATTTATTTACTTTTCGTCACCCCAGTTTCCAAAACAATCCCCCAAACCTCACTTGATTTCCTTGATTCCCCCCATGTGACTGGATGCACATTATAATACTCCCCCGCCAGACGAAAAGAAAATAGATATTTTACAAAGAAATTGCTACAACAATTATAAAAATTATGATAATTAATTAAACTTCTTGGCCCTCTAATCTACCGTTTCCATTGCCTAATTGACGAATGGTGCAGGTGGAGTTTGTGTAGTTTTGTTTTGTGATGGGGGTAGCGGATGAAGGAATGCGGGTTTTAGTCTGTTTATTGATATATTTTCATGTGTGTTATCTTTTAAAATAGTGAAGTATTTATCTGATCTCGCGATGACTTTGTATGGGCCGGTGTAAGGTGGTTGTAGTGGAGTCTTGATGGAGTCTGTGCAAATGAAAACGAAGTCGGTGCGATAAAGATTTGGGTTTGTGTAATGATGTTTGTTATATGTGGATTCTGAAGGAGGTACGGCTGTCAATTGAGACATGTTTTTTTTAATTTTTTTAGATATAAAGGTAAATCTAAGTGGTCAATGAATTTGCTGGAAAACGATTTAGGAATTTCTCCGGGTAACCGCAATTTTGCCCCATACACAAGCTCTGCGCAGCTACATTGCAATGGTTCTTTAAAAGCAGTTCTAAGTCCTAGTAGAACGAAAGGTAAATTATCATGCCACTCATCCGGATGATCACAAGCTTTTAATGCTGTTTTAAGTTGTCTATGGAACCGTTCAATTATACCGTTAGTTTCTGGATGGTAAGATGTTGTACGTAGTCTTGTGGAGTCAATTAGTGATAGTAACTGGTTGAAAAATGATGATTCGAACTGTGCGCCGCGATCTGTTGTGATTGTTGAAGGAATTCCGAATCTGGAAATCCATCCTGATACGAATGCTTTTGCGATGGTTTCTATTTTACTGTCTGGAATAGCGATAGCTTCAGGCCATCTCGTGAATCTGTCAATGCACGTAAGTATATAGCGACAACCCTTAGAAATGGGCAATGGACCAACTAGATCTATATGTATAATATCAAAACGCGTTGTAGGGATTTGGAATTTTTTAAAGGGTGCTTTTGTGTGTCTAGTGATTTTACAGGTTTGACATTTTTCGCAAGTTTGTGTCCAGTTTTTTACATCTGTGTGCATGTTTGGCCAAATGAATTTTGAGGCAATAAGTTTTCGTGAAGCATTAATTCCGGGATGTGATAAGGAGTGTAACTGATTAAATAGGGATCGACGAAATTTCGGTGGAATATACGGTCGAAGATTTTTGGTCGATGTGTTGCAATATAATCGAAGTGATGTGTGTGGTTTCTTTTTGGCCATATGTAAAGCTGATGACCAATTACTTGATGATTGCCGAATAATACCGAGTTCGAGTAAATTATTGAATTCATTTTTGGCTGCTATTAGTTTTTCGGGTGGTAATCGACGAGGCCTTGTAAAAACAGGAGATCCATCTGTGTCAATGCGGTGAGTGACATGATGTTTGATGACTCGGTTAACGTCAAAAGGATCAGTAAGAGAAGGAAAATCGTTTAAAATATTTTGAAACTTGTTATCTGATTGGATCAAAGAAATACAATGTCTTTTGAAAGATGAAGTGTTGATATAAAGTTCCCGGTTAGTCATATCAATGATTATACAAAAGTATTGTAGGAAATCTGCTCCTAAAATGGCATGTTTAACATTTGCGATAATAAATTTCCAGGAAAAAGTAGTATTAAGCCCAATGTCTAGTGTCAATTTGACAGTACCGTATGTTTGAATTTTTGTTTGATTGATGGCGTTGAGTGAATGTTTTTGAGTATTGCGTACTTGTGTGAATGAAGGTGGGATAATACTCACTTCTGCACCAGTGTCAACTAAAAATTGACAGCCTGACAACTTGTCAATTACAAAGAAGAGGGGGCTGGAGACGGAAAGATTAGCGCTGGAACAAGTAGGTAAATTAGTATTTTTATAATCAGTTATAGTATGAATATTGACCGTTTGACGAGGAGAACTCAAATTCCGCTTCTGCCATTTGCTGCAACCAGGTTGACAGCTTCTTGCTTTATTACCGAAGTGGTAGTGATACCAGCAGATATTGCTGCCATCACTGGTAGTGAAGAAGGAGGGTGAATCTTCGTGTCTGGAAGAATGAGGTGCAGGGCACATCGAAGGTCTACGCTGAGGCGGGTTGGAGAAATTAGTAAGTAACTTTTTGACATTCTGAAGTTCCGCTTGCAATTCTCTGATTTCAAACGTGTTTACAGGTTGTGGTGAAGTAGTGTTCGGCTGAGCAACTTCTACTAATTTATCTGCAATTTCGGCTTTTTCCTCAATGCTAGATGTTTTGGAGGCGGCTAATATTAATTGCATGTTGGGTGGTAGCTTTTGCAGAAAAAGATGATTTAAAATTTTGTTTTCTTCTTGTGTCGATCCAGTTAGTTGTTTCATTTTTCGTAAAAGGTGAGATGGTTTTTCATAATTTAAGGCGTTTATATTTAAAAGCGCGTTGAATTTCTGTACATCTGTAGGTGTTGTCCTTTGGAGCAGTGCTACTTTGGTGGTGGTGTAAGGCTTGTCAACTGGTCGTTCGAGAATGAGGTCCCGTATTTCAGCAGCACGCTCTGGACGTAGAGCTGTAACTAACACATTATACTTGCTAGTCTCAGAAGTTATATGATGAGAAGCGAAAATGATTTCAATTTGCTTAAACCAGAGCTCAGGATCTTCTGGGAAAAATTCTGGAAGTTTAGACGAGGAAAGAGCAGAAATGTTCTGAAGTACTGAAATAGGAGGGTCAGGTGAGGTAAGTAGTTCATCTTCTTTGTCCATAGCGAAGGAACGTATTCCACAAGGGGTCACCAGTTGTGACGGCTGGAGCCGTTACAATTGTAAAAATATTAATTGACTTAAACTGTATAAATTATAAAATATAATAAAAGATAACAATTTTTATTTTACGTGAACGTTACCAAAAAATGACAAAATATCAATTGTGACGACGACCCTGCTACGGGAGTGTCGGGGGTCGACATCACAATCTCTCTCTTCCTTACTCTCGGGATTTTTATGCTCGGGCGCCGTTCGGTTACCTGAAAGAGAGAGGGTAGGTCGCCTCGGATAGCGGCAGTGGAGAAAGGACCAGGGGTTTGCACAGAAACACGTGGAGAATATAAATTGTTTAATGTTTAAAATAAAAATGTTAATTACAACACCATAAAAATAAAGTGAAAAGAAAACCTGACCCTATGACCATATAGACGATCGTGACAACGACCACGGGCCGTGCAGCGACCCAAACTTAACAAAGGTAACCAAAATGAAATAAATTCTAACTTGAAAACTAACTCTATGTTTATTCTCAGAGCGGACGGCTGGTGAGACTAAGTGTCGTTCTCGGACGACTACACTCACCAAAAATCTTTCTATCACTCGATAGCGACGAAATACGGCAGAGACCAAATTCTCTATTCTCTCGGCGGCGGCGGCGGATTAGCTCAGAGACGGGACCCTTGTGCAGAAGTCGGCTCGAGTAGTACTCTAAGACCAGAGAAGTCAGCAGCTGACTAGCCTCTGGGAGACTGATTTGTCTGTGTGATTCGGCGATTTTTATATCCTATTTTGGTGGAGGTGGAAAGCCCAAAATTCAAATGGTGGGGCCACTAGTGGGGGTATCTTTTTGTAAAACTTTGATGGCGCTGTGATCGTTTTACGATAAAAGAAAATATTTAATTTAATAAAATGTGCAAAAATAATATATGGCCATATTTTCCCTACAGTTACAATATTTTCACAACCATACAATTTACATTTTAATAAATTATCATTTACAATATTTTACAACATACTAGTGCTGCCAAACGTGATGACATTTGCAAGCACAAGTGTCAAATGTCAAATATACAAGTCGTAATACCAAACAAACATATTGTTATTACATTGTTATTACAAAGTGTCTACAACAACAATTATAATGCTAGGAAACATTGTGCCAAACGTTTGGGCTGACTGCCGCATCGTTTCATTATAATATCGGTAAGTCTACACAAAACATTTTCTTGTACTTTGCTAATGACATTTACTTTGCAGGTTAAACTAATACAACAATTGTTTCCTTATCCCCTGAATGACTAAAACACAGGTAAGCACCTTGTTCTTAACTAACGATAGTACTAATGTTAAACTTTACAGGATTTGTGAGACAAATGTGTGACTGAATCACAAAAATCATTCGCAACAGCTTTAACAACTGGAGGAAACATTTACGACGGGGTTCGGATTTTCAAGTGTCGATTGTGGCTTGATGGGTTATAAATAGTTCACCCAAGTATTTCTAGTGGAAACGGGGTCACTTCGTCACACCCCCCCCCCCCTTACTTCGCAGAAAAAAACAAAGGTAAATATTTATTTATACTTGTTTTTTTTTCTAACATCCAGAACGGAACTTTTACGTCTATTACTTTGATTGGAAGTTACAAAACACTTAACCCAGACTATGATACATAACTTTTGAAACTTTTAACATCCCAATTTACTTGTAAATAGTAAAAATACGTTTTTGACAAATAACTTTGACTGATAACAGTACGGCATGTTCTACCATGAACATTTTTAAACTTTTACCCAGACTTAAACTGGTGCGGCGGTTTATGCACTGCATAAATAATGAAACAACAGAACATTCAACTTTGAATGTTAAATTTTAAACTTGAAAGTGTTAAATCATTTAACACTATTACAAAAATAGTTCTAACTTTAAACGGCAACTCAAAACAGAGTTTTCAAATAAACTTTATGACACAACAAAGAATGTTTATCAGATAATGAAACTTATAAGATAATTCTTAACCCAGAATAACTTTAACAGTAATAAAACTCAAACTAACGCAAATTAAATATGAAAATATTTAAATTCACCAAAACAATTCTTAACCAAGAATACTTTAACAATAATAATTCCAACAATAATGAAAATTAAGCATGAAACTAAGAAAGTTTTACCCAAAAATAGTTCCAAAAATTTGAAGAATAATAATAATTCAAAAAAACAAAAGTGAAACAAGAAAACACTTGAACTCACTAAACATGTTTTTAGGGACGGCCTTGTGCTGAGTCTCCGGTTCACTGCCTCGACTGCTCCCTGCGCTCTCGTCGCTCCCGGCGGGTTCGGCGCCTCCGGGGTGGCGCGTTCGGCTGCTTCACCCACGTCCACTTGACCCCACCTCCTGGGCGGTTTCCCAGGACCCTCACCCAGCGGTCTCTGAGTGGTGACTGCGGCGGCGGACACGAGGACGTTGGTTCTGGCAGCGGAACGATCCCGGCCATCACTCCCACGGTGGAAGTTCCAGGGACAGCAGCTGGGTGGACACTCTGTGCCCGTCGTGGGGATGCCGTCTTGGCCCGCAAGGCCCTACGGCTGGGTGCCAAAAACGGTGTCGGCGGTCGCACCCGAACCGTCGGCGAGACCTTGGGGACCGGACTCGGCAACCCTCCAGCGGACGTCGGCGACGGACCGAACAGGGTGTCCAGCAGCTCCTGGGAGACCCACTTCGGTGTCCGTGGAGTGACAGGCCTCTCTGGAGTCGTCGGCAGCGGCGAGGTGTCTAACAGCAACCATTCTGCTATGGGTCGTGGAGACACAGGCGGCGAGGTAGGTGAAACGGGAGGAGTTGACGACCTGTAACACTTCGGTTTTACGGCGGACGGCGGGGTCGTCATCTCCTTGGCTGGGCTCTGTCGACTCTTTGCCCCAGAGTCGGCTAAAGCGGATGTTCGGTTTGTAGGGGACGCCTCCGGCTTCGACGGGTGGTGGGGGGACGTCCGTGGATGCAGCTGCGTTACGGGTGGCAGCTGTGGACGTACCTCCGGTCGGCGGGCTCTCAACAGAGGCGACCCCAATTGGTGGATGTGTGGACGATGGCGGCGGGACGGCGACCTGCGAACATACGATGACGTGGCCATGGAATGGAGGGCAGGTAGGGGCTTGCTGCTAAGCTGGGCGATCTTGGCGGGCGATGCTAGCAGTACGACCGCACGTCGTACAGTGCATATGGTTGCCCCGAATGTTGTCAGCGCGTCCATCCCTAATATCATCGTATGTGCGAGGTTGGGAACACATTGGAAGGTTAGCTGTCTTCCGATGCCGTCTATGAGACAGCTAAGCTTCAGTGCTCCTTGTGTGGGCGTCGTCGTCCCGTCGGCCAACTGGACCTGCTGGTGTTGGGCGCGCCGTATTTGGGCACGCCGGCTTGTCAACCCCTCGGCCGTGAGGGTATTCATATAGGAGTGCATGGCGCCGGTGTCCACCAACGCCTGGAATTCCTTACCCTTTATATGGACCTTGAGGAAGAGGCGGTTGTCGCTAGCGTTCTTCTCTCGTATGCCAGGGAGAGGGGCTGGCTGGCAGGCTCGTCGGAAATGACCGTGCTGACCACACCTCCAACACTGTACGGACGCCTCGGCTTTCGGCGGCGGCGGTGGCGGCGTCCGGTTTACGGCGGGCGGAAGTGCAGTGACGGTGTGGAGTTGAGTCACTGGGGGCGTTGCCTGCATGTCCACCTGCAAGCGCTCGTACACGTCCATCTCGCGGACAAGGTCGCGTATGCAGGTGACGTCACGGCGGCGGATGTACTCACGGTACGCAGGCAACATATTATTGTATGCTCGGAGGAGCTCCTGCTCCGTGGACAAGCGACCATACCGGCGGATGAGGGTTCTGATGTCTATAAGGTAATCTTTACCTTTTTCGCCCTGCTTTTGTTTCCGTCGAATGATGTCCTCCTCCATCCGCAGGGAATAGTCCTCGCCCACATAATAGGACTGGAAGTCGACCAGAAAGTCATTCCACGTCTTCCAGTCGTCGCGGTTGTTGCGCAGCCACTGCAGCGGACTGCCCTGGAGAAGTTCAGGTAGCGCGGTGAGGAGCTGTTCGCCGTCGAGGCGGTAATAAGTCTGGAGCTCCGTCACCCGCTCGAGAAACGACATCGGATCGGTCTTTCCGTCGAAGACCGTATTCCATCTCCTGACGGTTTCACCGATTGGAACGGCGGCTGAGCTGGGGGCCGGGATTGCGATTGGGGCTTCGGTAAGAACAGATATTGGTTTGTCGTTGTCGTTCTCACTACGCTCTTGTTCTTGGGTAGGTGATAATTTCATCAGTCCTACCATTTTTTTGCAGAGTTCCTCAACGGTACCTTCCGTGTCATGCCCCATTCCTTGGAGCAATAATTGGAGCTCCGGTTTCCGGAGCGTATAGATCCATCCGGATCGTGGTGCGGTCGTGACAGGGCTTCCATCTTTCTCCGTTTCTGTCGGTCCCTGCTCTATGGGTGCCATTTGTGACGACGACCCTGCTACGGGAGTGTCGGGGGTCGACATCACAATCTCTCTCTTCCTTACTCTCGGGATTTTTATGCTCGGGCGCCGTTCGGTTACCTGAAAGAGAGAGGGTAGGTCGCCTCGGATAGCGGCAGTGGAGAAAGGACCAGGGGTTTGCACAGAAACACGTGGAGAATATAAATTGTTTAATGTTTAAAATAAAAATGTTAATTACAACACCATAAAAATAAAGTGAAAAGAAAACCTGACCCTATGACCATATAGACGATCGTGACAACGACCACGGGCCGTGCAGCGACCCAAACTTAACAAAGGTAACCAAAATGAAATAAATTCTAACTTGAAAACTAACTCTATGTTTATTCTCAGAGCGGACGGCTGGTGAGACTAAGTGTCGTTCTCGGACGACTACACTCACCAAAAATCTTTCTATCACTCGATAGCGACGAAATACGGCAGAGACCAAATTCTCTATTCTCTCGGCGGCGGCGGCGGATTAGCTCAGAGACGGGACCCTTGTGCAGAAGTCGGCTCGAGTAGTACTCTAAGACCAGAGAAGTCAGCAGCTGACTAGCCTCTGGGAGACTGATTTGTCTGTGTGATTCGGCGATTTTTATATCCTATTTTGGTGGAGGTGGAAAGCCCAAAATTCAAATGGTGGGGCCACTAGTGGGGGTATCTTTTTGTAAAACTTTGATGGCGCTGTGATCGTTTTACGATAAAAGAAAATATTTAATTTAATAAAATGTGCAAAAATAATATATGGCCATATTTTCCCTACAGTTACAATATTTTCACAACCATACAATTTACATTTTAATAAATTATCATTTACAATATTTTACAACATACTAGTGCTGCCAAACGTGATGACATTTGCAAGCACAAGTGTCAAATGTCAAATATACAAGTCGTAATACCAAACAAACATATTGTTATTACATTGTTATTACAAAGTGTCTACAACAACAATTATAATGCTAGGAAACATTGTGCCAAACGTTTGGGCTGACTGCCGCATCGTTTCATTATAATATCGGTAAGTCTACACAAAACATTTTCTTGTACTTTGCTAATGACATTTACTTTGCAGGTTAAACTAATACAACAATTGTTTCCTTATCCCCTGAATGACTAAAACACAGGTAAGCACCTTGTTCTTAACTAACGATAGTACTAATGTTAAACTTTACAGGATTTGTGAGACAAATGTGTGACTGAATCACAAAAATCATTCGCAACAGCTTTAACAACTGGAGGAAACATTTACGACGGGGTTCGGATTTTCAAGTGTCGATTGTGGCTTGATGGGTTATAAATAGTTCACCCAAGTATTTCTAGTGGAAACGGGGTCACTTCGTCACACAATGAATATTTATTTACTTTTCGTCACCCCAGTTTCCAAAACAATCCCCCAAACCTCACTTGATTTCCTTGATTCCCCCCATGTGACTGGATGCACATTATAAGTATACGGCAGTGGCGGCTCATGCATCAAAACTTTGGTGATGCATAGCATCTAGAGAAAAAATGCGCCGCAGGTGTTAGTTGCATCTTGCCTCCTTCCCCAATATTTATTAATGATGTACTAAGATCAGAACAAAGCAGAGATGGTCTGTTTGTTTAATTCTTTGACAAACAGTTTATCTTCTTCATAAGACAGTCGATGAAATGGATTTTTGTTAATTAAAAAATAATATCTTCAGAATTATTCCTTATATTATTATCATTTAATTCTAAAGTCCCAGTCGAAGCCATTACACTTGTTTTGTTTTCAACTAAAATTCAAAATACATAAACCCTACGTAGGTAAACTATAAAAACTATGAGAAAAATAAAAGAATTAAATACTGCCATACGTATCAAAGTCGCAAACCAGGGCCTATTATAATAAAAATGCTAGACAGGTTATGTTAGGTTTATGTCGTTAATATGATTTAATCTGGCTCGCAACATGTACAGTAGATGTCATAAACTTATTTACAAAATTTGTCAGCATGCCGCGTTTGATTGTATTCACGTACGGTCTCGGCCTCTATAGGGTCGTGTTGGAAGTAAAGTAACTATCTTTTATCCTTTACGCTCTCATTGAATTTTGTATTTGAAGCACTGCAGCTCTGTCTAGCGCATGTATTAATGAAAGCCATATCAAAAACATTAGGCAATATTAAGCATGAAACTACTCATTTCGAGAAGCACTTCAAAGGGTGTAAATTAAGTGAACTGCATTACAGATTAGTTATGGTGGTGGCTTAAATTATTCTTTTGATATTTATAAAGACAAGCATTAATGGAATAAGTTGAAATTTAATTTACATACTACTTTACATTATTTACAGCTTTATTTCTTTTCTGGTGCGGCACTGTCTCATCTACCTACACATGTACTGATATCTAGTGATATTAGAAATAGAGTTCTAGATAATTTTGAAAAATAGAGTTTTGTTTTTAGATTTTGATTTGTGACATTTTGTATGAAAGTTGACTGAATTGATTTAATATATTTGTTTGTAATATCCTGAATTTGTGTCGTATGAACTAACTACGTTATAAATAAAGAATCTGTGATAGACAGTTTAAGACGGGTAGTTTTATTTGTCTATTCTGTAACATTGTGGCGACCGTGACAGGACGTGGTTCGTTCCTTGTGCGCGATATAACGTATAAATTGTTATAATTTGCCGTGGATATTTCGTAAGAACTATCTTTGAAGAAATAGTGCGTAAACATAGAGTCGACGCGTATTTTGGCTATGGATGCAGCAAAACGGTCGAGATCTGCTTTGAGAGCAGTGTTTACGAAGACAGCAAAGAAGCTAGACGAACTGTTGGCAACTGACGCGACAGATTTACAAGAAATTCAGTCGACATGGCAAATGTTTTAGCTGAAGGAAGATTCACTACTGGAATCAGACAAAAATATATACACCCTGATGGTGAGCAGTGAGGCTTCGGAGCAGGACCTTACAAAAGAACTACTAGATGCAGATGAATATACTATTCGATATATAAAATTAAAACTAAGTTATGATAGCTTGAAAATTAATGTCGAAAATTCTTATGTCAATAATCCAAATGATAATCCTCAAGACGCACAATCTTGTGTTAGTATTCATCCTGTTAATTCTCAAGACTCGCAATCTTGTGTTAACTCCCAAGGAGGTACCGCAAAACGTAGGTACAAGCTGCCGAACATCGAATTTAAGAAGTTCGGGGGAGACATATGTCACTGGCTGTCATTCTGGGGACAGTTTAAAAAAATTCATGAAGATGAGGATTTAGACGAAGAAAATAAATTTCTGTATTTAATGCAGGCTATCTTACCTGACACACGAGCACGACAATTAGTAGATAGTTCTCCACCAATTAAGGAAAATTATCTGAAAGTCATAGACAGCTTACAGGCTAGATTTGGACGCGAAGAATTATTGGTAGAGGTCTATGTTCGCGAACTTTTAAAGCTCGTTTTAAGCGATACAAGTAAAGTAGGAATTTCTACACTTTATGACCGTATTGAAACACAGCTAAACGCTCTGGATACTCTTGGAGTGACATCAGACAAATGCGCGTCTATGTTGTATCCGTTAGTAGAATCCTGTCTGCCGGAAGAATTACTTCGAGTCTGGCAGCGATCTGCGAATTTTTCTCATGAAACTGATGTTACTACAACTGACAATCGGCTAAATGGTTTAATGAAGTTTTTAAAGCTAGGAGTAGAAAACGAAGAAAGAATTTCACTAGCTAGAGAAGGATTTGGTTTGATTAAAAACGCCGATAAGCCGAAGAAACAGGATGAGAGAAATGTTCCTACTGCTTCTGCATTAATAAATAGTAATACTATGCAATGCGTATTTTGTGATGGCTCACACAGAAGCAATGATTGTTTCAAGGCGCAGAAGCTATCTTTAACTGAGAAGCGAAAGATATTAAATAATAAAAAAGCATGTTTCGTGTGTTTTAGATATGGACACATAAGCAAAAGATGCCCCGAAAGTAAAAAAATAAAACGCTTACTTTGTTCGGGAAAGCATATGATACTCATGTGTCCTGATATACCCATCAATAAAAGAGATCCGGAACGAAAAGTTAATAAAAATGAAGCAGAAAACCAAACTAAGGAGAAGAAAGAGCTAGCAATTGAAAAATCAGAACCCTCTTTAGCAAATCGTTCGGACACGCAAGTTTTCTTACAAACACTTAGAGTTTTGGTAATCGGCAAGAATCGTAAGAAAGAGGTTCGTGCTCTTATTGATAGCGGATCACAGCGATCCTACATCCTAAAGTCGACTGCTGAAGAGCTACAGTTTCCGCTAAAAAGAAAAGAGAGAATCATTCATTCACTTTTCGGTGGATTAAATACAGTAGAACAACTTCACGATTGTTATGATATTAAACTATGTACCTTAGATGAAAGGTATACATGCCAAATGGAAGTTTTGGATCAAGCGAACATCTGTAGCAATATTCCTACGATACACAAGGGCAGTTGGTCTACTGAACTTCAAGATATGAATATTGACATAAGTGACATAAAGAAGTCAGAGAGAATTGAACTGTTGCTAGGAGCCGATGTTTCTGGGAAATTATTTACAGGAACAAAGCTAGATCTAGAATGCGGACTTGTAGCAATGCACACTTTGTTAGGATGGACATTGCAAGGAAAGGTTCCAGAATTTTCTGGATATAGAAATACAACAATGAATGTTCTTGCACTGTTCTCAACAGGTGCTACTATTACTGAATTATGGCAATTAGATACTCTTGGGATAAAAGATCCTCTAGAAGAAAAGACTAAACAAGAGTTGCAAAATGCAGCTTTAGAACATTTCAAGCAAACAGTCGTTGTTGATGCGAGTGGAAGATATGAAGTAAACATGCCTTGGCTTGAGGGGCATCCTCCACTTCCTGACAACTACAATGTGGCTCAAAAAAGGCTTGAAAATACTAAGAAAAAACTAAAATCTGGAAAACTGTACGAAGAATACAATGCAGTGTTCGATGAATGGTTGAAAGAAGAAATTATAGAGGAAGTTCCATTAGAAGAGAAAACGCACTCTGTTCATTATTTACCACATCGGCCTGTTATCAAAATGAGTAGTGCTACAACGAAAATACGACCCGTGTTCGATGCGTCAGCGCATGAGAAAAATCATCCTTCATTAAATGATTGTTTAGAGAAAGGCCCTAATCTGCTCGAACTGATACCGTCCCTTCTGTTAAGTTTTCGAAAATATAAATTTGGTGTGGTATCAGATATAAAAAAGGCATTTCTACAGATTGGATTAAGTAAAAGAGATAGAGACTTCCTTCGATTTATCTGGTTTAAAGAAGATGGATCTCAGCTGATATACCGACATAGAAGAGTTGTATTTGGAATATGTAGTAGCCCATTTCTTCTTGGAGCAACTATACAGTATCATTTAACACAGATTTTTTTTGAAGAAAAAGAAAATTCTGAAATTATAGGAAAATTGAAGAAAAGTTTTTATGTAGACAATTGTATTACCAGCGTGTCCAGTGAAGCAGATCTTAAAAAGTTCATTGAAGTTAGTACTCGGACTATGGCCAAAGGTATGTTTGATCTCAGAGCGTGGGAGTCTTCAATAATTAAAGAAAATGAAGAAACGGTGACGTCGATACTTGGCATGGAATGGGATCGAAAAACAGACACGATTTCTATAAAGAAAGATTGTTGCCATGAAATGAGACTTGAGAAAATTACGAAAAGAGATATTTTGTCGTTAACTCAACGTGTGTTCGATACTATTGGTTTCGCTTGCCCTACTACTCTTTTCCCAAAACTATTGCTGCAAAAACTATGGATAAGCAAAATAAAATGGGATGAAGAAGTTGAAAAGGAAATAGAAATTGCGTTTCTAAAGTGGGCAAAACAATTAAATTATTTATATGAAATAAAGTTTCCCAGGTGGATTCACTGCAATTCTAAAGAAAAGAATGCTTGGAGTTTACACACGTTTTGTGACGCTAGTCAGGATGCTTATGCTGCAGTTGTCTTTTTAAGAATTGAAAGCGAAGGTGCAGTATACGTACATTTACTACAAGCAAAAGCGAGAGTAGCCCCATTAAAAAAGATGTCAATTCCCCGTCTTGAATTATTAGCGGCTACAATTGCTGCACGAATTTATTCTTCAATCAAAGAAAACTTTAATGATCCAGAAATCGAAAGCCACTTTTGGAGTAATTCTAGTACAGTCATCTCTTGGATCAAAAGAGAAGATAAATGGTCCACATTCGTATGGAATCGAACTCGAGAAATAAGATTGCTATCTAATATGGAAGACTGGCATCATATACCAGGAGAGTTGAATCCAGCAGATCTGCCATGTCGAGGATGCATGCCAAAACAACTTTTGGAATCCAGATGGTGGGAAGGGCCTTCGTGGTTATACAAGCCATTCAACTGCTGGCCGAAAACTGAAAAAAATGTAAATGAAGTAGAGGTAAATATGGAGAAAATGAAAGGTGTGATTTCAGCTCTGACAATCACTCAAGATGAGCCTTGGTATAATCGCTACTTTTCTAAATATCAACAAATAATAAGACTCGTAGGGTGGGTACTACGATTTATAAATAATTGTAGAAAGAAATCCCCTTGCAAGAAAAAAGAACTAACAGTTCAAGAACTGGATGAAGCCGAGAAACTTCTTCTAAAAATAATTCAAAGAGAAACATTTGAAAGCATAGAAAATAAACTAATTTCTCCATTAAGACCATTTATAGACGAATATGGATTATTTCGACTACGAAGCAGAATATCTAACAAACCAGATATTAGAGACTTTCGTCATCCAATCTTTTTACCTGCGCAACATCCAGTAATTACGAAATTAATACACGAAAAACATGTTCAAGCATGCCATGTTGGAATTCAAGGTTTAATGAGTATCTTGCGTGAGCAATTCTGGATTTTAGGTAGTCGAAAAACAATAAGAAAAGTTTTGACTAAATGCGTAATTTGTAGAAGACAAAACTCAAAAAGTTTGGAAACATTGACACCGCCGTTGCCAAGCGACCTAGTAAGAGAAGCTATAGCTTTTGAGATAACAGGAGTTGATCTAGCTGGCCCTGTTTTCTTACGAAAAAATCAAAAGGCTTGGATTGTAATATTTACATGTGGTGTTTATCGTGCAGTACATTTTGAACTTGTTATATATGTAGGTTTAAATAATAATTATGACACTTTAGTTTTTACGTGTTTATTTTTCAGAAACTGATTATATATTATTTGTTTTAATACATTGTTGTAACTATGGTATTTTGAGTAACCTACTATGAAACTAAATATAAATAATAATAATAAATCCAAGTATACTACAATACCTCCCTCAATAAGCTAATCTGTCAGGGGGTTTGACATTTCTTTTAGGTCTATTATTTATATTTAATGACATATCGCGTACAAATTTATTTTTATTATTAATGTTGTATTTATCATCTTCATTGGAACTTTCATCACCCGTATTTGTTACAGAATTATCTGGCAATTCTAATATGTTATCTTTAACTTGACTTAATGAATCATTATTATCTTTTTGGGAAAGATTTGTATCATCTAATTCCGTAGAAAGAGGTAAATTTTTAGAAATACATGAACCTACTGGATCAGATTTTAAATTATTTTCTACTTTATCAGGTACATCATTGCTATAGAATTTTGTTTTTAAAATCTGATTTACATGTCTCTTCCAAATAAGGTTTTCTTTAAGTAATCTGCATAAATAAATTCTATCCCCTAAAACTTCATCTATCTCTGCCTCTACCCACGTTTTTTTATTTGGATTTCTATAATCTCTAACCAAAACTATTTGACCCGGAACAAAAGTATCTTTTCGCGTTCCTTTATAATTAACAATATTTTTATTTTCTTTGTAATTTTCTAATAATAAGTCAAATCTATTTCTTACTTTATTCTTAAAAACTAAACTTGCTGGAGCGACACCAATAGTGATATGAGGAGAATTACGATAATGAAATAAATATCTTTGTAAGCTAATTTCTAATGATAAATCACTATTGGTCTCATTCTGCAAAATTTTTACAATTCCTCTTTTTAAATTTTTTACAGCATTTTCGGCATACCCATTCGTTGCTGGATGGTAAGGAGGAGAAGTTATATGTTTCACAGTATTTTTACATAAATAATTGGAAAATTCACCCGAAGTAAACTGTGGACCATTGTCGGTTACTACTACCTTAGGTAACCCAAATCTCGCAAAACATTCCCGAAATTTTTCTACTGTTGCGTTCGCGTCAGTACTTTTCATTATAAAAGCTTCAAGCCATTTTGAGTAGGTGTCGGTTATAATTAGTATCATTTTGCCTCGAACAGGACCTAAGTAATCAGCATGAATTCTTTCAAAGAAATAATTTCCTTTAACACACGGTATTAATATAGATTTTCTAGGTTCAGGTTTCGAAATAAAACATATTCGGCAATTATTAATTAAATTTTCAATATCTTTGTCAAGTGAAGGCCACCAAAAGTAAGATCGTGCATTAGCTTTCATTTTACAAATTCCTTCATGTGTACTATGTAATTCTAAAAGCAACTGTGATCTTAATTTTGTAGGAACAATTGCTCTGTAGCCCCACATTATTATACCATTATCTATAGATAATTCGTCCTTTCTTTTTATAAATGGTACTAATAATTCATCATTATTATTTTTGGGAAACCCATACTTGATCATATTAAATATTTTGCCGAGAAAAGGATCTCGTCTAGTTTCAGATCTTATTTTCTTGGAATCAATGGGACAAACATTTTCTAAATAATTTAAATAATCGCATTCATTTTTAGAGATGTTACTAGATTTAATTGGCAATGGTAAACGGCTTAGTGCATCTGCCTTAACGTTATCCTTTCCTTTTATATATTTAATAGTGTAATTAAAACCCGATAAAAATAAAGACCATCGTTGTAGCCTTGCTGCTGACATTTTAGGCAAACTTTTAAATTCTCCAAACAGAGTTATTAGTGGCTTGTGATCTGTCAAAATTTCAAATTTCTGACCAGCCAAATATTCATACAATTTTAGAGTTGCCCAGTAAATACATAAAGCTTCTTTATGTAACATGCTATAATTTTTCTCTGCTTTAGATAAAGTTCTTGAAATATAACAAATTGGTCTTTCAGAGCCATCAGGCATTACATGTAATAATACAGCTCCTAAACCAAAATCACTACTATCACACGCTAATCTTAATGGTTTATTGACATCAAAATGTGTCAAAATTTTATCTGAAGTTAATTCTTTCTTTGCAAATTCGAAAGAAATGTCACATTGTTTTGTCCATTTAAAAGGAATATCCTTTTGCAATAAGTCATATAATGGTTTTAATTTTTTAGATAAATTAGGTATAAATTTAGAATAATAGTTTACCATCCCGACAAAAGCACGTATTTCAGATTTATCTTTTGGTATCGGAGTTTTCAATATAGCTTCTATTTTTTTATTATCTTTCTCTAATCCTTTGGCTGAAATTATATGTCCTAAATAGTTTATTTTGTCTTGAAAAAATTGACATTTATTTAAATTTAATCTAAATCCAGCTGTTTTTAGCCTACTTAATACTTCATATAAATTATTCAAATGTTCAGTTTCATTTCGACCTGTCACCACAATGTCATCTAAATAATTGACAGTTCCTTGACAGCCTTGCAATACTTTTTCAATTATGCACTGAAAAATTGAACACGCCGGTTTTGTACCAAAAGGTAATCTATTTATTTTATAAATACCGAATGTAGTGCTCCATGCTAACAAATCTGAGGTATCATCATCTACAACTAACTGATTGTAAGCGTTTTTAAAATCTAATTTTGTAAATTGTTTGCCTCCTTGTAAAGCTGCAAATAAATTTTCTATTCTAGGTAACGGATGATTTACATCTTTTAAATATTTATTTATTGTTACTTTATAATTTGCACAAAGTCTAATGTCAATTCCGTTTGCTTTAGTAATAGGTACTAGTGGTGTACTCCATTTAGCGTTTGATACTTTTTCTATTACACCTTCTTTTTCTAATCTACTTAATTCTTCAATTACTTTTTCTTTAAATGCAAATGGTATTGGAGGAGGTTTCTTGAAAATAGGAATAACGTCATCATTAATTTCTAACTTAATTTTCTCGTACTTGTATGTACCTAGTTCATCTTTGAATAAATCGGAAAAATTATCTAATAATTTTTGTAGTTTAGTGTTCTCTACCTTTATATGATCGACAGTGTTGATTTTATTTACTCTACTATTGTCTAAAAATACTTCGTTTTTATTTAAAGTTAATCCAAATTTATTCCAAATATCGCGACCTAATAAACATTTTGTTGCTCCTTCTATGATTAAAAATTTACATTTCTTGCTAATATTATTAATTGAAACATCTAACTCAACCTGACCTTTCGGCTTTATTATTACACCATGGTATACTTTAATAAGTACAGACGTCGGTTTAATGGTAACATTAGAAAAATTTGTCTTGAAAATAGTGTACGGTAAACATGATAAACCTGCTCCAGTATCTACCTCCAACAACAATGGTATATTGTTGACAACAGTTTTTATAGAAAAAGGTGATACATAATTGACATTATTATTAATATTAAATATGTCAACATTGAAAAAGTCTGTATTGTCAATTTCTATTTTGTCAGATTCCTCTGTCAAACAATTATTTTTATCTACTGTTGACTTACAGGCTTTAGCAATATGACCTTTCTTTTTACACTTTTTACATGTATATTTTCTAAATTGACATGTTTTAAAATCATGATTACTTTCATTGCAATAGTAACATAAATTTTTATTAACTTTATCGTTACCTTTCTTAGATTCTTGAATATTTTCTTTCTTCAATCTCTCTTGTTTAGGGTAGACAGAGTGTTTACATTTGGGCTGGTACTTCTGAATTCGATGAATTTCTTGGGAAGCTGTGGACTCTCTCAAAGTCGCTTCTTTTGCTTGAGCGATCGCCAGCATGTCTTTCCAACTTTTGGAAACGTCCTCCTCACAGAGTCGGTCCAAAATTGGTCCTTGCTTCATACCGGTGACGAACTTGTCCAATACTCGTTTTTCTAAGATCCCCCCAAACTCACATTCTGCCGCAGTTTTCTTAACTTTGACGTACCATTCATTGACGTTCTCTTCTTTTTGTCGCAGCCTATCAAATTGTATTCTACTACGATACGTTGACACTGTTATTTTAAATTGATTTGTAAGCAGTTTTATTAGATCACTATAACTTTTTAGACTTGGTTTATCTGGGTGACATATGTTTTTCAGGATTTTATAAACATCTTCATCGACCGATGTTAACAGTACGGATACTTTACGGTCATCTTCAACTTTGTTTGCTTTTATAAACTGTTCCAACCTTTCACTAAATATTTCCCAGTCGTCTCCCAGCTTGTAGATATTTACCTGAGTAATATTTACTGACATCGCCATTGTAATTGATTTATATATATTCCGTAAATTATTAACAGAACTATTATTCTACCAATTTACTACTCGTCGCCATAAAAATGTTATATATGTAGGTTTAAATAATAATTATGACACTTTAGTTTTTACGTGTTTATTTTTCAGAAACTGATTATATATTATTTGTTTTAATACATTGTTGTAACTATGGTATTTTGAGTAACCTACTATGAAACTAAATATAAATAATAATAATAAATCCAAGTATACTACAGAACTGATAACATCAATGTCTACTGCGAGTTTTATAAAAGCTTTCCGACGGTTTATTGCTAGACGTGGTCGTCCAAATGTTGTGTACAGTGACAACGGAACTAATTTTGTCGGCACTGCGAACGCTTTCAACAGTATAAATTGGAATGAAATCGAGAAGTATAGTTCTGTACACAAAATTCAATGGAAGTTTAATCCTCCAACTGCTGCCTGGTGGGGCGGATGGTGGGAGAGACTGATCCGTCTTCTGAAACAACTGCTGAGAAGAGTGTTGGGACGAGCCTGCCTGAACTATGAAGAGTTCACAACCATCCTGTGCGACTGTGAAGCAGTTATCAACGTTCGACCCTTAACTTATATTGCTAATGACTCTTCTGAGTTAGTTGCTTTAACTCCATCTATGTTTCTTAGGGAACAACAAGAAATTGGAGTACCTGATTTCGACGCCATCAATTATTCCGATCTCAATAAAAGATTGAGATATCGACAGAGACTGCTGGAAGTTTTACGTTCCCGTTTCCGGAGCGAGTATTTGGGACAACTAGCTTACACTTGTTCCAGAAAGAAAAACAAACATTCACTAACCATTGGTGAAGTAGTATTAGTAGGGAGCGACAACACTAAGCGGCTCGACTGGCCGTTAGCACGAATTGAGGAGCTGATTCCTGGTAAGGATGGAGAAGTTCGTCTGGTCCGGTTGAAGACAGCCAGTGGACAACTTTTGCGTCCCATTCAAAGAGTCTACCCTTTAGAGAGCGCCACTGATGTCGACTTGGACAAGGTGTCGATATCCAGAGTTCCGGAGGGTGATCAGCACATCAATGTTCCTGACCCTGAGTCCATTGGTCGTGAAAGTGAAGAGAGTGTTCAAATCACGCGTAGTGGACGTAGAATAAGAAAGCCCATTAGATATCCGCACGTGTCTTAGTTTTTAGTTGAGTCTCTCATTCTACATCGTTCCTCAAGGTGGGAGGATGTTGCGACACATGTACTGATATCTAGTGATATTAGAAATAGAGTTCTAGATAATTTTGAAAAATAGAGTTTTGTTTTTAGATTTTGATTTGTGACATTTTGTATGAAAATTGACTGAATTGATTTAATATGGACATGGATAGTCTGCATTGGTTTTGAAGAGTTGTGGCAGTTGGTGATACTGGATCGGAGAGTTGAATATGCTATAAGTAAATAGTGACATAAATAGTAATATAAATAAATGGTGACATAAATAGCGTGAAAATAAATGATGGTTTTGATTGTTTAAATAAATAATCTTAGTGTTTAAGTAATTAATTATATTCTTAGCCTTAAATTAATATATATTTGTTGAACCATAGTAATAGTCATTTTTATTATATATTAATATTTATCTTTTAAAAAACATCTATTTTAATTAGAAATTGTTTGTTGTTAATGTATGGAAAAAGGAACTATATGCAAACTAAATATGTTTAAATCGTATTGAAGGAACTATGGATGGTACAAACAGACGAGAGTTAATGTTCGGATTAAACACCGTGGATAAACCTGGCAAGATTCGATAGCTGGTTCACACCACTGGACTCGGCCAATATAACCTGGACAATATTATGTTGTGAAACAAACGAAGGAGCGAACGAACGAATACAAACGAACGAAGGAGCAGTCAGTTTACGAACTAACAACGTACTAAGCTTAATTGAAACAAAAATAACAACAATAAATGAAAATCAATTTTAAGATATATGATATAGCGTATTAAACACAAGCGACCTAAACTACAATCAACTAAATGTACAACCAAGTATTACACGGTAGAAATTATTCAAGTCAATGAATAAGTATATGAACAAACAAATCTAGCTAAAGTAATATCGGGCACCCTAAATGAACCTAATAACGACCAAACCAAAATAAAAGAATGAAGAAATGTATTTATACTACGACGCCACAACAATAAATGTAATCCGATGATGTTACTCGAAAGAAACATATGCAAACCCACAAACAAGAATATGAATCAAACCCTAACAACGCGGGTTTCCGTTAGAAATCAAGTTGTATAATACGGTTTTACAACTGATTCCTGAGCAACTATTAGCTGTATAAAATGGCGACGCAATAAGTTTCACGGCCCAACAACAAGAACAAAATGAAATAAAGCTAGGTATATTTGACGTAATTGACAAAACGTATGATAATTCTAACAACAAATAAACTACTTGTCGTGCGAGACAGCGGGCAACGCGTATGTTCTCCACGACAGCCAACAAGGTACTGACTCTAACCTCTAACCGATCGATACGGCAGTCGGCCTACTTGGGGTGTTTGGAAGGGGGTTTGCGCGCGCACTTGGGCTTTTAACCAAATTATTTTTATTTAATATAATAGGACATCAAGTTTGTACTGCCCTCTTCTATGAACTAACAACTGACTAATCCAATATGTAAAAATGGTTGCTACGTCAAAGGGGTTAACCATTTCAAATTCAGTAATTAATTAAGACCTGTTGGTCTTAAACAGAAATAATTCTTTGATTTCTACACTTCACTAAAATAAATAAAACGTAACAATAATAATTGATTTCAAGGTAATTTATAATAAACTTGCCGTGAAACACAGTCATATCGTAAAATTAATATAACTTGATATTAAGTAAGCTTTTTTCCAATAGCAAACACAAATTTTCCTCTGAACTTCACATAAATTAAATATTCCTATATTATTGTGGACGCCTGCAGCTATTTGTGTTCATATGAAATATAGCAAGTATCTATGTAGAATTTCATATGGCAGATATTTGAAAATAACGAAACTGTTGCAACTCATATTGATGTGCATGTGTAGATACCTACTTTAATTCGGTGTGCTATTTTTAAAATAATTCCTGAGAACACTTGGCGCCAGTAGTAATAAGAAAATATGGAAGAAGAGTAAATACTCTACTAACAGCTGACATTTCTCGAGAAATATCATTTATTTCCCGTGCTTCACACATCGCAGAAGATTGTTGTCAAGAAAAAGTAAACTCTCTCACAGTTTATGTAACAAAAGTTATTAGAAGTTGAAATACAATTAATATTTCATAGTTTTATGTGACATATAATATCATCCTGTCTGTCTGCTTGCTTGTAATATGGTCAAAAATATACGATATAAAATTATAAACATGACTCACAATGTTTTGCGAAGACAATTATGATTATTGTAGTAATTTATGTGTTTTGACAAATTGTTAGTGCGCATTCATATGTGTAAGTAAAATGTTAAATATGTTGCCAAATATAATATTTTGTGAAGTATTTCAATCTAATGTGACAGTTTAAAGTAAGTTTAGAAGAATTTAGTTTTGACAGCTAACATGGAAGAATAATTTATATAACAAAATTTAAGTTCTTCTATATTTAACCCATGGCTAATTCTACACTTTATACGTGGTAATTTAAAAAATTGTAACCACATATCAAAACCTTTATTCCACAACCACAGTAAATGATACAAAAAAATGGCTTTCAAATACAAGCACTAGCAAATCAGTTACTACATGTAAAAGTCCCTATCTTTTTGCAAGTTATACAGGACTGAGGTACAAAATAGTTATTTATGCAACAAGTGTGTAAACGTAAAGTAGTACTTTTTTGGTCGAGTGCGATCCGAATGCGGATATGATAGCACGAGATAAAAACACTATTTTATACACGTTTTGTATACCATATGTTTCCTACAACCGAAATGTTAAAGCTATGTTCATAATACTGCGTATACAGGTATCTCCAAATACTGTTAGTGTTAGTACTCTTTCTCATAATACAATAATGTACAAAATGTAACTTAAGAATCTCAAAGACAGGTGGATTAGTCTTTTAGAATTATACAAATTTTACATTTAATATACTAATTAAAAGGTTAGATCTCATTATTTGTTAGTAAATATTATTACACTTACAGTATACATTAATATTTCTTAGTAAATTTAATAACTTTCATTATTATTTACTACCTTATTATCTACTTGGACAGGTAAATTAACCGAATTTGTACGCTATTTAGCAACGTCTTTTTACTTTTTACGCATTAGTGCTTGAAAAGTGACTCTTTACACACTGTACGGAGTGCGTAAAGTATATACACAAGCCAGGAAATGTGGGGTTTCATTATGACACATTCTATAGAATAGCATATTATTACGACAGAAAGCCTTTTGATGTGATACTTTATGAGCATACAAATGCTTCACATCATACTCATCAGCTCATCAACGTGCATAAATATTTTTTCTACAGTCTATATACAGTAGCCTTTTGCCCTCTCTTTTGTCAACGCAAAATGTCACTTTGCCGCTCATGCGTGACAAAGTAGAAAAACGCTCGCTGTCCAATTTTCTAACTATAACATGATGAGAAATGTCACTTGTCTACATTTTTAATAGGAACTAATGGCACTCTGTAGTTACGCATTTACCACCTTCATAAGTCAATCTGACATATAACTGCTCTGTCGGTATATTACATAACCAAACAAAATGCCGCACTGCTGTGAAAATAAAATAGGACATTTATTTACAAAAACGAAAGTATAAAATGCTTAGATTCGATTGAACCAGTAGCTCAAGAAGAATGGAAAATAACGATAAATTAAAATGAAATATAAAATAAATTGTGTGAACAGTTGTGCTACCACCTGCAAATGTTTGGCGTGAACGCTCCCAATGAACATCCACTTATCCACTGCACTAATTTAATGTACTTTAAACAAATAAACTATACAAAAACTTGTAATATTCATTACAAAATTGGCATTAATTTTTTGTGAAAACGAAAGCCAAAACAATATCTTGAAGCCATATTTGAATACGTTCCTATCTTCACTGCAAAACTATTGCGTAGTACCTATTCTAAGTACAAAGTGTACATTTTATTATTTTTTTTGTTATGGCGGAGGACTGTAGAAAAAATCTTGTGTGTGTGTTTCGGACATTTAGGATTTCGAGGGAATGTCAACAATCTCTCAATCGACAATGTCCCATTTTGCGCTCTTAATACACAAATAGCTATTTCCTACAACCGCGCGTAAAATACAACTTTACGCACTTTTTTCAATGTGTAGAGTCACTTTTCAAGCACTAATGCATGAAAAGCAAATAGACGTTGCTAGGCAACATACACAATTAGTTATATTTTTTAAGAAATACTAGTGCATACTTTATAAATGAAACAAGTGTAATAATATTTATTAACAGATTGAGTGCTTACCTAATTCTTAAGAACTTTATAATATTTTTATCATGATTTCTAACGTAACCTAATTTTTAATATTAATATTAAATGTACAATTCTAGAACACTAATCCTCTTGTCTCTGAGATTCTTTCGAATGTTTAAGTTACATTTTGTACAGTACTATGAAAAATAGTACTACCAGTATTTGGAGATGCATGTACAATATGTATTATGAGAAACAGCACTAACATTTCGGTTGTATGAAAAATATTGTATACACATGTGGAAAGTACTGTTTTTTTATCTCGTGCTATAATTTCACTCGGATCGCACTCGACCAAAAAAGTATTACACAGTTGTTACTTAAATAACTATTATGAAAATGCAGAATAAAATCCAGAACACGCATTAACTTTAACGAAATTGCATTGCAATACGAAACAAAGTATCGCCAAATGAATATTTTACTATTACCTGTAATTCCTATACTCAAGAAAAGTAGCTATACACCCGGTGCCAGTATATAATCGCACAGTACAATAATGAACTTTGTACATGACATTTCATTTATTAAAAAAATGAAAATTTACATATCAATTCAATTATTTTCTTGCAGAAATTAGCATAATGTAAACAACAACGGAAATAACAAGCAATAAGTTTAGTAAGTTAGATGTTAGATGACTATATTATGCATTTGGGTTTATTTTAGTAATAAATAATATAGAATATTCCATTTTCCGGATTCAAATGACAACAAAGAAACAATAATGGATGAAATGTGTTCATGTGAAATATATTTTGTAGAATCGTATTTTCACTACATTGAAATTTATTGCATTGATCGCATTATTTGGCTGTTTTGTTATATCACCAATAAAATGCATTGGCGACATAAAAATATATCTGTCTTTACCTATACAGTGCAAAGATGGCCCTCAATATTTTATTCACTTTATGAGGAATACACATAGGCGTAGTTATGGAAGAAGCTTGAGGATGCTTAGCACTTTCAAATTTTAAATTAGCACCCTAAAAAAATGTCATTAAAATTTGTTATTTAATTTGGAATATATAATTTTGGTTTTGGTGCTTGAAATTCTCATTTGCACACACAATAATATTTTTTCTCTATTTCGCGTTCACAAAGTCAATGTTGAGACACCGTTTAACTTTTTACTTTTTTAGTTTACATAAGTTCTTGCTTATGTAAAATTATTAAAATTTTATTATTTTATAACAAATATATCATTACGGCATATTATCATAGATATCGGTAATAATGATGACATGTGCCTACTGTGGTGAGAGCCCCTCACAAAGTGGGGCAAATAATGACACGTATGGCATACAATGTTATAATGCAACTAGTGAGCAATATGCCCCGTTGTCATAATTACAATATTTATAAATTTATTGCTGGATCCACAGTAAATTTTTCTGACTATATGAAAAACACGTAAATATTACAAGGGCCATTTGTAATAAATTATTCGTAACCAAGACATAGAAATATTACTTTATTGGCCATAAATTTTGGAATAATTTCTGAATAAACCTGTTTAGTTTTTTTGATAACCGACTTTTTTTGAGCTAAGTTGGGACCTCATTCACCCCCAAATTTGAAAGTCTAACTACGCCTATGCACATACCCCTGCGTTATTCAGATTTCAATACAAAGTATTATTTGTTTTTATCCTTTACAAAGCGATGTTCTGTTCTTTTGACCTCAATATTTTTAACTATACGACGATTATTATTGAAAATCAATTTCACATTTCGCGCTGATATTTATAAAACTAATTTATGAACCTTTTATTAAGTTCTTCGTCAAAGATTTATTGTACATAAAAATTTAATAAACACGAACTAAACGTGAAAATTTGCGTAGTATTTTTACAAGTTTATTGCTAGAATCGGATATGGCCAATTTATTTCACATTGTTAAAATGGCGCTTGGTGCTTAAACGTTTTAACGGTTGGGATACAAGCGCAAAATAATAAATTTATGATTTATATTTCGAAATTCTCGGAAATGAATGATGGAGAAAATATTTAGCTAGTTAAATAATGGATTGTAAATCAATTGTCATAGTCTGTGCTATTAATCTATCTGCTAACATACAGTGGGCCCTATTCTCTAACTCGGTAGTTAACTTTTAACCACTGGTTAAAATTTTTATCCAATAGATAATGATTTAACAACTAAAAATCCATTTTTTTTGTTATTTGTCAACACACTTGATTGATTAAAAAAATTAACGAGTAGTTAAAAATTAACCATTGTGTTACAGAATAGGCCCAAATATATGTTACATAAATAATTGAAAGACATTATAATTTCGTTATAGTCCACATAGATATCTATTTTAATGGTAATTCATTTTATTTTATCGCGGTATACAATAGTTGCATTCGTCAGCGATGCCTTTGATCTATAGATTCGATAGCACATTGGCTAAGCTCCGCCTCCTGGTTTAGAGACGATTATACGATTAAGAGCAATTATCAGAATGCCTTAAAAATAAAATAATAATTATTTATGTTTGTAGTTTCGGACATATCTGACTGATTAGACATATTTTTTGATTTTATTATTACCTATTAGATTTGTGATTATTTTTTCTTCTGATTGTCTTCCTTTTATTAAGATATCGACAATAAACAAAATTTTAACATTGAATTTCCCATGTGGACACAGTATACAATTAATAATAAAATTAATAATTATCCCCAATCTTAAATTTAAGTGAAAATAAATGGATATGTATTTCGAGAACAAAGTTCTCATGTTCAGTACCTAATAAAATTTTATGAGACACCTTATTAAAAGAGTAAATAGTAATTAGAATTACTCAATATGTCAACCATGTCAGATATTCTAACTTTTTTTGTCAGAGTGTGGATAAGATTACTCAACAAGCTTGTCAACAAGTAAACCATGCCAGAGATTGTAACAGTTCTCTTATAGGCTGATTAAATAATAGAGGCAAATAGCTATTTTCTTTATTAAAGTTTAAATTGTTGATGTGAAAAGGTCCTGAATTCTACTTCTTTATAGTAATGCCAAGAATTGGTATATTTATAAAAAAAAAATCTAGTTATTAATTTTTTACCTTGACCGGATTTATACCTATGTATTATTTGTTCATGCTTATTTCGAACAATTCGAACTGTTAAAGATTTTATAAGGAGAGTCAAATTAAGTTATACTTACATATTTTTTTCTTATGACAGTTTAAAATAGTTTGGCACATAAATTTGCATTAAAATATTAAATTAAGTGCCAAGAATTTAATACATTTAGCATTGCACATTTAATTTTTATAAACTATTCATATTCAAAGAAACTTGAATTAAACAGCTATTAATATTGCAATTCGTCAAATTCTATGTAAAATTAAACAATTTATATCTCTATAAGTATAACGTTACTTTAACAAATACTGATATTATATATATATATATATATATATATATATATATATATATATATATATATATATATATATATATATATATATATATATATATATATATGTATAAAATAAATAAATAAATAAATAAATATATCATCACGGCTTATTACCCAAACCGAAATATTTGGTGAACCCGGTTCCCCATATTCGCGACCAGACTCTCAGGTACGTAGCTACGAGACCCCATATATATATATATATATATATATATATATATATATATATATATATATATATATATATATATATATATATATATATATATATATATATATATATATACAGGGTGTTATATTTTAATGGACTCAGCAAATATCTCGCTTATTTATTAAGTTGGTAATTTTTTTCATATAACATGATTTATACAACAACATGTAAGCTACTTGATGACGGATGTACATTCCTGATACCACTTCCGGTTTATTAGTAATTAATATCTACTTTGAAATTTCAAATAGAACATACTATATTTTTTTACAAATTTGAAAAGTACATCAAATTTGCTTTATAATGATGTAAAATAATCCATATATTATTATTATGGCGGACACTTTTTTATACATCTAATTGGAAAGAGAATAGTGAGCCATGACTGTAGCTTGAAATGAAACAATTAACTAAAACAATTGTAACACGGTAAAATATTATTTCGTTTAATATTATTTGCAATTGTTTTAGTTAATTGTTTTATTTCAAGCCACAGTCATGGCTCACTATTCTCTTTCCAATTAGGTGTATAAAAAAGTGCCCGCCATTTTACTTTTTAATAATGTAACATATGGATTATTTTACATGATTGTAAAGCAAATTTGATGTACTTTTCAAATTTTTAAAAAAAATATTTGAAATTTCAAAGTAGATATTAATTACTAATAAACCGGAAGATGTATCAGGAATGTACATCCGTCATCAAGTAGCTTACATGTTGCTGTATAAATCATGTTATATGAAAGAAATTACCTACCAACTTAATAAATAAGCGAGATATTTGCTGGGTTCATTAAAATATAACACCTTATATATATATATATATATATATATATATATATATATATATATATATATATATATATATATATATATATACGCCGACTTGTGGATTTTCGTGTGGGGGTTAAAAGGGGCAACAGAAAATTTATTAAATAAAAATCTACGATAATCTTCTTTAAAATCGGTTATTTTATTACTATACTGTATATCAGACGAAAATAGATTTAGGAGTAGTATAAAGCTTACGATTTCAGCTTTCTGATTGTTCTAAATACAAACCAAGTTTACCATAGTAAATAATTAAAAATAAAATTTGGATGCTTCGAGCGAGTATGTCATATGCGAAACAAAACTAATTCATAAGTTTTATGAATGTAAAACAGGCTGGCTCCTCAGCGCCACAAAATCTATTCTTATCTGAAATACAGAGTAATTTCCGATAATATTGCATTTTAAACCTGACAACCCTGATTAAGTACTATTTACTAGTCCGCACGCGTTACTTATACAGTACTTTAGTTAATAAAATAAGTTGAAAACTGTATAAAATAACTGATAGAATATATAATGTTATATAAGTACTTGATGTATTAAAAATATTTCAAAATGATTGTACTTTTTTTGGTATTAAAAATAATTTGCGTGTGGGGACAGAACCGCTACAGATTTTTCCGAAGCCCCCACGTAGTCGGCGCCTACTAATTCAAGAATAAAATAATGTCTAGTCTTGTTAGGCAATTTGTTTTAGTAGTTGGGTACTTAAAAATAATACCATCACTAAATACATTCATATCTATTTTGTTTTAAAAGCATATTTTCCCTAGTGAATTAACGTACATACTTCAAAATTAAGTGAATTAAACATTGATTTAAATCTAAACAACTAATATCTTCGTATAAATAATAAAAATAAAATTATAGGTAACAAAACAATTACTGATAATCAACGCAGTAAATGGCTGGAAGTTGTTCGATGGTAGTAATTTATTATTCTTGTGGGTGGAATGAGGTTGTATTAATGAATGAAGATTGATTTTCCAAATGGTGAGGGCCTGCTCCATCTGTCAGTCAACGTCATGGTTTGCAAGTAGCCCAAATTGAAGCCGTCAGTGACATACGTCTATATTTAACCACTACTGGCATGTTTACCACCTCACTCTTTCTCCGGGTAATTAACTATTAAACATTTATCGCATTCAAATCTTTTTTTAGTTCGTGACTTTTTAGGTTACAAATCTACTTAAAAAAATAAATTACTTGAGGTTGAACAAGAAATTAAATTACTACCTAGTTTATTAGAAGATTTTTCTTGAAAACCGGGAAACAATCATCCGAATAAATATTTAATAAGGTGAAACGTAGGGGCGGGCGAGAAAGGGGGTTTGGCTCATAGTTTTGTCGAGGGTGAAAAAATAAGTTTGAAAATGCTTTGCTCCAAAACATATTTTGTTTTTTATTCGTTTGAAATCAGAACTTCAATAAAAAGCAGCCAGTATTTAAATTAACTTGTACTTATTTATAACTAATACACCCCTAAATTATATTTTAAAATATCCATATCTTTGCACCTCTATTAGATAAATGAGGTGAATTGTTCATAATTAACAATAAAAGTATCCATTCTAAGGTTAAATCATATCTAAAACAAAAAATGATTATCTCTTTTTACCTCTCGCTGAGATGTATTGAATACATGCTAAAAATCGCATATCCAGATTTTAGTGAATAAGCACGTTTTAAGGTCCCTAAAATCCGATTATAACATTTTTACGATGATGTCCGTATGTGTGTGGATGTGTGTGTGTGTGGATGTTGGATCCACGATTTCTCAAATACTATAACACTTAAGACATTTTTAACTACGGATACCTCAATCTAACAATAATGGGAAGAGTTGATTAAGTTCTGGTAACAATTGGACAACCGGAAGTAGTAGTTACAAGAAAAAATCATCTAAATATTATTTATCGAAAATTTATGTAAATACTTATAATAAAGTACGTTAAATTCTTTATTCGATAAATAAAAATTCATTATTATATTTTCTATAGATTGAGAGGTAAAGAAATGCATATAAAATAATTTGATGTAAAAAATCTTAGATCAAACTACTTCAAGGCAAGAATTTCAAATGTTTGTAATTGACACATAAATGTCACTGTCAAGAATATTTGTACATCATTATGAAGATTATGAAAATAGATAAAAAGTCAACAACGCAAAAGAATATACGTAAAAAAATATAAAAGGAATTTGCGAAAAAATGACGAATATAAAGAAAAAGAAAAGGAAAGTAGAAAAAAAATCAGGATATTAAATATAAAGAAAATGTATGTATTGTACATAATTTATATTAAAATATCCCATAGATTTTGCAAATATATATGAGAATTATTTTGTAGGGAAACATGAATATATGTATTTGCGTACAACCAGGTAAAATATCTGGCGAGAGGTTATGTGCTGGCCACGTCAGATTTTTTATAAGCTTTATACGAATTTGATTACTAAGGCCGTTTCACACGTTCCGACTTTCTGTCGTGCGCCCTGCACAAAAATACATACGGCGCGGCATTTCTCAGTTTTCGATCCTGATAGTCATGTCCACTTCACAATTTTCCAATATCATCTTTGTTATTAATGCGCACTTTGTAAAACTTATGATTGATTTTACCAGAATAAAGAAAGCGTGTATATCAAAACATTTATTTTATAAAATGTGTAATGTATGTCACACTTCAGTCAATATAATCGAAGTCACATTCATACACTCCTATTTTGTAAGAAATGTGCTGTCTTATCAACATTTCTATAGCAAACAACAAACAACTAATAATAATTGCGAACTCTGAATAAAATATAAAAATAATAGGCTTTACATTTATTTCTATTGGTTATTTTTTTTACTTTATTTGTCATCTTTTCTCTGCATTAGTTACTTAAGCTGCATATAGTTATTTGTATATCAAGGCCGCGAAATCACTCTTTAGCGTATCGAGAGAAAAATTGTCGCCGTGGCAAGACAATTTCGAGGGTGCTAAAAGATTTCGCGGGCAAATGTACACAATATTTTTTGTGCAACCATAAAAAATATGTAATCACAAATTTTATTAATTTTAAACAGTTTCATTGTAAATAGAAAGTTAGCTTTCAAGGTGGCTATATGGGATTAACATTTGATAAACAAAACCATGCAATTCTCAAGTGTCAAAGTAATTGTTTACCGTTGTTGTGGTAGCGACCGCGAAATGAAACGGTCGCGAAATTTAATTTCGCGGCCTGTATTGTGGCTGCAAAATGCTTATTTCGTGTCCGGTTGCATAAAAAATAATTTATTTTGATGACCTTTATTATGAACCCACTTTTATCGAGCGCTTTTATTAAAAGTGACATTTAACCTCATATTACGGGCCTGAGTCTATTTTAAAAATTGGTTGGTAATGTTAATGTTTTTATTTTTACTGCAAACTTTAACAAAAAAGCTTAAGGCTCTCTTTTAGATCTTATTATTTTATACAGAATACTACATGATTACAAGCTCAATAACCGTGATTAGGCCTCAGTCTAGTTAGGCATAACAGTTAACACGATTTCACACTTCCGGATCTTGTTAAAACTTTCAACATGTTCATTGTTGTTGGTACCAGCTATCTGGCGGTAAATTCACTAGAAATATGCGTGCCATGTATTCATGTGAAATTTGTTTACTTCAAGTCTCTCAAACTTTTAATGTGAGATTGAGAAGTGCCAATATGTTATTTTTAGAATGGGTTAAACAAATTGTATGTGAGATCGAACATGTTAATAAACTTGAAGTTTGTTTATAATCGGAATAGCGAATTATGTCCTCGCGTATTAAAGAAGAACTTCCGGAGTGAAAGGATTTAATTTATACATATTTTATATATGATTTCATATTCAAAATGATTTAGTTAAAAAAAATTATATACATGTAATGCATCTATTTTTTTCCGAACATAGAAAATTTCAATGTTATAATTTTGATTTGGCGAAATCTCTTTACCTATTAATTTTAGAGAAAAAGGATAATGAAGAAAAATGTTCAGAATGAGAAAGTGCATCGAAGTGTACCAAGCTTTTTCTTTATTTGTTTCTTATGTACGAGTTACCACCAAAAGAAAATACACGAATTACGGCAATTATCAGAGTGCCATGAAGACAATAATTTATGTTTGTATTTCTGACATATCTGACATATGTGACATTTCATTTGAATTTATTATTTTTGGAATAATAGGAAGACAATCTTTATCACAAATTCTAATAATAATAATTAAATCAAATGAAGTGTCAAATCTGTCAGATATGTCAGAAACATCAAACATAAATTATTGTTTTATTTTTCATGGCACTCTGATAATTGCCTTAAATGTGTATTTTCTTTTGCTTCTAACTCGTACATAAGAAACAAATGGGCAACAATCTTGGTATTCATCGATGCACATTTTCATTCTCAACATTTTTCTTCATTACACTATTTTTCTAAAATTAATAGGTAAAGAGATATCACCAAATTACAACTTTAACATTGAATTTTCTATGTTCGGGAAAAAAGTAGACACCCGATACGGTATTGACGTTTATCTCCATCAATGAAAATTAATACTTGTAATAAAAATTTTCTAATTTCTATCTACCACTGCTTGGTCGGTTAATCGCGGAAGTGTAAACCTGAACTTCCCTTCTACTAGCGAAGAGTGCCCATGCCCAATATAAGCATAATACGATAATAGTATATTATATAATATAAACTTGGGCTCAATATATCAACTGGGGATATTAACAGGCTAATACTAAATTGCAGGTACACTTTATTTTAATTATTTTGTAAACTTACCTAAATATTTATAGGAAGTTGTGTACAAATTTTCCATTGTTAAATACTGTTTTGCATGAATCTAGAAACGATCTTGAACTTAAAATTTTTGATCTTCAATGCAAGTTCAATTCGATTTAATTCAAATAAAAAAAATGTTTAAATTTTAAAGAATTATTGACAAGATAAGTTTTATAAATGAGTTATTTTTATAGTTGCATTATATGAATATAATAAAAACATCATTTTTTCTACGTCTAAATTATAATTAAAAAATATCCGCGGCGGATCGGCGGCGTACCTCCCTCCACACAATTTTGAAAAGGACAACAAATTTTTAGAAAGAGGGAGATTATGTACCATGTCCGAGTCGATCAAATGCTCTCTCCTTCAACACTTATTCTCGTTGATCCCTACATTTGTTCGTTATTTAGTCAGCAAAGTTTGGTTTATGTTATTTTGTGTAGTGCCTGTTATTAATAATCTCTTGTACTAAAGTATAGTGATCCTTGGAATATCACTGAAAAATCAAATTACAAATAAATAATAAGTTTAACACAAAATGATGTACCGAAGGCACGATTTATGGTTAAAAACATTTCGTCTTACAGTTGATAAGATTGTTAGAATGCCGGGTTATGAAGAAAAATGGAAATAAACACTTGGGGTGTTCCAAAATTGTTGCGCTTACTCTGAGAGTTTACGCTATAAACGTTTCAAAATTCAGAGTACGCACTCTAGAGTTTTACTCCTCGTACTCTTGTAGCAGTCTCGCCTATAATCTAGTCTACTGCTACATGGCTCTTCCGACCAGGAAAACTAATAGAGTTACGATAACGATAATTTGTTTTGGAGTTCAGTTTTTAAAGTTTCTAAACAATAAATTTGACGTTTAAATATTTTGTGTTTTTTATATTTTACAATTTAAGAGTTTCTTGTATTTTTACAAAGCGTGGCGGCAAAGTGGACCACCACGCTGGAGGTAGTAGAAACTATAATTTTTATATTTTTGCTTTAACTACTATACTCTGTTACGCTAGTAGGGTACGAAATACTCCAATTCCAATGAGAATTTGCGTGTCTTACGCAAACTTTTACAACGAAACAAATACAGATATCGAGTTTGATATAAAAATAAATCTTGAAAATTATCAATATATTGGAGTAATTGATGATTATTTATGTTATAAAAAAGTCATTTGAAAAACATAATAGTAAAACCTGTAATAATTGTAAAAAAATGTCTTGATAAAACAGGAAGTGCACCCAATAACTAATTTTTGGCAGTCAAAATGTCGTATCAAAAAGATATTTTCTTATTTTTAAGGTTATGTTATTTTATTTACTCAAAGCCGTTCATAAATAGTGTGGAAAGTAGGGGATCCACTTACTCTGTATCTTTGTTTTGGAACGCGCCCTTGGTAGATTACGTGATAAATGTCAAATTGTAGAGGCAAATCTTGCTCACTAAATAAATACTTATTAAATATATACTTTTTTACTCATTAAATGGCCACCGAATTTTCTTATTAACTCTTTAGATGGCATCCGAATAATTTGAATTGTATAAGTTCCCATTCGTGCTCTCTCTTGTATACCAATTAATACATGATGTAATGGTAATGGAAACAATGAAATAAAGACATGAATATTACGCATACTGACATCAATACATTCATATAGATCAACTACCATCCGTGCTCTAATTTTTTCATGTTCCAACGAAGTATAACAAATTTTCTTTTGCATTCTGACTAATTCGAGTAAATACATTCATTTTTCTAACTAGGTACCAGTTATATTTATTTTTTATATGTTGCTGTAGGCTAAATCAGAATCGAAAACAAGAAATTAAAAAAATAATTGATGAGGAAAAGAAGCATTTTATGTACTTGAAATTGAAGAGACGACAGAAATTCTCAAAGCAAGTTTATTTGTCTTGGAGGTACAATATAATTTTAATTACTAATATTACTGCAAAATTTGTATTAGATACAGTTTTATTTATTTTCATATCCAACAGTATATTTATTATTATACTCCAATATAATAATATTTAAGTTTGAGATATTTATTTTATTATTAGTGTCATACTTCGGTCCCTATCTTTTTCCAAGACATTAATTTAACCCAAAATAAAACTGAATTTGTTATGTATTAGTTACCTACAACTACGGTATATGTTTTATTATTCATATTTCTCTACCTACTGAACTATTCTTTTGTCAGAATTATTAAATTCGACTATTTAAAAAGGATTGATGAAATAATTCCGTTGAATTTATCAGGAATTATGGATTTTAATTTTAGTAAACATAAGCTGGTCATTGTAAAAGTGAATAATTCAATGAAAATGTAATTAAACAAACAGGATGAGTATCCTAAATAAATTCCTAATCACAATTCCGCGAAGCCGCTGTTTATGCTTCGTAAATAGCGAGAATTTTTCGTTATTTTTATATCTGGCACTGGTACGGTAGTACTCGTTTGTCGTACGGCGCATTAGTGCCATTTGCTTGTGATCTACACTGTATTTACCTTCCCTACCTCTTGGAGGCTGCAGGAGTGGCATTGGAGGTGGTCAAATACGACATCACTCATACCGTCACCCTGGATGGCGTCACCAGCAAACAAAACACTCGCGCTGGAACATACACTGACCACTAGATCACCACACCAGCTGCTAATTATAAAACAAAGATTGGGTCACTTGGACACAATGCTCAACTGATCGTCACTGAGAACACTTCGAACATGACGAAAATAGCCTCATGCGGACATCGTTCTTCTGTCAAGGTAAAGCCATTCGCACTCACTGGTTTTCTTTTAATTACTATCACCAAACAATCAGTTATAAATAATTAATTAAAAAATGTAATAGCAAAACAATACGACTTACGGATGCTTTCCATTAAAAATTTTATTCTTAATTTCTTAATATTCCTATGTTGGTATCGTATAAAAAATGAAATTCTTGCTGATTATATTATTACTATAATTCCATACAGAGAATAATTTTCTAATACTTAATTTTCTAATACATACTTTTAAGTAATGCTATCTAATGAAATGTCGTTGATAAAGGAATATTAATGATGAAGACGGATAAAAGAATTATTGTATAAGTGCTACTCCATAATAAAAGCATTTTATCCACGTGCGAAAACATTCCACTTGTGGATAAAAATATTAAAGTACCAAATGACAAGTAAAAATTTGGTTTTATAATTTAATTATACCATAAACATTTTCCTATAATGAGTATAATGTCTGTGTTCTGTGTGTTACTCGGGAATATAAACTTGTGTGAAATAGCATTTTTTCCTAATATTAACTGCGGTAATACGTCCGGAATTCCTTTATTTTACTTAAATACTTAAAATTTCTATGACATTGTAATACTTCCTTGCGTATACTGTTTTTTTTATTGTTGCTCACTCTCTTTTTACCTCCCGCTACACTTGGTAAGGGAGGTATAGGGAGGGATCGTGCTAAAAATCGCATATCGAGATTTTGGTAAATGACCACGTTTTAAGGTCCCTAGAAACCAATTTTAACATTTTCACGATGATGTGTGGATGTCTGTGTGTATGTATGTGTGGATCTCTAACTTATTCATAAAATTTTAAAACCTTGTATTTCGATCTTCTTATATTATGGAAAGAGCCCATTAGATTTTGGTGTAAATCGGATAACAAGAAATGGCACTTTACTTGAAGATCAGAATAGTTTTTCTTCGAAAAATACCTTTAAATGTTACTTTTTCGGGATTAATGTCATTATAAAAATTAAAGATTATAAAATTTTCTACAGTTTTGCATTAATACTTTTTCTACATATATTATGGGTAAAGTTATAAAATTATCTATAATTTAAATCCCGAATCGTACGCTTTAAACAAACAAAACTCCTTGGTTTCGCAGTTATTTAAATGTATGTAACTAACAAATAAATGACACTGTCAAAGAACTAATCATTTCAAATTCATAATAGTAACGTTTTAAAAAGCTACAGTAAATAGAACTATAGGAAAGGAAGTCAATACAGTTTTCAGCATAAGTAAATATGTAAGTATGTATTTAGATTGATAAAAATAAACGATTCGCAAAAAAGTTTAAGCTAATTCTCAATTTTGGACTAGTGAATTCTATTCCATCCTGGTATTTAAAATTTAATCTTCATTTTGTTATCAAAAAATGTTAGTTACTTGGATTAGATTAGACTATATTTCAAGAAATAAACTGCCAAAATTAAAGTAAAATTCGCTAATCCAAAAATAAGGATTAGCTTAATCTTTTTTGTTGACTCGGGCGGTAAATGGCGGGAGGTATTGTGTTGGTCACACCATATGTTATCATTTATTTCGAATATACAATAGTTGAAGATTTTTTTAAATGTCAAAATAAGAAATAACATTAATAAGACAAGTATATGTATTAATATATTAATAAGAAAAATGATAATACTCTTTCGTAGATATTAAGTGTAGCAATAGGATATTCTATTTAAAACAACTTTTACAATTTTGGTTATATTAATTGCATTAGTAACAAAAAATAAGTTCTATAATGAAAATTATGTTTTTCACCATTATGATTTTATGATGAAACAGTAGATATAAATAAAATTTTATATCAATAGTACTCATTTTCTTCACATTTACAATAACTAATTCTGATATAACCTCCAAACATAAAAAGTAAGAAATGATTAGAAATGTCAACTTGACAAGCACAAATGTTTCTATGTTAACTACATGTTTGCCACCTACTAGTGTTACCAGAATTTTTTTAATTGAGGTTGCGCGTATAATGAATACGCGCAATTCCAGGAGTCAATATTTTTAAAAAATCATGTAAAAATGGGTCATTGTATGAATATAAATAAACAAAAAATTAAGTACTTTAGCATTATATCTTCTATTTAATTTTACGATATTTCAATAATGAAATAAAGCAATAATAGTTTCATATCCATATTATGTTATTACATATTTCAAAACTAGTTTGTTTTGCTTAGCAGAATACACATAAAGTTTATTATTCCTGGAAAATTTTGTTTACAATGTGGATTATTTTTATAGCTATAATGACAATAAACGCATTTTAAGTTTATTGTTTATAAAATAATAATTTGGTCCAACCATAGTAACAAATTTATTTAGAATATAGTAAAATGCTAATAATTTTCGGATTTCAAATAGTTTTTTTTACAGATTTTCTCACATATATATAAAAACTTCCTGACACTGAATAGTAATGCATTTATTAGTTTTCAAGGAAATAACAATTTTTGATGACAACTACAAAATTTTATGTAAATTGGCTCGTTTCCTCAAACGAATTGAGGTTATGAAACATTCATAACCATTGCAAAATATTTTAAAACTACAATTTACACGTAAAATTTACGCAAATTTTCAATACTTGGTAACATAATTAAATTCATGATGCTTATGTTAAAATATTTGGCAAGCGTAACGTATTTGTTTTGCTATTTATAAATTTATAATTAATGTTATATGCATACTCCAAATTTCCGAATTTAATTAGGATCATTTATAACCTAAATGTGACACTTCCTAGAAAACAAAGAACAGCAATTAAAATAACCTCAAATTTTAATCACTCTACTGATTTCACAGCCACTTTGCACTAAAATTACAATCACTAACAATTTGTTTATTCCCGAAAACTAATACGGATACGCTCATACTTGCAAACGTACACAAACTAACCGATGGAGACGGTTTTGTCCACTGTGTCACGGGCCAAATTCAAAATTAGCAGTAGCTTCCCCACCCTTCCAGGTTACTATATCAAGATCATGTATTTTGAGGAACACACACATGAGAAAATAGAGTAAAACTTATGAGAGATTAAAATAGATGTAAATATGAAGCTGTGTTTTGATAGTTTAAAGATATTTGACCGCGTTTGTCAAAAGTTTGAGTGTTAAAACGATTCTTATGTACAACTTGTAAATCATTTTTTATTTCTCACGTCAAAACTGAAAAGATATATGAAACGATTTAAAAATTTCAAAGGATTGAAATATTTTGACAAAATGATGGATTTACTGAAAACGTTACATGATTTTAGATGTTCTAAAACGTTTTATTTTATTTTAAAATTAGATATAGGTTAGGATTATATGCGGGCGCTGAAATATTAATTAAAGATTAATAAAATTTCATAAAATATATTTTTGTTTTCCTAACCTTACAAGCACAATATTTCTAAAGAGAAGTATTCAAAACATGCGCAATTTTTTCTATTACACAATATATTACTTAAAAAAATACAAATAATATTTCAACAAATTTTAGAATAAGCTTTTAGATGCTTACTATGTACAATGATTTGTTAAATAAAATACAGTAGGAGGATTTGTTATTGCAGATTATTTTATATTATTACATTCGAATATCTCCGAAATTAAATTTTCTTTGACATTCTTGGATTTTAAAAAGTGAAACATTTAATTGCAGGTTTCATCTGAATTCATGCACACCTGCATTACTGCTTCTAATGTAGGAAGAGCTAGTGTGTTTTTCAGAACTCCGATATTTATTAATATCCAAAACTTTCGCTTAAAAGATGCTCTTGTATCAGAGAGTAAATTCTCTATTATTTTGATATCTCTTTTTAAATTGTAAATGCCCCTTACCTTAAAATAAAGTTCATTTCAATGTAATTTATCTTGTTTTTAACAACACTGAGACATCAGTTTATAAAGTAATGTCTTATGAAACAAATGAAATAATCAGTCAGGTACTATTTTTGGTTTTGCAATAAGCAAATTATCAATAAAAATCACCAAATATTTATTTTTAATTTTGTTTTTCAATTGTTTCATTGCAATAACCATTGTTTTTAAACTATAAATTGAATAACTGTTGTATTTTGAAACAAATGAACGCAGACATGTTATAAATTGTTGGAATTTGGAAAGCTCAAAAATGATCTTTCCAATATGGCATTCATATAAAAAATAAAATTATGGCATCATAACTCGAACACCAAGAGGGATAAAAATAATTAGAGCATTGCCATTCGAAAAAACATAAGAAAGTGCCTTAAAGATGTACAAAATAAAATCCAGTATTATTTCACACTAGAAAGTTATTTGCAAAAATAAAAACCGGCAAAATATACATTTTTGCCTATATCTAGTGAACTATGCATTTTATCGCAAATAACGAAATACCATTATAATGGGTCTTAATAGGGCAACTTTTATCTCATGTAACCGACTTCGTATCTCTTATATAATTCTCAAGTTTTCCATATTGGACAAGTTATCCTGGACATCCTGTATAATTATTTAATAAAATCATAGAGCAAGATTATAAATTTTGTACCATGTAGCGTTATAAAAAGATAGCACAATGATAATGTAATTATTTAATGACCAAATATTCATTGTTCAAATTTTTGTATTACATGGTCATTATTACTGAAATGGACATTTCACAGCTAACTTATAACGATGGGGAGAAAGAATGATATATTACATTTTTTCAGCAATTAAAAAGTATATAAAGTGCATTATATCAGCGCCCAATATTTCACAGAACTTAAAAATGTACACAGTAGCTGTGATCAATTATTCACAGTAATTTATAAAAGTGTTGTATGATTTACATTTCAATTTACATTTATTTAAGTGTAAAGTAAACAATAGATTTTTAAATGCCCCAATAAATTCAAAGGATTTTCTCACACTATATGAGTAAATTAGAATATAAAACATTTTCGATGTCCATATATATGGAGAATTTTTAATTTATGTATGGTTTCGCATTCAATTGGTAAATATTATCGAAAACATTTATTTTCGAATTACGACAAAAAAGCAATAGTTGAATTTTTGTTGTTTGAAACAAATAAATCGTTGAAAATTTACAAAAATTCTCTTTTCAGTGGTGTAACTTTTGCATATAGGTACAGACCATATAAAAATTAAAACTTCAAGATGCTAACTCAAATTTCAACAATGATAACCAAAATTGAGCAATTGAGCATAGCCATTCAAAAGAACATGAAAATATACTTTAAAAATTTACCTACAAACACAATTACAGTATTATTTTTAATTTTGAAGTTATTCGAAAATATAAAAAAATTGTAAAATTTTCTTTTCGCCTATATGTAGCAACTTATGCATAGTTTTCAACTAATTTAAAATAACACAAAGCCACCAAAATCGATTATTTACTAATATTTGCTTTTTTTTGGTATAATTTGTACCATCAACTCAAAAATTTATGCAATTTTTGAAAATGATTGGTATCAAAATTTAATTAAATTGACAGCTGTCTAAAATGAAATGGATATTTGTAAAAAGGTCGAGCGGAAGTACCCTTGACGCGGCCCGGGGTCTGGTTTTGAATTCTGCTGCTTCCAATAAGTATTATTCCAGGAAATGTATTTATTTGTTGTTTAATATCCGTATTTAAATATTAAGGCCACCAAGTGCTTCCTACCGGTTGAGGATGATTTTGGAGATAGAGACGAAGTCGAGATGACGCACAAAATTAAAAAAAAATCTGATGTGGCCAACACCAACCCTCCCGCTATTTAATTTTTATAAATTTAAATATATATACTTACATATTTAGTTATTGCGGAAACTGTATTAAGATCCATTCCATATAACTATGGTTCTATTTACTATTTTCTTTTTAAATTAATTATTAATTTGAAATGATTAGTTCTTGGACAGTGACATTTGTCGTCAGTTACATACATTTGAGATATGAACTCAACAAATCTGTAGAAATTTTAATAATCTTTAATTTTTATAATAACACAAATCTTTAAAAAGTAAGATTTGAAGGTATTTTTCGAAGAAAATATATTTTGAGCTTCAAATAAAGTGCCATTTCCGGTTATCTGATATACACCAGAATCTAATGGTCTCTTCCCATATTAGAATAAGGTAAAAATACAAGGTTTCAAAATTTTCTAAATTATAGTATTTGAGTTAGAGTAAAGGATCCACACACACATACACACATACATCATCGCGAAAATGTTAAAATCAGATTCTAGGACCCTTAAAACATATCATTTATCAAAATCTCGATATGCGATTTTTAGCACGATCTCTATACTCCCTTACCAAGGGGAGCGGATCGTTGCTTTTATTTACTTACCGCCACCGCTTCCTGATGGGTAAGTTATTCACATCACTTGCCGATCACTTACCAAGAAATAAAGCCTACTACCTTGGAAACCCTATCGGTAAACATTAAAAAAACAATCGCGCAAAATATAAATATCCTACTTCGAATATTTATTATAGGTGTCGAGATCACTGTACAAAACATTTTATTTGAGACACCGTATATAATTCGAAATATTAAAATTCCACCCTGCACAGCCCACAGGGAATATATAGGGTTAATATTACCAGCCTTAATAGATTTGACATTTCATCGTAAAAGTATCGCTTTAATAAAATGATAATCCGTCTACATCAAAGAACACGAGTCCTGCCTGAAATGCACTACACTTCAGTAGTTGAAATTTACTTCGCTACAAATTACAAAAGCTTTTTTCTCTGCAACTCCTACACTTTAATCTAATGCACTCTTTCATAATAAAATAATAAAATTATGCACCGCATAGGAAATTTGCTTATTATTTAAGCTCGACATCAGTGAATAAATTACGGCATTCACACCATAAAACAATTTGCATATTAACGTAATTTCAAGCAAACTATGAAATTACTCACTCATTTGCCTCTTTAATTTTTAACTTATAAGCCATTTTGCGCTGCATTTACTTCATTCATTTGTTTGCAGCTTGTTGAAAATTTTATGCTTCGCCTTCACTCATCCAGCTAAACAATCTTATGCGCTCATTTATTATGCATGAAATGCTAACAAGCCATTTGATTTACTTGCACTATGGATTCGTTAATATTAACGCTAAATATACATGAGATGAGACATGACTCATAATGCAATTTGTATATTTGTGAATAGTTTAATTTTTGTAACATTGAGAAATGTTACGAAATATAGAGAGACGCAATTCAATTTAGGCCTACGTAAAGAGATAAGTTTTAGTAAAGTCAGCATTAATCACTTCGGAACTCTCTCGCCGAACTCTGATGCTTTAGTGCGCAAGTATGTGGTTCCAAGGTTGCACTCGCTTATTCAGATTCATATAATATATCGAAAATGTACATAAACAACAATCGCCAAACAGAATTTAAATGTTAACACAAGTGTTATGTGTTATTCTCAAAGTGTAATTGTAATTATATTTAACATGTAGTTATTTTAATATATTTAACCTTTAACTGCACGATTTTGGAATTAATTGAAATGAATCCAAAAACAGTGAAATAGTAGTGGAAAACTAGTGGACTCCACAATGACTACGGGTGTTCCAGTCAATAATCATACAGTTAATGATGTCAACTGGCACGAATAGTAAGTACCTATGTACCCATATTCCTATGTAAAACGCTCCCAACATAATGGCTCGTATATCCTACAAACACGTAATTAGGGGTATGTAAATATCTGCCTGTTTACATACTCCCGGAAAGAGGATTTCGAATCATTTAGAACTTTCAATTAGATGTTTAATTATCGATTGACATACACTTTATTATATAGACAAGGACTATTTGTATCGTCATCATTTTGGAAGTCAACCAGTTACAGTTGGCAGTAAACTGAAAAAATATCAGCTGTCATTAGAAATGGAGCTATATTTTATATTGTTATATATATATATATATATATATATATATATATATATATATATATATATATATATATATATATATTACATTAATAGTATATTTATATGACATTAATATTACATTTATATTATATTTATATTACATTTATATTGTATTTATATTACATTTACATTACATTTATATTATAATTATATTACATTTATATTATATTTATATTACATTTATATTATATTCATATTACGGATGAAAATATCTAACGTATCAAATTTGGAATTATAGGTAGACATGATTTTGTTTGATGGAGAATTTTTATTATTATTTGTTCTACTTTGAAGGTGGGTAAAATAGAGTATTGGATCCTGTCATTTTGTTACAAACTGGTATATTGAATAAATGAATTGTTATATGTAAAGAAATATCATATCATTGATAGTCCTACCATTTTCCAGCGATGATACGTTATAGTGTTTTTCGCACTCCCGGGACTAAAGAGCGATTCTAATCACTCATTTCAGAGACTAAAGTTCAAATTCAGTTCCAGAGGGATTAAATATGAAAAAATAAACAAGATGTTTCCATAACAGTTACTATGATTTATTTATTCGTATCTGCACTACATTTTGAGCAGGCGTTGAGTTTAAATTTGAACAAAATTTTTGACATTTGTATTGTCAAATTCTAAGATTAATTTATTTTACACTAATATGGTTCCATTTGATACGGGAGTGCGAAAAATAGCGTATATACCATAGGACTAAAATGCATTTAATTCCTCAGGTGATTATTTCCCTCACCTTAAACTTCACCCACAGGATTGAATATGCACTTTAGTCCCTAATATACTATTAATCTCTCCGAGTATTCATAAATTTCAACATTAAATTTATAACATAATATTAAAAAAAAATAATGCTTTCAATTAAATTTGTTTTTATTGTAAACTGGATTCCAAATTATTGATCCGTACTCCAGTTTGGTCAAACCAATGTGGTGAAAAATGTAATTAAAGCGCATGGTTCTTTAAAGTGTTTAGTGGTTCTCAGTATGGAACCTTAAATAATCGCTTAATAGCCCGCTGTAGTATTGACCCCGGTCGCTACATCAGATAGAATTCGAATTCTCATTTATTACATTTTTTAAGTCCGATCAAGGTCATCTACGAATTGTACGAAATAAGAGTTTAGCTCCGCCCATTCTGTAATATTCAGTAGTGTCGTTTACTTAATTTTTATGAGAATACATACGATTCTACTGTTATTTTGTTATTATAAAAATATATGTGTTACAGCAAAAGCATTCAAAATTCAAAAATAAATCAACTTGTAAGTTTATAAGCAAATATAAAAGCAAATATGTGAAAAATATAATACTGACACAGTGTCGCTGATAGAAAATAACGCTATACGCACTTTTATGAATCAAGGTAATATATTTGAATTAATAAATGAACTTACGTTTCAGCGAAAATATTGTCAACAACGAGCAACGTTTTAAAATGGAATGTTCTAGCCTTAACACAGTTCTATAATATTGTAATGTGCAGTGCCCGCCGTCGCCGCTGTTGTCGCTGCCGCTGTCGCAGCCGCACCGCACCGATGAGCGAGTGTCTATTTTTAGCGATGACGCAATAGCCACGGAGGGGCGTGTGTTGTCAACAGACCTTTCCGGACCTGCTTAATTACTGGGTGATGCAATGAAATGTGTTTGAGTTTTAATCTGGATCTGGAATAGTGTTCTAGTAAGTTCTCGAATACAAATGCCGGAGTATATAAGCACTGTTAGCGAAGGAATTGGAAAGTCTAATATAAATAAGCGTTGCGTATTGAATAGTTGGTGATATAAACAGATAGTCGACAAGTGGTGAACATAAATAAATAAGTGAGTTAAATATTGTTTAAATAAATAATCTTAGTCTTAATTAGTGATTAATATTTGTTTAATCGTAGTGTTCGTTATATTTATCATCTTTTAATTATATTTAATATCTACTTATCGTTATAATAAACTTTTATTTTAATTAATAATAATTGTCTAATATTTACACTTTACGCAAATAAAAAAAAAATACGTTACAATATGTTGATATTTGTTCTCACTGTTTGTGAAAAATTGAAAAGTATGTAGTACATAGTGTTTCTCTCTATGAGTATAAACTCTAGATATGTAGATAACAAAACGCTGCAACATAGTTTTAAATTTAAATCTCACACAATGTGAAAGAGTTTTATGTGCAAAAGTTTTGTTCTCTACTAAACTGTAAACTAAATATTTCAGAGAATACTGTTATTTAAGTATTTCGGTATCTTTATGATAGTTACAATGTTGTAGCACTTATTCCTTGTTTATTTTAATTTAAAAATATAAAACCTGAAGTTTTTTGTCAAGCACGGATAAAAAGAAATTACAAAATAAACAGAAACACGCCACAAAACGTCAAACATTTATAATGTACTTGTTTTACTTAATAATTCTATATCTATAAAAATATATTTATAATTATTACGTTAAATTAATCTAGAAAATTCAAATTAAAAAAATACTGTAATGTTTTTTTTTTACAAATGTTTCATCATCATTATCGATATCTGCGTACAAAGTAGATTGGCACACCCAGCAATGGGTAATATGCCATAAAATAATACTTGTATTAGTGGTTCAGAAAATATGGGGTCTAACTTTTTTATTTGAAATAGGAACATTTTTATGTGCTTATTCGCTAGAGATTTTAATTCTGAATAATATATTCATGTCCTCACATAAAGCGTTTGGCCAAATTGAGCATAATATACTTTTAAACGGACTAAAGTCCATTGGTTTTGTTGCGTCGCGCCATCACAAAGAGCACGAAGATATGTAATTGTTACTCAATCGGCGCGGGAACTAGTCTTGACCGCGTTAGCGTCATATTATCGATCGGTTGCAAGCAAGTAGTGCAGCTAGGAAGCAAATAGCTCAGCGTTGCGAGGAGCGAAATAACACGTCACGATTATCGATCGCCTGACCAGCGCGCGGCGTTCCCGCTAGATGGCGATGAGTGTATTTAGTCAGTCGACTTGCTACTGCGGATTTAGATAAGAGAGTATGCGGTACACGGCATTTTTCACTCGGTTTTCGCTCCGAGTGACGACTCCCACGGTTCTTAACTGAGGGACGAACGATCAACCCGACTGTAACAGCAGGATAAGCTGACGGTCACTCTCTTTTTCCCACCTGCCCACAGGTTTACGGAACTAGACTTATTTCAAGCGGACCATTTCTTGGTCCAGCGAGCTTCACCACGACTAACCCAAGAGGACGAAGTTCGGGCCAGATCCGACACTGGCAACTGAAGAACTTCACGGTTGGGCCTGCCGATAAGGCCAGAGCAGGATCGACACGACCGCCAGTTTCTCCGGGCCTGTCTTCACGGTCTTGATCTACCTTGAAAGTGCGCACCTCTCCATCGACCGGAAGCTGCACAGCGGCACTTCCTCAGCAGAAGCAGCCGCCAGATCAGAAGTCTTACGACCTGAAGCGGATTTCTCCTTCGAGGTCCTGTCTCCGTGCCGTCGACAGAAGTCGGCTACATTCCGCGGACCCACGGCTGCAGCCTCAGCTTTTCCCACGAGTTGATTCCAGTCGGACCTCCTCTTCTAGACTGATAGCTCCATAGTTAGGACCGAAGCCATACATCCTTCGAAGATTGACACTGCTGAAGATTCAGTACCACACCATTGACCGAAGCCGGGTTCATCCAGCAGACCCACGTTTGAAGCTGATCCGAGCAGCCTATGAGAAGCTGCCAGAGCTCCGACTTCTGCGAGAATTCGCATTCGAATATTTGTTAAATTAATGTTTTGTATTAAAAATTATAGTTAATAAATCGAGTAAAAACTACACTGAGTATTGTTATCTAAAAGTCCTTCCCTGATCGAAATTAAAATAGTTGGGTGACAGGAGTCGCACTCCAACAGTTTTTTTTTTATTCCCTCTTACAATTAATGAAATCTTTTTTGTGCAATAGAAAATATTTTGTTAGATATCTCAATTTTCTGTCTCAGTCTTTCACTCCTACATCAGGTGTTCTATAAGGATCTAACCTTGGACCTCTATTATTTTTACTATTTTTTAATAATATTACAGAATGCATATTATGTAACTATCTACTCTTTGCTGACGATTTAAAACTATATTATGAAATCTTTGAAAAGAAACGTTTCATAGCCTCCGTAAAAATTTTATACAATACAACATTGACTGTCCCTGGCTACTCAATAAAATTAACTTGTTTGTACCACGCTTACACTCACGAATAAGTAATACTTTTTATTGCACAAGACCACATACTAATTAGCTACAAAATTCCAATTAATATTATGTGCAATAATTTCAATGAAATTTGCTCTAAATGCGACATTTTTACAGATAGCTTATCGTTTATCACATGTATTATGCATGAAAATGTTGAATGAAAACGTTGATTTGTTAAACCTTTTTTATTTATTTATAAAATTGTAAATATTTGTTATTTGAATAACTGTACACTATTTTTGTACATTTTCATATTCTCTATTTGTTCTGTATTTTTCTTGTAATTGGGTGTTAAACCTGTTTGGAAATAAATGCATTATTATAATGAGTGCGACCAATTTTTAGTTATAGGTGTCGGAAGGTAAAAATAAGAAAAACTTGTTTTTGGGAGAAGGTAATATCGTGCCACAAATTGTTTTGTATTGTATTTAGGGATTTCAGTCTCTATGGGTTACGTTCTTAATGTGGCTTTAGTGATGCACGACGTATGAATCAAAGCTATAAAGTTACAAATAAGTAGTGCAGCTAGGCAGCAAATAGCTCCGCGTTGCGAGGAGCGAAATAACACGTCACGATTATCGATCGCCTGACCAGCGCGCGGCGTTCCCGCTAGATGGCGATGAGTGTATTTAGTCTGTCGACTAGCTACTGCGGATTTAGATAAGAGAGTATGCGGTACACGGCATTTTTCAGTGACGACTCCCACGGTTCTTAACTGAGGGACGAACGATCAACCCGACTGTAACAGCAGGATAAGCTGACGGTCACTCTCTTTTTCCCACCTGCCCACAGGTTTACGGAACTAGACTTATTTCAAGCGGACCATTTCTTGGTCCAGCGAGCTTCACCACGACTAACCCAAGAGGACGAAGTTCGGGCCAGATCCGACACTGGCAACTGAAGAACTTCACGGTTGGGCCTGCCGATAAGGCCAGAGCAGGATCGACACGACCGCCAGTTTCTCCGGGCCTGTCTTCACGGTCTTGATCTACCTTGAAAGTGCGCACCTCTCCATCGACCGGAAGCTGCACAGCGGCACTTCCTCAGCAGAAGCAGCCGCCAGATCAGAAGTCTTACGACCTGAAGCGGATTTCTCCTTCGAGGTCCTGTCTCCGTGCCGTCGACAGAAGTCGGCTACATTCCGCGGACCCACGGCTGCAGCCTCAGCTTTTCCCACGAGTTGATTCCAGTCGGACCTCCTCTTCTAGACTGATAGCTCCATAGTTAGGACCGAAGCCATACATCCTTCGAAGATTGACACTGCTGAAGATTCAGTACCACACCATTGACCGAAGCCGGGTTCATCCAGCAGACCCACGTTTGAAGCTGATCCGAGCAGCCTATGAGAAGCTGCCAGAGCTCCGACTTCTGCGAGAATTCGCATTCGAATATTTGTTAAATTAATGTTTTGTATTAAAAATTATAGTTAATAAATCGAGTAAAAACTACACTGAGTATTGTTATCTAAAAGTCCTTCCCTGATCGAAATTAAAATAGTTGGGTGACAGGAGTCGCACTCCAACAGTTTTTTTTTTATTCCCTCTTACAATTAATGAAATCTTTTTTGTGCAATAGAAAATATTTTGTTAGATATCTCAATTTTCTGTCTCAGTCTTTCACTCCTACATCAGGTGTTCTATAAGGATCTAACCTTGGACCTCTATTATTTTTACTATTTTTTAATAATATTACAGAATGCATATTATGTAACTATCTACTCTTTGCTGACGATTTAAAACTATATTATGAAATTAATTCTGAAAATGATAGCAGTATCATACAAAGTAGTCTAGATGCTATCAGTACTTGGTGTGTGTCCAAATGAAAAGCTATAACTTACTTCAGAGGGCAAAATAATGTAATCTTTAAATATAACATTAATGCTGTTCCTTTGATACTCTTGATGTTCACAAAGATCTTGGGAGTACTTTTTGACAAAAAAATTATCTTTGAACCTCATATTAGAGATATAACTACCCAGGCTTTCTAAACTTATGGTTTCATTTATAGAAATTGCCGAGAATTTTCAAATACTACTTTATACATATTATTTTTTTACACTTGTACGTTCAAGATTAGAATATACTCATATCATATGATATCCAATTTATAAAAATCAAAAAGATATTATTGAATCCTTGCAGCGTAAGTTTCTCAAATTCATTTATTATTTGCCAGAAGGCCATTATCCATGTAAAGGTTTGGAACATGATCGTTTATTACTGAAATTTAATTTAACATCTTTGAAAAGAAACGTTTCATAGCCTCCGTAAAAATTTTATACAATACAACATTGACTGTCCCTGGCTACTCAATAAAATTAACTTGTTTGTACCACGCTTACACTCACGAATAAGTAATACTTTTTATTGCACAAGACCACATACTAATTAGCTAAAAAATTCCAATTAATATTATGTGCAATAATTTCAATGAAATTTGCTCTAAATGCGACATTTTTACAGATAGCTTATCGTTTATCACATGTATTATGCATGAAAATGTTGAATGAAAACGTTGATTTGTTAAACCTTTTTTATTTATTTATAAAATTGTAAATATTTGTTATTTGAATAACTGTACACTATTTTTGTACATTTTCATATTCTCTATTTGTTCTGTATTTTTCTTGTAATTGGGTGTTAAACCTGTTTGGAAATAAATGCATTATTATAATGAGTGCGACCAATTTTTAGTTATAGGTGTCGGAAGGTAAAAATAAGAAAAACTTGTTTTTGGGAGAAGGTAATATCGTGCCACAAATTGTTTTGTATTGTATTTAGGGATTTCAGTCTCTATGGGTTACGTTCTTAATGTGGCTTTAGTGATGCACGACGTATGAATCAAAGCTATAAAGTTACAAATACTTATTATTGCGAGACCCTCGCAAGAATCTCGCGAGATTTGTTGTTTATCGCAGTTGTTATATCGATCTCGCTTTGAATTTTAAACTGCAATCTCGTTCGCGTCTCGCATAATGCAACGAGACGAGATCGATATTTGCAATAATAAGAGATAAATATCTCGTTTATTGGTGTAGATCTTATTCGTATACAGCCTGGTTCACAAAAAGAGACTAAGCTAATCCTTATTTTTGGGTTAGCGAATTTTATTCTAATTTGGACAGTTTATATCTTAAAACATAGTCTATTCTAATCCAAGTAACTACCTTTTTACCTTCCGTCACCTTTAGCTAAGGAATTGTCTTTGGTCAAAAAATTCGGTGGTGAGTTTTTCATGAATAAGCACGTTTTAGGGTCCCTAGAATACGATTTTACTATTTTCACGATGATGTCTGTATGTATGTATGTATGTATGTATGTATGTATGTATGTATGTATGTATGTATGTATGTATGTATGTATGTATGTATGTATGTATGTATGTATGTATGTATGTATGTATGTATGTGTGTGTGTGTGTGTGTGTATGTGTGTGTGTATGTGTGTGTGTATGTGTGTGTGTATGTGTGTGTATGTGTGTGTGTGTATGTGTGTGTGTGTGTGTGTGTCTGTATGTGTGTGTGTGTGTGTCTGTATGTGTGGGTGTGTGTGTGTGTCTGTATGTGTGGGTGTGTTTGTGTGTCTGTATGTGTGGGTGTGTGTCTGTGTGTGACAAAATTTTCTAATTCGATAACTCTAATACTACAATTCCAAAAATTATAATTCCTTCGTATTCCTCTTCGTTACATCCATATGAAGAGCTGATTAGATTTTGGTTATAATTGGTCAACTGGAAGTACCTTCATTTGAAGATTTTAACAGTTTTTCTTGAAAAAACGATGTTAAATATCATTTTTTCACATTTAATGTTGTAAATATTGAAGAATATTTTATTCTCTATACGATTTGAATGCATTTTATACTTCATATTTCATGCATATTGAGTTAAAAAATTATAAAGAAATTAAATATCATAGATTAGCCAGCTACGCTATAACAGCTGCTAAATTAACAAAATTCTGATTGAAAGGTGTCAGTGTCAAGTGCAGTTGACAGTATGTTTGTGTTATAATTTTACTGGAAATATAGGATCTTTTGTAGTCATGAAACTTTTTGTATGGAATGCAACTGCCTTAAGGTAATATACAAGAAATAGAATTTTTTGGAAGGAAGTTTCTGTATGACATTTATACAAAATACATAGAACTGACGGAAGGTAATATGCTGGGCACATCAGATTTTTTGATAATATAATGGCGATTAAATTTTAAATACCGGGATAAAACAGAATTCACTAATCGAAAAATGAGGATAATGTTAACTTTTTTTGTGAATCGGGCTGCTAGTATTTATTTATCCAAAGCCGACGTTTCATGACATAAATTCCCGCAAACATAAATAAACAAGTATTCGTTTATACATTCACTTCAACAAACTTCCTACAAAAATACGCAAAAAACATAGACATTTTTGTTTGCTGTCAAAATCGATAACAGGATGTTTCTGTTTGTTGTCAATGAAGGTATAAATATACATCATAACGTCGGTTTTGTAAGAATAAAAGCTGTATGACTGAGATTTTGAGTAATTGTTAACACCTTATATCTGTACTAAGTATAATTTAAGAAGGGTTTGCATCATAATTATGTTGCTACAAAACTGTTTAAATTGAATTCGGATAATATTTTAAGCAAATATTATACTACAAATTATTACAATATCGGATGTCCTGAAATCTGTTATGTAGGATGTACAAAACTTGTTAAGAATTCAAAATTATACAATATCATTTCTATTTTATTTTACGAAAACGCTCAAAATAAAAAAAATCAATTTACTGCATATTTAAGAGTGACTATAAACTTTAGATAGTAAAGTTATTTATTGTTTTTCTAGCAGGTTAATAACAAACAAAACATCACTAGAGCCAAGTTAAATAATTGCGTTTTTTATTTTGCGTTTTTGTTTGTTAATTAAAAAAGAATTATGATTGATTTTAGAGTCATGTAATTATTAATAATTTTGTCTTACATTCTTGTAATTTATTTCTTCAATAAAAATGCGCTTCGAGCATATCGTTCAATTCGTAATTTTACGCAGATTCCAAATATATAAAAATATATAGGTGTCTTATTTGAAATATGAAAGTTAATGCCACGTCCGGTTAAACAGGAAGCCCTACCATCATGCCAAATACGATGATTTGTAAGCCCCTAAACCTAGTTAACAAAAATTTCAAGAAAGTTACAAAATAATTATGAATAAAAAAGTTATTTTGAGTGGCCCGTTTTTCAATGTCACTCTATAAATTGATACAGTATAAATTACCTAAATACAGGACACTTCTGCCAAAAGTTAGTTATAACTCTAACTAAGTTCTAACTACGTTTGACAAGACAATACTAATTAGAAATATCTCTTAGATATTTACAACAACGAACATCAAGTCTGTCATTCACCTTATTGTGTCCTGCCCAACTTTATTTGTCACCAACAACTCATCTACCCGGAGAATCAACTCACTGTCATTGTACATTACTACCAAAGCAAGAAGCCAATACAGACTGAAACTTAGAAGAATGTATCAAGCAACCCTTGGAACGACATGCACATTGTCCCGGAGCGAGACGAAGAGGGCCACGGCCACTCCAGACACACACTTGCAAACTGTGTGGTCAGCATGTAAGAAGCTGAAATGAACCATCCTGCTACGAAGGGATGAAGCATCGCTGTTTGCTGATCGATGATGACAGACATTGCGGGAATTGTTTAGGAATTGTTGCGGGATTGTTCGCATACAAGGGGTACCTGAAGCATACAACATAATTGGGGGAAGTTTCAAAGCACATTTTTCACATGATTGGATTTATTATTTTCTAGATTCTAGGTGTATTACAAGTCGAATATTTCATAACTTCAATGAGGTTTAATCAGAAAGTAACGAAAAAAAAAAAATTAAGCAATATCTTTTGAAAGAGCATGAAATATAACCTAAAAACGTGCACAACGAAATTTCACATTATTTCGTACTTACGAGGTTATTTGTATTTTGTTGTTTTGAGATTCACATAATATTGTAACGTTTTTATTTATTTGGGTGAAGTGTAAATATTAGACAATTATTATTAATTAAAATAAAAGTTTATTATAACGATAAATAGATATTAAAAGATAATAAATTTAATTTACACTATGATTAAACAAATATATAATTAATAATATAATTAAGACTTAGAATATAAAACACTTAAACACTAAGATTATTTATCCTTTTCTTAAACCCCTCAACATGATTAAATCCCAATTACAGAGTGGGTTCACATTCACACACATCCATGCCTTAGTGGGATTCGAACCCACAGTCCCGACGCAGTCATTACATGAGGCGTTGCTCTAACCATTAAGCCACCGGAGCTATAATAAAATGAAGATTAAATTTTAAATACCGGGATGGAATAGAACTCACTAATCCAAAAATGAAGATTAGCTTAAGTATTTTTTTGAATCGTTAATTTATATTAATCTATATACATACCTACATATTTAATTATGCTGAATCGAATTCCTTTTCTATTATTCTATTTCCTTTTTTCTTTTTAAAACGTTACTAATATTATTTTGAAATGATTAGTTCTTTGAAAGTGACATTTATCGGTCAGTTACATACATTTGAATAACTGCGTTTTGTTTGTTTAAAGCGTAGCCACTGAGATTTAAATTATAGATAATTTTATCCATAAAATATATAGAAAAAGTATTAATGCAAATCTATAGAAAATCTTTAATTTTTATAATAGCATTAATCTCGAAAAAATAACATTTGAAGGTATTTTTCGAAGAAAAACTATTTTGAATTTCTAGTAAAGTACCATTTCCGGTTATCCGATTTTCACCAAAATCTAATGGGCTCTTTCCATTATAGAAAAGTTCGAAATACAAGGTTTCAAAATTTTCTGAATGATAGTATTAGAGTTAGAGTGTAGGATCCACACACACATACACACAGACATCATCGTGAAAATGTTAAAATTGGATTCTAAAGACCTTAAAACGTGGTCAATTACCAAAATCTCGATATGCGATTCCTATACCTCCCTTACCAAGGGTAGCGGGAGGTAAAAAATATATTTCAAATTTGAACACATGATTTACTCGTAGCATTTGGAACTTTAGATTCTTTGATGTTCCTGGCAGGCATGTTTGTGGCAGGTTATATAAGTTACTCTAATTGGTTTGTTTTCTGATCTAGGGTAGGTGGGTCTGGGATCGTTTCATAGAGCGCTGTAGTACTAAAATGATTACAGCTTCATATTTTATCATAGAAAAATAATAATAATGGGCACTTATGTATCTCAAAACTATGACGAAAGAATAGTTTGGGGGTAGAACTCCAAAGAAAAGTGTATAAAAATTACAATACTTTAAACTTCAGTTGGCATCATATGACGCCACACGAGTACTTAAGGGTTATTTAAACAATATATAACACTTATTTATTTATATAACTATATTTATTTATAAATAGTTAGGAATGATTCGACTGTAGAAATTGTTAATATAGGGGAAAATAACGGAGCTTCTTGTTGAAATTTGATTGAAAATTAAACATATATCGAAACGTTGGTATATGTTTAATTTTCAATAAAATTTCTACAAGAAGTGACAGCAGCTCCGTTATTTTTCCCTATATTATATTTATTTATGTTGTCGACTATCTGTTTATCACCAACTATTTAATACGCGACGCTTATTTATATCATTCTGTCCAATGCCTTTTCTAACAGTGTTCGAACAAGTCTGTTGACAACGCACGACCCTCCGTGGCTATTGCGTCATGACTAAAAATAGACACTTGCTCATCGCTACGGCGACGGCGACGGCGACAGCGGGCACTGCATATTACAATATGCTTCGTGCCTTGAAATGATTGATATCTTCTCTTTTACCAGTAATTTGTACGCTAACGAACAAAATTAAAACAGAAATGGACGTCCAAACAGTCGTGTTATATGCAGGGACGTGCATCTACGTGCAATCTACGATAGATGACTGGTTACTTAATACTTATATACGTAAACAATGTAAAGAGTGATGTTAAATGTAGACAGTGAGTAGAGAATGTAAACTTTGTAATTGCATATGCGCAGTGGAGGTAAATAAATAAGGAAATAAAAATAATTTCATATTATTTTGACAGTCATTGACAATAAATAGACAAAAATGGAAGGCAGAAAAGAAAACAAGAATTTTAACAAAATTAAATTATACCCTGAAGCACATAAACAACAAATAGTAATATTTTTGTCCTCTTAAGAAAAAATTTAAAATGTACAAATTTTGACGACAAAAAAAAATCACATGGCATATCTGGTTTATACATCCTTGATTATAAGATGTCTGGTTTGTCGAGGCTTTCTTTACTGCTCATATATTTACATGCGATATGATGTTATTTATTGCCTTTTTACCATCTGCGCACGGAAGATGGGGGAGATTTGTAGGAATCGTGCTAAAAATCGCATATCGATATTGTGCTGAATAAGCACGAAGACGTCTGTCCGTTTGTAGGGGTACATACTAGAGGCTCATTTTCACAAAACCTAATATGACATTAACAATTTCTATATTTAGTACCTACTGATAAGTTTGTGAGAGCTAAAAGGAAAAGCAAATTTGTCTCTCCCGCATAAAAAATAATGCATAATAACCAAGGCCAAATTACCCAATAGGAAAAACTAGGCGACTGCCTAGGGGCAAAAACGCTCAAGGGGCGCCGCCGTTAAGCAACAAGCATTGAGACAGTATTAAAATAAAAATTAATAACACACATATTCAATTTTTTTTATATATCCCAGCTACAAATTGGCGAATGTTCGACGCAAAAAAGAATTAAGAACTATTATAGGTTTACACTGGGACAAGATAAGCTAAATTCGTTGGCAATATTTAGTATAGAAACTGATACTATCGATTAAATAAACACGCCGGAAATTGTATAAAACTTTTTAAGAATTAAATCAGGAATAGCTGATGTTTAATTTGTTTACTGATTTAGTAAGAGGTTAATGTGTTTATAGCAATTTCTTTGCATTTTTTAATATTTTTTGTTTATTCAAAAATCGCCTCTTCTTTATATAAATATATTATAGAACAGTATCATATTATTTTTATTAAGGCTGTCCTAGACGCCGTGATAAAGTATAATCAAAATTAAATGGTGCTACAGGCAGGGGCTTGCTCGGCCTGTGCGTAACGGCGGCCCAGATCCTACGACTAGAAATTAAATAGTTTTCCTTTTTCAAGCAATTTTGTTTTCATTCTTGGGAGCATCTGAGAAAATTGCCTAAGGGCGATATTATGCTTAATCCGGCCCTGATAATAACAGTTCAAAATTGAAAGAAAATATTTTAAAATATAACACGTTTTCAGTTTTAATGTAAACACATATGTAAGTGTTTTGCATTTGCAAGCATTGTTAGGGAGGGAGAATAATTTTTTTTTTTATTATTTTATTTTACAAAGAAGGGCTACACAACAGGACAAGTCCCAATAACAGTACAGCAATAACAACATCAAACATTACATATTGCGAAGTCGAGGCAAAATATTAATAATAAACATATAAAAAGAGTGGTATAAAAATAAAAATGAATAATAAAGAAAGTCAGTATTAAATAGTATACAAACAACTCAAACAAAATTTAAGAAATATTTTGAATGTACGTAAACTACAACAAAATAAATCAGGTACATTTGGTACAAAAGCTAAATTATTGTAAGCATGTACTAATCTAACCAGCGGTGAATTCAGTGCAGAGTTTGTTCTACAGTGCTTAACAAAAAACAAATTAGATAATAGAGTAGAATGATGAGATATCCGTAAAGAAAATTTATTTAAAATAACAGGACTATCTATAAAATTATTTAAAATTTTAAATAAAAAAGACAGATCCAAAAGTATTCGTCTTTTTTGTAACGAAAGTAACAGAATCGAATTATGTGGATACCTGACATTCAAAATAGAAAAAAATGAATTAAAATAAAAATTAATTTGGCGGGAAGAAAACTGGTCCATGAAATTGTTTCTTTTTTAAAAATAAAAGGTATTAAGTATCAGCAAAAAAAAAGATTATTTTATTTCGAAATTGGCTCTATCTGTCGGTAGATAACGAGTATTATCGTTCGGTAGATCATGAAATGCTAAAACGTTCGGAGTCCACCCAAATTTACAAAAAAAGTCTAAGGAAAGAGTCGTAGGAAAAATAAAAGTCCAAAAGTGTAGGTAGGGGTAGTTGAGAAGACTACATGCACAGACTATTATTCCCAGCTAGTAAAATGTTAATTTGCTTCATTTTCGTTTTGATTCGAGGTGTTGTAATAAATCATGGAAAGCGATTATCAATCTAATCTGAGAACAAGGTGTCAAATGTTACAAGGGTAGGTAACTGGGCCATCTTTTCGAAGTAGATTAAAACGCGCTTGCTGAGTGAAGCAGAAAGAGTCATAGCTCTTTGGTATTTAGTGTAGGTACATACGCGCAAATACGGCGTCTGTTTCGGACGAATGTCTATAAATCGACAAAAAAGTAAATACAGGTAGTGACACACATTGTTTCTAAAACACTATAAGTGCTCTGCTCGGAAATATATCAAGTTAACGATCAGTTTGTTAGTTATATCTGCTTTTATTTTTCATTAAAAACCATTTCGAATTATTACCTAATAAATGCAAAAAAACAAATAATATCTTTATAAGTGAAGCGGTATCAGTTGTGACACATGCCACGGTGTCGATTATAACGTGTTTAATAATTAAGTGTAGTATTGATCATGATAAAACTTACAAGAAAAACCACTGCTATCGAAAACATAAAAGAAGAAGAGCGAAAAACGAAAAACAGTTCCGAAAGTAACAGTCGCAGATTACTCTTCAGATAGCTCCGATGAGGAAACTGTCTGGTATGTATTGGCCCATATTTTTTGAGCACAGGAGATTGGTTGCAGTGGCGAAAATGTAAAATCTGGACACCGGCCAAGTTAAATTGTGCGAAGAAAGACCTATTTTATGTTTACCTAAACTGCAATTTCGTTAGCAACTAAAGGCATTGGTCAAAATGGTCCATATCACCAACAGAATATATATTTTGTTTGCTTTTAGTTAAGTCATCTGCATTTTGTATTTTCTGAGGTAATAAATAAATGTTTATTTTGACAATAATCACTGTTAAAATTTGTTACAATTGACACTGGCCCTGTTACTATTGACACCAGTTAGGTGTCAATTGTAACGTTTGTAATGCTTGACTAAAAATCCTTATACATTTACATTTGTCACATTTTCAAAAGTTCAAAATTCAAAATATTATTCACTAAAGGTGTGTATGTTCTCATATAGGTAATTTCAAATTTTCGAAATGTAACGTTAATTCGTAAAAAAAATGTTAAAATTGACACCGGTCTCCCCTACCCATTATTGTAAAAAGTGGTAATTAATAGTATTTTATGTGGCTAAACAGTGCTTTTTTTCATGAGCGAGCCGTTTAAAGTACGAGCAGTAGCGAGTGTTTAAAGCTCACAAATAAAAAAAGCATCGTTCACGAGCTATATACATAAATTTTTGCAACACCACAATCTTCAGTTAAACAAATGTAAAATAAGATACTTTACTATTTACTTTATTCACTATTTACACTACATTTTCTCAATAATACAACTTAATATTTACAACTTTTTAAACTACAACCTTGAATACAACAATGAACTTAGCTAGTGGTACTATTTCAATACAATCTTAATCTGAAGAAAAGGAAATTGGGGTTAATAACAAATTTATTTTGATATTTTTTGCTTTTAGTTCTTCAAAAAAGATAAAAAAATGAGCAAAAATGAGAGTATTAATGATACTGGTGATTTTTCATTTCATAGTTATTTTTTTATTTTACAGTAATTTTTTATTTCACAATTAGACAATAACAAAAATATTAAAATTATCTGCTGTAGGTATTTCATTCTTAAAAAGTAAACTAAAAAGAGTAAAAACAACGAGAATAAAAGTGCTAAAATGGAATCAAAATAGTTCATTTTCATATTTCTAATTAATTTATTATTGTATATTGTATATAAAGTTAACTTCACTGAAATGAAAACAAAATTTTATAATTAGAAATAAAACAAAGGATCGAAATTTGTATTAATATTTTAATAAAGTTTAATAAAACAAAATTAACAAAAATCTGGAAACCGCAAAAGTCAATGCAGGAAAACAAACGCATTGCGTCGAAATCAAAACATTCAGCGCCATCTGTAAGAATTTACTTGAACCATACAACGATTTTTCCCCTACCAACAATCCTTAGGATTCTAATTTCAAATTATTAACAGAATACCTAATATAAAATTTTATATTTAATTCCCATTTTTTTATTAATTTTTTAAAAGTATTTTATTTAAAAAGAATATGTAGTAAAAATGTAGTACAGATTTCCGATGACAAAGACCAGTGACCTGGACCTGGAGGACGAGAACTACCGCAATGACGTCACAACTGCGCAGGCATCGCAATGCGTTCACGATGACGTAAAGTTTGTAGTTCTGAAAGCTCCCGCTATGCGGCGCTCGTTCGTAAGCTCGAGATTTTAGTTTTTAACATCGCCGCATAGGTAGCAGCACTAGGTCAGAAAATTTCTTTAAGGAAAGCTAATAACGCCAACAATTTCTTTAATAGTCTTTTAATTTGAATTTCATTTGTATAAGTACATTAATAAATAAACATGGATGTTTTTAGTAATGTTTATATGTAAATTAAAATAATTCAGTTTAATCTTGGGTTATATTTGAGTGTTTGTGTAGTAATGAAATAATAAATCTCTGAAATAGTACCATAACCGTAAGGAGTTAAATAGGGCATTCTACGCGCCTGAAAAGCTCGTGAATATCCCAAGAATGCGCGCAAGATTAATGAATTTTTCAATGAAATTTTTGTACATTAATCTAGCAGGTTGGGTACAACGCGATAATGAATATAAATGGGTTGAAAGGTCATAAAATTTTTCTTCTCTATCGAGTGAAAAAATCCACAAACTGTCAGCTAAATAGTTTTAAACTTTTTTCCGCTTTTAGAATGGCTTTACGGTGATGTCAACATATAGATAAAAAATTGAAAAGAAATTAAGGGTATGTATTATAAATGTCCAGTTAAATTTAGTCCGTAGTAAATTTCATTAAATGAGCAAATGCAATGTGAATTTTTACACAATGAATTAAATGTCATAAGGACATGGAAATTGATTCGAATTTGTTCATATTAAATTTATTGTATAACTGTAGGTTCATAACGCGGTCTTATCTTTCTAGGGCCCGGTATTTCTATGTCTGCTTAAACTGTTAATTTAACTGCCAATTATAAGAAAAATGTTGCATCGAAAAATTGAGGTGTAATATTTAAATTTATACAATAATATCGATGTTATACTTTTCTTTTAACTGACGGTTATGTCAACGGACAGTTTAACCAGAGATAAAGTACCGCGTATAGATCTTGCAACTTGCAACCCATACTGTTGTTACAAGCTATACTATGGAAAAGTGTTGCACCCAGATCTTAACCTTACAAGTTATTTCTAGAAAACAAAACTTTTTCCACTTTTCGGCCGACATGTGTTTCAAAAATTAAAAAATCTGATGTGGCCAGCACATTACCTTCCGTCAGTTCTATGTATTTTGTATAAATGTCACACAGAAAGTTACTTGAAAAAGATTATATTTCTTGTACATTACCTTAAGGCAGTTGTATGTATTTTATATAAATTCCAAACAGAAAGTTTCTAACAAAAGATCCTATATTTCCAGTAAAATTATAACATAAACATACTGTCAACTGCACTTGACACTGACACCTTTCAATCAGAATTTTCTATTTTCTTAATGTAGCAGCTGTTTCCAGAGTTATAGCAAAGCTGACTAATATACATGATATTTAATGTCTTTATAATTTTTTAATTCTATGTCCATTTAATATGAAGTATAAAATGCATTCAAATCGTATAGAGAATAAATAATTCTTTAATATTTATAATAACATTAAATGTGAAAAAATGATATTTAACATCGTTTTTTCAAGAAAAACTGTTAAAATCTTCAAATGAGGGTACTTCCGGTTTACCAATTATAACCAAAATCTAATCAGCTCTTCACATGGCTGTAACGAAGAGGAATACGAAAGAATTATAATTTTTGGAATTGTAGTATGACAGTTATCGCATTAGAAAATTTTGTCACACACAGACACACACACACACACACACACACACACACACACACACACACACACACACACACACACATACATACACACACACACACACACACACACATACAGACATCATCGTAAAAATAGTAAAATCGTATTCTAGGGACCCTAAAACGTGCTTATTCATCAAAAACTCACCACCGAATTATTTGACCAAAGACAATACCTTCCTTACCTAAAGGTGACGGCAGGTAAAAACAACCTTTTTATCAAAAACAAAACAAAATAACTTTTAAAGTGTTTATTTTAATTTCTTTAATTGTGTCAACTCTTACATGGTAAATCTTATTATTCATTTTGTAACAATTGACCATTAGTGAAGTTTTTAGAAACATTATAAAATTTGTGTGATAATTTATTTGTTTATATTAATATTTTTGAACTTTATAATTTTTTAAAAATAATTTTAAACAAATTAAGAAACATTTTTTTTTTAAAAAAACATTTATTGACATATTGACATTTCGTTTATATTTATTTAATATAATTAAGACATGTATTTAAATATTTATAATTATACGTTAAGGAAGATCTGATGATGCTAATGTTGTAGCGAAACTGGTTATCAAAATATAATAATTGTGAAACTTAAAACCAAGTATTTTCAATAATTAAAATGTTTATTTTAAAGTATGTAATATGTAACAAAACTTCTCCAAATTTATAGAACATGTTCATAACAAAAATTTAATGAAGATAGATGTTTCTACGACTGATTATTTTCCAATTTAAAACTATGTTAAACATATTTATAAGTATTACAACTTCAACATGTAACACACAAGTTATACAACATAAATGTACATTTTAGTATTCCCTGATGAAGTTACTAAATCAGTAACGAAATATTGGAATCAATCAGTGTCAAGTACAGGGTCTCTCATTTTCGATGTTTTTTTAAGATATCTCGAGTAATATTCATGATAGAGCAAAACTGTTTGCACGTTCTAGGGTCAACTTTTCGAGTAAAGTTTAATAGTCACCACAGGCATTTTCGATCTTTTATTTCTGAGTTACAGGCAAAAACTCGTTTTTCACTCATTTTGAAAATATCTCATATCTTATTTATTATGATAGAGAAAAAAATGTTTTAATAATTTTTTTACCGTTTTTTTGATAGAATAAAATAATGTAATTAATTTTTTTTGAAAACTTAATAAATCTTGAGATTTAACACAAACTTATGATTTTTTAAATGGGAACCTACATTGAAAATAGTTTCATCTTTTCGCTTATTTTATAAGCTGTTCAATGATATGTAATAAGTCTACATTCTTTTGTTGTAAACATGAATAAAAGACGAATTATTAATTTTTCATAATACCATACTGTTAAATGTGCTTTATCAGTACTGTATGCTCAACCGATATATGCATCAAAACAGCCACAGTACAATTATTAAAAATCATGTGTTCCTAAAAAAAATCTCAGCATCATGAAATTGTCATGAAGAGCAGCTGTCACCTGTCAATATCCCATAGAAAATAGAATTTTAAGAAGATATTTTATGTTATTATGAAAAATACTGAACGTCACACGGCTGATATACAAATAACAGACACGGTTGATTATAAAATTTCGGCTATCGCCTCGATTTTACAACATTTAACCTAATCTGTTATTTGCTACATATCAGCCTTATGACGTTAATAACTATATTGAGGTGAAAATATTGGAAATTATTAAGAAACAAATGAAAAAATTTATTACAGATCATTTGTTTCCATATCTATTAATTATATACTCAAAATTATTCTTAACTAATTATTTTCGGGTTAGTTAACTTGCTATTTATCGAAGTTAGATTTGGCTTTGACACAATCCGAAAAAGAATGATTTAATTGCTTTTGGAGTAAATAATTTGAAAAAAAGAGTAACACTGAAACAAATATTATTAAAAATATACAAATAATGATCTGTAATAGATTTCATCATTTGTTTCTTAATAATTTTAAATTTTTTCACCCCAGTAAATTAATAATTAATCTTTTATTCATGTTTAAAACAAAAGAATGTAAACTTGTATGTCATTGAAAAGCTTATAAAATAAGCAAAAAGATGATACTGTTTTCTACATAGGTCCCCATTTAAAAAATCATAAGTTTGTGTTATATATCGAGAATTATTAAGTTTCCAAAAAATATAATTACGCCATTTTTTCTATTTAAAAAACGGTACAAATTTTATAAATACAATTTTTCTCTAACTATAATAATACATAAGAAGAAGATCGAAAATTCTTGTGGTGACTATTATACTTTTTTCGAAAAGTTGATCCTACAATGTGCAAACGGTTTTGATCTATCGTTAATATTACCCAAGATACCTTAAAAAATATCGAAAATGAGACACTTTGTACAATTTACATAGTAGAGCGTAAAATAATTTTACTGAAAATATAGAATCTTTTGCATGAAGCATTCTGTATAAAATTTGTACAAAATGCACAGTAATGACGGAAGGCAATATGTTGGCCAAGTAAAATTTTTATTAATTTAATTCATTTATGTCCAGTTGCATCAGCAAGGTTTAAATTTCAAGCTTAACTAAAAATTGCTAATCAAAATTTTAACAACAATAAAGAATAATTACTCATTTCGACGCTGCATTGTTAATTTAAGGAACGATTATAATTTAAGTTAATTATTATTTGTGTAATGAGACCGATTATGGTTGGGGTATGGTGACCTGAAAGCAGACTTGAAAATAATAGCACACTGACTTGTGGTGCACTTTCTACAACAATTTTTTCAAACTGTCAGCGAAATAGTTTTCAACTTTTTACTCCGCTTCCCGAGATGGTTCTAGAGTGACGTCATCAGCGTTTGGCCATGTTCATATGTTTCCGGTAGCGATAAATCTGTCTCTCAATATTTCTCATTTCCGGCGCCTGGAATTGTTCACAAGCTCGTGATTCGTGATTGTCATTTTGTGCGGCCGTTTGTCTCTCGCCATTTGGATTGGAACAATTGAATTTATGTTGTGGTAATAATTACTTCACAATTGCCTATCGCTTTCCAACATGGTTATTTCAATTCCATCAATTGTTCGCGTCATTCATTACATATGAATTGCAGGAAAGTTTTAATCACTTTTCGCATAGTTGGCAATAATATTTACTTTTGTTTATGTAGGAGAGTACTGACCGTGCAGTGATAGCATTGTCGCTTTACCTATATACCAATGGTTTCGGGTTCGATTCCTGGTGATGTTTGTTTTGTATGTGTCTGTATTAGGGCTGGTAAAAAAATCGATATATCGACTTCTATTCGACTTTACTCAAAAAAGTCGAACGATTTAAAAAAAAGGTCGCTGTCGATAAGTCGAATATAGACTATTTCGACTTCGACTTTTATACTATTTCGACATATTTATGATTTCGACTTTTCGACTATTTTGACTTTTAGATTATTTCGATTTTTAGTTCAATTCGACTTTTGAACTTTAAAATTATTTCAACTTGTTAGATGATTTCAAATTTCATTTTCAATTAGACTAATTATTTTACATATTTCATTTCAAGTTGAACCGTCAAATGTCAGGTCAGATGTGTGTATGTGGTGTTGGTGTGGGGTGTGGCCTGTATTCTTTTGTGGTTTGTTGCGGTATACGTGCCGTAGTCTTTCGTGCTGTTCTTATGTAAACTGCGAGAAAACGTGTATATTATGCAAAAAAACTTAAATACAACAAAAGAAAGTTTTGCATTTGGCTTTTAAATTTTTCATATACTTACTTGCAATTTCTTATTAATATTACTTTTTGAATACGTATTTCAATAAAATATTTTTGATTGTTTTTTCGAAAAAATATAATCCAAATTCCAAATGTTGTTTTATGTCTCTGGCTCTGAAAGTTTTTTAAAATTTAGGTTTATTCGTAGTTTAGAGTTTATATTTTTTGACAATTTAGAGATTAGTTACACAGATTATTTCGACTATTTCGACTTTTCAATTATTTTGATTTTCGATTATTTCGACTTTTTTGTATATTCAACTAGTCGACAAAAACCGATTATTTCGACTATTCCGACTTTTCAATTATTTTGACTTTCGATTATTTAGACATTTGGATTGGGTTATTGTATGGAAGGGTAAACCTAAACCTTCCTCCTGGAGCGAAGAATGCCTGTGCCCTGTGCCCAACTTAGGCATCAGTACGGTAGTGTAATCTACGGCTCGACGTAGTCCAGTAAGGGTAGTTATTATTATTTATTATTATTATTTATTTAATTCTTGCTTTTCAGCTTTGAATTCTTGCAAACTGTTCATAAAATACATTTGGTTGAATTTAATATACATTTCATGCATGTACAAATACATTTTTTTTTCTTCTCTTTTTCTCCTTAGTGCTTTTAACCATGATTCCCCTTCCCCGAACTCGTCCAAGAAGGCAAGAAGTGATATGGACTGCAGGTTTGACTTGGCATATATATGCAATGATATAGTAAATGTATTAGGGTTTCTTCATTTTCTTTACATATTCTGCATAAACAGTCTTTTTCCTTCATCCAGTATTTATTGTTATTTTCTTCGTTACCACATTTCAATCTGCCTATAAGTTTATTCTCCTTTCCATTTCCAGTAGGGGTAGTTAGTAGGCTAATAACAACGTAGGTGGGTTATTAACTCGGGTAATGTGTCGACTAGTTGAACTTATAATTTAATGTTGTATGCCAAATGAAGTGCCAAAATTAAATGTGAAATATTGAATTTTTAATTAAATTAGTTGCAAAACATCTGATGTGGCCAACAAATTACCTTAATTCTATGTATTTTGTACGAATACCATACAGATTTTTTTTTGCAAAAGTCTATTTATCCCTCAGTTCTATGTATATTTTAAATAAATTCCAAGCAGAAAGATTCTTGCAAAATATATATTTTCAATAAAATTATAACTCAAACATACTTTGACTACTTTTATCCCGACAATGAAGCCACTTCTAGTATATTATGACTTGAAATATCCTATTGATTTATTCCAGCAGATTGGAAACAGGATTGAGTTATTTTTAATCTTCTTTTAATTCATATTGACTAAAAAAATAGTTAAAAACTAGATTATGCAGACAGACAAGGAAAGGTATATGAGCTAATTTTATGCTGATAATATAACCTAAAAATCTAAAAATTGCCATGTTTTCTCTTTCAAAAACATTTAAAAAAATATTTGTTTCTTCATCACTTCAAATATTTCGCTTTTGGATAATTTTATTTCGCGAATTTTATAAAATGAGGTAAAATGCAAACAACCAAAAAATGATATAAATTTAATAACACTGCAACATATTGCGGATGTGCGCATGCGTAGTTACATTATTTGACTTCACTATTTATGTCGACAGAAGTCAAGCCGATTCATAACTCCAAGCCTGTTATTTTACAGGCTTGACTTGACATTTTCAAGCTGCTTGAAATATCAATCTTGAATGTTTATTTAGGAGATTGAAAAGGTATTTACTAAATTCAAGCGGCTTGAAACATCAATATAAAGGTAATTTATGTCAATTTCTCTTAACAATGACATCTGTCAATCAGAATTTTCTTAATATGGTAGTATAGCATAGCTGGCTACTTTATATTAACTTAATTTCCTTTATAATTTTTTAACTCTATATCCATTGAATATGAAGTATAAAATGCAATCATATCATAGACTACGTTTATCTCGACAATTCAAGCGGCTTCAAGTATATTATGACTTGAAAAATCCTATTGGTTTATCTCAGCGGATTGAAATTGGGATTGACTTATTTTTCAATCTTCTTTAAATTCGTATTGACTAAAAAAAGATAGTTAAGTACTAGATTATGCAGATAGACAGGGAGAGGTATATGTTCAAATTTCATGCTGGATATGTATCCTCAAAATCAAAAATCATCATGTTGTTATTGGACTTTTCTTTCAAAAAAATATTTGTTTCTTCATCCATTCAAATATTTCGCTTTTGGACAATTTTATTAATTTTTATGTCGCGACTTTTATAAAATGAGGCAAAATACAAATAACCAAATGATATGAATTTATTAACAATCCAACATAATGCGGATGTGCGTCTGCGTAGTTCCATTATTTGAAGCTTCACTGTTTATTTCGACAGAAGTCAAGCCGCTTCATAAGTCCAAGCCTGTCATTTTATAGGCTTGACTTGACATTTTCAAGCGGATTGAAATATTAATCTTGATCGTTTATTTCGAAGATTGAAAAGGGATTTCCTAAATTCAAGCGGCTTCAACGTCGAGATAAACGTAGTCATACAGACAATAAAATATTCTCTAATTTTTATAATATTATTTCAAGAAAACCTGTTAAAAACTTGAAAATGCGGGTATTTCCGGTTACCCAATTGTATCCAAAGTTTAATAACCTATTATTATAGATGAAAACTCGAGGAATACGTACAAATTATAATTTTTGGAAAGGTGGTATATCCGATCCGAAAGAATCATCACATACACATACATCCTTCCATCCATCCGTACATACAGATATCATCGTGAAAATAGTAAAATCGTATTCCATTAAACCTAAAACGTGCTTATTCATGAAAAACTCATCATCGTTTTTTTTACCAAAAACAATATCTTCTTTACCTATAGGTGACGAAAGGTAAACAGTTTAAATACAAAATTCTTTTACACTTTGCTCTATCATAATCGCCGATCCGTTAATTTACAGTCGTTATCTTTATATTGTGGTGCATCTTCCGATGCACCATTATTTTAATGTTAATTATGAAATGTTCAAATATTGTCGTTCTTAATTCTGGGCCCCCGGCGGACTTAAGCGCATAAATCAAAAATGTATGTTTTATTTATGTACCTTATCTCATAAGTAAGCGGTATGTACGCTTGATAACCGCACTAGTGGTGTTCATTTTCACATAAGTCAAATTATATGCTTTAATACGTCTATAGTAGGTAAAATTAGTTGAGGTTAAAAATTAAGGTGTTTTTTCATTGATCAACACGTGAAATTGACTGAAAATAATAACAAATAAATGTTATTTTTTCTACAGTCTATATACAAAATAGCCATTTGCGCTCTCTTTTGTCAACGCAAAATGTCATTTTGCCGCTCTAGAGCGACAAAGTAGAAAAAACGCTCGCTCCTCAAATTTCTAACTATACAATGTTGAGAAATGTTACTTGGCTACATTCTTAATGGAAACGTATAGTCTGGAATTAATGACACTGTAGTTACACATTACCCACTTACATAACCAAACAAAATGCCGCACTGCTGTGAAAATAAAATAGGGCATTCATTTACAAAAACGAAAGTATAAAATGCTTAGATTAGATTGAAGCAATAGCTCAAGAAGAATGGAAAATACCGATAAGTAAAAATAAATAAAATATAAATTTTTGTTATGGTGGAGGACCACATTGTGGCGACTGTAGAAAAAATCTTGTGTGTGTTTCGAGCGCAAATGGACATTGTCGATTTCGAGAGAATGCCTCGCTCCTGCGACAATGTCCCATTTTGCGCTCTTAATACACAAATAGCTATTTTGTCTTATGTACTTTAGTCCGCCGAGCCTTGAATTATTTTTCAACAAAACATTTTTTTTGTAGAGACGGTTATTCTGTTTCTAGTCTGACCAATGGCAAACATGATAACTATTTCCTATTTTTATATAAATAGCACAAATGGGAATTGTAGTGCTCTTACCGCAACAAATTTTAAAACTCCATAGGTGACGCCTGGGTATCGGTACATTCAAATATACCGTTAATACAGAAATCTGCGAATAAAATTTGATTTCCACAGTCAGAAATGAATAATAAGTCGCGATGGATATAATTAGGTACATACAAAGTTAGAAAGATAAAAGGATGTTTCTGTAATAACGAGTGGGGTACCTATTACATAAAAACCTACATAACACACTTAACATTACATCTTATTAAATTAATTACGTTGTAAGATAAGTAAACACAGTATATATTGCACAAAGATATTTATCTAAATGTAGGTAGTATGTTTGCATAATTTAATATTAAATTAAATACTTGCTCAAAGGTAATATATAGTTTCTGTATAACATAATATTTTAAGAACTTTCTTCTCAAAATGATGTTTATACATATAGACGAATTTTTCTTACTTGACCCTCACGTCATAGTTTGATGTTCGTATGAATCAAATGGTATTGGTAGTGATGGAAACGTGATTACCAGTAGATCTCAAACAATTTTTTTTACAAGGCAATTACGTCATATAATACGTCATAGACTAGCTACGATTACAATTATAAAATACGAATGTATTGACCATTCCATTTTCAAGTATTATTAAAATTATATATTTTACCTTAATCTTGTAGTACCGAGTTGTGTACATATATACACCTTTAGTTATTTATCATAATCACGGATCACATTTTTTTTCATCATATTATCTTGCGTTATCTGTCTGTCTGTTATGCCTGTTCCAACTTTTTTCAAACCATTTTAACCAACTTCCTATAGAGCTGCAATTTAGTACGTAGTTGGAATAAAATTTTCTTCATTTCCACATGTTTACACTTGTGACAAGTAAAAGGTTGCAGCTTCTTCATTGATCTTTCGGAGCGCAATTTATCGTTTAAAATTCATGTGTTCGTAATCCAAAAATGTTCACATTTAATCTAAATTTGTAAATTTTATACTGAATTATTTCTTTCTTAAACTAAAATACTACTCTATTTTACGATTATTCCTTAGATTATATTTACCTAAGAACGAAAATCATTGTAGGAAAGGGTAAATATCGTCAATAAATTATAAAAATAACAATGACCTACATTTAAAATATTTCACACATTTTTTGTCCAAAATGAAATTCATACTTCTCATTTAACGTAAACAGAGTGAGCCATATGGGTAACTTCATTAATTTCGCCTGAATTTGTATTGCGAACGAGCATGCAAAAATATTGACATAAATATACAATTACTTGTTATTTTGTGGTTTATATATTATTCTTGTGTTTCTTATTTAGTATATTTGAATAGCTAGAAAAACTTTTAAATGAAGAATATTGTTTCACATTCATCTCAATAAAAATGTTTAGTTTTCCGTTGCAAATTTTCTTAAAAAATTAGTATACGTACCAGCAATTGTTTTGTCTTAAAAGTATTATTTATTATTATTCTTAGGCCCGGTTTTTCCATCTCTGGATAAAGAATCAGTTAACTTAACAGCAAGATAAAATGAAAATATCGAATAGATATTAGACAAATTGACAAAATTAGACACATGTTAGTTATATGATGCAATATTTTTCTTTTATCTGGACAATAACTTAACTGGCACTTTATCAAGAGGTGGAAAAACCGGGCCTTATAGTATGTTTAAGAAGAGTATTTGAATAAACTTATATACCTACAATTCCGCATGGCAGGTAAATGCATAATGACTGGTAAACGATCTAAACGAAAAAAATTTTAGGCGAAGAGCAGATTTGTACATCCAAATGTGAGTAAATAACCTGTGATAATATATCTATTTAAATATGTATACTTTAACCCCATATGTATTGAATATTGTGGGCATAGATAAAAGAACGTAGGTATGTGTTTCATTGTCTGTTCTCTAGATGTGTTTAACAACTTCATTCAATTCATTTCTATTATTTGCTTTGGCTATCCACTTGTTCAAACGGATCCCCGCCAAATCTCTCTCGACTTTTTCTTGTTCTACCTAATGTTTTTCCCTTCTTGTTTTATTCCCCAAATTTATTCTCCTTTCGCGACGGATTTAGGAGGAACCAGGGAGCTAAAAGTAATGCTTTTGGATATTGTATTTTAGATTCCGATAAAAATCTCTGCTCTAAAAGTTCGCTCGAAAGCATAAAAATCATAACTCTCTTTAAAATAGACCATAAGGCCTATAATTGTTTATAAATTAATTAATTACGTAGTGCATATAAATTTTGAACGTAAATATAATAATTGAAATATATTTTGAATTTTTATATGCATTTAAAAATTTCATATAACGTAAAACGCCTTACTTTTGACACACCTTGAAATTAAAGGTTTTTTATTCAAAGCGGTTACCTAACATGGTAACCGCATTTTATTGAGCATTCCAATTATACTCCGTTCCATTTAACCAATTCAGCAGATGGCGCTCACATCAACACCAGGTTTAAGTAGCTGAAATTACATTGCGTAAATGAGACCCTTAGCGCAAGCTTAGAGTAGATGGCAGCAGGAGGATATTACAATCTACAGACTTTTATAAGAATACATTGATATTATTGTGTGTACTTATGACTTTTCATTGTTGTGGCACATTTTATAAATACAAAATATAGAATAATATACAATAGGTACAATAAAACAAATGTTTTTAACAAATACGTAGTCTAAACTTATTATTATAATTTTAATTAATGGTTATTTTAGACGCTCATTTCACATTTCAGTCTTTTAAAAGTTAAACTAACTAGCCCACTAGCGAATCTATCGGGAGAAATATTGTCCTAAGGCTCTCATTTGTCTCTTGTCTCCAATTTCAGCTAATCAGAGAGTTCAAAACTATGCCTAATTCTCTACAATACTGAATTGGTAAGGTAGAACAAGGTATATTTGCGGTTACGTCAAACATATAACCATCGTTTTTTCATATTTTTGACATTTTGGCAGTTAAGCACTTCTTACTAACTGTAAACATATTTTTTGTCAACGTATTTTGAATTGCAACAATACGCTTTAAATAAATTGTAAAATGTATCGCACTACGAACAAGATAAATATTTGACAAATGTCAAATAATTACTTTGACAGAAACGTCCGTAGTAACCGTGCATATTTTATTAACACGACATTACGATGTTACCGAGCTTCCTGCGCGATTGATCATATGTAACCCCATTACCTGAATAAAAAACGCCTTATATTTACTCACTAATCAAAGAGGTAAATTTTTAAAAAATGGTAACAATTTTTTTTCTATTTCGTATACAAACTGTTTTTGTCAAAAACATAATTACAATGAACAATTTTGTATGAATGTTTTTGGGGATTTTTTAAATTGTGAAGTTGGTAACTTAGTTTAAGTGTCCTTTTTGGTTTCATTACCTGTCACTACTCATGGAAAATTTCTGAAATTAGATTTTTTTAAATAAATGTTTACATCACACAGTTAAACACTCTTTTAAATTAAAATTCAAGATATTTATTTGTGGGTTATTAACATAATAAACATAACATAATAAATATAAATTTTAACTGTAACTTGTCAAAATATCAACATAAATTAAATTTCAAATGTTTAAGTATACTGTCAACGTTAGTTCAACTTTGATATTTAAATATTTCTTTAAATAATAATTTTGAAATAAAAGTAAATTAATGCGAAATTGGAAAAATAGTATGAAAAACCCGTATTACAATGTCCATTTGTAATACTCGTACTTTGTGTAACTCGCCTACGGCTCGATTACGCAAACAGTGCTCGTATTACATTAAGGACCGTTGTAATATACTATTGCATGCGCTGTCGAGGAACCATATGTCCAAAAACATACTCAGCAATCTAATAAATAAAATTATCCCAAGCCAAAAAGCATAGGAGCTCTTATGAGCGTGCTACCACAGACTTAACTTACTATAGTAAATTAGTTAGGTTTGTGGTACTACGTACTACGATCCAGTATGTGAAGCTACTACATATGCACAAGAGTAGATAAACATATTGTTTACGAGGTCTTGTCCCAAATTGTTAAACCCCTCCTGAAGCTATTCATTAATCGACTATTTTAGAATAAAAAGGAATAATTATCTCCCTCTCTAAAATACCCCTCGTTTTCATAATTTGAAACAATTAACCCCATTATCACGTCCTTTCCATCATTAACCTCATATTCGCGCGTTCGGTCCACGTGTGTCGCATTGCCCCTCATTGACTAACGCCGCCAACGCTGGCATCGGTAGCGTCGCTCCTCCCCTTCCCGCGTACTGCGGAAACAACCATGAATAATTACATTGCCGCATCCGGGGTCCACAGTGCACGATCGCGCAAGAAAGAAACACAGCAACGCACATGCTGAAAAGCTGAAACAGTTTATCTGGCAAGATGGTGGGTTGTTATTCTTTCTTGAGAGAATTCCTCAGAAGGGTTTATGTTTATAGTAAATGGAAGCAAATCGGAAATACTCGTCTTGAATGTAATTTAAATTTAGATGGAATTTGTTTGTGCACAAATAAGGCTTGGATAGATTTGTAAGAAGGGATTATTTTGAGAAATACGAAATAAATTTTCTATGATTAAATCAGGTGCATGTTTCTAAACAAGGCTGTTATACAATTTACGAAATGTGTATATAGTCGTGCATTCCGCGAATTGTGCGATTTCACAATTTGTACGTAATATACAGGCTGTTCATTTTAAATAGGTCATCATTGCTATCTCGGTTTTGCCTTGCAAAATAGAAATTGTTTGCTTCATTAACCGTCCCTGTAGCTCTTATAATTCTCGAGATAACAAAAGTATCTCTTTCAAATGAACATCTGTATACCTGTGTGTTCCAAAAAACCCGGCCTGCATTGGGATCTCGATAACTATACGAGTAAATTAGATATTAAACTCTGTTCCATTTCAGCCACACATCACATGTAGTAGCCGAAATTACATTGTGTAAGCTTGTCTCTTGTCTCCAATTTCAGCCAATCAGAGGATACAAAACTATGCCCTATTCTCTATAATACTGAATAGCTTAAATGGAACAAGGTATAGATAAAAGTTGTCCCATTAAGAGACGATAGTGTACCACATTTTGTTGTTCGATTTCGTTTTAAAGTTTTAAATGTTATATTAGAAAGTTGCACCATTGAAACGAGAATTATTATAGCTTTCCCATTTAGACAGCATTTTTGGGACACCTGTACACAACAAACAATATTTCATTTGTTTGAAAAAATTTATTCATCATTATTAATATTATCCCCTTCAGAGTATTCCTCGTTATAGTAATTAACGTATCAAGGGTGTTATAAGGAAAATAACGCTTGAGGTCAACAGTGTACTTTTCGAGGGCCTCTGGCCCGAGATGTGTACGTTGACCGAAGGCATTATTGTCCGTTTAACTCCCGTGGTGCGTTCAACGTTTAACGTCCGACTATGATTTTTAATATTCTACGGATTACGGATCAGAAACTTTTAATAAAATTTACGGAGTAGGTAGGCTATGAATGCTTCTGCTTGTTTTTTAGGCTTTATACCAGTATCAATATCATTTTATTGACAACATTACCATAGCAACAACTCATAACACGCTCTAGGGTGTTATTTTTTATATAACAATCCTGAAAGCAGGGTTGTTATGACAATAATAACATACCAGTTGGACGTAAAATATAATATTGCACCTATTGAAAATGATAGGAGCAGCAGTGGAAATATACACTGGAGAAATAATTTCCGCGCTTGCTCAGAATGCACCAATCAATGCTAGGGAGTATGGCGGAAATGAAACTAATGTCATCTTATGGGAAAAATTGTACTTATAAAGCAAAATATTATTTTATTTAGACGTAAATGAAAGATAAATTTTTTCTTGCGTTTCATGTTTAACTACCAGATTTAGTCCTTATAATATATAAATAATCAATAAAATAAACATTAAAATTGCGCCTATTTCTCTTCTGTCAATGACAGATTTGAATCCTTTAATTAAAAAGGAATATCTTTTTCTCATTTACCTAAGAAAAGTAAAGAGAAAAATCTGATTTGGCCAATACAATACCTCCCGCCAAGTACCGCCCGAGTCACAACAAAAGATTACGCTAATCCTTATTTTTGGATTAGCTAATTTTACTCTAATTATAGCAGTTTATTTCTTAAAATATAGTCAATCTAATCCAAGAATAGAATTCACTAATCCAAAAATGATTAGCCTAAACTTTTTTTGTGAATCATTAATTTGTTTTAATCTAAATACATACCTACATATTTACTTATGCTGGAAACTGTATTGAATTCCTTTTTTATTGTTCTATTTACTTTTTTCTTTTTATAACGTTGCTAGTATTAATTTGAAATGATTAGTTCTTTGATAGTAACATTTATCTGTCAGTTACATACATTTGAATAACTGTTTAGAGCGTAGGCTCCAGGATTTAAATTATATATTATTTTATAAATTTATCCATAAAATATATAGAAAAAGTATTAATTCAAATCTGTAGAAAATTTAATAATCCTTAATTTTTGTAATACCATTAATGTCGAAAAAATAACACTCAAAGGTATTTTTCGAAGAAAAACTATTTTGAGCTTCTAGTAAATTGCCATTTCCCGTTATCCGATTTTCACCAAAATCTAATGAGCTCTTTCCATTACAGAAAAGTTTCAAAAATTTCTGAATGATTGTATTTGAGTTAGAGTGGAGGATCCACACATACACACAGACATCATGGTGAAAATGTTAAAATTAGATTCTATGGACCTTAAAACGTGCTCATTTACCAAAATCTCGATATGCGATTTTTCGCACGATTCCTATACCTCCCTTACCAAGGGTAGCGGGTGGTAAAAAAAGTTAGTATTGCCAACTTAATAGAGCCTGAGCATGTGACGTCATGGATATTTAAACATTGCAGCCTGGTGGACCAACAAACCAGACTGGCATATAGAAATATGTTTCAAATTTAAAATGCCATAATTTTGTGGTATGGTTAGAAATTCAAAACGAGTGACAGTAGCGGCGGATTATCAATTTATAAATTTGCATCGGAAACATATTTTGAAGATAAAATTAGAATTATAGCTTTAGGAAGCTAAAATAATTGGGTACGGTAAAGAGAAGTGACCTTACGAAGGTAAAGTAAAAATAAATATAATATTGTAGGTACTTTATTGTATATATTTATTAAATATTTTGTCTGATGCGTAATATATATATATATATATATATATATATATATATATATATATATATATATATATATATATATATATATATATTTCCTACAAATAACGTTAAACTAAAATACACATCATTATAATGTACATAAACGTAGCCTGTGCAATCATGTTTTAGTAATTTAATTGCGTATGTTAGAAAATATGTTAGAAAATAAGGCAATGAAAGTGTTTTTATATAGATTTAAAAAATTTAATAAAATTGTATTCATATTGTCAAGCTAGCTATACAACCACAGTGAGCACACACAATCTCATCACTTTAAAAATCATACAAGATACGTGTAAGATAAGATTTATTGCTAGTAACTTTTGGGAAATGTAAAACCTGTACTCAGCTAGAAATTTGTATTTATAATTTTTAATGCACTAAATCATATTACTAATATACCTTGTTTTTTTATGTCGACAGTCGATGTCTTTCATTCTCAATGCTGGATAGATTGAACTGATTCACAACGAAGCTCATTATATACGCCTCTAAATTTCTATGGGCTTTAAATTTTTGTATTATATATAACTTCTGCTATGTTCAAAGCACAACACAATATCTGAATATAAGGTTTTGGTAAACGGCGCCGCAGGTGAAATTTTTTTCCATTCAAGGTCAAATGCCTTATAATTGAAAATTACATTTTTTCAAGGGATGTGAAGTTGCACGTTTTTCCCCTTTCATGTACAAAAATAAATTTCCAGATCACTGAACATTTTATATAATAGAATATATTTAACGGATTGTTGACTTAGGACAAGCAGATCACAAATACGTACGATCGTACGTCGTATCACACAGAATATCAACGTCGTATCACACAAAATATCAATAATTGTCAACTGTCATAAAATTGAGATGAAATGATGAGTCATTTAATCTTAAAAAAAGAACTTATTTTACTATTTATTCAAAAACAAGGACATTGTGAATGTATTAATAATATGTAACTTGAATTAATCTTAAACGTTAGATTGCAGTTGCAGACGAATTTGTTTTATATATGTCGGCGGAGCAAATCAGTTTCAAAATGTCGGATCTAGTTTTCAAGAAGGAATGGAGTTCATTACATGATTTGTTGATGTTAGTCTTGGTGTTTAAAACTAACATGTTTTAAATGAGAGAAATTAGGAATTATTAACCCCTTGATGTAGCAACCCGCTGCACATAAGAATAGAACGGTTAACCCGCCCTGACTCTATTTAAATAAGTCAATAAATAAATGGAAATAACTGTTTCTGTTACTTGGAAAAATTAGTTATATATTTTTACGTGTTTAAGTTTAATTTTAGTATTGTTTGAAATAGCTGTAGTATCTTAAACTAATTATTAATATTAATATTATTGCATCTGGTTTCAGGCGAGTGCGCGCGCACCCCCACGCCAAGCGTAGTGCCGCACAGCATTGACCGCGCTGATCAGAGTGTCTCTGGCTTGCAAACGGTAAACACGTATCGCGTCGTCGTCCGCGAGAGTGGAATTTTCCACCATTTTGCATAAACTTTCTGATTTTCATATGGTCAGTAAAGTAATTGGTTGTTTAATTATCGTACGCGTAGCTTGATTAGCCTAACACGACTAATTCAAGGAGTATCGTTCGGTTTTCATTTAATTTGGTACTTTATAGTCCGCGAATACTTTTCCGGCGCCATTTTATGCAGCTAATAGACACATCTCAGGAATCAATTGTAAAATCGAACTGTACAATTTGATTTCTCACGGAATTCGTGTTGTTAGGGATTTGATTCATATTTCCTTGGGTGAAATTATTATTATTTCTTTGTAAACTTGTTTACACACGCCCACCTTCGAGTGACGTCATTCACAGCGCATCTGCTGTTATTGTCGACTAGGTACATTCAATGCAACAAGTTTTGCAGTCTAGTTGGTTGTTATTAAGTTCATTTAGAGTTCTTAATATTGTTTAACTACATTTGTTTGTTCATACACTTATGAAATGATTTAGTTAATTTATACAAATATCGTATTTGTTTATCTTTGGTTTATTATTGTTTATGTCACTTGTATTCAATACGCTATCACATATTTCTCAGAATTGGTTTTCAGTTGTTTGTTATTTTGTTGCAATTATATTTAGCACGTTTGTTAGTTCGTAAAACTAACTGGTCCTTCGATCGTTTTAATTAGTACATTTCACAAATTAGTATTATCCCGTTTATTGGCCAAGTCCAGTGATGTGAACCAGCTATCGAAGGTTGTAATTATTTTGGTTTACATATAGTTTTGTTTTATTCATTGAATTTAACATCAAACACATTGTTGGTGTTTCTAGACCGGATTCGCTGATCTAGAGACATCGCATTTGGGCTTGCGAGCAGGATCAAACCATTTTGGTTCTTCTAGACCGGATTCGCTGGTTTAGGGTTTGAACATTTGGTCCTTCGAGCCATTAGGTCCTTATTACTTAGTCCTTCGCACCGGAGGGACGCAACATTTGGTCCTTCGAGCCGGATTTGGCGGTATTCGGAGATAATTATTGTTTCTAGTTATTTTGGTATTAGTAATTGCATTTATTAGCACACTCTAAAATGGCTAAACTACTGCACAAACAATTAGAGGTTGTGACAGAAGATATTCGTCGTCTATCAGTCTATTCTTCAGAGACTGATGAAAAAAGTAAAGTGAAATTTGAGGTAACTTTTCCGTCTCTCGCAGCTTGGGAACAAGAATTCAATCGTACTTACTGTGAATATTCTTCAAAGTTAGAACAAACCAAAAATCCCGACGAGGATATATTGGCAGAAATTTCCCGAGTTAAGAATTTGTTTAATGAAATAAAAGAACTCATTTGCGACATACGTGTCAATTACAAACTTATGTTCAGTGGAGACACCGGATCACAGTCAGGGTCCGACAGAGCTAAATCAGAATCACATTCGATTCAATCAGCACAATCTTTGCGATATATGCAACCCAGCTTGCCTAAATTGAATCTCCCAACATTCGATGGGGCGAAAACAACTTTTATGAATTTTTACGATTTATTCACACAGTTGGTGATAAATCGGGACAGTTTGTCAGATATTGAACGACTTCAATATCTCAAGTTATCTTTAAAAGGGGAAGCCGCTAGGCTTATTACAAATATCCCCGTCAAATATGATAGTTTTGATATTGCATGGAACGCCATCACAGATGAATATTATCGTCCTAGGTTGTTGAGGTCGGTACATCTGAATGCACTCCAAGATGTGCAAAAGGTCAAGCAGGCAGACGTCCCTACACTAAAATCGTTGTTGAACACAGCACGCGAAAACATCGCTGCTCTGAAAAATTTAGAGGTTGATGTTGACTCATGTGGGGTCATTTTGGAAAACATGATTTGTCGTAAGCTAGATTCGGCTACTAGACGACAGTGGGAACTAACATTGGATTCTGACTCCAAGCCCACTCATGTAGAGTTAATTGCGTTCTTGACTAAGCAAGTTTCAAGCTTAGAGGTTGAGCCAGACAAACCTGTCAAAATTCACGAGCCAATCAAACAATTCAAAGGGCACAAGCCAGCATCCCGAGCGATGACATTGGCAACTAATACGAATTGTCCGTATTGCAGAAAATCTCACTACATCAGTAAGTGTGAAGGGTTTATAGCTCTTAAACCTAAAGGAAGACATGATGCTGCAATCAAACACAAGTTGTGCATCAACTGTCTTAGAATGGGTCACATACGCCCGAACTGTCCTAGTACAGCCACATGCAGAACGTGTAACAAAACTCACCATACGCTGCTGCATTTTGGTGAAAGGTCGAACAAGTCGTTATCACCCAAGCGTGATAAACAATCTGTGCAAAAAAATCGTCCGTCATCACCCAAGAGTGATGCAAACTCTCAAGCCAGTAGTAGTAATTCTGAAACTACTACGTCAATGTCTGCTAGGACTTATTCACTAAGTCAACACAGAAAACATACTTCGGTATTACTACCCACTGCAAAACTGCATATATTTGACAGTGCAGGAAAGGTACATGTTGTACGTGCCTTATTGGATACAGGATCGCAGAAATCCTACATCACAAGTCGTTGTGTCCACAATTTAAATCTGTCTATTGAAGCGTGTCAAACAAAGATTATGTCAATCAGTGACACCCACGTCAAGGACACTAGTGGTATTATACATACCAAAATCAAACCATGTCGTAGAGAAACTCCAGTTCTCGATTTGAGTTGCATTGTAATCGACAACATTACAGGCAGAATCCCAGATTATCCAATATCTCGGGATACCTTTAAACAATTTGGAAATATCCAACTTTCGGATCCCGAATGCTATAAATCTCAACGAATAGACATGCTGTTAGGAGCTGACATTTGGGGTCAGATCATTCGTAACGGAGTTAAGAAAGGAGTCGATGGCACACTCACCGCCATCAAAACAATCTTTGGTTGGGTGGTTATGGGAGAATATACCAGCAAGCAAACAAGCAATGCTGTGGTGTCGTATCATACATACACACAAGAAGATACACACGAACTGTTGTCTAAATTTTGGGAATTGGAAAATGTTCCAACTCCATCGGTTGTCACTAAACCGGAGGATAAAATGGTGGAGGACCATTTTGTCAATACTACCCAAAGAGACTCCGAGGGAAAATACACGGTTTCTTTACCTTTTAAACAGTACCCACCAGTACTAGGCAATTCATACAAGAAAGCTTTGTCCATTTGTCACACACAGCTGACTCGCTTGAGTAAAAGCCCAGAGTTACTCAAGGCTTATGATGCAATATTCGAAGAATATTTGCAAAAGGGTTACGTCACTAGACTTGATGTGCAACCCAATTTAAATGATCAGGATTCGTACTATATTCCACACCATGCCGTGGTTAAACCTGATAGTGCGACGACACCGGTACGCATTGTGTTCAATGCTTCAAAGCCATCGTCTAATGGAAAGTCGATTAATGACTACTTGTATCCTGGTCCGGTACTACAGAAGAGTATCTTCACTCTTCATTTGCGAAATAGATTTTATCCTATTTTAATTACGGGGGATTTAAAACAGATGTTCCTACAAATTAGAGTTGTACGCGAGCATCAACTATTTCTAAGGTTCATTTGGAAACCTGCGGAGGCCACACATCCTATTGTGTACCAATTCAACACTATCTGCTTTGGTTTGAATTGTTCGCCGTTCTTGGCGTTGCGTACAGTTGAGCAGTTGGCTCAAGACGAAGGGGATCAATATCCCTTAGCAGCTAAAGTCCTGCAAAATGATGTCTATATGGACGATGTTGTGACTGGAGCTGAAGACATTCAGTCAGCACTGACACTGCGCCGTGAACTCACGGATATATTCGAAAGGGGAGGATTCACCCTCCGAAAATGGGCCAGTAATTCTCAAACAATACTGGAGGAACTACCAGACAATGCACGCGCAGTGAAAGATGTCCACTTCAATGACGACGAGTCAGTGAAATTGTTAGGTGTCAAATGGGTTTGCAAGTCCGACTGCTACGAGTATACGGTCTCAAAACCCGACGATTTGTGCACCAAAAGAAACATTTTGTCCTGCATTGCAAGGATCTATGATCCATTAGGCATTATGTCCCCATTGGTGATGTTTCTTAAACTCATCATGCAAGAGCTTTGGAAATCAAAGGTAGAATGGGATGAAGAACCTCCCGCTCATATTGTCTCAGAGTGGAACTTGTTTCTGAACGAGATCGATTGTATATCCAACTATTCGATACCAAGGTTAGCCTGTTTGGGTTCGAAATTCGATCTTATCGGATTTGCGGATGCCTCCGAGCGAGGCTACTGTGCCGTTGTCTATGTTAGAAGTTATCTAAACGATAAACCAGTGGTTCAATTGCTCTGTGCAAAGACGCGTGTAGCGCCTTTGAAAAAAATTACTATACCTCGTCTGGAATTATGTGCGGCGCATCTTCTCGCCAAACTTCTCGAGAATATTCTCGAAAATATTCCAAAACAACCGGAGGCTGTACATTGCTTCTCGGACTCTATGATAGTTCTTGCCTGGTTGCGCAAGGAACCACACACTCTGAAAACATTTGTGGGTAATCGAGTCGCTCAAATACAAACAAATTTTCCGAGTGAACACTGGCGTCATGTAACGTCGGAACACAATGCGGCCGACGTAGGTTCTAGAGGTCTCAGTCCTCTAAGTTTCAAGACATGTACTCTCTGGATAAATGGACCAGAGTGGTTACAACAACCTTACTCGTGTTGGCCACAAAGTGAAGTGGTTCAACTTGACGATGATCAAACCAACTCTGCTCAGACAGAGATTGCCAACAGCCTAAGTTTGTCTTTAGGGAGACCCTAAGGTGGCCGGTATGTTTAAAACTAACATGTTTTAAATGAGAGAAATTAGGAATTATTAACCCCTTGATGTAGCAACCCGCTGCACATAAGAATAGAACGGTTAACCCGCCCTGACTCTATTTAAATAAGTCAATAAATAAATGGAAATAACTGTTTCTGTTACTTGGAAAAATTAGTTATATATTTTTACGTGTTTAAGTTTAATTTTAGTATTGTTTGAAATAGCTGTAGTATCTTAAACTAATTATTAATATTAATATTATTGCATCTGGTTTCAGGCGAGTGCGCGCGCACCCCCACGCCAAGCGTAGTGCCGCACAGCATTGACCGCGCTGATCAGAGTGTCTCTGGCTTGCAAACGGTAAACACGTATCGCGTCGTCGTCCGCGAGAGTGGAATTTTCCACCATTTTGCATAAACTTTCTGATTTTCATATGGTCAGTAAAGTAATTGGTTGTTTAATTATCGTACGCGTAGCTTGATTAGCCTAACACGACTAATTCAAGGAGTATCGTTCGGTTTTCATTTAATTTGGTACTTTATAGTCCGCGAATACTTTTCCGGCGCCATTTTATGCAGCTAATAGACACATCTCAGGAATCAATTGTAAAATCGAACTGTACAATTTGATTTCTCACGGAATTCGTGTTGTTAGGGATTTGATTCATATTTCCTTGGGTGAAATTATTATTATTTCTTTGTAAACTTGTTTACACACGTCCACCTTCGAGTGACGTCATTCACAGCGCATCTGCTGTTATTGTCGACTAGGTACATTCAATGCAACAAGTTTTGCAGTCTAGTTGGTTGTTATTAAGTTCATTTAGAGTTCTTAATATTGTTTAACTACATTTGTTTGTTCATACACTTATGAAATGATTTAGTTAATTTATACAAATATCGTATTTGTTTATCTTTGGTTTATTATTGTTTATGTCACTTGTATTCAATACGCTATCACATATTTCTCAGAATTGGTTTTCAGTTGTTTGTTATTTTGTTGCAATTATATTTAGCACGTTTGTTAGTCCGTAAAACTAACTGGTCCTTCGATCGTTTTAATTAGTACATTTCACAAATTAGTATTATCCCGTTTATTGGCCAAGTCCAGTGATGTGAACCAGCTATCGAAGGTTGTAATTATTTTGGTTTACATATAGTTTTGTTTTATTCATTGAATTTAACATCAAACACATTGTTGGTGTTTCTAGACCGGATTCGCTGATCTAGAGACATCGCATTTGGGCTTGCGAGCAGGATCAAACCATTTTGGTTCTTCTAGACCGGATTCGCTGGTTTAGGGTTTGAACATTTGGTCCTTCGAGCCATTAGGTCCTTATTACTTAGTCCTTCGCACCGGAGGGACGCAACACTTGGTAATCAAAATAAATCAAAAATCAAGGTATAAAAAATTATCGTTTGGTCCGTTTGCAAAAGCGGGACATTTTTGCTCTCGCTGGGGACAACGGGACAGACAGCCCGAGAGCGGGGCTGTCCTGCCAAAGTCTTGGCATTTAGTTCCCGCCAACGGTCGGCATTAGCGGTGGTGAGTGCTAGATTGCTTCACTGTTGTTAAATGTATATGGTTTCGATGGCGCGATGCGGTTCAAATCGTATCCTACCCGACCGTTTCAAGAGCATTCTGACCGCGGCCCTGTTAGTACTTATGTTAAAAATGACGTCCATTATTTATTGATAACAAAGATGAAATATTAATACAAAATTGTTTAAGTTTTAAGTCATTCGTTTTTAGTCAACTATTTATTAACAAAGAAAAGAAATCCTTCATATTCTCTGGTCTAATCGGACGGCTCTGCTCTTCTTGCAATATTTTCTAAAATATATATCAGAATTCATTTTTATTGAACTTTAATTTTAATTAAACCCTGGCAGTACGGTCAAACTGCGGTCGCTGGTAGTGCCAGCGAAACCGTACCCAATTTTGGCTTTGTATCCTCTATGGTTGCAAAACGCTGCCATTTTAATAATCTCATCATCTTCGACAAGAAAAAAAATTAATAATCTCTTCATCTTCGATAAAAAAAACCATATCTGGTGAACACTGCGTTTACAAGACCATGTGTTGCTTTTACCACAAAAAATCAAGAATGAATAGTGAACTGTGAGACGGAGAGTTGCAAAATCCAGGAGTTGTTTGTCCACAATTTTTTTCGCCTGAACTGAATGAAATGTAAACTTCAATAACAACCTCCGTTAAATTAAGCGAATACTAGGCACAATATCATCAATTTTTGCTACACTTTCATTGCTGGTTGATGTGGCAGAACGTCCAGCTCTCTTATTATTCCACTTCTTTATGGCCCTCTTGAAAACAGTGGTATCGCATCCAATATGAATGAAACCCTTTGATCAAATTTCGTAGTAGGTAAAATACCTCATATCCCGTTGTAATACCACACCAGTTAGTGAAATGGTAAACTAATTGAAATCTGATATTCGGCGCTAAATTTCAAACTTGTGTGTTTAAACAGACAATTGTAAAGCAATTCCCTGTGAAAATTACCTACATTTCATTAGCTGCAATCCTTTAGGGGGAGAATTACAAAGTGGCTTCCTCTCGCACCTGATCAATTGTGATAGGGCACAATCTATCATAGCCTCAATGTGGAAATTTGTCAGCGGGGAGCCATTAATTCCCGTGTCAACGCTGCAGCGTCTAGGCCACCTGTGCAGTAATTCAATCAGCCCCGAACGCACGCCACTGCTTCGTCTTGACAGCCCCGTAACGACTTGAATGCAAAATCAACTCGGGGAATACTTCACAACCCAAATTTCAAACACTCCATGTCAATTTATATCACATTTTTTACAAGTGGGGTATCAATCAATTTTAACTGGATCCGAAGAATCCACTATAGACTAGCTTCATTTTATATTCAGTTTCAAATTGTTTTTACTTCCATGTTTTCAGCGAGTTTGAGAAGGCAGTGCCGGATTTACTCTATATGTGAAAAATAATATAAATAAATAAGAAAAGAAAATTATGACAAATTCTAATAAAAACTTAATGCCAAATAGAAATATTTTTGTTTATTTAAACATGTGGTGCACATATTTCTCAAATAATCTTTGCTTTTTTACGATTTTAATATGGCAAATATAACAACATTTGACCTATGTTGTGGCGGTACTAGTCTCGATTCGAAGTTTTTTGACGTTGATATGTAGATACATCTATATAATATATATATATATATATATATATATATATATATATATATATATATATATATATATATATATATATATATATATATATATATATATTTAACAACAATAATGAGCGAATCTAGGGAACTGGGTTCGATCCCGACCGACGCCAAATATTTCCAATTTTAAATGGCACAAAATTGGCCCCTGTCATGAGTGCTCATGAGGTGACGCCTGGTAAGTGCCCGCACGGTGCATTACCGATATATGTGTACAAAGAAGATTGGTACACCCAGCAATGGGTAGTAAGCCGTGATGATATATTTATTTATTTAAAATAAAAAATCTCGATATGGAAATAAAATCTAATACGGTTAGTTCCGCGGTCTACAATGGTAAATCATTAGTTTTTAAATTAGAAAAACTCAAAGTACTACCATTATAAAACGCATTTAGCTTTCTAAGGGTATAGTGGTCCGTATAGGCAGCTACTCAGAACCACACCTGTGCAATTAATATGATGTTTAAATTATAACTGTTTAAAATTAAATTAATTTTTAAAATGAAAATTAGATGATTAAGGTTTCATCCAAATAATTAATTTGACTCCATCCCGAAAAAGTAGCAGTAGGCTACGGAACGTCGATGTTCGTAAAAAAATATCATCTATATTGACTGCATTCCTGTATTTTCCATTTCTCATAATTTCTACCAGTAGTTTAGTATTTTTTCATTACTATTTAAAGATGCGTGGTCTACGTATGTAGATCGCGCGACTAACTTGGGGTTAAGAACACAATGCACATTTTTTTTGTCCTGTCTCTCGAAAAAAAATCAATTTTTTTATCAAACAATAATTTTATGAATCTGTCACTCTCACAACACAAAATAGTCAGAGTTTTTTGCGACTTGGTTGTGCTGCGATCAGATTTAATTCATTTTAATCAGGAAAATAATATCTCTAAACAGTTTATGAACATTAGTGTTAGAGCAGTTGTTTCTATGTTTCAGCAATAGGCAGCGTTGTCATCACTTCGATCTGTCATTGGAGGAATTTATGCCATTCTGGCAAAATTTTAATAACTTTTAGAAAAAAAACCTCTCAAATTGAATAAAAAAACAACATTAAAATTTCACAAAAAAGAAGTATTTCAGAAAAAGTAGTAAGAGTAGAATAATCGTTATTACATATTATGAACATGTGACAAGTTCGGGATAATCTGTCTCTTATTTTTTTCTAATCAATTTTTGTCTCACAATAATGTAAACTTATGATGTAAGATTATCGATTTAAATTATAACAGTACAGTAAAATATTATTAGTTCATAAATCTCAATCTATATCATGCTGAATTATTGGGTGCAATGAGTACTTTCAATTTGCTATATAGTCTTAATAGTGTTTCGATGTAAACGTGGCTTGTCAAGCAAGTGAAATGAAACTCCCTTATCAAGGAACTCAAAACAAATATCATTTTAATAAAATTATTAGCTGCTCTAAATTAATAGTTAATTCAAAAGTAGCACACTGAATTACCCATTATTTATTTTTAATTTAAAATAAAAAAATAGATTCTATAACATTAATGCTACTTGGTTAAAACTGATTAAAATTATCCCTTAACCTTAAAATAATTTTTATAAAAAATCTTCGGATTTTGAGAGCTACGTTCTCATTATCAGTAATACAAATAAAAGGAAAAGTTAAACTGAGTAGTAATGTTTCTCAAAATGTCAACCATGACAGAGGTCCTAACAACTTTGAATTTAGTTTTTATAAAGGCTATTACTTTTTTAAGGTTAAAAATAGTTTTGATTTTAATTTAACTTTGGTCTTCTTTTTAATAATAATATTTTAAAATATATAATATGTTTAATATAAATAATGGTACTTATAATGGATATTTGATGCTGTTGGTACAGTTTAGAAAAGGATAGAACTACATACTACATTACCAAATAGAAGTTGAGAGGAAACAATACAGACATGTAGACCAGATACGTTATTCGATTTGCAAATTTCAGAAAGAAAGAATCCCGAGTATGTGAAAACATCATTAATTTTAATATTTTTACGAGTATATGAACGCACAGTAGGCAATGTCATATTTTGAAATATGAATAATGTTTCATTGGTGATTATAATCAAAATATTAATGAAAATGAAGAAAATATACAATTAATAATACCTGACAAATGATTTCATTTGTTTCATTGCCCAACATTTTAATTAATAAATTTAATATTTGTTAAATTTTTGCTATTTGAAACAAATGGAAATTTACCTATACCCATCGTTATAAGACAATTCTCTTTTCAATGGTCTAACTTGGCGTCCAAATAATAATTAAAATTTTTACATCGTAATCCAAAATCAAACAGTCATAGAAAAATTTATGAATCACCATTTGAATTGAAAGAACATAAATATGTGAAAGAAGTACAAACCAAAATCCAGTTTTCTTCACAAATGGAATTTATTTGGAAAATATGTTTCATTAAGCGGCTTAAAAATACTATTCTTTGATGAGATATAAGAAAATAAGTGCGTACCAGACAATAAATAATACGAACGCATCAGTCTTTATGTTCAGCAAGAAGAAGAAGAAAAATATGTTTTATATGAAACATAAATTTATCGTATTTACTGAACTATTTCCAATAAATTTTTATCACAAATTTATAAAATAGAAGTTAGCAAATCTATTCAAAGATTATTACAAGTAATTTTAAAATATTGTGAAATACTAAGCCCAGTTGCATAAAACATTATTAACTTAATCATGTTGTTAACTTTCACAAAGCTTATATTCCAATGTATTTTTGATATGTATCCATGGTTACAATGTGCAGTTAAACACATGATCCTCTAACAACGTTTTATGCAACTGGCACTAAATCATCAAAGTATCAATACAAAAGCATTCACAAATATCTTTTTATTTATTTTCCTTGTATTCGTAACCGGATCGATTCATTCATGCATTCAGTCTTCATTTGTACTTTATAGCCTCTCATTCTCGTTGTGTAACGCCATTAAAGAAACTTCATACTGCTCTTTATACCACCGAACAGGAAATGAAGTAACTAGCTGGCAATTAGTAGATTTGCATCAATAAGGTATGTCAATTCCTAACAACCAATAAATACGGACTGCTTGCTACAATGCTATACAAAATAAAATAATTAAAAGGTATGTGTTAGTTAAAACTTTTTATTATTGAAAAAGTTTAAATTTGTTTATAGTTAAACCGGTAATCAAAAAAGAGATTAATAATATTGTAGACTGGGGTCCTATATCAATTTTTTTTTATTTCTTTTTCTGGAACAACAGGACTAACTAAGAACTTTTGTACAAACAAGATTTAAAATTTTACGTAATAAGCAAGATATGAATATCAGAATTCAGCGTGTGGACGACAAACTGTTAGTTCTAGAGGGTACAAATTTTTCATTTTCGTATATTTTATATATGAACTTACCTACCTTATATTCATGAAGAAATTATTATTAAGTATGAATAACAAATAAAATGCATTTTTTCCCTAATAATTTATAGAACATTGAAACAGTTTGACCATTGTTTGACAATATTGTGACAAACTATGGCGGTGGGTGGCGCTAGTGTTTGTCCATTGATGGTTTCACGGTGGGAGGGCGTCTCGAGTCTTGCTTTTCCAATCAAATCTCTTAGGAAATGGTACGTCATACTAATTATTAATCAACTTCAATTGCTTGTACTTTGTGCACTAATTAATATTTAAAGAACCGATTTTCAACTAATTCTCATTAATTCGCGTATATTTTCATTGTTAAATTTGACTAAGATATAGTGCCCCATTGCTATAAAAGTATTATATTTATTTTGTAAATATATTATTCAAAAGTAAAGAACGAAACGCTGAAAATATGTAGTTACTTTGAGAATACCTGGGTTAATGTTTCCCAAGAAAATTTTGCAAACTCTACTGTAGTATTTATATAAATTACCCTACTTTTAATTAAGAAGTTAAATTCGTGCAACGCACTGCAATCTGTACTTGTTTCTAATTTGCCGAACGTGAAGGAGCGAAGCAATTATTGTTAAAATACTGTGAGTTAGTGAAAAAGTCAAGTCTTGAAGAAGAAACTGCAAAGGCATTAAAAACCTTAGCATGCTGCTGACATTTAACAAAACCATCGTTGGGTTTGTCGGCCATCCATTTGTAAATTGCACTACTGTCAAGGTTGTTTGTCTTTCGTTTTATTGATGAATTTTTTCGAACCTTGCTCTATTTTTAACCTCTTGATATTCATATTTAGTAATGTATTGGACTAGGTGAATATTTTACTACTTTGCATAAAAGATGAAGCAGTTTTATCGAAAACCGTTTGGTGAATTTATGACCTTTTTACAACAATTGTCGTACGAGATGGTGTGAATACTTTACATTCGAATGAATTGAATTTAAACATTATAAATTATGCAAATATACGAAGCTATAATCGGCAAAATTAATATTTCAATCAATCAGTATTTCAAAGCCAACTCTTTTAAATTGAAAAAAAAATCCTTAGCCTTATCAAGTGGTTAATACTTATAAGTAATCATTGTACAAAATTATGGACTTTAAACTTATAAAAACTGAATATTTTATCCTTTACCTAATAAGCTAGTTATATAACAAAAACTGTTATCCAACTGACGGGTCATAATAGTTCAGCCTTAATATTGGGTTACATCGCCCTTTTAGTAATAAAAGCGATATTTTTTTAAGTTAGGTATTGTCGAGGGTATTGTATTCACAAGTTCTGCAATCGATATTGTACGCGTTGGATTTTTATGAAGGATCACCTTTGTCCGTTTCACAATGGGGTCCTGCACCATACCAAAAAATATTAAAATGCACACATTATTACTCATTACTCAATAAATAGCGATTAAGATGAAAAAACTATTTTTAAATAATTACTTTGCGAAATATTTGAGATTTATTGTCAGTGTCACTGTGACGTCTCATTAGTGCTTCCTGTCTCTCGCTGCCTACTATAGAGCTTGTGCCTGAGAAAGATATAGCAAGAGGTGTCGCTACAGCTACTAGATAATACAAAGCTGACTCATCCGCCATATTGGTGCCAAAATGAATGCAGTAAATTATGAAATATAAGTGCATTTCTTATAAGTTAATGTAGTAGCTATTTTTCATAATTAAATATAACTTCCATATTTGCCATATTATATTTATTTAAAATAATAAAACAAGAAAAAATACGGTTCGTTAAGATGTTTGAGGTTAGAGAAAAAAATATGTATTGCATAAGTGCCTGTAAAAATTATAACCATTTATCAAATGATTTGCACAATTTGGAGCAGAACAACTCATCAATATGGATAATTTCTATGATTAAAAATACTCTAACGCTGATATTGAATTATTTAAGTGGCTCCAAAATGGTGGACGAATCAGCTGTAATTTATCGTAACTAGGTGTCGTCGAGACGTCATGTTGACAATAAAAAACAAATGCAGTTAAACTAAAAACAATTAAGACTTTTTAATACTACGAAGTGCTTCAAAATTAAAAGAACTTTCATTTAAAACATAAAAAAATCGAGTGCAGGACCCCATTCGAGATCCATAGTAAGTATCTTTAATAATGTGTCTGAACTTTTACACACCTCCTTACAGATATACAGCTCTAGACCATAACAGACGATGGGAACTTTACTTTTTTTTTTTACTAAATAATCATTATGATAAACCTATGAAGATATAAGATAAACTCGTTTTCGCGTGTCACCTACAATAACGTCAAATTTAGCTTCATCGCTCTAAATTATACTACGCCATTGTCTTTGAGTCCAGTTTCAGTGTTCCCAGCGATAAAGCTAAATATTTATTTATTTATTTATTTATTTATTTATTATTTATTTATTAATAAATCGATCCAACAGGATACAGGATCCCAATTACAGGACGATTATACGGTATACAAATACAAAAACGAATGTATTGAGACAGTAAACACAGTAAATAAACATTAAATAAACATATAAGAAATGTAACAAGTAACTTAACCCGAAAAGTATTTAATTAATGTACTCTTAAATTTAAAAAAAGGAGTCGCCAAATATGTCAATGTCAATAGTACATGATATATTGTTATACGCTACACAGAGTTGTCTTATTGGAGATTTCAATTCATAATTAGTCCTAGCTGTTTTACAATGAAATGGTATTTTATTTCTTGAAGTGACTCGTGGAATATGAAAAGGTATAAGCTCAAGACTACATGGGTCATCAATACAATTATTAATTAATTTGTATAAGTAGAGAGATAATTGCAAATTTCTTCTACTACTTAATGGCACCAAGTTCACTTCAGGCAATAAAACGAAATAATCATGGGTGAAGCTAGGATATTGTCCATGAATTTTAAAATAACAATATTTGATAAATTTATGTTGGACAGATTCAATCTTAGTTATATATTTATGATATATTGGATTCCAGATTTGTAGACAATATTCTAGCTTAGAGCGGACGAATGCACAATACAAGCTTTTTAATGTAGTTATTTTACAGAAAAACCGACAATTTCTAATTACAAATCCAAGATTTTTGTAGGATGATCTTACAGTAGTCTCAATGTGTGTCAATATGAAGTTTTTATACTAGAACAATATCTAAAGAACAAAATCACTAAGGCAAATTACGAACGAAGATGCTCTCTTATTATAAGTAGTACGTACATTTGAGTAAAAATATTACAAACTATACTATAACTTTAGAGTTTACAGTTTTTTTTATAACTAGTAATGAAGATTATATTTATTTTAAAATGGATTATCGACAAAGTTATATTTTGATGTTATAAAAAACTAAACATTTACGCAATACCGATGAAATTAATTTATTGTTTCTAAATCTAAATCTCAGTAAGTTCTGTTTACGTTACTGGCTGGGAGAAATAATAAACAAGTTTTAAAACAAAACTTCTTAAGTAGGAAAACATGAGGGTTTTAGAATTTAATATGCGAATATGTTCCTTAAACGGTCCTCTCGCGGTAATTAGCGCTTAGGAGAATGCGGGGTCCTCATGGACTTCGTTAGGAGCCCCGGGCATGAATATGCATATAGGGGCTCCGTTAGGTATTGCATCCTACAAACCTTTTAAGCCGGTACGACATAGTAATTGCATAATGTATGGGGTTCCCAAACTTTTTACAGAAGGATTATATCGAAATGCCAAGATGGAGAAAGTGAATTTCAACTCATAATATGTGAATAAGTTACGTATGGTTGTTTTTTTTTTAAAAAAAAAACGCTTTTATAAAAAACAATACATTTCAGATTCATATTGTATTCGGGCCTATTCTGTACGTCAGTGGTTAATTTTTAACAATCAAATATGTTGATATAATCAAAAAATTGTATTTTTCTTTGCCAAATCAATATCTATTGAGTAATTTTTAACAAATATTTAAAAATTAAGCACTTTATTACAGAATAGGTCCGATTATCAGTTATTATATCACAAGAGCTTCGAAAATAATAAAAAAAAATGGAGGCAATAATATTTTATTTTATTTTTAATGCTCGACTGGTATACTCATTGACTATTTCACAAATTGAATAAAACATTAACCATACCGATTTAGTAAAAATATTTTGTCATTTAATTGCGAAATAAACAAATGAGGTACTGACATAGCCCAATAAAATTAAATTTTTTAAGGGAAAAAAATTTCGGAGTTTTGAAACTTGGCACTGTTATTCCTTGATAGCTACTGTACAACATAGGAAAAGTCCCCAAGGGTGGGTGCTGAGCGGGGGGTGGGGAACCCGTTTAAAGTTGTTTTTTCACGATTATTGCAAAAATCTCCGAAACTATAGGTCTTAGTAAAAAACACTTTGTATACAAAATTAAAGTGGATAAAATATCCTACAAAAATGAGCTGGTTCATATTTTTGTAATATTAATATTTTTAAAGATTCAAGGCGGATAAAATAACGTTTTTTTTTTCAAAAGTTGTTTAAGAGATTTTTCGTGACAATGCCCAGCAAATGGCTTCGCCAACAATACTTGCCATATTTGTGTTTATCTACCGGGTATAACACGAATAGCGGGCCATACGTGTTTACCATAAGAAAACGATTGTTCCTTGCCCAAAAGTGGCTTATCAATTTTAGACAATAAATGCTTCAAATAAATGTTTTCGAGAATAAAACTTTACATCTAAAAGCGGATTTATGCAGCCTACTTTTTATTTTACTTTATAAAAGTTAAATGTGTGTTAATATATGTACTGCTTTATGTGTGCACTTTTAATTTTACTTTAAGAACTAAAGTTTACCAGCATTCAACTTAAGACTGTTAAAGTAAAAGAATTTCACAACTGCGCAAGTGCACCACTTCACAAACGTCAACGTGTGGTGTATTTATGTGTTCTTGTGGAGGTTAGATAGCAAATTTAGAAAATGAGTAAAGTACAGCTGTCTCATTTTCGATGTTTTTTTTAAGGTTTCTCGGGTAATATTAATGATAGAGCAAAACCATTTGCACATTACAGGGTCAACTTTTCGAGAAAAGTTTAATAGTCACCACAGGAATTGTCGATCGTCTTTTGTTTTTGAGATACAGGCAAAAACTCTTTTTTCACACATTTTGAAAATATCTCATATCTTATTTATTATGATAGTTAGAGGAAAAATTTTTTTATAAATATTTTACTGTTTTCTAAATAGAATAAAATGGCGTAATTAGATTTTTTGAAAACTTAATAATTCTCGAGATATAACACAAACTTATGATTTTTTAAATGGGACCCTATGTTGAAAATAGTCTCGTCTTTTTGCTTATTTTATAAGCTTTTCAATGATATATAATAAGTCTACATTCTTTTGTTTTAAACATTAATAAAAGACGAATTATTAATTTATTGAGGTGAAAATAATGGAAATTATTAAAAAACAAATGAAAAAAATTATTACAAATCATCATTTGTTTATTTTTATTTAATATCTATTAATCATGTTCTCAAAATTATTCTTAACCAATTATTTTCAGGAAAGTAACATTACTAGTTACCGACGTTACAGTTGGCTTTGACTCAATCAGAAAAAGATGGTTTAATACGCGTTTGAAGTAAATAAATTGAAAAAATGAGTAAAACTGAAACAAATATTATTAGAAATATGCAAATGATGATCTGTAATAGATTTTTTCATTTGTTTTTAATAATTTTAATTTTATATCACCCCAATAAATTAATAATTATTTCTTATTCAAGTTTAAAACAAAAGAATGTAGACTTGCTATACATCATTGAAAAGCTTATAAAATAAGCAAAAAGACGAGACTATTTTCAACATAGGTTCCCATTTAAAAAATCATAAGTTTGTGTTATATCTCGAGAATCATTAAGTTTTCAAAAAATCTAATTACGCCATTTTATTCTATTTGAAAAACGGTAAATTTTTTTGGTAAAAACATTTTTTCTCTAACCTTTATAATAAATAAGATATGAGATATTTTCAAAATGAGCGAAAAACGAGATTTTGCTTGTAGCTCAGAAACAAAAGAAGAGCGAAATGTCCTGTGGTAACTATTAATCATTTCTGGAATAGTTGACCCTGGAATGTGCAAACGGTTTCGCTCTATCATTAGTATTACCCGAGATACCTTAAAAAAAACATCGAAAATGAGACACCCTGTACAAGATTGATAATGTTAGATTTAGTGCAAAATATCCCCACTTATATAATAAAAATATTTATTTACATTTACGACTAAATGCCAGAAAAATCACATCTGTGCATGTGTAACGAAGCCTTTAAAGTAGGTGCATAAAGTACCAAACTTAAAGTAAAAGTAAAACCGAAAAGAAAAACTAAAATATAAAGTAGTCTGTATTAATCTACCTTAAATCAGTAATCATATTTTATTTTGCCGGTTCCGTAACCGAGTCCAGTGTAGAAGGGCTGGGTATATATATATATATATATATATATATATATATATATATATATATATATATATATATATATATATATAATAATAATAATAATAATAATAATAATAATAATAATATAAAAATTAATTACTACTTTTTTTAAAGAAAATATTAAATAGTCATCTGAACTATGTTACTCGTAATAGCACCCAGCGCGTTCTTCGTCAAAAAAATTATCCAGAACAAAACAATTATAAATGTACCATGTAGCTTTGACTATCCAGGGCTTCACCTTCACCTTACATTTTATCTGGGAATTTGGCTTTTTATTTATATTTGACATTATTTACGGACCACTGCAATATTGTCAGTATAAAAACGATTAGTGAGAAGTAATTTATGATCATAATTTTAATTTTGTTGCTTATGAAACAGTTAATTATTAAATACATATTACAACACATCAGGTAAACGCATTTTTTATTACAAAAAAATTGTTGACATTTGTTTTATCATAAGATGATATTTCATATTCCAGTATTGATTTAGTACATAGTTACAATTATTACAAAAATGGAAAAAAAGATAAAGTACTCTTGAGGACGTTGGTTTGAAAATCACTTCTTTAATGTACTACACTCAATTACAATTTTATTAGGTGCATAATTATTTATAGTTAGAAGTTAGTCCGTTATGATATCCTTGCAAACTGGGGAATTTATTACAGGCCAGTGTTGCCAAATTGTTTAATTGTTTTCATATTAGTCCCCACAAGCCAGGAAAACAGAAACATAAAATGAAGTAATTTTGTTGGGTTTATAACATAATTACACAGATTTTACGTAGCGTAGAACACAGAGCAAACAAACCATTGAGCAACAATACTCGTATATGTTCAGTTTAGGTAGGACATCATTTCAAATCATTCGAGAAAGCCGCTACAAATTAATCAGTGATTCTATTACAAGGGGATATTAAAAATGTTATTAAAACCTTTGTCAATTATATGTGTGGTATATATTATGTATATAAATAATAGTAGATTACATCAAATTTATAATAACACATTCACATTTGTATTTTTACTTCCTTGTACAAAGTAAAAGAAGAATTGTAATCGCGAAAAATTTCGGTTTTCAGATTTCAACGGAAACATCCATTTTGACCATCCCTGAATCCATTTTGACTATTTCGTTGTGACGTCTGTACGTACGTACGTACGTACGTACGTACGTATCTCGCATAACTCAAGAACGGTAAGCCGTAGAAAGTGGAAATTTTATATTAAGGACTGCTATAATATCTAGTTGTGTACCTCCCTTTTTAGTCATTTCATAATTTCCAGAAATGGTACTTTATTTGAAGCCTATAATAGATTTTAATGAAAAACTATTATAAAATATAATCCAAAACTTTTCAAATTTGGTATATAAGACTTATATCAATTGGAATAACATAGTAGATTTTGGTTAAAACAGGTTAGCCGGAAGTGATATATTGCCTGAAGTTCTTAACAGTTTTTCTTGAATAAATTGGTTTCATTTTGATTTCAGAAATAAATGCTTCAAATAAGAGTTTTAGAGAATTAAATTCTGCGTCTAACACATCAAGTATGATTAAATTAATCCTTTATATAAGCGAGATATGTAAATTTAAAACATATATTTTTTGTTTTTGTAATGAAGCTATCTACGGACTACGACAAAAAAAATAACAAAAAAATGAAAAAAAGATGTTAATGTCAAATTACGTCAAACACGTGCAATTATATAATTGGGTCCATACTTCATGTGGTGTCCACATCAGATTTTAATTCAACTATTCATATCCGTCAATCGCTTCATCATGATACTATGATCACTACATTTCCTCCATTTTTTAGATTATTAAATTAATTCAATTCATTAATAAATTAGTACAATACATTATATTTTAATATTTCAAGTTTTTTTTATCATATCTTCGATCTTGGGGTAGCTATAGGTCGAAGTGAACGTTTTTTATTTTCTGGTTCTTGATTTTCTACAATTAAATTATTTGTCACTTTCAGCAACTATTTACTTTGAATCACTGTCTTCTAATATTTGATTCTGCTGGTATAATTTGAAACTGCTTGAATTTCTGGTATATCTCTGGCCATCTAAATTTTCTGTTACAACGGGACTTTTTTTCTGTAATTTTCATAGGGGTGCTATGAAAATTTGGAGCTAATTTGTTTTTTTTTATATCATTTGTCTTTAAAACTATATCTCCCATCTTTATTGAATTACTGGTTGTATTTCTTCTTTTATATACACTGGCTTGTAAAAAAATCGCGTACACCTTAAAAATCAAGTAACCGAATTTTTACCTTTTTGTAGCTATGTAAATACGATTTTTTAATCAACTGTAAATGGAGTTGTCAATGTTGTCATTTTCATGTCACTATTTTATTGTAGAGCAAGTTTTGTCATTGTGTTTTAAGTTATTTTTAAATTACCTATACATATATTCCAGAAAAATGAGAGGACAATTAGGTATGTATTTCTCATTTTCTATTAACTTTGACATTTTAATTGACACTAGTGACATTGACAAGTTAAAATTAAAAACTAATTCAATACAACAAAAAGTAGGTGTACGCAATTTTTTTACAAGCCAGTGTACATAAAGTTTTCCTATCAATTTTCTTAGATTATCTTGTTTTACTTCTAAATTTGGCTGTACATTTGAAATATTTGGAATTTTATCTTTCAATTTTCCTTTAAAGAAATACAATTCATTTATTTTGTCATTAATTTGTTTCCTATAGTGACAGGTGTACGGCGATATGGCAAATGTACTAGTCTCTTTGTCGCATCCGTTTGAATGCAAACTTGCACTCCTTTTAATTTACTTATCTTCTGACATGTTTGATAATTTTTAACAACTTGTACATGTAAACCTACTTTTAAAACCTCTAAATCTTTAGCTGTTTCTTTTTCAAGTATAGACTCACCGTAACCATCTACTATTCTATTCTATTTATTCTTTTTCCATATACTAGAAATGTTCTTTCATCTCTATCTAAACCTTTTACTACTTTAACATTTATTCTTTTATTTGGTAACCACTTCCACGTACCTTTATCAAAAACATTACAAGAAGCATCAGAATTGATTTTTAAATTCCGTTTTATACCACCAATACTGCCTGGTACAACTGTATTATCACTTCGGTCATTATAACCAAATTTAAAACAACGTATGCGATACAAAGTACTGTCATTTTCATTATCCGATTATGACCAATTTTTGTTTATTACTTTGACGTATTCCCTAGTTTTACCTACATTGGCCTTTATTACACTTTTGTCTTTTGCAGGAAAACTATCATCTTTATTAAAATGTCCTAACTTTCCGTAAGGATAACAAACAACGTTTTGTATAATTTTCTTTCTTCTTTCTGGCGTCGCTACTGTTTTCATTTTGTTCGGTCTCTTCTTGTACTCTTTTGTTGAGCGATCCTATTAATATTACCATTCATACTTACTTTCGAGGAATCTTGCATGCAATGAATTTCAACAGCTTTCAACGATTTTCCCAGTTCCAAAACATCTTACGGTGTCACATTTGATTTTTGCAATATTTGTTTTCATAATTCAATTGAACTACACGTTGAAATAAGTTGATCTCGTATTTGATCATCAGTATCTAAAAAGTCACATTGCTCTGCCTCAGTAGAAATCTAAATGTATACTGTTCAATCGTTTTATTTGATAATTCTTTCATTGTTTGGAAAATATGTATATCGTAGATTATGTTTTTCTTTAGATGAAAATGCTGTTCTAATGATTGTAAAGCTAATTTGTATTCATTTTTCTCATATTCTTGTTGTTCTCCTGCTGTCGAAGGTTTCAAAATCTTAATTTTAGGTGTAATAATGTCTTCTGTCAATGAGAAAAATATATCTAGTAGTTCTACTCCCCCACAATGGAGTAGCAATATCTTCTTTCTTTTGAAGTCTGTTATTCCTTTTGCAGTAAGGAACAATTCAAACGATCTTCTCCATCGTGTCCAAGTTGGGTTTGTAACATCTGCGAATATATCATCACGGCTTATTACCCATTGCTGGGTGTGCCAATCTGCTTTTGTATGCAGATATCGGTAAAGATGATATATTTGCACCGTGCGGGCGCTTACCAGGCGTCACCTCACGGGCACTCATTGCTGGCGTGGAGAGTGCACCACAGGGGTCAATTTTGTGCCATTTAAAATTGGAAATATTTGGCGTCGGTCGGGATCGAACCCGGTTCCCCAGATTCTCGACCTGACACTCAGGCACGCGGCCACGAGAATGAAGATGACGCAATGTCGAAATGTACATTAATGTTTTAATATATTTATTATTTTTTGAAACTTACCGAGTGTTTTATTATAATTCTCATTTATTTAAAATATCAATAATCATAGCGTATCTATTATAACAAAATGGCGAGTGAAAATAGAGTATATATGCTTCGATCACAATTTAAGTCCATGTACTATTGATCACTGCTTCGCCATTTAGCGGCGTTTCATAAAAATAATTTAAAAAAATATTATATTAAAATATCAACACGAAATAATTTTTTGTGTGTAAGAGCAAACACGATTGAACATTAACCCAATCAGAAGAATAAATCCTGATAAAGAAATTTTGATTTTATAATTTTATAATACAAAATTTCAAGACTGGTTAAAAAAAAGTGTTATTAAGATTGTTTGGATAATATTTAAGTTCCAGATTGTCACGTGAAAAACGATTAAAGCAGTATAAAATTAAGTTTTTTTTTGTAAATGAGACTTTTCTGAGTCTATTGGCTTTACTGTTAAAAGTTAAACGACAACTATAAAAATGTACGAAGAAAAAAGAAAATTAACTTTTAATAGACTCTTAAATAACTGCAGAAAGGTAGTCTAGTGTTTTTTATTTGAAAAGTATGTTGAAGACAAGTTATTACACATAAAATATGTTTCGCATGAAGTGATTGCCAACGCTGAAATATACAATAAAAATGTGATAAAAGATTTGTCAAGAAATGTATGTTCTTATTCTAAAAATAAATAACTTCCTCTTCGCTATTGTAAAACATGAAATATGCATAATACAAGTATGCTCCTACAATACAGCTTTGCACTTCACATTCAGTTTACAGTTTCGTAAGTAATATTTAATATAAAACTTTAAAGCAAATATAATAATATTTGTAATTTCATTGCAAGATCAATTGCAATTTATAAAAGAAATATTGTTCAAAACTTGAACAATGAATGAAAATAAAATCCTCTTGGAATGCATCCAATAGAGAAATAGTTTTCATTCTTTGCCTATGAAAATATTTCATCGTAAAGTATTTTTAGCATTGAAAACTTTCCTTACAATAAGTGCTCTGCAAATTAAAATAAGTTGGCAGTGAAGATATTAATTTAACTGCTAATTAAGGTACATTTATGAAATTAATTCGCTTTCACTTCAAAGAAACCTTTACAATTTTGTTAGAACGACCTTTTCCTAACTTTGTTCATTGAGAATTGAGACAGTAACTTGAAAATTAAATATGTAGACAGTCTTATAAAGTAAAATTTAATCCTAAAGCTCGTTTTAAATTATCATAAATTTACATATATCTGTACATTTTCATATTTGATTCTATATTTTCAAACTTTTACTCAATCATATAAAACAAAATTATTTAAGGCTGACATCTGATTTTCATAAATATTTATGACAATGGCATGTCTACTTTTGGATGAAAAACAACAGTATTTTGTCTTTTTTAACACAAATTGAAATTACCTTTATTTACGTACAAATCGGAATATAGTACCTAATATATTACAAATCAAATTCAGAATGTACTATTTTACGCATTGAGATTCGCTACACACTTTTGAAGGTCTCACAATTCAGTAAATTGACATTTCGTAAAAAGTCAGGGACGTAACTAGAATTATTTTCTGGGTGAGCCAAAGGTGGGCCAATGAAAAATCTGAGTGGTCCACACAGTATTACAGTAAAAATAAATTACTTGTTACCATAATATATGGGTAGCAGTAAAAAACGGTTAAACAAAATAAACAAAAATTACAAATACTTCTAAGTAATAACTTTTAATAACAACTAAAATTTGAAAATAGATATTGCACTGAAAATTGTTAAAGCAATGTCTACTAATTTAAAGTTCCCGGAAAATATAATTCATAAATAAATTATAAAATCTATAGTAGGGCCATTATAGTTTTATTTCAGTTTTACAATAATTTTCGTACAATTTTATTGTGTTGAGAAGTAAATGATATTCTGCTGCTAGCATATTAATTTGTGTAACGCGTAGCAAAAGGAAACGAAAACTAATATTAAATGTGCGTTACAAAAATATCTCCTTTTCGTTTTTATTTATATTATTATTTCATGCTTATATGAAATCCAGAATCGCTTTTCAGAGCTCTTTTCCAATTTTTAAAACTCTAAATAATAAAGAACTGTCATCGGAATTGTTGTGTAAAATGCAGCGCTTCTATAAATAAATACGTACTATAATTGAACAATTTAAAATATCATTTCAATTATTTACTGAAATGTCGTAAACGATTTACAAAATTTGATTTTAGATGCAAATCTCTAGTTCTATTAATTCGTCATTGTCTAGAGCAAATTTTTTTATATAATTTAATTTTATTTCAATGTTGGTAAATGTAAGAAAGAATTATCAATTTACTATATTCCATACAAATTTTGTTGTAAACGCTAATTAAACATAGTTTATGCTCAGTTCCATTTAAGCCATTCAGTAGATGGCACTGCCAACAGCGCACATCTGAAATAGCCGAAATTACATAGGGTAAACTCGTCTCTTGTCTATAATTTCAGCCAATAAGAGAGGTCTAAACTATTCCCTATGCTCCGCAATACTGAATGGCTTAAATGGAACAAGGTATAATTTTTGTAAAACGAAATATTACAACGTGGGGCTCGTAAGTTAATAATTTCAGTTTTGTAAATTCATCAGAAAGAGTTGGTGTTATATCTATTATTAGTCCAGATACTTTTGTTACAATTCCATAGTACAAAAATCTGGCGTGGCCAGTACGATATCATCCGCCAAATTAATTAGCTACATATTAATAAATATTCATCTCAATTCGGTAAGAAAGTTGTTACGTCCCTGTATAAAGTATAAATGCTCTTTTATCTGCTGAGCTATAGAGGATGTATTAAAAGTCGAATAAATAAAGAAATATCAAAAATAAGGATAAATTTAAAATAAGAAAATGTTAAAAATATTCGCATTATATTTACTCGTTTTAAATTTTTGTAATAATGGGGTAAAGGAATACTGTATGTATTTTTAATGTTAAAATATTGCTCCCCATTGCACACTAATAATACAATTTTTTAAAAAGTTCTTTTCCTATATAGGTACCATAAAATTAATTTTTTGAATGAGTTAACAGAATCAAACTATCAAACATTAGACACATTATTTCGACTTTGACTTGCCCGGAATATAAAATTACGCACTATTATTCTAAATGCGTCGTTTTCCGTAACATTAATTTAATATTCTCCCTGCCCTCAATCCAATCCATTTCACAATCATCCTCGTCCCCTGATTCTATGACGAATGTCTCTGCCCAATTATTACGGTATCTATGAACCCAATGTCCATTTTCGGTCATTGGCACTTATCGCGGATGTTCTCCGTAAGCAGATTCACAGCCCGGCGGAAGGATAGCGATATCTGTTTAACAGTAAAGCAGGTTAACCGTCGTTAATCGGTTAGTTGCCGCCGACTACTCCACCAGTCACGGGTTGACGTTTTACCGATCAGACCGAAAGGGAGTTCGTATTGTCTACGTGACCACCAAACAAATGGGTTAGGTAGGATAATTTAATTTAAACATGAATTTATTATGATATTGGAAGAAGTGTTACTTAAGTGAATTCAAAGTGATAAACCTATGTTCGGCTAAAATAGTGTTTGTTTAACTAAATTTATTAGGTATTATAGTATATTAAGTGTTAAGAATGGTAAGGACAGTTTACCGATCGAACACAATTGTGTCTGAGATCGGTAATTCCTTAGCGTTCTTGATGTTTATAGCATTTGTTACACGATCGACGGACAAAATTAAGAAAAAGATTTGAAAATTATTATGATCGTGGTTTTTATTTATTTGCCGTCTTGCCCCCTGAACGGTAAGTGATTCATATCGCTTACCGTTCAGTAAATTGTAAATGAAACCTTCTGTCTTGGAAACCCTATCGGTAAACATTTAAAAAAACTGGATCGTACAAAAAATCAATTTATAATAATTCAATGCAAGAGATAGCTTCATTATGAGAGCGAAATGCTTAAGATCAAACAGTGAATAGTATATTAAAACGTAATAGAAGACAATCTTTTCTAGCACAAGTTAGAAATTCGGCCACGAGTTAAAAATTCGGTCACGAGCCGTGTAGCGTTGTGTAGGCGAACGAACGAGTCCTTGAATAGCCATCTGTAACGAATGTTTTATACTATTTTCTCTGTTTCGGCTTTCACATTATTTATTATTTCTTTATAACAATATTTGACAATTTCTGTTAATGAATTTTTTTGTAGAATGTTGGTGACAGTGATTTTTGTTTTTACTTCCTTGTACATGATAAAGGAAGTATTGTAATCGCAAAATAATTCAGTTTTCAGATTTCGTACGTACGTACGTATCTCGCATAACTCAACAACGTTAAGCCATAGAAAAATGAAATTTTGTATTTAGGACTATTATGACATCTAGTTGTGCACCTCCCTTTTTGATTATTACATAATTTCCAGAAGTGGTACTTTACTTGAAGCCTATAATAGATTTAAAAAAAAATCTGATGTGGACACCAAACGACTTCCTTGTACGCAAGACAATATGGAGTACAGACTCAATTATGAAATTGCACATATATGACGTAATTTGACATTAACATCTATTTTTATTTTTTTGTTATTTTTTATCCTAATCTATAGCAAGCTTCATTACAAAAACCAAAAAGTGTATAAGTTTTAAATTTACATATCTCGCTTATACAAAGGGTTAATTTAATAATACTTGATGTGCTAGACGCAGAATTTAATTCTCTAAAACTCTTATTTGAAGCATTTATTTCTAAAATCAAAATGAAACCATTTTATTCAAGAAAAATTGTTAACAACTTCAGGTAATATATCACTTATAGTTTTTCATTAAAATCTATTATAGGCTTGAAATAAAGTACCATTTCTGGAAATTATGTAATGACCAAAAAGAGAGGTGCACAACTAGATGTTATAGAAGTCCTAAATACAATATTTTAACTTTCTACGGCTTACCGTTTTTGAGTTATGCGAGATGCGTAGCTACGTATGTACGTACAGACGTCACGACGAAATTAGTCAGAATGGATTCAGGGATGGTCAAAATGGATATTTCCGTTGAAATCTGAAAACCGAAATTTTTCGCGAATACAATACTTCCTTTGTACAAGTAAAAACTATTTTAAAATATAATCCGAAACTTTTCAAATTTGGTATATAAGACTTTTATGTCAATGACAATAACATAGTAGATTTTGGTTAAAATAGGCTACCCGGAAGTGACATATTACCTAAAGTTATTAACAGTTTTTCTTGAATAAAATGGTTTTATTTTGATTTTAGAAATAAATGTTTCAAGTAATAGTTTTAGAGAATTAAATTCTGCGTCTAGCACAACCAACATTATTAAATTAGCCCTTTTTATAAGCGAGATATGTAAATTTAAAAATTACTTACTTTTTGGTTTTTGTAATAAAGCTTGGATTAGGACAAAAATGTACAAAAAATTAAAAAAATTAATGTTAATGTCAAATTACGTCAAATATGTGCAATTTTATGATTGGGTCTATATTTCATGTTAGTCTTGCGTACAAGGAAGTCGTGTGGTGTCCGCATCAGATTATTTATCTCTCGTGTATTATTATACCATTCTTATTACGTACATTGCTTATGTAGCATGTACTGCTTTTTTTCTATTGTTGATCATTTTATTAATGGATTTCATTTATACATAGAAACTTATTTATTAATAACCCATATTATTGAATGATTTTGATTTTCTATTAATAAACGATAGGAAGTAACTGCTAAACAATATTTGACTAACCTAAAGGTAGATTTAATAACATCAACTATTAAGTATGAACAGAGAAAAACAAAACAAAATACGAATAAAAATTGTATAATTTATTTTAATTAGGAACATGTGCGTTTAACTGACAGGTATCCATAAGAAGTGATATGTGATTGACAAATCTACTGCGTGTAATTTTATTACCTATAAATAAACAAAAAAATTGTGTCTTTCATATTATTGTCCAAATCCCGCTTTGTAATTATATTAATAACATAAAAAGATGTCAGAACAACATAATATTCAATATCAATATTTTAATTGAAATTGGGCATAATACACATTAACACAATGAAACAAAACATAATTTTTTTTACAAGCACGGTAATATTTAATGTAAAGACATGTACGAAACAATTATACAAAAGGAGAGAATAAACACAATAAAATAATTATAACAATGGAGAGGCCAACGAGTAAAATAACGTACAATGGCCAATTAAAACGTAGACGTAAAAACTTAACAATGCTGAAACATTGGAACATGAAGGCAACCGCAAAATTGTATTAATTAAATTACAGTAAAATATTTGTATTACATGAGATTATTGTTTAGAGACAAAATATATGAACATGAAAGCAATGATGTAAGGGCAATTTTCATAATAAACTATCTTCACTTTAATACTTTAAATCAAAATTAAAGTTGGTGTTCGTTTTCATAATATAACTTTTATTCTGTAGCATTACTTTAAAATAAAGATAGAGTCTTACAAATTTTAATTAAAGTTTTCCTATTGTGCGATTTTATACGATTGGCACCTAATGCATCATTTTAAATATTTCCGAAAATATTTCTATTCAACGGTATATGTACTAACTGGAGGAATAGTTTAAAGATTGGAAATGTTGGTTACTACTACCTACATAAATGTATACTCGTATATTATTATACGGGATGATCAAAACCAACTAATAGGCACGTGACATGAGTTGTCCTCAGTTTTTACTTCACAGAGCAATGTGGCATGTGACCAAATTTTTATTTTTACATATGATACTAGACAAAAAAATAAAATACCCGTATTTTTTAGATCGATTAATTATTCGTACTTTACAAGAAAATAATTATTAAAAATATGGGGAAGGGATTTGTGACGTGACAATGGTAGAAGCGTGAAAAAAGACGGTTAGTCTGGGAGGGAGAGATAGTTATAGCCAGATGCGATAATGCCACACCCTCCCACACCTACCACAACATAAACGCGACACTGATAGGCTGATTTATGTCTGTCTTTTTCTTTCCCGCAGTCTGTCTGTCTTTATCCACGATTCTAACATACTTACGGCATATATCCCTTCTCTAAAACATTAATTTTTTTAATAACAAGATTATTACAAATTAATATTTAGTTTTTATTATTATAATGAGAAACTATAGGTGGTTAGTTTTTATATTTTATGACTAATATATATATATATATATATATATATATATATATATATATATATATATATGGAAATTCTAATATGGTCACATACCCCATTGCGTTCATAGGCGTGTGTTATTCTGCTAATGCTTCAAATATCTGTTACTAAACTTACATACCAAACTTTTCTTCATAGAAGTCTAGTTTTGATAGCATTGAGGAAAGTTGCGGGTCACGTGACTATCAGTTGGTTTTGATCAGCCTATCTTTAATAATGTTTTAATACACTTTTTATAATTAATACTTCTTCTGCTAAGAGAATAATGTTTTTCGTTTGTTTAGTTATCTCGTACAAAGGCGGATTTGAATTTACAACTAAATACGAAACAAGTTTAGTGATGACAAGAGTATATTACGACTTGAAATGATTATAAAAACTAATCGTGTCTAATTGCATATTTGATTTATATTTTTCATAATATGCGTCGAAAAACGTCTCCAAAAGTGACAACATTTAAAAACGTGATCTCTTTAAGTTTCAAAAGGGTACCTTTTACTTTTAACTTCATTAGGAATGCCTGATACTATATTCTTAGAAAAATAGTAAATAGAAATTAAATAATTTTGACACACTAAGGAAATGTAGAAAAGGGTCAATAACACATCTAACGAAGTGAACGCATAGGCGCCGACTTTTGGTTTTCCGTGTGGAGGCTAAAACAAGGAGGAGAAAGTTTACCTAATAAAAACTTTATTTCTTAAAATTGGTACATAAATAGGTAAAATTTTACAAGAAATGCGATTTTAAGAAATGACATATATGTATATAAAATTTATTCCACAGGACTCTACAAAATCTACCGTAATTTTCACTAAAATCTGATGATTTTATTATTAATTTCCGTCAATACTACATTTTAAATCTGGCAACACTAGTGGCAATACTATTTGCTAGTTCGCACGCGTTACTTACACAGTACTTTACAATATGACAAATTGGAATTCTTATAAAATAAATAATAGAATACATTGTTACTTTGTATAAGTAATTGATGCATTAAAAATATTTCAAAGTGAGTGTACTTTTTATTGGTATTAAAAATAATATGTGTGTGGGGGCAGAACCTCTTCAGATTTTTCCGTGTGGGGCCAGAGCCCCCTCAGATTTTTCCGTGCGGGGGCTCGAGCACCGAAGCTCCTAAGTAGTCGGCGCCTATGAGTGAACGTGCTAATTTACAGGATAAAGTAATTATTAGAATTAGTGGTGGATGAAGGTGAGTCCTAACGACCTTTGAATTCATTAAAATATTTTCCGGTCATGGTGCGTACGTTATTTTTATACGCTAGCAACAGTATGTTCAGAGATTCTTACGTAAGAAAACAATCTACTGATTCGTTGTCCTATCAACCAACCCTAATTACTTTGAGAAGTTTATAACTAGTCCAGTAACGTGCTTATGAGCCAGTTTCATATTTTTCAAAAAGTATTTTAAATGAAAGTTTATGGAAATTATTCATAGTAATAAGAGAAATAATAATAATTTGATGTTATTTTCCTAAATAGTTAAATGAATAAAATAAAAGATAAGCCAGAAATAGTTATGAAAAACAACCCCCCATTTTTGTGACGTCAAATTACGTGTAGAGATATCTTTATAAAACATTTTTTACTTAAATGACTCCCCAATATATGGTTTTATTTTGGCACAACCTTAATGAATCACCTGACACAACGCGTATAGTCGAATGTTTTCTACCAAAACTATTCGTCTGACAAAAAATTAATAAGACAAGAATTATTTTAAATTTTATGTAGAGCAATTTTGTGCATAAATAAAATCAACCGGTAAGAAGATATTTTTGAAAAACCTGTTTTTGGTGCTTTTTGATCCAAATTGTGCCATTTCCATGCCGGTACAAGGTCGCAAAGTAGAAATTCGGTTAGAGCACCTCAAAAACTATAAGACCACCAATTTTCAAAAGTTCCGCTAAACTGTCCAAGTAAACCCCTTTCGGAGCACCAAATGACTGGACTAACATGATATTTTCATATTTAAGGCTATTTAAAGAGTAATATTATTTTTTGAATATTAATATACTTAGAAGGCATATAAAAATTCTCATAAGAACACTATTATTTATGCAATTATTTTTTATATAAATAAGAAAATATCAATATTTACTGAACAATCTTCTCGTGTATCAAACAATAATTTTAAATCTTTTTGCCAAATTTCCAAGTCAAATGAATTAATAAACCTATGTAATTAAAAGAAGTTAGAACTTAAATAATTTAAAAAAACCCTTCAAAACTTTTTTTTAAAAGCCATATTCCTACTCCTTCCGTCCACTGCGCGATAAATGGCCACCAAGTTAAAAAGAAACTCCTCCCAGTTGCTAAATAATAAAAGCAAGTTATTAAAAAGTTTGATAGGCTCTGGTGTAGGGGAATTGTAGACATCTACAGCATAAATCGGAAGAGAGCTTTCTGTTCGCTGTAAACTCCGATTCCCGAACGGTCCAGCGATCCGAAAATTTCACATCCGGTCTGCGAATTGGCCCGGGATTCCCCAAACAATCCCATTACTCAGTGCTGGGTTCCACCCACACACGCTTGTCAACCAAACCGATCCCAATCAATTCACTAACAAATAATAATTATTATTATTCGAATTGTGAGTATTAGCGGTAAGTCTTATTAATAATATGGATTATGTATATTGGTATAAAGTGTTATTTATTGCTGATTTCTTGCATTCTTTATTTTACGAATATTAATATTAACATAAAATATATTGTCTAATATTTATTATACCGACGATGAACGCGAAAGTAATAGTAAAATGAAAGTCACTTTAATTTTTTTTTTGCAGAAGTACAAATATGTCATCATGATTACCGACTTCTGTGTACAAAGCAGATTGGCACATTCACGCATCCACCATTGGGTAATATGTCGTGATGATATATTTTTATTATCTATAAAGAATGTGTATCATAAATAAGGAGCTAATTTTAGAGGAAAGTTCTAATACAAACCATGTTCAAAATTAAAAAGTACACACTAGGAGTTTCAAATAAAATATTCTACAAATTTTTGTAAAAATATAATTTTTAATGTTTGTTTTTAGTGTTAAGAACGTCATTTAAAATTACTAAAAAAAATTATTAAAAAAATTACTAGTGTTAAAAAGTAACAGATCATTGTTACTTTTAACACTAATGTTAAAAGTGAATTAGTTACCTTGGTAATGACAAATAGAAAAACAGATCGACATTTGATATTATTTTTTGAAGAGGAAGTTTAATACTTTTAAATAACTACCTATTACGAAAATAAAATTCACAATTTACATTTCAGAATGCCATGGAACTAGTGACATCATCTACAGTTTGTATAAATCTGGTGTGGCCAACACAGTACCTGCCGCCATTTACAGCCCGAGTCACAAAAAAGATTAAGCTAATCCTTATTTTTGGATAAGCGAATTTTACTCTAATATTTTCTATTTATTTCTTAAAATATAGTCTAATCTAATCCAAGTAATTCTCTTTTTTTGATAATAAAATGCAGATTAAGATTTTAATTACAGAGTTAGAATAGAATTCACTAATCCAAAAATGAGGATTAGCTTAAACTTTTTGTGAATCGTTAATTTTTATTAATCTAAATACATACCTACATTTTATGCTGGACACTGTATTGATTTCCTTTTCTATTGTTCTATTTACTTTTTTCATTTTAGAACGTTACTATTAGTAATTTGAAATAATTAGTTCTTTGACAGTCATATTTATCTGTCAGTTACATATATTTAAATAACTGCATAGACAAGAAGTAGATAATTTTATAAATTTTTCCATAAAATATGTAGAAAAAGTATTCATGCAAATATGTAGAAAATTTAATAGTCTTTAATTTTTATAACATTAATCTCGAAAAAATAACATTTAAAAGTATTTTCGAAAAGGAAAACTATTTTGAGCTTCAAGTAAAATGTCATTTTTGGTTATCCGATTTACACCAAAATCTAATGGGCTCTTTACATGTTAGAAGAGCTCGAAATACAAGGTTTCAAAATTTTCTGAATGATAGTATATGAGTTAGAGCGGAGGATCCACACATACATACACATACACACACACACACACACACACACACACACACACACACACATGCACGCACATACACACATACATACACACAGACATCATCGTGAAAATGTTAAAATTAGATTCTAGGAACCTTAAAACGTGCCCATTTATCAAAATCTCGATATGCGATTTTTAGCACAATCCCTATACCTCCCTTACCAAGGGTAGCGGGAGGAAAAATAAAATTATTCCATGGCACTCTGAAATATGATGTTAATTGCAAATTTTATTTTTTGTTTTTTCTTTTCTCCGTAAAATATAAAGAAATTAATTTAATATCATATTATGGCATTTTAATGCTGAAAAAGTTTTTCCTCTAAAATTAATACGTACAATTAACATTATGCATCCTATATATATATATATATATATATATATATATATATATATATATATATATATATATATATACATATACTCAAAATTCGCATATTATGTTTGGTTTTGAAAATTTTACTTCTAAATCTCAAATTAATGTAAGTATTACACTAAATCTGTCAAAAAATCTGTGTACAACAAAATTTTTAACACATTTTAGAGTATTGATGATGATTTTAAATAAACCGAAAGCTTGACTTTATTAAAAAGAGTGTCAAAATTATTTCTGCCCACTAAATTCCATTCGACTGTCTAAATTCCGCTTCAAAATTTATATATATATATATATATATATATATATATATATATATATATATATATATATATATATATATATATATATATATATATATATATATATATATATACAGATTTCAAGAAGGCTCCATGGAACCAGCATGTTCCAAGATTAAACAACCAAACTTACAATTTAAATAAAGAACGTAAAAATAAGTGGACAAGTTCATTATGGAACAAAAACATCACATTGAGCAAAATTTAAAATTAAAATAACTCTGAACGAAGCAACACCGTGGCAATGATACTGACGCATGCGCGTTTTCTTCTTTTTCATGTGTTATATTGTATAGATTGTTCACGAATTGATTTCGATCAATTGTGAAAACAGATTATAAATTTTTTAAAGGTATTTGTACTTTATTCACCTTTTTTAACAGGTCACAAGTTAACAGTTAAATATGTTGTTAAACAAAATAAATAACAAGCATACGTTAGCGTTTTGCCGTAGAAACTAGTGTTGTCTAAAATAATCGATTAAACGGTTACCCTATTAAATTATTAACCGGTTATTGTGGCTTGTAAAAACAGAGAGAATCGGATAAAAAGTTAAATCTATTAAACCAATTATTTCGAATGTAACATACGTTAAATTTGTAAAATAGAAGTAGCTATAAATAAAATTCAAAATTATACTTGAAAAACTCGCAAGTACCTACATATACAAATATTGTATACATGTATGCAGGTATTTGTTAGTAAACGAATTTTAATCAGTCACAAAATATAATATCAATAATTATTTTGGGCACTTGTTTATCTACTGACATTTGTTTATGAATGAATAATTCACGGGAATTTATGCAATGTTTATTTAGAAAGTAATGAATTAAATAGGTACTGCTTCATAAATTATACATTTTGCAGAATTGTAATAGCAATATATAACCGAATATATTAATAATTTTGTGCTTCAAAAATATATTGAACTAACTATAAAGTTTCCTACACTACAACGCATGGTAATTAACAAAACACGTATTGATTTTTAGTTTACATTTTATCTATGCATGTGTATAATTCATTAAATTGTACCTAGATATTGGATTCAAATCTGAACAATATAAATCAAATAATCAGGAAAACATTGAAAAATAATCTAGTTTTAATACGAGTAGTATCTAAAAATCACTAATACTCGTACTGAAAAAAATGTTATTACATGTTTTAAATAACTAATTAATTAATTAATTGTAATGTTATTGAAATTTATTAATATAATTAATATTAATAATACAAATAATTTTATAATGGCCTTTATATGGTTATAAATTAATATCATTTACAAATTATCAACTAACAGGGTAATAAATTACGAAATTAATTTATTTATATTTGGCAAGATTTATATCTATTTCCTTTAATTATTGAACATGTTAAAAATGACGAAAATGAAAGTGAACGTCTGGAATTGGATGATGAAGATAAATAATAAAATAATACGCAGCCCTGCAATCAAATATTTTGTATTTATTAGTCTATGACCAACGTTTCGCCACAGAACAAGAAAGAATTATACTATATATTTTCATATATTTTGAATTGTATTTTATTCACCTATACGCACATATATATATATTTTTTAATTTTCCTCGGCGTTTTCAAGTTATTCCGTTTTTTCTCTAAAAATGACCTAATACACGCATTGCTTTATAAAGGCGTACTAAAGTTATTTTAAAAGTAAAAATTAAAAAATAATTCTGTACAACTATAACTATACTCTATGTTCTCATATAATTTAAAAAAAATATAACTATACAGGTGTTCAATAAAGCCAATCAAATTTACTCAATTTCAAATGACTATTACTAGGATATTGATAGATCTTGCGAAAAATTCTTATGCATAAATTATTATTACCTAATCGCACTAATATTAATAACAACCAGTTTTATTTATTTGCTAATGCGAAGTACTGTCCTTTATTGCAATTACATCTTAATAAAAACACAATTTCCATAGTATACTAGATTTAATTTAAATAAATTTAGTCAAAAATGGTGAATAACTCCGAAATTATTAGTTTTAGACACAGGATACCCTTAATAACATAGAAATATAACATAAAAAGAAACTCAACTAAATAATAAAATATAGAATGTTCCATTTAAAAATGACGAGTTATAGTCATTTGAAATTGAGTAAATTTGATTCGCTTTATTGAACACCCTGTATAATTATATTTTAGAAAATATATATGAGAACATAGAGTATAGTTACAGTTGTACAGAAATTTTTTTTCTTAATTTTCACTATTAAAATAATTTTAGTACTCCTTTATAAAGCAATGCGTGTATTAGGTCATTTTTAGAGAAAAAACGGAATAACTTGACAACGCCGAGAAAATTAAAATATATATATATATATAGATATATATATATATATATATATATATATATATATATATATATATATATATATATATATATATATATATATATGCGTATAGGTGAATAAAATACAATTAAAAACATATGAAAATATACATGTGTTCCATTTAAAACAAGAGAAACAATTCTCGCCGAGCCATAATGCAACAGCCTGTATATGTGAAAATAATTTTAGATTATACTCCTTCAGTAGACGAATAAATTCTGTTAATAAAAATTTCTATCGGCAAGCGAGATATCGAGGATGGTCATTTCAAAGACGCACCCTGTATAATAAATTACAATTCTTAACATTGGCGTAAATCTGATAATTTTTTTCTTAAAATAGAGGACTAAATTAATCTTGAAAGAGTTCGAATTACTAGGAGAATCAAGTTCGACTACTTATTTTTGTTTAACTATTTTGCAAATGTTGCAATACAGCTAAGGTTTTGCATATCGGTACGGAAAATTATGTTGTTGTTATCGTTCTGGATATGTAGCATCTCTATTATGAGTCGTTTATGTAGTATTCGACCTTGCAGGGTTGTGCGTCTACGCGTAAACTATCACAGATTACTTACATACAGGTGTAAACCATACCTAAACAATGTAAATAAAGAAGTGAAATGAAGATAATGCGTAAACTACGCAAATTGTGCATAATTGCACATGCGCACTAGATATTTAGCGAAATGCAATTGTTTTCTCACTTAATCTGATAGTCCAGTGAGAGTCAGTGATTAGGAGGATAAAAAGCGTACGAAAATTTAAAATAGTTAAATTTTACTTTAAGACAAATATAAAGCATAAATTTAAAAATATTAAATACTAGTGCATCTCTACTTGAATCCTACAGGTAAGTAAATTAATTGTTATAAATTAGCCATTAATTTTTAGAAATTTTGATTTTATTTTTGTTATCTAGGAATATAAAAATATAAAACATCTAAAAAATTATAATACTGAAAGAATTTTACAAACTTTAATTGGTGTAATTTACGTTTTTGTAAAACTATGTACTATTAGCATAGGATGTCAGAACTAGTGATTCCCAGCCCAACAGTGTCTGTCAACTATCGGTTACAATGTAAAATATTAACTTGCTCCCATAATTCAATAAAATTGCATCGTAGTATACTACTTTCAACGACTAATTCATATACAGGGTGTTTCAAAAATACTGTATCAAAAATTTAAGGCCATATAGTACTGACCAAAATGAGTAAAAAAGCTTTTAATTAACATGGGACCGATCTTCCATAGTTTCCGAGATTTGAGGCAGTGAAAAATGAGTTATTACGAAGTTTACGTCTGCTATCTCGAAAACTATAAGAGCTACGACTTTGATTAAAGGGATTTTTTGTTTACCTTTCAGAGGTCATCTTAGATGTACTTTTGTTTCTTTTTTAAAAATCAAATAATTGTACTATGTTACATGTTGTGGCGACGTTGACCAATATTTAATTTTGAAATAACTATAACTATTAGAAATTGAGAAAAATGTTTCATATAAAATTTTATTGTTTTTTTTTATAGTCTATTTATTTTTTTATATAGAAGGGGGCTTTCGATAAAGCCACCTTCGATTCTATAGTCAATGCTCTACAGGAACACGGAGTTGAACTTCCTCTGTGCAAATGGATAAAATTCATGCTAGAGCATAGAGTAGTACAATTTTCTTCCGGGGAAACTAATATTACAGGATATGTCACCAGAGGCTGTCCACAAAGTGGCGTTCTCTCGCCCCTTCTTTGGGCAATGTTGGTAGACAGCCTTCTTATACTTCTTAACAACAATGGATACCACACCATTGGATATGCAGACGACATTACATTTCTGCTAAATGGCAAATTTGAGAACATTCTTGCCAACTTGGCAAACAACGCTCTTAAGTTGATCGAAAACTGGTGCAAGGAACACTCCCTTTCGGCAAATCCAGCCAAAACAGAGATAGTCCTCTTCACTAGGAAACGCAAAATTGGCGATCTTAGGATGCCGAAACTCTTCAATCAAACTCTAAGTTTATCAAGCAGTGTCAAATATCTGGGTATCATAATTGACAGCAAACTTAATTGGAGTCTACATTTAACCAATAAAGTGGAAAAAGCATGTATAGCCTTTTGGCAATGTCGCCGTGCTTTGAGTCGAACTTGGGGCTTCACACCTAAGCTCACCCTTTGGCTATACACAGCCATTATCAGGCCAATGATTACATATGGTGCTATTGTCTGGTGGCCCAGAATCAAACAATCCGTAGCAACATCTAAACTAGAACATGTACAGAGGCTGGCATGTTTAGCAATTACTAGCGCCATGCGCACTACACCAACAGCAGCAATGGAAGTTCTTCTATGCCTTCCCTCTCTTAATATCTACATTGAGGAGGTTGCACTGAAGTCTGTCTTGCGCCTTTTCCAACTAGGTCTCTGGCCTAAAATAGGAGCAAACAGTAAACACTGCTCTATCTTCAAAGAAGCAGCCTTGCGGGCTCCACTTCTACAGATGAGTAACGACTACATTGTTCCAAAATTCTATTTTGAGAAACTATATCAAATTAAATTAGACTGTCAGACATCCTCTATACCTGACATTCTCATTTTTACTGACGGCTCGAAGAGTGGGACAGGGCCGGCTCAGGAATATTCTCCGAACAAATGAACCTGTCTGTCAGTATTCCCCTTGGTGCCTATGCCACCGTCTTTCAATCTGAAATTCTAGGTATCCTGCATAGTGCACTACTAATTAAAGAACATAATGTATATCAGGATAGCTTCAGACAGCAAAGCAGTTCTTAAAAGCCTTAGTGGATTTAAATTCACTTCAGGTCTGGTTGAACTTTGTCATCTTGCATTGTCAGATATATCCAAAAACAATGTCGTGGGACTCGCTTGGGTAAAGGGACACAATGGTATTGAAGGTAACATCTGTGCCGATAATCTAGCTAAACAGGGTTCCTCTGGTTCACCCTGGGGCCCAGAGCCTATGCTACCCCTAGCCAAATCGGTCCTTCACAATATTACTCGAAACATCACCCTTGAAAAATTTTCAGCTGGTTGGAGAAATATATCCACCTGTAAACAAACGAGGAATTTTATTCCTAAACCAACTTATAAGTTAGCCAATTATCTCATCAGACTTTCGAGGAACAACCTTAAATTTCTCGTTGAGGTCCTTACGGGACATGGTCGGTTCAACAAACACATGCACCGCATAAAAATCTCCGACAGTCCTCTTTGCAGAGGCTGTGAGATGGATGACGAAACAGTGGAACACATTCTTCTCGAGTGTCCCGCTCTAGCGCTAAAGAGAGGATCCATGTTAGGGGAATTCTGGCCTTCCATGGCCTCACTTAGCTCAACTTCCCCCGCTGACTTGTTAGCCTTCTTCCTGAGCGTAGAATGGCTTCAAGATCGGTAGTTCGGAAGCTGTGCTCTAGGAGGTAGTACAATGAGCCCATTTGTGAGGCCTAAGTGCGCGTGGAGTTTCTTCACCCTCCACCTCAAATCCAGAATCCAGATATAGTCTATTTACTGACAGATAAAATTTTGTTCGGGCACTATCTTTGACAGTTGAAGATCAGTCCTATGTTGATTAAGCTTTTTTACTTACTTTGGTCAGTACTATATGCTCACCCTGTCATTCATATACCTACTGCTACTTCTAAGCACTATTTTATTTTAAAAAACTTTTTCTCTTAAAATTACGAGTATATACTGACTTGTAAATTTTTATAATAGTATTGTTTGTATCTATTTATCAATATCGAAAAGTGAAACTTTAAAGTAAGTTGTTTACTTGCAAGTAATTTAAAAACACTTTTCGACTAAGACACACAAATAAACTTATTTCATACTGGTTCCTAAAGTTGTTAAATTATAAAAATAAATTTTTAGCTATTCGTAGTAGTATGAATTTTATGTAAGTAGGCTAAGGCGCAACTGTTCGGAACTTCTAGGATCTAACAACTATTGCTAGCTTGCCCATAAATAATACAGAAAATTAATTATCGGGTTGAAATTGATTTTTCTTTTTGGTTTCATATAAATTTTCATTCGTTGAAATGGATGTAAAAAAACATTCCTCGGGATATATTTGATGAATTTGCTGAAGTGAAAAAGAATTTAATGTTGCATACATAAAGGATTAATTATAAAAGTGAAATTTTATTATTCAAAAACTTTAAAGTAAAATTTTGAAATTCTGGGACTTCAATGTATCACTGTTTTACAAATCGTTCAAAAAACGTTGCTTTAGAAACCCGTATGAAAAATTCAATTAGTAAAGCAAAGATTTTATAAAAATAAATAGTTTTAATTTTACTAAATAACAAAAATAGATTATATTTATCCCGCGAATGAGAAAATTAGTTATAACTTTTCATTTAGCTTTAATAAAAATAATTTTAATTTACTCTATAAGACAAATTAAACTGCAAATCTTTGAAATCTCAACAAACTAGAATAAATGGTTTATAAGAGAATCATAATAAATTCTACCAATGTTTTGCAGAGATTTTTTTGGTTTCAATTTGATAAAAAGCAAATGCTTCTCCATTGATGTGTAAACAATTCGCTCTAGATGTGACAGAGGGAGCCAAAATTTCGACGCCACGCAAGAGTTGAAGGCATTCACTGAATTCATCGCACATATTGTATTTTAATATTTTAATTCTTGTCAGTTGGTGCGAAAAGTACGATGTAAAATCCGCGAACCGGGAGATTTATGACTACCGTGTGAGGGGTTTAATTAAATTCTATTTTAACAAAAATAAATTATAATCTTTGTAAAATTATGGAAAGTTCAGATGGTTGAAATATGAAAACGCAATGTTATTTTAGGGTGAAATGTAATTAGATTATAATAACGTACCTTAATGTATATTTCTATCACTAATTTCAATGCGAGAATCTTACTGGAATACTCGTGTTTGTATAGATGACTTACCTGAAAAGAAAGAAAATATATTAATAATTTCATTCACTAGGTATTAATAAAATATGTAATTTAATATTGTTAAAGGGATAAGTATTCGAGAAAATTATATCATGGGATTATGCTGGTATGTCAATTGAGTTGGCCAGAATCCGAACTGAAGAAAAGTGAATAAAATAGGAATACTCTGGTAATTATGTATGCAAATAATGTATGCGACTAAAATTATTATATCTTATTGTTGTGCATATTGTTATAAATCTTATTTGTTAAGAGTTTAATGGCATACTGTTTATATTAGTGTGTTGAACCATTAAGGTTTATGATTTACGTAGGTATCAATTTTTGAAAATGTATTCTGCATTTTGAAATTTGATAAAATCAAGAAATTAAATGCTATTAGTTAACTTCCTAATATAATTACTTTACTTTGTATGAGCGTTTTGCTACTATTGCTTGGCCAAATTTGCTAGCTTGTGCTACTAGATAAATTTTGGCGCCATATTACTTTTCCTTTACAGTGGAGAATGAAGGTATATACACGTTTTGGACAATCCGACGTTTCAGTTTCTTATAAACCGTGCTCAGGGTTAATATATAGTTGGAAAAAGTATCACATTACGAAAATCAATTAATACAAGGATGAAATATTGTCATACAATTGAAATACGTGCATACATCACATTTTAAATTGTATGACGATATTTCATCTTAAAGCGGCCTCAAATATATAATGACTTGAAATATCTTATTGGTTTATTCATTCATATAGACTAAAAAAATATAGTTAAATACTATATTATGCAGACAGAGATAGTTATATGAACTAATTTCATGCTGAATATATAACCTTAAAATCTTAAAATTGTCGTGTTGTTATTTGTCTTCTCTTTCAAAAATAATATTTGTTTCTTTTTCACTCCAAATATTTCGCGTTTGGATAATTTTACTTCGTTTTATGTCGAGACTTCTATGAAATGAGATGAAATGCAAACAACTAACAAATGGTATGAATTTAGTTATACTGCAACATAATACGGATGTGCGCATGCTTAGTTACATTATTTAAAGCTTTATGGTTTATTTTGACACTTCATAAGATCAAGCCTGTTCATTTTAAGCGACTTGAAATATTATTCGCAATCGTTTATTTCGAAGATTGAAAAAGGATTTACTAAATTCAAACGGCTTCAAACATCGAGATAAACGTAGTCAATGTTTCCAACTATATATTAACATAACCCTATGGATGGTTTATTAGAAACCGCATCGGATTGTTAAATAAATGATAATTTAATTAAATCTTTTTACCAAGATTGCACCTCCAATCATTTTTCCTTAACATTATTATTAAGGTTAGGTAGTATATATATATATATATAAAATCTGTAAAAATAATATTTATTTAAATTTTAATTGAATTTTTCTCAATATTTTTATTATATAAGGATATAAAATGATTACATGGTTGAATTGAGGGGCCCAAAAAATATATGCCATCCCATTTAAGCATATATAACTTTGTGTTGTAACTTGAGAAGCACTGCTTCAAAAAAAAATATTTTATTCTGTAATGGGATGCCCCCTTTGGTTCCTACAACTTTATTTTATAGTATTTTTTGTATCTTTTATAACTTCCGAGAAAAATCGCAGTTCCTAGCTTTGTTTACAGCCTGCATATATATATATATATATATATATATATATATATATATATATATACATATATATATATATATATATATATATATATATACATATATATATATATATATATATATATATATATATATATATATATATATATATATATATATATATATATATATATATATATATAACTACAACGTACAAATATTATACTAGCAGATTCATCAAAAAGATTAAGCTAATCCTCATTTTTGGATTAGTGAATTTTACTGTAGCCATTTTATTTTTTAAAATATAGTCTAATCTAATCCTAGTATCTATCTTTTTTGATAATACAATAAATATTAAATTTTAAATACCGGAATAGAACAGAATTCACTAATCTAAAAACGAGAATTAACTTAATTTTTTTATGAATCTGCCCAATAATGTTAAGCCATTGTCTTTGAGTCCAGTTTCGGTGTAACTGAACGATGAATCTAAATTTAACGTAAAAACGGGTTTTTGGGAACATCTTCAGAAAGAATCTTCAGTCTGCTGTCCTTCACACTTAGTGATTTGAAACTCATGTTTACGATTAATGACCTGCGGTTTATCTGACGGAAACAGACTTTATAATTCTGACCTCCCGTAGTAGGCATATTAACCATAACGGAACCTTTCAATGGTTAACGGATTCCTTGCATTGTCAATTTTGGTATTAATTGTAGTAAGCTCGCGATAGTTTGCTGATTACATTGAACCATTGGCATGTTACATTTATATAATCCTTCTTGAGAGATACCAATATTAGCAATACCAATACATTGTCTCCCGTTTCTCACGTACGTTTTCTTGTGTGATGAAACACCAACAGCGTGGGCGTGATTTCCGATACGCACTCATGTAGGTGTGATGCGGGACACAAGCGCAGGCAAATGTTTGAGTGATTGCGGTGATCTGATAACAGCACACTAGACATTACCGCACAATGTATTCAACCCGCGTCGTGCATTTCATCTCAATGCACAAACAAGACCAATATTATCTTAGCGTAACGTGTTAGAAATGGAAGATGCTCTAGTCAACAAACAGTGGAAAGTGGGAAGCAGTCACCAAGTTGGGATAAATTAAATAACGAAATTCAGAGAATCAGGCATTATACATTTTAAAAATTATGAAATTCAACAATTTTATACATATAAAATAAGAGTTGATTTTAATTTAATTTTTGTTTAATTCCCAATTAAACTATTGGTGCAATTGGATAATGTTATATATATATATATATATATATATATATATATATATATATATATATATATATATATACCGTGTGTCTATTTTAAAGGTGTACATAGGAGATTAACATGGGAAATCAGTTTTTTGCAATTTCCTGCTCGCCTAATGATTTTAAACAAAAATGCGTCAAATAAAAGTTTTAGGGTATAAAATTCTACATCTAAAACAATAAACAGAATTACCTTTACATGCTTTATAACGACAGAAATTAAATATGAAAATGTCGATAATTATATTAAAAATATCGACAGCCATGGAATTGAACAAAAAATAAATAAATGCTTGACGTTTTATCTGCCATAACGAAAGTTAACTCATTTGACGTTTCTGACAATTTGATTTGAACAAATATCGTTAATTATGGCAATAATAGAAATATAAAATTAATAAATAAAGTTAAGAAAATACAGTTTTGTTTAAATAATATGATCAAAAATTCAAGATTGCGTAAAAAAATTATGTATGATGCTCTTATGTACTCTCAACTCATTTCCAATACATCTACCTTAGTACTACAGAAGGAGTCTACACTTATCATTCCTAACACTTTTTCTTAGAGTAACGCATGTTCTGCTCGTTCTATATTCTGATCACGCGGCTCACGTGTATTTCTTGAAGACACATTGGGGCCTATTCTGTATCTCAGTAGTTAATTTTTAACCACTGGTTAAATTTTTTTAACCAATCAAGTATGTTGAGATATAACAAAAAAAGGGATTTTTACTTGTCAAATCAATAAAGATTGGATAAAAATTTTAACCAGTAGTTAAAAATTAACCACCGAGTTACAGAATAGGGCCCATTGGCAGTCTTTTTAAATTTTGTCACGAATTTACCTCTTCATTCATATAAATATTCATTTTTTAATCATTTCAGACAATAAAACTAGAGACAAAATCAAATTGTCAGAAACGTCAAATAAGTTAACTTACGTTGTGACAGATAAAACGTCAAGCATTTATTTATTTTTTGTTTAATTCCATGGCTGTCGATATTTTCAACGTAATTTTCGATATTTTCATATTTAATTTCTGTCGTTACAATGCATTGAAAGCTAATTCTGTTTATTGATTTAAATGCAGAATTTTATGCTCTAAAATTTTTATTTGACGCATTTTTGCTTAAAATAATTAGGCAAGCAGGAAATTGCAAAAAACTGATTTCCCATGTTAATCTCCTATGTACACCTTTACGACAGACACACGGTATATAGGTACCGGGTGTCTTAGGCCGACCTACACATGGGCGATTAACATGTAAAATTAGTTAATTGTGAATAGTATCTCCCCAGTGCAAGATATTAAGATGAAATTTTGCATGCTTATCCGGGGATACTATTTCTATGGATTTCAATTCAAATCAGTCAATTTACAAGTGTAATATTAGAATACATTAAAAAAAATTGTAGAAGTACCATGAATGTTATTCATATCTTGAAAATAATAGTATCTAAGCAACAGCTCTGATAGAGTAGGGGTAACGTGCGCGCTTCACAATTTAGAGAGTCGGGTTCGAAACCAACCGACAGCAATATTTATTTTTTAATTTTTTCTTTTCAAAATAATTTTTATTATTAATATGTTTTTAATCTTTTATTAATATTTAATTTAATAAAGTGGATACATTGTACGTAACAAGATTTATTTATTTAAAAAATATTTTATTATTTGCTTTATTGGTTTATTATAAATTAAATTTCTTCAAATTATAGTTAGCCCTGACGAAAACAAAAAAACGAGAACATTTGATTTGAATAATCAAACGTCAAATGCAGATTTGTATTGTACTATCTTTATTTGTTGCTAGTGTTATTTAAATAATATGGATTTAACTACAAAAGATAAAATTCGTATTTTGAAATTATTTCACATTGGTAATAGCCTACAGCAAACTGCTGATGTATTTTCTGCCGAAAATCCAGAAAAAGTAGTTAATAAATCCCGTGTAAGGCGTATTATTAACAGATTTGAAGAAACTGGGTGTTTTGCTAATCACACAAAGCAGGAAATACAACCAATTGAAAATGAATTTGAAGAAATAATAATTGCGCGGGTTGAAGTGGAGCCCACTATTAGTTTAAGAAGTTTACAAATGGAATGTGGAATAAGTAGAACAAAAATTGCTAGAATACTTAAGAAAAATGGATTTAGAAGTTACAAAGTAGGTAACCATCAAGAATTGCGAGACGGCGACGAAGAAAGAAGAGCAACTTATTGTGAAACAATTATGGATAAAGCCAATGAAAACAGAAACTTTTTGTACTCCCTCTGTTATACCGATGAATGCACATTTACTCTTCATAACGAACCGAATGTGCAAAACTTTCGCCACTGGTCAAAAGATAAACCAACTCTTCAAAATTTATCAAGAACCCAATATACCCAGAAGGTTAATGTTTGGGCGGGAATTTTGGGATCACACATTATTGGACCATATTTTATTGAAGGGACATTGAACGGTCCAAAATATTTAGATTTATTGGAAACAGTAGTTGGGCCTAGACTTACAGAATTAAATATGGAGAGGATATGGTTTCAACAGGATGGGTGTCCAGCGCATAACGTGCAAATTGTCAAAGAATATTTGGACAATTCATTTCCAGATTCTTGGATTGGTTTAAATGGACCAATTAATTGGCCGGCAAGGTCTCCTGATCTAAGCCCCTTAGATTTTTTTCTTTGGGGTCATTTAAAATCAAAAATTTACGGCCATTATGAATTGACCACTTTAGAAGACCTGAAAACGGCAATAAGGAATGAATGTAGGCTTATTTCTAATCGACAGCTAAGCAACGTGAGACAGCAATGTTACGATCGTCTCGGATTTTGCTTAGCGCAAAACGGCGGCCATTTTGAATATTTATTATAATTTTTAAATTTTAATGTTGTAATTAGTAGGTACGATTTAATATTTTTTAAATAAATAAATCTTGTTACGTACAATGTATCCACTTTATTAAAATAAATATTAATAAAAGATTAACAACATACTAATAATAAAAATAATTTTGAAAAGAAAAAATTAAAAAATAAATATTGCTGTCGGTTGGTTTCGAACCCGACTCTCTAAATTGTGAAGCGCGCACGTTACCCCTACTCTATCAGAGCTGTTGCTTAGATACTATTATTTTCAAGATATGAATAACATTCATGGTACTTCTACAATTTTTCTTAATTTATTCTAATATTACACTTGTAAATTGACTGATTTGAATTGAAATCCATAGAAATAGTATCCCCGGATAAGCATGCAAAATTTCATCTTAATATCTTGCACAGGGGAGATACTATTCACAATTAACTAATTTTACATGTTAATCGCCCATGTGTCGGTCGGCCTAAGACACCCGGTATACCAATTTCTATACTTAATAATTTTTCCAAAATTTTTGAAAGAGTTATCTACAATTCATTATGTGCAAATTTGAGATCTCTAATTTCAGCTGATCAACATGGATTCATGCGTAGACGCTCAACTACAACTAATCTGGCTTGCTTCTCTCAATATATCTCTGAAGTGATTGATGATCGAGGACAAGTTGATGTAATGTACAGTGACTTTTCGCGTGCCTTTGATTCTATTGATCATAGATTGTTATTATCAAAAGTGAGTTCCCTAGGTGCCTTTCCGTCATTACTTTCTCTCTTAACTTCGTATCTTACTAATCGTTGCTGTTATGTGTTCTACAACGGATTCGCATCATTTCAGTTTATAGCTACTTTTAGAGTTCCGCAAGGTTCCAATTTAGGCCCTTTACTATTCATCTTATTTATTAATGAGATGCTATTATCATTTACATGCCCAGTATTGACTTATGCTGACGACATCAAATTATTTTTCAGGATCTCATCACTCTCGGATGTAACTCACCTTCAGAATAATATAAACATGCTAGTATCTTGGTGTACACTCAACAAACTTCACATTAATATTGATAAATGTTTTTTGGTAACATATACACGTAAAATTAATTATATCACACATTCATACATGATTAATAATAACACTCTTTTGCGTAAATATTCTATTAAGGACTTGGGCGTTATTTTCATTTCCAACTTTAATTTCAATGAACATATAATTAATATTAGTGCATCTGCAAGTAAAATGCTAGGTTTTATTTTTAGAATATGTAAAATGGTCAATGATACGACAGCTCTTAAATCACCATATTTTTCATTCGTTATAAGTAAACCAGAATACGCAAATCTAATTTGGTTCCCTTATTATGACAGTCAAAATCTACATTTAAATCGTATACATAGTAGATTTCTAAACTACGTTTCTTTCAAAGAAGACAATGTGTATCCACAGCAAAACATTGATCTCTCTTACTTCAGCGACATTCCGTGCCATCATTAATTTCTAGGCGAGAAAATTCCTGTGCCAGGTTTCTATGGATGCTGCTCCATAATCAAATAGATGCTTCTTTCCTTCTCTCTCGTGTGTCCTTCCATGTACCACGACTGGCATCAAAGGCATTCCACGACTTTTCATCTTCCAACTGCCCGTACGGATGCTGCGATCTCCACTTTATTTAATGTGTAAACATGCTGATTTATTAATCGAAGACATTTTTGTGTAATTTGTATTTCCAGTTTACGTAAATACACATTTAATCGCCTGTAGCTATTATTCTCAATTTTCTTATTAATATTAATATTATTTTATTCACTATATATGTATCATTATTTTGCATTTATTTGCATTACTAGTGTATTTTACTCTGTAATTGGAGTACTGTTGGGTAATAAACTATTATTATTATTATAACTATTATTATTATTATGATTATTATTATTATTATTATTATTATATATATATATATATATATATATATATATATATATATATATATATATATTTACTTTAATACCGACGCCAAAATTCTCACTCGGAAACTTTCTCTCTTTTAGCACCTTATCAATCACATCCATTATTATTATTTTTATAATATTAATAATACTATATATGTATATATATATATATATATATATATATATATATATATATATATATATAATAATAATAATAATAATAATAATAATAATTATTATTATTATTATTATTATTATTATTATTATTATTATTATTATTATTATTATTATTATTATTATTATTATTATTTTGATTTTAGGGATTCAATTTTATTTTTAGGTAGATATAAGTAGAGTAAAATATGACAAGACTTTGTACTAGTTATATTCTATGTTGACTTAATGAAAGTGTTTTATTTTGAGTTACTACATTTGCGTATGACCACTCATTATTCAATAGGTACTGCACTGCTAAAATTGAGCGATCCTTCTACGTCAAAAATAATGTTTACCATATATATTTTTTGATAATATTGATTTTTTTTATCTCTAATTCCGATTACTCCAACAAAATTAAATAATTTAGTTCATTATTTACTTAGTATTTTTTTTTTATTCATATTTTGTTCTCTGTTTCTTCTACGTTTACTTTTATCGTAAATTGTTACTCTGCCATTGATTAATATTCTTACTTAAAATGTTAGCTAATCTAATAAATATCGAAAGCCATTTAATAATAAATTTTAAAAATCCTACGGACTATTAACAATAATAAAAATGGAGATCACTCAGTAAGGAGTTCAGTGGCGGATTTAGCACTTGAGAGGACCCAAGCGCAATTCAATTTTGAGGCCCCCTGACCTTCCCCTCCCCCTTTAATATTTTCCATACCACTATAGTGAGCATTTTACGCACACGTTTTTACTGTAGCACGCACTCTAGATTATTAATAAAAAATAATAGAAATACATATACGTTTTATTTGAAAACAGGGTTTACTAATAAAAAATACAACAACATAGTTAACAGAGTCTGTTTATTATACATTCAAAACATATTGGAATTTTAGGCTAGTCTGGAAAACCCGTCCCTGAAGAAATTTATTTTGAAAAATACTAAATTCCACAAAAAATAAGAACGGAAAGCAAAATTTATGATTTCGGCTTTTCTTTGAAAAAAAGAAGGGTTAAATCTTATAAAATAAATATACTTAACATTAAAATATTTTTGAAAATTTACAAGCGAAAATGTCAAATTTTTCACAAATACAGCCTAAAAAACTAGTAATCATCGCGAAATGCATTCAATCACCCGAGCAGAGATAACATTTATTTACATTACATTATACCTGAATTTCGTCAAATTGAGTTCTGTGTGTTAGATTACCGTTACACTAAAGTATGTTTTGAATATTTACAAGCGAAGAAGTCATAATTTTCACAAGTACAGCGTTTAGAGTAGACTTCGAAAGTGATGACGTCAAAATCGAGCGGGAATTACAAAAATTGAAAGTAGGTTTCCGGTTTCTTCACAGCATTTTGAAAGAGTTGTGAACGAACCGTACTGGCGCCAAATTTAAAGAAGTGGTAAGGATATTCTATCTTTATCTCGTCAGTAGAGAGCGAACTTGCATATGATTTGAAATATGACCTCTAGGGCCGCCACAAAACTTATGTCTTACATGGCGTTATACATTTGTCAATTTAATTTATAGAATACAATTAAATTAATAATTGTATTTTAGGAAAACAATAATTATAAAAATAAAATAAAGTGAAACAATTTTTTATTTTGAGGCCTGAAATTTGAGGCCCCCTCCAAGCGCGCGCTTCCTGCGCCTGTGCTGTAATCCGCCGCTGAAGGAATTTATTTATTTTCGGCCTCCAGGAATTTAAATATACTGCCTTACGATTCCAATGAAAAATTTTAAGAACGTATTAATAATATTGTGCAATTACAAAAAAAATATTGTACAATATTATTGAACATCTCGTGGCCGCTTCAATTTCTTATTTGATGACTTTTTATGTGAAATTCTTGAAATATTGCAAACAAAGGAAAATGAAATAATTAAATTGTACAAATCATTAAGTTAAAATGCAAATAATAATAATACATATATGCATTTTCTGATAACTGACAATTAATTACTTACAAGAAATTTAATCAGATTGAAATTTACTGCGTATAATTTTGTAAAACAAAACTTCTTACATTAGCTTCGTGTTACTGTTACTCCCTACTAATGACGTAAAGAAAAAGTACGCATGTATTATTAAGCTAAAATTAATTTTAAAATTGATATTTTTTTGACGGGATGTGAAAACTCTTTAATTGTATAGTATTATCCTATAAAGATTGCACGTAAGATGAAAAATTAAAATAATATTACAGTCAGTTTTAAACTAGAAGCTATATTTATTTTCTACTTATTGCATGATGATATCTTGTTGATATATATTTGCATTTATTTCCTTTCATTATCGTTTCTACAGACCACAAATTTAAAATTTATCGGTAGCATTCGAATCAGTCCATCAGAGCTTTACGAATTAAAAATATGAACAGACGTCTACTCAAAACCTTCTATTAATAAATGTGTATGTCAGTACATAGTAGGTAATTATTATTTCTCTTTCGTGTAAAAGTTCAGAAAATGGATGGAGCAATTTGACCTACTTGGGGAATATTTTTGTAAATAACTAGGTATACAATTTATAGCCCCTGTAGGCATATATTTTATAATCAATAACAAACCAATGAAACTCAAATTAGTACAGAATTATCTCAATTAATTACTATTTATCGATACAATACAGGTAGACGTGTGAAGGTAAATCATTAAATAAACTCACCATTGTCAACATAAAACGAAATTATTATCCACGTGATAGAATTTACAGTTAGAAATGAGGTTATATCCATTAAAATTCAACATTGTGGCATGCCCATAAAGCTCACAGAATAGTTAAAGAACACACGAATATATTGTCATTATTAATAACTATTTTTATTTCAAATTAATAACCATTTTTATTTCAAAAATAATAAACACTTCTAAACACTTGCGATAACTAAAACAAAAGCAATGTGCATTGTGTAGTGATTTACAGAAGACTTGCCAGCGTTCACGGCTAATAAATGAACTAACTTGTTCTAACGGATTATTTTAAAATGAAAAATTCATAAATTTGCCACCAGTGGCGGCGAAAATTATTATTTATATACTTTCCTAATAAAATTATGGTTTATTTTAATTTAAACTGGCGAAGCATTACATATCGGCACCTAGATTTAGTTAATTCATTTGCTTGGATTTTTTCTACAATCATGTTAATAAAAATAAGAAAATTTACAAAAAAATGTTTTCTATAGTTTGGATATAATATGCGTAATAATTAAGTGGTTATGAAAAGAGACCCGATCCTAGCGGGTGATCATTTTGTTCCCAGAAAAATGGCGGCCAAGCATGAGGCCGGCAAAATCCATCCTAGCTTATTATAGAAAAAAAATATATTTAAGAGTTTTAAAAATATCAACAGAAATAAGCATATTAATAAAGAATTATTCTTTTATATAATTGGGTTGGCTGACCGGTAACAAATCTATCCTAATAGGTATATGTTTTGTTTTATTAAAAGACTGAGTATACTTATGTCAATCAATGGCGTAACTAGAAATCTTGCGCCCCTATGAGAAAATTTTCTAGGCCGCCTTGACTTACAACGCTTCAAGAAAAAATTTGAAATCGAAAATAAATATTAATTTTTACATTACAAAGTGACAGTAATATTATAATGAATTTTTTTACGTGATTATTAATTAAACTTTTTTATTATTGTAATCAAATTTTCTTTGTTTTAATAAAGCTATTCTTTGTTGTAATCAAAAATCTTTAGAAAAACCCTAAGGAATATAATCAGAGTAACATAGTTTCATTAAATTATCCAACTGTTGATATACACATACCTATATATAGGTACAGGGTGTTATTCAAAAACCGGGTAATTAGTTTTCCCTTACGTAAAAGTTTCCAATTAATTTTAGACAAAAACGTTTCAAATAAACCTTGTAGATAATTAAATTATACGCCTAATTCACTAAACTTATTTTTAACATAGTATTAGGTAAATGATTTTATTTCTAATTCATTGTGTGTTATTGTTTAGAACTATGCTCTGTTCCATTTAAACTATTCAGCAGATGGTGCTCGCATCAGCGCCAGTTTTAAGTAAACTTGTCTCTTGTCTCCAATTTCAGCCAATCAGAGAGGTCAAAACTATTCCCTATTCTGTGCAATATGAATAGCTTAAATAACTGAAAAAATTAAATGGGGGGGGGTCTGAATTTGTATATAAGAACAAAGGCGGCTGATAGGTTAGGACCGGCCCTGCATGAAAACAATTAATATTTTAAATGCTACATATCAGGGATGATTGTAATATCATCGTACGAATCTTATTTATCATCAATAAATGTATGATTATATATGTAGTTTTATGTCAGATATTTCAATAAAATGGTAATATCCTAATAAACTAAATAATGATGCTTAAAATTTATTTTTCCTTTTTTAAATTTTTCAATAGATATTCCACATTATACCCGCCACATTGATTAAGCCCTATCAAATTGTAGCAGTCTAACTACATTATATAAATTGATTAACGCAGACTGCTACAAATTGATATACAGGGCGCAGGAAATAATGACCTGGGAATAATAGTCATTATTCCCTCAGATTTACCATCAGAATATTTTTAATAAAATAAATTTAAAAAATTGAATTTTCAACATGACATACCTTCATCACCATAGTCACAATAAATTGGAATGTTAAAAAACGGCGTGGATAAGTGTATTACCTCGGATGATTACAGCCCTTGCTCGCCCCACTCGCTCGTGTTGCAAACTTCATCCTCGGTAATTAGAGCATCCATTACAGCGTCTTTGTTTTTTTTTTTTTTTTTGAAGAAAAAAGTCGTATGTAATGTATACTAACATACTTTCCAAAGTTGCACCAATGTACTTACTAACTACGTCGTAATTGTTACAAATTCATTGTACTAAATTTAAAATTGAATCACAAAGATAGTGCATACCGCTTTACTCCGCCACGATTCATTCAATACTGCTCCTCTAAAGCTATGTTGCCTCTCAAGTTACCTAAGTATCACGTAACACTAATCAGTTAATATACCCAAATTACAATAAATAATACTGTGTAACAAATTAGTGAACCAACAATTACTTTACAAATCTGATTTTTTTTATAGATACTTATTACCGTATAGTAAGAAATATGTTATAAGGAAAAATCTGATGTGGCCAGCACATTACCTTCCGTCAGTTATATGAGGTATTTACGAAAATTCTACCTGTGAACTGTTACCGGTAAACAGCTTTTATCAGTTTATAGCTACCGAAATCGATATTATAAGAACGCAAGTGGTAAAGAAGGTAGATCCATAACCTACGAAAAAATTTGAAAATTTAAAACAGGTTCGAAATTTAACGTAGTTAACAAAATGAGCAGAGTCCTACTTTGAACACATTTCCACTTTTATCGCGCACGCTTCGCTTTGCATCACTACCTTTTTTTGAGATTAGATTCTTCATGAATCCAGTAGATGGATTTGGTAGATATTCAACAATTTTCGAACACGGTAACTTTTTACCACTCGTGTTTTCGAACACAGTAGGTAGATGCGGTATCTACCGGTAGAGTTTTCGTAAATGCGTATGTATTTTCTATAAAATCCATACATAAAGTTCCTTGCAACAGATTATAAATTTTTTGTATGTACAGGGTGTCTCATTTTCGATGTTTTTTTTAAGGTATCTCGGGTAATATTAATGATAGAGCAAAACCGTTTACACATTACAGGGTCAACTTTTCGAGAAAAGTTTAATAGTCACCACAGGAATTTTAGATTTTTTTTGTTTTTGAGATACAGGCAAAAATTCGTTTTTCGCACATTTTGAAAATATCTCATATCTTATTTATTATGATAGTTACAGGAAAAATGTTTTTACAAAAATTTCACCGTTTTTTAAATAGAATAAAATAGCGTAATTAGATTTCTTGAAAACTCAATAATTCTCGAGATATAACACAAACTTATGATTTTTTAAATGGGACCCTATGTTGAAAATAGTCTCGTCTTTTTGCTTATTTTATAAGCTTTTCAATGATATATAACAAGCCTACATTCTTTTGTTTTAAACATTAATAAAAGACGAATTATTAATTTATTGAGGTGAAAATATTGGAAATTATTAAAAAACAAATGAAAAAAATTATTACAAATCATCATTTATTTATTTTGATTTAATATCTATTAACCATGTTCTCAAAATTATTCTTAACCAATTATTTTCGGGAAAGTTAAATTACTAGTTACCGACGTTACAGTTGGCTTTGACTCAATCAGAAAAAGATGGTTTAATACGCTTTTGAAGTAAATAAATTGAAAAAATGAGTAAAACTAAAACAAATATTATTAAAAATATACAAATGATGATCTGTAATAGATTTTTTCATTTGTTTCTTAATAATTTTAAATTTTTTCACCCCAATAAATTAATAATTATTTCTTATTCAAGTTTAAAACAAAAGAATGTAGACTTGTTATATATCATTGAAAAGCTTATAAAATAAGCAAACAGACGAGACTATTTTCAACATAGGTTCCCATTTAAAAAATCATAAGTTTGTGTTATATCTCGAGAATCATTAAGTTTTCAAAAAATCTAATTACTACATTTTATTCTTTTTAAAAAACGGTAAATTTTTTTTCTCTAACTATCATAATAAATAAGATATGAGATATTTTCAAAATGAGCGAAAAACAAGTTTTTGCCTGTAGCTCAGAAACAAAAGAAAATCGAATTGTCCTGTGGTGACTATTAAACATTTCTGGAAAAGTTGACCCTGGAATGTGCAAACGGTTTTGCTCTATCATTAGTATTACCCGAGATACCTTAAAAAAACATCGAAAATGAGACACTTTGTACATTACCTTTCGACAGTTGTATGTATTTTATACAAATTTCATACAGAAAATTTCGAGCAAACAGATCCTAACAAATATACTACGAATATGTCATTGCACTTGACATCTTTCAATCAGAATTTTCTTAATATATAGTATATTCCGTAATGCAACCGGTTCGACCAGATTTCCGGTTTTGTGTTCCGTAAGTCCTGAAATTATTTACCGGTTTCTATTTGGAACGCGATTCCTGAAAAAAGTTGGTAAAAAGTCGGACCACGGCAACCACGAAATAATCCTGGTTCATAACAAAATCAAATGATATCCGTCAGTGTCAAATTTCTAAACCGCATTTTTAGTCGTATTACTAATAATTATTATAGATTTAAGTATGAAAACATTATTTATATTTGAGATATTGATGATTGCGTTATTTTTATTGGCATTATTCAACGTTATCATTCATTTTGTTAATTTGTATTTTTGTTAGGTTGTGTCAATTTTAAATGGCATATGAATTAGTGTCAATCTGTTCCGAAATAGATGAAAATATTCAGGAACCATGGTGTACTAGCAATCAAGATACAAGTTTTCTGGTTGACTTACGGAACATACTATTGGTAGCTGTTTCTAGCATAGCTGACTAATTTATGAAATTTAATTTCTTTATAATTTTATAACTCTATATCTATTTAATATGAAGTATAAAATGCAGTCAAATCGTATAGAGAATACAATGTTCTTTAATATTTATAATAATATTAAATGTGAAAAAATTATATTTAACATCGTTTTTTCAAGAAAAACTGTTAAAATCTTCAAATGAGGATACTTCCGGTTGACCAATTATAACCAAAATCTAATCAGCTCTTCATGCGGATGCAACGAAGAGGAATACGAAAGAATTAAAAATTTTGGAATTGCAGTATTAGAGTTATCGTAGACGAAAATTTTGTTACACACACACACACACACACACACACACACACACACACATACACACAAACACACACACACACACACACACACACACACACACACACACACACACACACACACACACACACACACACACACACACACATACAGACAACATCGTAAAAATAGTAAAATCGTATTCTAGGGACCCTAAAACGTGCGTATTCATCAAAAACTCACCACCGAATTTTTTGACCAAAGACAATACCTTCCTTACCTAAAGGTGACGGAAGGTAAAAAAACCGTTAAGCAAGCTCTTTCCGCTTTCCTGAATTATCTGATATGATTCACTGCATCACGGCAGAGTTGTTTACAGGATATCCAGCTACTTCAGTTTCCGTAACTTAACTTCAAACTTCAATAGAAGCAAACATACATGCACCACACTTCGTACTGGCCAACTTGTTAACAATCACAAACGGTTCTTTATTTTCAATACTTTGAAACCTCTGTAATTTATGTTTTTATTTTGACCAGTGCGAAACAAATGATATTGTTTGCTACTGCGGGTATTTTCTTGGAAATAAGGAAAATAAAAATAAGCGTTTATATGAGTGTAAAAGTAGTAATAATTCATTACCAACGACGCTAATTTTAATTTCTAATTTTATTTTAGATTTATACTTGTAAATGAGATGAAGACATTAAAAAATATCCCCCGTTATATCAGTTCTATTTTTACTTAATTTATTTCTTGAAAAACTTTTATAAATCAATCATAAAATTAAAATATTTATAAACTTTCCCTGAACGTATAAAGACACAATTCCTAATTAACATAATTTATTACTTTTGCATGTGAAAGTATAGCGTGATGATATGACAATATAACTTATATTATAATGCTCAAATAATGATTAAAATATTTGTAATTTAAACTGTGTGCATGTCTATAACGATTCTACTATGACAAGTATACCTGCCGGCTCAGTTGTGTGATATTATGCAATAAATCAGAAAAAATCTGTGTCAATGAACTGCGTCTGAATGAATAAAGTTGAGAAAGAAAAATATATTTTTCTTATTAACTCAAATTTACCTTCATTTTCGTATATTTACCTTAAGCGAATGACAACATGTCATAGCATATAGGACAAGGAAGGTAACTCAAAATGACAATTTAATTTTAGAATCATCAACAGTTCATTATTATTTTCATGGCTTTTCTTTTTTACTTTTTAGGAATTAAAGTTATTCATGCTACAAGAGACGTAAATAGTTCTGATATCATAGCTTACCAGATTATTTATTTAAAATTTTCTCTCGCAGTTTTTCAATTCATTTTTACCTTCCGTCACCTTTAGGTAAGGAAGGTATTGTCTTTGGTCAAAAAATTCGGTGGTGAGTTTTTGATGAATAAGCACGTTTTAGGGTCCCTAGAATACGATTTTACTATTTTTACGATGATGTCTGTATGTGTGTGTGTGTGTGTGTGTGTGTGTGTGTGTGTGTGTGTGTGTGTGTGTGTGTGTGTGTGTGTGTGTGTGTGTGTGTGTGTGTGTATGTATGTGTGTCCGTGTGTGTGTGTGTGTGTGTGTGTGTGTGTGTGTGTGTGTGTGTGTGTGTGTGTGTGTGTGTGTGTGTGTGTAACAAAATTTTCGTCTACGATAACTTCCATACTACAATTCTAAAAATTATAATTCTTTCGTATTTCTCTTCGTTACATCCATGCGAAGAGCTGATTAGATTTTGGTTAGAATTGAACAACCGGAAGTACCCTTATTTGAAGATTTTAACAGTTTTTCTTGAAAAAACTATGTTAAATATCATTTTTTCACATTTAATGTTATTATAAATATTAAAGAATATTTTATTTTCTATACGATTTGATTGCATTTTATACCTAATATTAAATGGATATAGAGTTAAAAAATTATAAAGAAATTAAATTTCATAAAGTAGCCATAGCTGTGGAAACAACTATATTAAGAAAATTTTGATTGAAAGATGTCAGTGTCAAGTGAAATTGACATAGTGTGTTTGTCTTATAATTTTACTGGAAATAGGTATAGGATCTTTTGCTTTCTGTATGGAATTTGTATAAAATACATACAACTGCTTTAAGGTAATGTACAAGAAATAATAATAATAAATCTTTTATTTCTGCAGATACATTACACTGTATATAGAAAACGTCACAAAATAATAATTTTCTGTATGAAATTTGCATAAAATACATGCAACTACCGGAAGGTAATGTACAAGAAATAGAATATTTAATTTAGCAAGGAACTTTCCGTATGAAATTTGTACAAAATACATAGAACTGACGGAAGGTAATGTGCTGGCCACATCAGATTTTTTCATATATAATATCATAAGTGGTAAATTTTTACCGGAAAAATTGCTACGAGAGCTGGTTGCTTAGCAATTTATTGAGTGGCATTGACAAAAAAATCACGAGTTGACAAACGAGTGATTTTTGATCAATGTCTCGAGATAAATTGGCAACAGGTTCGAGTAAAGCAATTTGAAAAATTTTCCAGGATAAAATTTAATCACGAATGGTATTCGGGTGACTATTTCCAAAATAAAAATCAGGTAATCATTTATTTTTTTGACAAAAATCTTTTAATTTTTATTGTGTTTTGAAGTATTATATTTAAGTTTGATTTTTCAACGTTTTAAATAGATTTCTGTCCGAATCGAATCGTTTTTAATAAAAACTGATAACACTGAAAATTTACTCACTTTGACAGGTATGTAACCAATATGTTTCTAAAACATCAAAATTTTTTCCCTTATCAAAACTCAACTATAATTATATCCCGATTTATTTACCATATCACTATTTATGTCACTATTCATTTATATCACGTTCAACTTTTCGATCCAGTATCAGCAACTGTCCGTAGGCCGCAATTCTTCAACACCAATTCCGAGTATCCACTCCAACTCGCTGTTACTGTCGTCGTATACTATAGCTTCCCTATACTCGTCAACACTAACAAGTATTCAATTCCACAGCTATCCCAATATACCAGTAACTTCCCGATTCGCCGTTACTGTCCTCCTATACTATAGCTTCCCAATACTCGTCAACACTATCGAGTATTCACTTCCACAGCTATCCCAGTATACCAGTAACTTCCCGAGTACTTCACTAAACGCTATACTGCATACGCTTACCACGATTCTGCTATACTCCTAACTCACTATCTATGTAACTGCTCGTCAACTCAACTCAGCTGACTAACTAACTATGTCAATATGTAACTATGTATGTAACTAACTCTCGGCCATAGCTACGTCCCTTTTATATAGCTGTCGTTACCTTCTAGAGAGATTCCGTATCAACAACGAACACAAAAGGTTCAAGCGAACGGGTGTAATTAAACACGTCGCGACTCGTCTGTTTACGTCGCCCGGTTGCTCGCGCGATTACGTCATCGCTAAATTTACGCGCTTGCTCAGCGTGGCGGCCTTCCCACGTTACAATATATAGGAGTCTCATTTGAAATATGAAAATTATTGTCACTTCTGGTTAAACCAGATGCGCTACCACTACCACTCTAATAGGGAAAATTTCCATGTAGCGTCCGTTCCCACCTCGGTTCCCACCATAGTTTCCAAAATTACAGTTTAGACTCCCTCCATATTTATTTATAACTCCATGGTTCACGCATGCGCATTAAAAAAATCAGATACATGTTGCAAATTTGTCCAAAATTAACGTCTGGAGCAAAGCTATTACAAACGTAATATTTAAACTTTAAATTCAATAAAAATTAGTAAAATAAATAATTGAAGCGTCACGATTTTTAATTTTAGTCTAATCTAATTTTTATTGCATGTTATTTTATTAGTTAACAAAGTCCAAAAATAGGCCGAATTCACCATTCTTTAATCATGAGTTGATCCACAGATCAACGCTGATCCTGAATTATTCCAATTCGCCATGAAAAATCAAGCTAATCTACTAATAAAAATTAATCATGTAAGTAGCCTAATAGTAAATATAAAAGTCAAATTTATATTACCTTGTAATTAAAAATCTAAATTAAAAGTACTACATGTTAAAAACGGTCGCATCATAAAAATCCGGTATGACGTATCTGCCCCTGGGAATATTATATTTTAATGTAAGAAAACTTACCACAAATAAACTCCAATTTTATATATACTGTAACGTTTTTATTTGAAGTGTAAATATTAGACAATTATTATTAGTTAAAATTAAAGTTTACTATAACGATAAATAGATATTAAATATAATTAAAAGATGATAAATATAACAAACACTACGATTAAACAAATATTAAACACTAATGAAGACTAAGAATATTATAAGACACTTAAACGCTAAGACTATTTATTTAAACAATATGTAACTCATTTATTTATACAACTATATTTATTTATATTCACCACTTGTCTACTATCTGTTTATATCACCAACTATTCAATACGCGACGCTTATTTATATCAGACTGTCCAATGCCTTCGCTAACAGTGCTTATATACTCCGACATTTGTATTCGAGTACTTACTAGAACACTATTCTAGATAAAAACTCAAACACAATAGGTTACATTAACCACGTAATTAAGTAGGTTCCGACAAGTCTGTTGCGTCATCGCTAAAAATAGACACTCGCTTGTCAATACGTAAAGTTTACATACCGGCAAAGTGACAAAACAAAAATGTTGAAAAGAGAATCTTGGAATACCTACACGTTTAATGATTCACAATAAACTAAAATGTTAAATACAGTAAACTGACAGTTTGAATGACATATGACAGACGCCAGTATGATATTTTACTTCAATCATATTTTGTCTCACTCCGGTGGTGTTTAATATTTTTCTAATCAACTGATTCGGCCTTAGTGTCGTAAATGCACATCCTTCAACACACACAAATGCAAAATTTAAACCAATATATACTTTCCACTAACCAAGTAAAAATAGAATTCGTATTTAACAAAAATTCAATTTACTACAATCTGCATAATAAACTATGCACGCTATCACATCGGCTGGTGTGCATTGCATTGCCTTGCCTTCGCCTTTAGCGCATTTGCACTCAACCATTAATTCTCCCTAATATCCGAGACAAGACGGACACGTGCACATAACCTGCACTTAATAAACCGCCATTCTGCTAGCCAATGTTGGCTCTGTTTCTGTTCCAGCTTTGGATTTCGATCCAATCGACCATAAATTAACAACTCACTGCATAAATCTTTCACAGCGCTAAAGAGTATTATTTATCTAGGCTACAAATCAGTGCCCGGACCTCTGCAGAGACTTTCATTAAATTATTAGTTCGAGCAAACAACCCGTGGTGGCAGTGGCAGCACTGTTTGCTTGTTATTCCTGAAAGTTTCTGTTTTCTGTTACCCGCTAGCTGGCAATTCGTGTGACAGTAATTGACTAGTTTTTTTTTAATTTATTGCAATTCTTTTGCGCTCACTTTTACTTATGGTTACATTAAATATTGACTGATTTAGATTAAGGAATATAAAAGAAATATGAGGCAAGATAAAGCCTATGATTGATTGAGGAGCTTGACAAATTATGAATTGGAAATTTGGATTCTTTTTTGTTCTCCTTCTACCCATTTTGTATATAATACGAAAAATATCTATTATGTCATATTTTTCACCAATAAATGTTTTATTAATAGTCTATACTCAACTCAATATATACGGATGTCCCAAAAAACTAACCCTGAATGTGAATCTTGAAAGCTATAAGAGATACAAACGTTAGATAAAAGTTCCCCCATTAAGAGACTATTTTAGAGGTGTTTTATTATTTGAAAAATAATGCATAGATTACTACGGATGATTCTCAACTTTAGGTACTTATTGTAATGGTATACAATAGTCAGCGTAGTAAGCATGAAACAAAAAGAATTTGGTTAATATTCACAAAATTAAAGGTACTTTATTTAAAGATAACAAAAGTTAATTAAGCGATTACGTAATATATGAATATGCATTACCTATTTTGAATTATTATTATTGCAAATTGCTTACCATGCTTTCATAAAAAAAGTATTAATAATTATAGAATAAATATCTCAGTACCACTGTAGTCAAAACAATACTGAGAGAGCTACATTCGCCGTTTTCTAATTTGTTTCTATTTTTAAAATAAGATTCAAGGAGAAAAAACTTTGATTCCCTTAGGTAACATTTTTGACAATATCTTATGCCAAATTGACATTTAATTAAATATTTTAAAATTGATATACGTTTCTTTGTTCATAGCCTATTCCGAGTTAGGAATTTTTCTGAACATATTGTATTATGCAACATTAGTTATATATTAATGCGTTAAAAACAAAAGAAAATATTAAAATCACGTATTCAACTAGTGTTTGCTTTAAAAACATAAAACTTAATTTTTTTAATTTCTTATATATGATTTAATTGTTCAAAGTGACATTTTATTTTGTGAGACGGACGTTTGGACCACTTCCCTTCGCGTAATGTTCCAAACCTTCGAACAAAATAAAATCACTTGTAACACGTGTTTTTTTACATCATTTTTTCGTTTTAATTTGTAGTTCTAATAATGTTTTTGACATATGTCAAAAATGTTGATTTGTTGTTCCATTCGTCATTACCAAGGTGACTAATTCACTTTTAACACTAATGTTAAAAAGTAACAATGATCTGTCACTTTTTAACAGCGGTATCATAAAATGATATTTTTAACCATAAAAACAACAACAATGATCTGTCACTTTTTAACACCGGTATCATAAAATGACATTTTTAACCATAAAAACAAACATTAAAAAACTAATTTTAATAGATTTGTAGAAAAAAAAATTTAGTTTCGTGATCAATACGTTGAATTATGCCATTCCGACAATGTATCTCAAATTAAGGATTACCTAGTAGGTGAAAATGTAAATTTGGCAGTTTTTAATTGTAATATTATGATGCAATTTTTTTTATCAGTGTTATATTTTGAGTTATGATAATGACAAGGAAAATTAAACAATTGAAAATATTTTTATTTTAGCTTTTCAACGATGCATAATTTAATACTTTTAATTCATTCATTCAAATATGTTCATTTGTTTCAAACATAATATTCAACGATGGCTAAAGATAATTCTCAGTGCACACAGAAAAAGAAAAAATGAAAATGACCAAGATCAGTATATTATTGACGAAGTAATAATTTTTTTATAACAATAACCTAGCCTATTGCAAAATCTCACCCCGAGTTTTCCAACAGTGATAAGGTGAAGTTATTGTTATTATATTTAGTCAATTTAACCAAACACAACAACAATAACCTTACCTAATGCACAGTTAGGGGTTGTTGAAATTAATTGTATTGGGTGCTATTCAATTACACTTATGTTATATTGTTGCAAATTATTAGTTATTCCTTTTTGTATAAACCGACCATTTGTATTACTAATTAAACACTAATGTACCGGCTCTCTCGTTCTCCGACATTTTTACTTGGGGCATTGTATGTATAACCGTTGTAGCGAGCAGTTGTAAAATATAAATAATATACTTGTATCATTTGGGTGTGTGGAATAAAATTATTATAAAAGGTGCATGCAAAATCATTTACTACAAAATGAACTCCAAAAACTATAACAGTGGCGACGAGGATGCTCAAGATTGTTGAAGATTAAGATCCACCACGCCGTCCGAGATACGAAAATTCTACAAAATTACAAGGGCAAGTACAAATTTTATTGAGTACATAATGACGGGTTCAAAGTCAACTACTACAATACAAACGGTATTCAATATTGAACCGTATGATAGCCGTAATCAATGGAAACGCTGGGTTTCTAGATTAGAAGGTGCATTTGAAGTGTTTGATGTACCTGCAGACAAGAAAGTGCACTATTTACTTCATTACATGGGAGCAGACACATATGATATTGTGTGCGACAAGCTTGCTCCAGAAAAACCTACTAATAAAAAGTATGATGAATTAGTTGCACACAGAAAAAGAAAAAATGAAAATGACCAAGATCAGTATATTATTGACGAAGTAATAATTTTTTTATAACAATAACCTAGCCTATTGCAAAATCTCACCCCGAGTTTTCCAACAGTGATAAGGTGAAGTTATTGTTATTATATTTAGTCAATTTAACCAAACACAACAACAATAACCTTACCTAATGCACAGTTAGGGGTTGTTGAAATTAATTGTATTGGGTGCTATTCAATTACACTTACTTTACACTTAATTGTAAATATTGGGCTATTGCTTAGTCCATATAGACCTACAAGCCGGGTTTTAGTTGTTCTGTCTGTTAAATATTGTACACTTATTTATAATATCTACACATAAATTACACTCAATTTACACTTAATTATAGTGATGTTTTTTTTTCTATTTTCGGGGTTGTGAGTCCAGTAGTGCAACCACGCCGAATCGACATTGACATATTCCCCTCTCTTCTTGTACGGCCCACCGTAGTTTGAAATTTTTCGGTACCACACGTAATTGACATTGACAAAAAATAATCTACATTGACTTGACATGTTGTCAAGGGGTTGAAAGTTGTCGCTTGAGTAGCAATCATTGTAAATGTTTTTAAAATTCAGTTAAATAGTGTTTACGTCGATATATTTTGCTACATTATTAAAAGATTGACACAAAGTAAATTTTTTTCTCTCAGTAGTTAATAATAAAATATTTCCCATACCGATGACTCAAGGAAAATGATTTTTTTTTGCATAAATAATAATTTAATCTTAATTTTTCCTTCATCCGCGTATGAAAATTTTATGTACTGGTTTTTAAGTGCCTGTATATAATGAAACTAACATCTCTGATGCAATTTGAAACAGACTGTTGACTCATTGATATATTAAAACTTTTTACAAATTAATTTTTCATTACTTTCTGTTGCGTAAAATGAAAGAGCAGTGAAAATTTTCATTTCGGGTGGTATCTATTTTGAATTATTGTTAAAAGCCATGTGGGGAATTAGTTCATTGATAAAATTTAACACTAAGTTTTTTGTAAGACGAAATAATTATTCAAAAAGCATCAAAAACGAATGGATTGCTGTTTCGCATTTCCTTTAAACTTCCTTGCCTGTCTTTCCTTTGACTTCTATTAAGCAATAAAATATTAGCTGGTAGCATTTTACCTAGGTACAGTAAGTATTAACTTTCAAATTTATAGATTCTTTGACAGTTAAATAACTGTCACTCCACTTCTGTGCACGTGCGAAGCAACATACACACCGATGTTTTTAGAATGATATGTATACTTAAAATATTTTCCGAAGATACCCGAACTGTATGTCAATTTTACTATAACGATTTGGTATAGTATCATATTTGTACTGCCTTGACATGAAGCTATCGCTATCACTTGTCAAAGTCAATGTCAATATCGATTCGGCGTGGTTCCACTACAGGTCGCTAGAAAGAGGGACTATTTTTATTTCATTCCTCTGTAGTTGAAGGCAAAAAATAATATGTTTTTCAGGGAATATTCTAATGCAATTTTTACCTGAAAATATTTTGTGCATATAAAACAAGTGTTTTTCATATTAAGTAATATAATAAAATATTCGCAACATAGTGGATTAAAAAAATTGATTAATAGGAAGATATTCTTCATTACATTTTATTTGACGTGGATTTTTCATAGAATATAAAACAGTTTTATAACAAAAATATCACAGAGAACACAAAATTATATTATCAGTAGTTAACGTTTTCAATAAAATAAAACAATTATAGTTTACAACTTTAGCTCTAACAAATTTCATTTGAGTTTTGATTAAATTCAGTTTGCCCTGTTTTGCTTATTTAGAATAGAAACATTCTATTATATATGAATAATGCTTTTAAACAAAATCATATTTGTATGATGGAAGTTAAAGCAATATTCCGTATCAAAATGTAAGTAATGTTGAAAGCCGTGGTCTAGGCGTATGTTATAAATTACTCTCCTTCCTAGGAAGTCCTGTATACCCACTTTATCTTTTTGTATGGTACATTCGATTCCAGTAAATTGATATACTGCTCTTTCCAGTGAAGTATGTATAGCACTATTGCAAAATATTTTCTATATGAAGCATTTATTCATTGTTTACTTGCCAAAAATATCGATTCTAAAATACAGTTTCATTTCTTGTAACTTGCACTACGAGTTTCAAAATTGGTTCATGGAATTTCAATTTAAAATTGCAAAATTAAATTTACACACTGCTTTCGTTTCATTTGAATACAGAGAAATTGAAATTCTGTAGAAGTGTTTGAAAAAATTTATTCCAATTTATATGTTAGATAGAAGATAAAATATTACATTTTTGGAATACAGAATGTAACTCTATATCCACAGGTGAGATTTATTGTTTTTTACCTCTCGCTAAAAGAGGTATTGTATTCATGCTAAAAATCGCATATCCAGATTTTAGTGAATAAGCACGTTTTAAGTTCCCTAGAATCCGATTATAATATTTTTACGATGATGTCCGTATGTGTGTGTGGATGCGTGTGTGTGTGTTTGTGTGTGTGTGTGTGTGTGTGTGTGTTTGTGTGTGTGTGTGTGTATGTGTGTGTATGTGTATGTGTGTGTGTATGTGTGTAGATGTGTGGATGTTGGATTCACGATTTCTCAAATACTATAAGACTTAAGACATTTTTAACTACGGTTTTTTCAATCTAACAATAATGGGAAGAGTTGATTATGTTTTGGTAACAATTGGACAACCGGAAGTAGTAGTTACAAGAAAAAAATCATCTAAATATTATTTGTCGAAAATTTATGTAAATACATATATTAAAGAACGTTAAATTATTATTCGATAAATATAAATTCATTATTATATCTTCTATAGATTTAAAGATAAAGAAATGCATATAAAATAATTTGATTTAAAAATCTCAAATCAAACTACTACAAGGCAAGAAATTCAAATGTTTGTATTTCCAAAAATATTTGTATTTGTATGCCAGTGTCAAAAATATTTGTACATTATTATGAAGATTATGAAAATAAAAAAATGTCAACAACGTAAAAGAATATACGTAAAAATGAATATAAGAGGAATTTTCGAAAAGATTACGAATATAAAGAAAAAGAAAATGAAAGTAGAAAAAGAAAATTTCAGGATATTGAATATAAAGAAAATGTATGTATTGTACATAATTTATATTAAAATATCCCATAGATTTTGCAAATATATGTGAGAATTATTTTGTAGTGAGACATAAATATATGTATTTGTATTTAAACATATTTTTCGTTTTATGCATACAACCAGGTAAAATATCTGGCGAGAGGTTATGTGCTGGCCACATCAGATTTTTTTTAAATTATAAAAATCTTTTGAATGAGGTTCTATGACACGAAAACGATCTGTACGTTGAGGAAAATTTAATTTTTAAATAATTTATTATATAATTTGCCCAATTTATATGTGATAGCTAAATTTTGAACCAAAAATATTCCCAGAATATACTTATTATTTCTTCTCCTTCAAAAAATTTTTCTAGAGTTTGCCGGCCATTTAAATAATTTTAAAAATCTTTTAACAGAAGTTTAATGTTAGTAAACTTTTTCAAATTGACACCTCGTACAGCCTAGTTGTGGCGTCACAACTGACCTATATAATGGCTGGAAAACTTAATTTGATTCGCCAATAGGTAGAGGTATCTTACCTACCTACTTCAAATTAAAATTTTCAACTATTCAAAAATTCATTTGAAACGTAGGTATGTAACAAAAATTTTAAGAAAAAGTTTGGCTTCTTCATCAAATAGAAATATTTTTTTATTGAATCGTGGACATAAGAGGTTGTTCCTATAAACTAAGGAGATTAGAAATAAAATTTTAAACCATTGATAGGGGACCAATATCTTCAATGCGACGCAGTTTTTTAATACCTTGTCTCATTTTCTCTAACGATGTTAAATCTTCTTCCCGGATCGTCAGAATTATTCAAGTCTGTAACTGTTCTTCTCTGCCTTTATTGTATACTTTTCTGCTAAGAAATGGCCAAAAGTCTTCAATCAAATGTGCCTGAGAAACATTTGGAGAATTATACTCTCTCTCTCTCTCTATCTCTCTCTCTCTCTCTGTCTCTCTCTCTCTCTGTTTACTATAAAATGTTGGCTCCTTAATGCCCCGTAGCATCTAGAGATTCGCTCGAGTTGGGCGATTCAATCGATAAGGTCGCGTTAAAACGTCACAATGCGATATTCAAATTACCGAGCCCGGCAAATAATGCCTGGTATATTGAAATATTTACGAGACACTTATCCGGTAGATTTGAAAAAAATGTAGTTGAGATAACAAGTTTGATAGAATCAGTGGAACTTATAAATGAAACGCTGGATGGACGATCAGAACAAATAACACAATTTTATTGAACATGAAAATATTACACGTCAAACTTATTATATTTGTATCACATGACAACGTAATAAATTGGTTGTGTTGGTAACAGCAGTATTGTTTTTATTTTGGACATAGGTGACTAAATGTGTTTAGTACAAGTGATTGTTTAAATGCGTATGTGCGTGTGTGTGTGTAAGTAAAATTTGTATACCTAACACGCTCCCTCAAATTTAACTTCTACAATTCCAATAGATCTGCAGCAATTTTCGAATCTTGAAGGGCTTACTGCTTTTGTTAACATATCTGCGGGCATTTGGTCAGTTGGCAGATATTTTATTTCAATATATCCGTTTTCCAAAGCTTCTCTGATGAAATGACAACGAATATCAATATGCTTGGAGCGCGCGTGCTGTACGGGATTCTTTGCCAGATGAGCTGCACCTTGATTATCGTTGAACAAAGTCACAGGAGCTGGAAAATTAACATTTAATTCTCTGAGGAATTGACTTAAATGTATTGCTTCTTTTGTAGCATCGGTGAGACCGAGATATTCGGCCTCAGTCGAAGATAATGCAACAGTTCGTTGCTTTTTCGAAGCCCATGAGACCGCTGCACCTGATAGAGTGAACACCAATCCAGTATATGATCTCCGATCATCGACGGAGTTGCCCCAGTCCGCGTCGACATAACCTTTCATGTCGTCGCCCTTTTTGCTGTACGAGAGACCATGTTTCGAAGTTTGCTTCAGATATCGCAGTAACCTTTTAGCTGCTGCCCAGTGCGTATTGTCATGACAATCATTAAATTGACAAAGTACGCTTACGGCATGGGCAATGTCGGGACGTGTGCCCACAGCTAAGTACATCAGTGCTCCCGTTAATTGTCTGTAAGGATTTTCCACCTCGGTATTCTTCTCATTTGCCTTTGTTAGCTTCGATCCAAGTGCCAGGGGCGTGCGATTAGGTTTGCAATTTGACATGTCAAACCTGTTCAAGATTTCTTGGATGTAACCGCTCTGAGACAATTGAATACTATTTTCTTGTTGCTGGATTTCAATTCCCAGGCAGTATTTTGCAAGTCCCATGTCTTTGATTTTGAATTCTTGAGATAAAGCTGTTTTTATGTCATTTACTTTTTTTGGAATTGTTGGATGCGATGATGATGTCATCAACGTAAATTAGAAGGAAGGTTTGCGACTTGCCTATTTTATCTACGAAAACGCAGGGATCGGACTTGGTGGGGGTAAGATGAAGTCGTAATATAACCTCCGTGAGCCTCTTGTACCATTGGCGTCCTGCCTGCTTTAAGCCGTAAAGTGCCCGGTTTAATCGACAAACCATATTCTTCCCCTTCCTGATTCGCGATAACATCTCGTTAGCCTTCGCAGCAATTCTAGATCCTTGCTCTTCGATTGTCATTCGTTCCAACATTTTTTCAAGAAAAACTGGTTTTTCCATGAATAATTCTGTGTCGATTTTACCGTTCAAGTATGCTGTCGTCACATCCAGTTGGTGCATTTTTAAGCCAAGTTTAGCGGATAGAGCAGCTAGTAGTCTAAACGATTCCATTCTTGCCACGGGAGCAAACGTGTCGTGGAAGTCTAATCCAGGACGTTGAGCGAATCCTTTTGCGACTAACCTAGCTTTTCTGCGTTCGATTACACCGTCCGCATTAAGCTTGTTACGTAATACGATTCTTGAACCTATTACTCTTGCATTTTCTGGTTTGTTGACTATTTCCCAGGTATCGTGTTCGATCAGGGATTTCATCTCATGGTAGATGGCGTCGAACCACTCGTCGCGGTTGTCGCTAGAAATAGCCTGTGATAATGGCATTTCATTAGTGCACATACCCGAAAAAACGTTAAAATCTTCATCTTCGTCATGGTTGCAATCGATATTGTCATCTATGTTGTCTTCTGTGATCCTTTCTTCACAAGAAGATGCTCTATTGATAACTACGGTGTTATATTCTTTCTTCGGACGACCAGGCTGTCCTGAACGAATAATTCGTGGTCTCCCAGGACCTCTTCTAGTTTCTTGGACGTTGTCGGATCTTTCTACGTCAGTGGTTTCTTCTGAGTCGCTGACTTCTTTCAAATCGATGACTTCTTTCATAGGTTTGATAGCGTCGGAATTGGGTCCGATTATAGTTATGTTTTCTTCGTATAATTCTGGAAGTTCTTCTAAAAATTTTACGTCTCTGCTGACATGGACTTTACGATCTTCTGGAACCCAAATACGATAGGCCTTTGATTCGGAAGAATATCCTACAAAAATGCCCTGTTTCGCTCTAGGTTGGAATTTGTCTTTATTTGGAGTAGTGTCGACAATGAAAACTTTGCAGCCAAATGAATGAAGATGGCCGACACTTGGCTTTTTACCAGTATATTTTTCTAAAGGTGTACCGTCTTCTAAACTTTTCGTTATGCTTCTGTTTCGAACATAGTTTGCCGTATTGACGGCTTCTGCCCAAAATGAGTTGTTTAGGTCGGCTTGCATCAACATGCACCTGGCAGAATTAACGAGTGTTCTATTGCGGCGTTCCGCCACTCCGTTCTGTTGCGGTGTATGGGTGGTTGTAAGCCTACGTTGAATACCTTTCTTCGAAAAATATGAATCTAGTCTCTGGTTGCAGTATTCGGTTCCGTTATCTGATTGGACGAATTTCACTTTCTTGCCTGTTTGCCTTTCAGCCTTCTCAATGAATTCGATGATTCTAGTTGAAGTTTCATCCTTGCTTTTTAAGAAATATACTTCGCCGTAACGGCTGTAATCATCAATGATCGATAAAAAATATCTAGCGCCACCATTTGATGTTGTTCTCATAGGTCCACACAGATCAGTGTGAATGATATTAAGACATTCCGTTGACCTATTTGTAGCTTTTCGAAAAGGTAGACGTGGTAACTTTGCTGCTATGCAAATTTCGCAATCTTGAGGAATGTTGGAATCGCTGAATTCCATTTCGGTAACACTTGCCTTTTTCTTCATTGTAAGAAGATCTTTAAAATTAAGATGTCCGAATCGCCTGTGCCATAATTCGATTTCATTTTGCTTGTTTTCAGTTACGGTGTTAACCTCCTGTTGACGTGAGCATATGTAAAATAAATCGCCACGGCGTTCGGCTGTCATTTTCACATTGCCATCCAAGTCACGAATAACTGCGTGTTGTTTTCTGAAAACAACTTCGTGATCTTTGTCTACAATTCTTGCTACAGATAACAAATTTGTTCTTAAATCAGGAATAAATAATGTATTTTCGAGATTTATGTTCTTGTAGCTATCGTTGGATTTTATTTTCAGATTGACACGACCTTTCGCAAAAACATCTGCAGTGGCTGTACTAGCTAGTCGTATTTTGCTGTTAATATCTTCAAGATTTTGAAATGAATCTTTGTTATTGCATAGATGTGATGTGCAGCCACTATCCACACACCAAAGTTCGTCTTTACCGCAATTTACTGGACTGTTTATAAAGAAACTTTCGTCTACGTAATTTGCGTTTTGTTTACCTTTATCTTGATTTTGTTCTCTTTTCTTTTTAAAACAATCGGATTCTTTGTGACCTCTCTTCTTGCAATAACCACAATTGTAGTTAGGCTTCTTTTTATTCGCAATGTAACCTGATTGTGATTTACCTGTACTTGCAAATTTTTGGTGCTGTTTAGCATACATTGCATTTGACTCAGTGTTTTCTGTTCTTCTTGCTCTGGCGTCGTTTTCTTCAATTATTTTAATTTTCAATGATTCGGCGTCGGGCAGTGCGTCGCGCGTCTCAATGACACATCTAAAATTTTCAAAATTATCCGGCAGACTATATAACAGTATGATTGTGAGAAGATCGCCATTGATTTCTACATTCATGGCGTTGAGTTTGTCGACTGTATCGAAGAAACGTGACAAATGTTCCCTCACATCGCCTCCATCAGATAGTTTTTGAGTAATTAACTGTTTAAGTAAACTTGCCTTGCGGGCTGGCCCTTTCGATGCATAAGTGCTTTGTAGCTTCACCCATATATCGTTGGAAGTTTCACAACCACGGATTTGCTTCAGTTCGGATGGTGAAATAGATAATATGAGATCTGACTTCGCTTTACGATCTTGTGTGATCCATGCGTTTTGTAGCTGCTGTTGAGTTTCGGCATCTTTTGCACCTGATTCAACTTTTGGCTTCACACGGGTACCGGATACATATTCCCATAAATCTGCTTTGACGAGTAACGCCTCGACTTGAATGCTCCAGGTATCATAATTGTTTCTATTAAGTAATTCGATTCGCGTTGCGTTTACGATATTTGCGCTAGCCATTTATTATTTTTAATTGAATAACCACGGCACTAGGGGACTAACACGATAGACACAGCTCGAGAGTTCGTCACCTGTCACCTTACGTATCTTTGACAGTTATTCCTTTTGATGAACTTTAATCGCGCACTATAATTTTAATAACTTAATTCCTGGGCCCATAACCTGATAGAATCAGTGGAACTTATAAATGAAACGCTGGATGGACGATCAGAACAAATAACACAATTTTATTGAACATGAAAATATTACACGTCAAACTTATTATATTTGTATCACATGACAACGTAATAAATTGGTTGTGTTGGTAACAGCAGTATTGTTTTTATTTTGGACATAGGTGACTAAATGTGTTTAGTACAAGTGATTGTTTAAATGCGTATGTGCGTGTGTGTGTGTAAGTAAAATTTGTATACCTAACAAAGTTTCATAAGACTATCTGTTAACGCTATAGTCTAAGGAACAAGAGTGCCATAACAGACCATATGAAACATGTTTTTTATACTATTTGTCCTATTGAGGTAATTTTTATAATTATATTGGATTTTTAAAAATGCGTCTTGTCAAAAAACTGACTTGTGTTTTTATTATTTACGTTAGTAGCGCTTCCAGCTAAAATTTTTATTTCACAAGAGAAAATAGGACAATATATTGTTGACTGACAGCAATTTGTATGTCATACATTTGTTAGTTTGAAGGCAGTCATACCATCTCTAGAAAACGAAAAACCAGAAAAACAATGCGTTTATAGATCTTCTTAATGATGTGTTTTCAGTGCGTTTATAGACACCGAAATTGAAAACAAGTACCATAAGGCAACCTGTTAACGTACGAAGTGGCTCGTTTTACAAAGGACGAGTGTGTTAACAGGCCTTATGAAACATGTTTTTATACTATTCTTTTATTGAGCTAATTTTGCGATTTTTTTAATGTGATATTTCTTGTTATCTTTGTAGCACTTCCCGCAATTGAAATTTCAAATTTTGACGGTTTGTATGTTGTGTGTAGCGAATTTTGTCTGACTGTATACATTAATACATTGTATCAAAGAATGCGTTTTTATAGACCTAAAAGAACGCCGAAATAGAAAAATAATACTAATGTACGATTTTAGTTTTATGTCCTTGAAAAAGATTCATGGTTGACAAAAAATATTTAATTAAATTTCACTGCCATATAATACGATATATTTCTTTGTATCTGAGATTTTATCAGCCAATATGAAACAGTGCCAAGTTTCGTAATAGTCATAAAAATCCATTAGTTCAGACCATTACATTAATCTGGTAATTTTTCAAAGTTAATATGTGATGTTAACTTTACAAATACCTACAATTTCCAACTGTTATTTTATTTCCCTCGCAATTTCCTACTAAATTGATAAAATGGAAAATTTACTTACTACCTATTAATTTTTTCAATAATACCTGATTTTACGAAATTACCTAATCCAGTAAATTCAGAATTTTAGGACCAACTCTTATTGTGTCATTAAAAACTGTCTGTATCATATATCCAGAAAGTACCATATTACTGAATAAAGTATTCTAGACAACTTTTCTGTAGAGCCATAGAAGAAGCCTGAAAACCTCCGAATCCAATAAAATGATTATTCGGTCATGATGTATTGGCTATTAGAATTGATACTCATAATTTATTAAAAAATTTAATAATAACTGAAAGTTACATTCAAGAACACATCAGAAAATAAAAATCTGATGTGGCCAGCACATAACCTCTCGCCAGATATTTTACTTGGTTGTACGCATAAAACAAAAAATATTTTTAAATACAAATACATATATTCATGTCTAACTAAATGGCAGAGTAACTTGTATAATCGCAGACTAGGGAATTTTATTTACTTGTTAAACGCGGTCTATAGTTTCGGTCAAAACATTCCTGCCGTCGGTTGCATACAATTTATTATTTTAATTATACATTCTCTTCAACAAAAATCATAACCAGTAACAAATGCGTTACACTTTCATGAGTGGTGCAATAGTAAAAATAGACATATCTTCAGTGGTGAAACTAAAATAACCAATGGATATAGGGCTCGTTCATGTTTCATCTGTTTCCCGCTCTCGTCTGCAACCCCTAGCCAACTGAGTTTCACTTCATAAAACACAATATTCCATCTATCACCATGACGACGCTATAAATGTCTTTGCGGAAAACAGGAGCGAGTTCTTGTTATTTATTTTTGGAGAATGTTCCTTCAAGGGTTCTCATGAAGTTAAAAAGCGTGGTTTATTTTATTGCACGCAAATAAAATATATCCACGTGATATATGAAGTTCAAGTTTCAGAGTACAAAAGTAAGTTACTTACTTGCTTACAGATCGTATATTGGAAGCTATTCTATTGTAATTTAATTTGAAATGAATAAGTCAGGACCTTGTCATATCTTCTGTTATGAAAATTTTGTTGGAAATAATTTTGTTGTTTGCTAGGTTAATAAGAAAAATATCTTAAAGATAAGTTAAACGTCTTTTTATAGCAACAATTCAAAATATAATTATTCAAAATGTACATTGTATTTTTAGAAAATGGTTCTGTTTTTCTAATGACTAAGGATTTTTTTAAAACTATTATGGTATATTATACGAATAGTTATTAAGGGTGAATAACGAGCCTTTGACTAGCATTGTTTTATCTCTGTCAATTGTTTTAAAATTATTTTAGAGAAAAATATTTCAAATAAAGGATGCGTGCAATTAATTTTTCTATAATTATTATTTGAAGTATTTTTCTTTAAAGTAATACATAAACGATTGACAGAGAGAAAACAATGCTAGTTCAAAGTTCGTCTACCCTAAATCGCGATCTAATGTACCTAGGTTTGAATTTACCTTCCTAAATGACAATACTAGTATATTATGTATTGGCCACACTGCAATGCGATAAACTGATCAGTTGTTAATCTGAAATATATATATATATATATATATATATATATATATATATATATATATATATATATATATATATATATATATATATATATATATATATATATATATATAGTACTGGTTGCATGGCAGTGCCTTCTTAGAGTTTTGATAACAATAGTAATCAATGAGTACGAGTATGCCGATTAAAAACTTTTAACCTGATAGTATTAATCGGTCATGTAAAGAGTACATAAGTACAGTACTTGTGGTCAAATTTCCACTAGGGACTAGGGATTTCGTCCCAACTGATAATGAATTTATTAAACGTGAAATCATCACTTCCATTTATAAACCATTATTAATACAACCATTAATAAAAAAATGCTAATTATAAACCATTCTTTCTAAAAGTTTCTTGCATTACTTGGATAGATGATAACTTACCATTAAAGAATTCGCATAAAAATTTCTAATTAAAATAAACGATTTTCTTCTAGCTTAGCTGAATTCAAGTATAATACAAAAGAATGCATAGGTATATAACTTATTTGCGATGTACAGTGTGTTCAGAGAAATTCCTAGCTCGGGGTCGGCTATCAACAGGGAAACGTATGTCTCATCATTATTTAATTCAAGCGTCAAATAGTCAAAATTGATCTTGAAATGTAATTTTAAGGAGAAAAGATATTAATGAAGCATACAGTATATTGCCATTCGCCGTTTTATCTAAAATAAGATTTAAGAAGAAAAACTTTGATTTTTTTCGATAACATTTTTGATAATTTTTTGTGTCAAATTGACTCTAATCAAATACTTTTAAATTAAAACATATGTTTCTTTGTTCATTAGGATTTTTTTTTTAAATATTATTAAAATAAGGAAAAAATGGATAAAGTCTTTCTAAGAAAGGTATTTAATTTTGAACGAATACATATTTTTTTAAATTCATTGAGTAATCAAACTGCACTGGAACGGTCGTTACCACCGGTAAAAGTAACAGAACACCCAAAATTTCATACGAGTTTTATTTAAAAAAAATTTTCTGTTTCATACGTTTTTATTTCTAAATATAATTAATTACCTAAATAAAAACGTGATTTTAATGATGTAAAACGTCACTAATAAAAACATGTTCGTATTACCTTTGAAAATATATTAAAACAAAATTCAGTACCCACAAAAACTATAGTCTAGGATGAACAGCACTTATGGAAACTACATAATACTTTTGAAGTAGCTATTCATTACAGTATTTCTTGTCACGTTATATAATATCGAATTATTTTCATAAAACTTTGTCACAGTGAATACATTTTACCATGTTCTGTTCAATAATTATGGGGTCTCGTTGCCGCGTGCCTGAGTGTTAGGTCGCGAATCTGGGGAACCAGGTTTGATCCCGACCGACGCCAAATATTTCCAATTTTAAATGGCACAAAATTGACCCGTTTGGTACAGGCTCTACGCCAGCAATGAGTGTCCGTGAGGTGACGACTGGTAAGCGCCCGCACGGTGCAAATAATTCATCATTACCGATACCTATCTATGTATAAGCAGATTGGCACATCCAGAAATAGGTAATAAGCCGTGATGATATATTTATTTCATTTTATTTCTGTTCAAATAAGTACTTTAATTTATTCGTACGCCATACGGTTTTATTAACACACAAATTACATCTTTAAGTATATTAATGTACTTATAATAAAAAATTATACATATATAATCTGTACAGGTACCGATGCATGTGCCTTAGCATAAAAGATACACTAAAAATGTAAAGCAAATATCCAAAACTCCACTCAAGTAGTATATTTTTCACTATTTCGTCACCCATATTCACTACTTTTCAGCACACGAATGAAAAAAACAAATCACCAGAAATGAACACTGTCAGAAATGAGCACCACCATAAACAAGATGCAACGTACAACAAATGAACAAGTCCATACGAGTCACTTCACTTATAATCGTCATTTGACAAATAGAACATTGTTCACTCAATGGAAATATCATTTTGCCAGAAATAATATTTATTTGTGACAAATAAATATAGATTCATACAATAAAAACTATTTTTCATTGTAATTAATATTAAGTTTACACAAATATATTATGAAATTAATTCTAAACAATTACATATTTGTAAGAAACAAATAAATATTTCAGAAAATTATAAATTTATTTATTAAAAATCTCAATTTAAAATACTAAGCATAAATATATTAGTTTATTTGAGAAAATTAAATAAAATTTAAATGAAATAAATCACGGTTAAATAAATAATATAACTGAACGAATAAAATACATTTCATATTAAAGATTAAATTGTATTTGTTGCAAGGTTGCAATAATTGAATGAATGAAGTACCCCTTAATTATGAATATTTATTTGCTAAAAACCAGTCATTTTTCTCAGTGTAGATTTATCAGTGCTTCAACAAATGTGTAATGCACAAAACCGAATTCATTTAATCAACCAAATCGTTGAGTTATGACAAAGTCGTCCATCGTCCTCTATTAACTTCTCTGCCAAATCATAATGTAATGTAAACTAATAGGAGAAAATGGATATAATATAATATTAACTTGCTTTACTGCTTTGCATGTCAAAATAAAAGAAACGAAACAATTTATCAAATAAATGTATTATGGATCAGAAAATTAGGTTAAACATTACGTATGTTCTGAGTTTGTCATTTCGTGTATTGTAGTAGTTACAAATTATAATATTTATCTAAAGATTTTCTAATGCATATTATGCAAATTTCAATATCACTGATAATATAATTTGTCATAATGAAATTTCATTACGTATTAATTACGGATTCACAGGTATTTAATATTTGATATCATTTGTCAAAATACACACATCACAATTTTCATCGTTCAATTTAACAATCGGAGAATGTAATTGTACCATTCGCACAATAATCAAATATGCAGGTTTATGTATGTGACAAGGTCTTTGAATCCCTTTATTTCCTTAATATTTCAATATTTCCATAAAATTATTACTTAATTAAATAAATTAAAATAGTTTTAATTTATGTGACACCATTCTCTCCATATAATATTTATTGTAATGAAAAATAAAAGTGAAAAATACTATTTAGATATGTAGCTATTTTTGGGATCCTAGATGTGCTTTTGTTTTGTCAGAAATTCTCATTTGTCACTAGATGGCGGTAAACTGAATTTAGTCGATATTTTGAGTTTGAAATTATATATAAACTATATCTAATCGAGAAAAATATTTCAAATAAAGAAGTTAGTTATTTTTATTCTCTATTTAGTGGCGTAAGAAAATAATTTTGCGTATAAATTTTCAAAAATTCAATTCTTGCAAATCAATGAATCAACAGAAGTTTAAATTTTATAAAATCTTTAAAAATTAGATCTTTTAAATTCAATATTCTACATTTTTCAGCCACTGCTAATTGCTAAGTTTGATAGTTTGTAAAATATTATAAATATTAGTAAAAAAAGCACCACTATTCTACATTCATTTTGAACATTATAGTTCTGGGTTCTGAAAATTTAACACAATGTCACTGAAAGAACTTAGGAAACCAAGGTGACAATGGCTTTGTCGATAGTCGATAGCTTCGAGTAACAGCTGATAAAAGTATTACGAGAAACTAGTTTTATCGAAAACTTTATTAACAGTACTTGTTTGACCTCAAGCAGTTTGGCAAAGACAAATATTATCAGTCAGTTCTACATAGTCAGCATTTTAAAGATGATAGCTAACAAATTATGTAATACTGTTCTTCGTATATTCATATCCTAGTGACGTCCATTCAATTTTCCCAAAGCCTTTTTTCGTTATTCATACTTTAAAATACTCCTATTATTTAACATTTCTACTTTTCTACACAAAAAGACACTAAATAAGAAATAATTTCGTTATCATAAGTTACTGTACTTACATTTCAGCAGACAACTTGTAATTTGTTTTTGAATATTTAGATAACGTAAAATTTATAAACTAATAAAAGCTAAACTTTCAACGAAATGGATTGTTTTATATTAGGAGTACTGAACGACATTTTAATCCATTAAACATAGCCCGGATTTTCATTTGTCAAAATGTAACGGTTGTCTGTCTTCCGGTAAAATTTATATTGTAAATAATGTGTCTTGCCCTGCTATATCAAATGATTATGGTGACCCCTACTAGCATGTTATTAAAATATATTATGTAAAATATGAAATTTGAAACTGCAGATAAAATCAGGAAGTAGTATGTATATTATTTATTATCGTAATAAAATTAAAAGCTTGTCGAGTGTGGAAGACAAAATAGTTAATCTATTGAATTTGGTATATTATATGAATAATAGTATATTAAAACATGAGCTAAAGAAGGCAACTTGTTCAAGAACGGGGTTTAAATTTGGACATGAACGCGTAGCAGCGAGTGAGCATACAAAAAAAGTTTGAATTGCCTTCTTTAACGAGTGCTTTATAAAGTTTCTCTGTTTCGTCTTTCATTTACATTATTTCTTAATAAAAAAATCTGATGTGGCCAGCACATTA
>OY720451.1:23752996-23785496 GCA_963082715.1 Harpalus rubripes
TTGGAAGAAGTATGAATCTGGAGTTGAATATTGATAAATCTAAGGTGTTAGTATTTGAAAGGAGTAAATTGGTGACTGTGTGCAATGTGTTGGTGGATGGAGTGAAACTGGAGCAAGTGAATGAGTTTGTATATTTGGGTAGCATGATGTCAAGGGATGGTCGAATTGATAGAGAAATTGAAAGGAGAGTGAGTGCGGGGTGTAAGGTAATGGGTGCTCTGGGTACGTTTGCTCGAAACGTAAGCGTATCTAGAGAAGCTTGTTTAAGTGTGTATAATGGAGTGCTAGTGCCTGCTTTGATGTATGGAAGCGAATGTTGGGCATGGACGGGAAATCATAAAAAGAGAGTGACTGCCGTGGAAATGAGGTATTTACGTGGTGTATGTGGATATGTAAGACGGGATCGCGTCAGGAATAATTTGGTGTATGAAGAATGTATGGTTAGGAAGAATGTTGTAAAGAGAGTAGGAATGAGCCAGTTGAGATGGTTTGGTCATGTGGAGAGAATGAAGAGTGAACGTCTTGTAAAGCGTATATATCTTGGTGAAATTGAGGGTGTTCGATTGCGTGGCCGACCAGTGTGTAAGTGGATGGATGTGATTGATAAGGTACTAAAAGAGAGAAAGTTTCCGAGTGGGAAGAGAAGAAGAGCGTGTATGAATGCGATTATGAATGTGGCCGAGGCGAAAGAAGTGTGCTTAGACAGGAATGTGTAGCGAAGGATAATTATTTCGTAACTATTATTGTGGTCCGGTTGCGGTATTTCGCTACCGTAATTCGGTCACTTTAATACGTTGAGAGTGAGGAATATATGTTGTACCTATGATGTCAGGTTAGTAAGAATGTTGTTGAAAGAGAGACTGATTTTTTTTGGATGATGTTTTTTTTTATTCTTTCGAGTTTGCGCTAACCCACTCAGTGGGAAATGCGTGATTTTATGTATGTATGTATTATAAAAAGCATTTTATTTATGAATTATGATCACAATATTAAATGAGTAGTTTGCCTGATAACAAAATATTGTGTTTATAAAATTGTGATCACACGTTGCTCGCCAACCAGTCACTGTCAAATTTTTAGGTTTTCTAATAGATAATGGTATAACATGGTTTGATCACGTTGAGAGTTTGCTTACAAAGCTCGCTAGTATAAATTTTCTTTTACGGAAGTTAAAATAATGCTTAAATTTAGAGATACTAATTTCGTCGTATTTTTGACTTTTTCATTCAATAATCTGTTATGGGATTATTTTATGGGGTAATTCTTTCCATGCAGACAAAATTTTCAAGCTTCAAAAACAAGCTATTAGAATTATAAAAAATGTCGGTGCTAGGGAACACTGCCAGCCTCTATTGAAACAATTTAAAACTATATTACTGCCTTGCTTATTTATACATTTTACTTTGTTAGAAATTCATATTAACGCTCACCATTTTCCATTAGTTTCTAACTGTCATCACTACTACACTAGAAATGCTAATTTAATTCAAGTACACAGATTTAGATTAGATCGATCTCAGAGAAATTCTTTAAATATTAATTTATATAACGCCTTACCAGCATCAATTAAGTCATTAAATTATAATGTTTTTAAACTTAAAATAAAGAAATTCTTGACAAAACAATGTTTTTGTAGTCTAGATGAATATCTGACCGCCATTGCTGTTGCAGACACTTGTAATTCATTATTATTAATGTAACATTAATTTATATTTTTTGTATAACTTTTGACTTGCCATAAACAATTTTTAATTGTACTAATGGTCAAATAAATATGAATATAATGAATCTATGTTACTAAACAACCGTTTTACAAACAAAACTGAAAACTAAACATCAATTTTACGCACTATTGCAGATAATAGTTATTTACGATATGAGTGGGATATAGATAGATATTATTAACATATTGTGAATTTCCCTACGAGCCCACAGGGCAAGTTAAGGTAATCACATAGTGAGTTAATGATGTAGTATCCCACGAATATAGTACAAAATTCTATGTTTCACCGTATACCATATCGCATTTAATTATGTAATAGCCTAGTTATACCATTGAGAGCTTTAATGAAAATTATTACTACACTAAAATTTCATTACCGCACTCATTGGGCTAACAAGCCAGCATTATATATCTAACATGAGTGCGATATGGTATAACTTATTACACGGTGATATACTAGTCCAAACTCATATTATTTGGGCCAGTTTACAATTTCAAGTAATTATAAAATCTACACAAATGTTTACAAAATTTTACAAAATCCTTTCGGCTACTTTAAATATAGACTTAAAACTGTGGGCCGAATAATTGGTGATATTAGGTTGACAGTGTTTTTTAAGGATTATTTTCTAGTCCAGGTTTAGCTTCTACCGAAACCCTGTACTTTTGGCACAATGAAAAGAAACTTAGTAAAAATCCAGTGCATACTGTAAAACCTACCTTGCAAGACATATGGGACAATACTCACAGAAAAATATGCAGGACTTAGGGATCCAATGCCCAATAGAATCAAAGCTGGTATTACTAATAAAGGCGATGTAACCCAACATTAAATTGCGGAATACTTGAATAACAAATTCAGTTTTTGTAAGTTTAATAGTTATTTGTATGTCAAGGCCTCGAAATTGTCGCCGATCGCGGATGGTATTGCGGCTGCGAAATACATATTTCGCGTCCGGTTGCAGAAAAAAAAAATTTTAAACTAGTCGAAAGAAATTTATAGAAATATCTCACCTTTTGCGTAGGTTTTATAATTTGTTTGTTGAAAATGTTAACCGGTCTAACTGATGAATTTAGGCTCGTATAAAGTTTCTTTATACATTACCTTCATCTCTACCGACTTTAAGTACATATGCAAAATCACAAAATTTGCGTTCATATCATAAAAGGTCAAATATTCACAAATATCATCTTTAATTTGAATAAAAAAGATAAAGGTAGGTACTGGCAAAAAAATATATACCACTTGAGAGTGATGGCATTTTATCTACTCGTGGATATTAGCGGACTCGGTTCCGTTTGTGGATAATATGTCTTTACTTACTTATACCATGAAAAACTGAATTGTATTTCTGAACTGGAGCTATCAATACCTCAGGTGTATTTATTCATTAGTCTTGACGTTATTATTAATAATAATAATAATAATAATAATAATAATAATAATATTTATGTTGTTAGAAAAATGAAGTACATTTTTATACAAAAGATGGTTGATATATAAGCATAACATACATACATATATATATATATATATATATATATATATATATATATATATATATATATATATATATATATATATATATTATTTATTTATTTATTTATTTAATTCATGCTTTTCCCAGCTTTGAATTTTTACATACTTTATACATAAAAAATATATTTGGTTTATTTGTATAACAATTACTATTTATCACAATAATACTTTATTTTACTTCATTTTTTCTCTTTTCCTTTTGAGTGCTTTGGCCCCGACTCCCCCGCCCCGGACTCATCAAGGAAATGGTATGGGCTGTGGTTCTGTCTAGTAAGATACCTGCAATTATATAACAGATGTACCAAGGTTTCTTCATGTTCTTTGCATAATCTACATAGGCGATCTTCTTGCTTCATCCAGTATTTGTTTTCGTTTGCTTCATTGCCGCAACGTATCCTGGCTATTAGTTTTATATCTTTTCCTTTTTTATTGATTAAATATTTCGGTATGTCTATTGTCGTGATATTTTTATACATTTGATTGTACTTTGATTTATTTATCTTCTCGTTATGTTCTTGCTTCTGTATGTCTTGATCTCTACCATATAGTTCTAAGTTTATGTTGTTGTTCTCTTCTCTTCTTCTCTCCACTTCAGTAGTTGAAAAACCGTTTCTTTCATAATATTTTTTTCTTTGAATTTCCCACTTGTTTAAGGATCTGTTTGTTTCTGTTTTCTTTTTAATTTGTAGCCAACATTGGTGTACAATTCTTCTTTGGACACAGCTTCTAATTTTCTCTTCATACTTCAGTGCTCTTAAGCCAGATTCTGTGCGTATTTTGTCCCTTTTTGTCTCTTCCAAAACAATGTATTATGGTGTGTGTCTGTCAAGTCCTAATGTCCACTTCAGATATTTCTGCTGTATTTGTTCTAGTTTTGCGTTTTCTTTCCATCCCCACACTTCGGCTCCATACATAATTATGCTTTTTATGATGTAGTCGAACATCATAATTCTAATTTTGTAATTGTTCTTGAATTTTCGCTCAGCTATACTCCAGACTTGTTTTAGCGCATAATTGGCTTTTTTGAGTACTTGATCTACGTGTTTTTCTAAGTTATTACTTTGGTTAAATGTGTATCCTAGATATTTGAATTGTTTTACTCTTTCTATATTTTGTTCTCTCCACATCCAGTGCTTTTCTTTTTCCCTGCCTCCTCCTTTTTTGAACTTCATAATTTTAGATTTCTCTACATGTAGTATCATTTTCTTCTTTTGTAGGTATATATCCATTCTTTTAATCATCGACTCCATTTCTTTTTCAGTATATGCCAATAGTACTAAATCATCGGCATAAGACAATGTCCAAAATTTGGAGTTCCCAATGATTACTCCTCCTGTTTGTCCTTTTTGGAAATGTTGTTCAATGTCCGATAGGTAGATTGCGAATAGTGTTGGACTTAATAATAAAATAATATATATATATATATATATATATATATATATATATATATATATATATATATATATATATATATATATATATATAAGTAAAACAAAATTGTGCTGACCAATGAAGTTCATAAATTACCATAGATAACATGCTAAGAGATTTTGAGTAACATTGAACAATAATATATAGCAAATTTCATTTTCGATGTATGCAATCAAGTGCAAGTAATTATAATTCTAAAACAGATAAATCTACCTAGATATATAACAAATAAGTCCAAAAAAACCCACTAATATATCTCACTAAACATATATGTATATTTTCCCTAAAAGTATGATATACATATAACAAAACAATCCAAAAAAGTTATGTTAACCATTCAATATTTTAAGCAAATGCAAGACGTGACGTAATAAAAGAATTCGAATAAAATTAAATAATAATTTGTAACATAATATAATATATGTGTATATACATATGTACACACATACATAAAGAATATCAACAATTATTCTAGAAAATAAGTAAATCTATTCATTAGTACAGAAACTTCTTAATTTAAACGCATTAATAATGTAATAAAAAATACTGTTTAATTTAGATTTATGTAACATTTCAAAGAGTTTATATATTTCAGCTTCGTTTGTGATTTCAGATATATAATTCTTAATATAAAAGTTACGTATTTCAATATATATCGGACACGTTACAAAAAAATGGTATAAATTTTCAAGTTCCTGTGTATTGCAAATAGTGCAAGTATTTCGAGAGTCGAGCTCATATTTAATGCTTTTATAAATTATTCTAAGCCCCCTGTTACCCGAGACTCTAACCTGAGTGATGATTCTTTGTCTAAGAAATGGAACATGTAATGATAAGTAATTTGCGTACTTTGGTTTAATACTAAAATGTTTATAAAGATTACTAAAAGTGGAGTTGCGCAAGTTTTCTAAATCCTCGTTATATAACTTACTTTGAAAAGCAGTAATAATTTCTTTAATTTTACTATTATTTATTTCCTGCTTTTCCCAGACATGTAAGTATCCCAAGTCTACTAGAAAGGATTTTATTCGAGATGTCCAATAATTGTTGCCTGTGTTCGTGGAAGAGTTTGTAAAGTGTAACATCCGATTATATAGCATTTTTGGTAATCTGTTGTAATTCATATCTAGAATTTTTTTCCAGTAATTCAAGGTTCTTTTCCATATACTGACTGCCACATGTGACACTCCTGATTCTAAACGCATTATATAATTTGGCGTATTTTTAGGGCACTGTAGGATATTTTTCAAGTATGTAAGTTGTGCCAAAACCCACCCAGGGTTGTAGAGCTAAGAAGAAGAAGAAGTTGTGATTTTTCTATAATTTGTGTCTGTCCAAGACCCCATATCTCGCTAGCATACAATGCCGTAGCATTTACTATAGAGTTCAAAAGTTTTATCTTCTCCGCCCAGCCGGTAGATTTTCCCTGAATTAGAATATTTTTAGTTACTTGAATAGCTAATGTAGCTTTGCGATTATTTTCTAATGCTGCTAAATTAAACTTTGCTGAAGCTGAAAAGATTGTTCCTAAGTAATTATATTTGTTAGTAATATCTATAGTTTCATTATTATATTTAAAGGGTGTAGTTATATTTGGAGATCTGCCTTTATGGAAAAGTAATACTTTTGTCTTTCCGGTATTTACAGTTAGTTTATTTGAAGTAGAATATCTATATAAAATTTCTAGTTTTCTTCGAACATCCACTGGAGAATCTGCCAACACTACTATATCATCCGCGTACCCTGACATGATAAGATCATCATGGCTGTTGATATTAATTCCTCTAACGCCTTCATTTCTGAAGAAAATATCTAAATCATTTATATAAAGTGCAAACAATAGTGGTGACAGAACCTCCCCCTGAAGTACACCCTGAGTAATATCAATATTCTGTGAAAATTCACCATTATTTTTAATTTGTGTATATGCGTTACTGTATAGGTTGTGAAGTATCCTAATGTATTTAGTTGAAACGCCAGATAAGTATAGTTTCTCCCATAAAATATTATGATCTAAAGTGTCAAAAGCCTTTCTAAAGTCTATAAATATGGCGTAAAGTTTACTTTTTTTAAATCTAAGATGGATATTTGTAATGGAAGAGAGACAAAATATATTATCAGTTGTTCCTCTGTTCTTACGGAAGCCCATTTGAAATTCGTTTAAAATTTCAGATTCCTCCAGCCAAAATTGTAACCGGCTATATAAAATATTAGTATATATCTTTACTATAACATTAAACAAAGCTATAGGCCTGTAATTTGATAGATCTTTCTTATCGCCATTTTTAAATAAAAGAGTCTTGACGTTATTATTCGGAGTGTAACTTATTCTGTTACTTATAAATTAGAAACGATGAAAATTACATTAAACTTATCCTTTTATTTCTTCCAGCTTCAACACCAATAGCAAAATTCCGATCCAATGATGAGAAATAAACAAAAACACATTGTTTAATTTCATTCTTAAACTTCATCGTTGTATTTTACATGTCATATCAGTGGAAATCAGGCGACGTAAAACTCTTATTGATCTCCTCATTTATGATAAATGATCGTGACGCGTCTAGGCATTGTTCGGGGTGGTTCCACCCCTTTAACCCACCCGTGACGCCGCCTCTGTTGCTAATGCATAGTATTAGCGAGTACAATGCCATCGATAAACCCGGCCGCCTTGGATCAATCTACGAAGAGTGCTGTGCCTTGATATATGTCTAGTATTCAGTGTGTTGGTGTTGGATAGTTGGTGAAGAAATAAAACATCATTTGAATAATTATTACTCTGCTGTCATTTGAATATAAATGTATTTTGTTTATGTTGAGGTTTATATACGCGACTGAGGCACTGTGATAAATAAGATGCACGGATTAATATCATATTGCATTAACTCCCAACTGGCTGAGTTTCATAATAAATATGGAAAATGAGATTTGTTATCTATGTTTGAAACTGGTTATAACTACTACACTATTTCAACCCGAAGCTCGGACACGAAGTTATAAAACCCTATGAAATATTTTTTATCCATCATTAATACATCAAAACAAATAATATTGCAACGTTTATTTATTTGGGTGAAGTGTACAAATCAGCGAAATATTAATAATTAAAATAAAAGTTTATTTAGTAAATGATAAATAAATAAGAGAAAGATAATAAATATAATGAACACCAAGAATATTATTAAACACTTAAACTCTAAGATATTTATGTAAACAATTAACACAACGCACTATTTATTTACACGATATTTATTTCACCATGTTTATGTCACTAATTATTTAGAATAGACTGAAATGTCCCTGCAGAGCTGTTTACTGCCTTCTATACTCGCTCTCTATACCTTTTCAAGAGCTCTCGAACATTCGATGCAATAATAACATCGAATACAAAAGGAAAAATTTGTGCAAAAAAGTGATGATTCCTATTTCCGATTTTGCAAGCAATATCATCATTGATTTTTATATTTTCTGAAAATATTTTGGATTAGTTTTACAGGGTCAAGTGGAGAGACGACTGACTAATTCGGATGGCCCGGGTTAAATTTCGACCAACGTCAACTTTGAAACTTGAAAATTATTTTAAATTCCCAACTAGCACAAAAGTCACCCTTGTGGTGCTTCCCCACGACAAAAATTACCGATTCAGTTGGCCATAAAAAATACTTGAAATTGGTAAGACAGATAAAAAAATATTTACTGTTGTTGACAGTGACATTTGAAGATTTAAATTTACAATTTTTTATTAAAATGGTTCCTACATTGAAATGTGACACTTTTATATTTTACTATATTAATAATAATTTAATGTACCTACATACAGTATTTCTATCACTCCAAACCCTATTAGCTCTCAGGCCCGAACCCATTTGTATTTATTCTAAAAATGACATGTCAATAGTATTTTATCACTCTGTAGTACATTTATTCACATGTTCACCCCAATTCTGTAAGGTAGTTGTTCAGTCTTAGCAAAGTTTCTAAATATTATAAGCGATAGAAACAAATGTAAAACCTCTCATTTTCATGTTTTATTCAATGTTTGCAATTATTATTGGTTGCTATAGCAATGTTGTTAACAGATAACAACTTTCTTACAGGATTGGGCGAATTGTTATTGTTTTAAACCAGCTTTGTAATTCAGAAATATATCCTGTTGGATAATAAATAAATAAGTAAACAAATTTTAAATAAGAATAAATTTCAAGTACAAAATAGTACAAATGAATCTTTATTTATAATTATATTGAAAATATATCCCTACTATAAATTAATGTACATTATATAATTTATATTTTGTAATAAAATTCAAAATAACGAATAATTGAAATATGTATAAAGCTTCACTGCATAAGGACAATTTCATAATTACTCAATTAAAACTGTAATTTATACCCTAATAAATATTTCATGTATTACATTCATACACGTTTATTAAATTTCCATTAAAGCAAACAGACTGAATAAAATTGAATAATTTTTTTGCAAATTATCCAATTTAAAAGTTATTACAAAACATTTAAAATGACTGTGTCATTTCATGATGTGAGTAATAGGCAAATTACAGTACTGGCTTAAAATATAAATCAATAAACAAAACAGAGTAATTGTTTACAAAACATGTAATTGCTGCTGCACAGCTATTTTTATTTCACTTTACATCGGACAAAAGAGAGAAGAATATATTTTTACTGCCTGTACATAGAATGCGTGGAATGCAATAGTATTCTATTCATTGCTATCTATCGATTGTCTATCTGTTTTGGCATTTTAAATCCGATGTGTATGTTTTAAATTTATATAATCTATCAAAGAACCAAACCCAGAGCTGGATCATGATGCAGTTTTATTTTTTGAAATAATGCTTAATAATGTAAGTAAATATTTAAATTAATTTTGCTAGTTTTAACACATACGAGAAAACAGAATTAAGTTACCTTTCAAATTAGATATCGATGCGGCTAAAGTGCAAAACCTTGTAATCGTGAGACGATTTTGTTCTTCTAGTAGTAACTATACCAAGTTTTTAATAATTTAATGCTCTTTTAAAGCACGCATCCTCTTAAGTTTAAAATTTAATTTAGTATCACCATCTAAATAAACCTCATAAAACAATAAATTATTAAAGATTTGGTGGACTTTCTAATAAATAGACAACATCTACGAGGTTTTGCAAATTAACCGTCGATATAGGTATACGTACCGGGTATGGCTCTGCCCTATTTTCTTTAGAACAAAAGTGTAAATACATAAAATTTTCAGAATTAAGATAAACATAAAATAAAATATTCGAAATTAAAGTTTTTTACAAAGTGTGTTCCAGGCAAGACAAACATACCTACAATTCAATTAGACGTATTGTTTGACAGATAATAGTGTGTTCAGGTATTATCGAATATATTGAGTGTGCCACGAAACGTATTGTTTCGGAATATCACGACTCCGAAGGAGGAGAGGTATTCTAAAATAGTTGAGTGTATCAACATGAATCAATTTGATGACAAAAAGAAAAAAAATGACGTTTGTTGATAAATAAAACAACGTGTTTACTGGTGGTTACTGTGGCGATATTACATTTGGGACCCAGCGAATATACAATAGCGATTATACCATGTCGTCAAGGGTATATTCGCTTATCAATAACTAAGTAAAATTCTTAAATGCCATTGGCTGACTAAATTATGAATTCTATAATCAATGTTATTTAATTAATCCTTTCTGTGATGGCAAATGTAAATCCTTCATTACTGATAAATAATTTAATGAAGTCAATAATTATTAAAACTTTGTGACATATCTGTCAAACTCAAGCAGTATAACTTTTTAACATTATGTGCTATTGCTCATGACATTCTGTAAGTAACAAAAAATTATAACATTTATTTTGCCTGTGTTTCGGAACGAAACTCATGTAAACAAAAAAATTAACTTGTTAGTTGAAGTTTTTAAATTTGAACTTTTTTTGTATTTACACTTTTGCTCTAAAATTAATAGAGCAGAAATTATAGCTATATGAAAATTTTACCATTGTATTTCCTATTGTATATAAAAAATAAACACCCGGTATAAATATCAATGTAGTTGTAGCTTGTCACTTGTCACTACTAGTCGCATCTTAATCTGAAATGTAACACGTCATCGTCATTGTTTTATATGGAAATTTTTAATTGCATTATTATGCATATAAAAAAATCTGATGTGGCCAGCACATTACCTTCCGTCAGTTCTATGTATTTTGTTCAAATTTCATACGGAAAGTTCCTTCCTAAATTAAATATTCTATTTCTTGTACATTACCTTCCGGCAGTTGCATGTATTTTATGCAAATTTCATACAGAAAATTATTATTTTATGACGTTTTCTATATACAGTCTATCTGCAGAAATAAAAGATTTATTATTATTATTATTATTTCTTGTACATTACCTTAAAGCAGTTGTATGTATTTTATACAAATTCCATACAGAAAGCAAAAGATCCTATACCTATTTCCAATAAAATTATAAGACAAACACACTATGTCAATTTCACTTGACACTGACAACTTTCAATCAAAATTTTCTTAATATAGTAGCTGTTTCCACAGCTATGGCTACTTTATGAAATTTAATTTCTTTATAATTTTTTAACTCTATATCCATTTAATATTAGGTATAAAATGCAATCAAATCGTATAGAAAATAAAATATTCTTTAATATTTATAATAACATTAAATGTGAAAAAATGATATTTAACATAGTTTTTTCAAGAAAAACTGTTTAAATCTTCAAATGAGGGTACTTCCGGTTGTCCAATTCTAACCAAAATCTAATCAGCTCTTCGCATGGATGTAACGAAGAGAAATACGAAAGAATTATAATTTTTTGAATTGTAATATGGAAGTTATCGTAGACGAAAATTTTGTTACACACACACACACACACACACACACACACACACACGGACACACATACATACATACATACATACATACCCACACACACACACACATACAGACATCATCGTAAAAATAGTAAAAATGTGCGTGTGCGTGTGTTGTGTGTGTGTGTGCGTGTGTGCGTGTGCGTGTGCGTGTGCGTGTGCGTGTGCGTGTGCGTGTGCGTGTGCGTGTGCGTGTGCGTGTGCGTGTGCGTGTGCGTGTGCGTGTGCGTGTGCGTGTGCGTGTGTGTGTGTGTCTCTCTCTGTGTGTTTGTGTGTGTGTGTGTGTGTGTGTGTGTGTGTGTGTGTGTGTGTGTGTAACAAAATTTTCGTCTACGATAACTCTAATACTACAATTCCAAAATTTATAATTCTTTCGTATTCCTCTTCGTTGCATCCGTATGAAGAACTGATTAGATTTTAGTTATAATTGGTCAACCGGAAGTACCTTCATTTGAAGATTTTAACAGTTTTTCTTGAAAAAACGATGTTAAATATCATTTTTTCACATTTAATGTTATTATAAATATTAAAGAACATTGTATTCTCTATACGATTTGACTGCATTTTGTACTTAATATTAAATGGATATAGAATTATAAAATTATAAATAAATTAAATTTCATAAATTAGCCAGCTATGCTAGAAACAGCTACTACTATATTAAGAAAATTCGGATTGAAAGATGTCAGTGTCAAGTGCAATTGACATAATCGTAGTATATTTGTGTTATAATTGTTCTCGAAATATAGGATATTTTTGCTCGAAACTATCTGTATGGAATTTGTATGAAATACATACAACTGTCGAAAGGTGATGTACATACAAGAAATTTAGAATCTTTTGCAAGTACCTTCTGTATGGATTTTATAGAAAATACATACGTATTTACGAAATTTCTACCGGTAGATACCACATCTACCGACTGTGTTCGAAAAGACGAGTGGTAAAAAGTTACCGTGTTCGAAAATTGAACAATATCTACCAGATCCATCTACCGGATTCATGAAGTATCAAAATCTCAAAAAAAGGTAGTGATGCAAAGCGAAGCACGCGCGTTAAAAGTGGAAATGTGTCCAACGTAGGACTCTGCTCAGTTTGTTAACTACGTCAACCTATTTTAAATTTTCAAATTTTTTTATAGGTTATGGATCTACCCTGTTTACCACTTGCGTTCTTAAAATATCGATTCCAGTAGCTATAACCTGATAAAAAGCTGTTTACCGGTAACAGTTCACCGGTAGAATTTTCATAAATACCTCACATAACTGACGGAAGGTAATGTGCTGGCCACATCAGATTTTTATTTACATAATTCATATACTATATGTAATTTATAAAAAAGCTCTAGAATTAGACAGCCCTTTTATACTCTTCCAACTCCAACAAAAAAAAGTTTAGTTAGAAGAATTTTTTAAATATATACTCCAAGTTTACTTATGATAAAAGGATATAATTATTCGAATTGATCCTAAAAACTAATCGCAGTTATAATATGATTTATAGTTTTCATAATATGCGTTGAGGGACTAAACGCCTCAAACAAAGTAAGACTCTTTTAAATATCATCAAAATGCTACTTTTTAATATCCCCATACATATTACTGAAATTACAACTTCCGCATAGTAAAGACAGATTTCAAGTTGCAGCCTCAAAAATGAGAGTTTATTTTATTTATTCTTTGGATTCAATTTTTTTGTAAATGGCTCGTCTACCCTCGTGTGCCAAAACTTTTTAAACATTATTTTAGAGAACATTTATTTGTAAGAACTTTTCTTATTCCTTTGGTGTATTCTTCTCTATTTTAATATGTACCATCAACTTTTAAAGTAAATGTCATATTTTAAAATCATTCTGTACATTCAAAATGAGCACCGTTTAGTTTTTACTTTCTAACCCTACCAACACGATAATAATATCTTCATATACATTACCGAAATTGGTACTTTGTGTATTGTCAGGTATAGAATGTTTTAGCTTTTGGTAAGGTTTGAGTTGACGCTAACTTCATAATTTCACTAATAAATTATTCTAGTAAAAGTTTCCTTGCCATCACGGAATAAGTAACTTGGCACTTGATACAATGTGAGCTCTACTGATTTAGACATCTTCACATGGTTTTGTAAAAGACTGTGCAAACTGAAAAAATGGAGAAAAGGAAAGACAAGCTCTTAAGTTGGATGTGTTTGCTTTCTTCATACTTCACAGATTTTATTGCCTACACTTTTTCTCACGAATATGACAGAGAGAAGATAATTCGTCATATTTAGTCGGGATAAATTGGATGGCTCTTCCTGCCTCGACACACTACAAATCAAAACGAAAGATAGTATTCATTCTAACTTTTATCACACTAAAGTTAAGAAGTAAAGGTATAAAATTTTAGACAATAAAAAATTAATAAATATTTTGAATATGCGTTTCGGGTAATATGACAGAGAATGTACTTGAATAATTAATTAATTAGATGTAAAATTTATCGTTACAGACAATATCAATTTAGTTATAAACGTAAAAAATAGTGAGAGATATAAATTACATTTTTATTTGAAGTGCAGTATTTAAAATAGATACCTACTAAGAAAGAGTATTTATATAAATTCAAAATTACATATTTAATTACTAAGAAAAAAAGCGTAAAATTGTAGTGAGAATATAATTCATTAGTCACGTGACATGTTTTCCGCCAACCAACATTCAGAATTTCCCCTAGTTACATGAATATCACAGCGATGATAAAAAACAAAGAAATTATCACCTTATTTATATTCGTTACTAGGGGATTTGTTTTCTTTATTTACAACATTGACAGTATAAAAATGTGCGGTAATCGTTTTAGATATCAACAAGGATGAAAATAATGAGACAATTGTATAATTAACCATGTTGTAATACAATATGAAAAGTTAGGTTAGCAGCACACACAATGTCTCAAAAAAATTCATTATATTCTCTCATTAAATATAAGCTCGTGATATGTTTAATAATCGAAGATATTGCTCGTGAAACCGAAGCAGCCCATTTCACTCGTCCTCGTGAAATCTGCAACTCGGTTTCACTCGAGAATATCATCGATAATAATCATATCACTTGTTATATTATGCATGCTAACATCACAATTCAATTTCTAATTTATTAACCTAATACATTTTGTATTTAACAAAAATTCTTAGACGAACATACAACAATGATATATCAAATAGTGAAGAAATTTGACCAGTTCTAGTTCCATCCAATTTTATTTACACATACGGTATAAATAATAAAAGCAGAAAATCTTTGCATTTAGCAAAGTATTTACCTATATCGTGTCCATAAGGTTTGGCATTTTCTTAAATACGTTTTTTGTGCAACCGGACGAGAACTAAATATTTCGCAGACGCAATACAGGCAAAATTCGATTTCGCGGCTTTACTATAGTAACGTACGTTAAACGAAAAGTCACTTTGACACTTGAGAGTTGAGATGACAAATAATAATATGACAATGGCAGTGATGTTAAAATATGGCGACAATAACTTTCTTGCGGTTTGTTTTCTAAAATAAATACAGTAAATTTTAATGATTTTTACAAAACTTATTGTTTTGTATATCAAATGTCAGTCCCACCAAAGCCGCCTTTCTACTCGTATTTCAATAAATTAAACTGTTTAAATACAACAAAATTTGTAATTACATATTTTTTATGGGTGCACAAAAATTTTGTACACCTTGTTCGCGAAATCCTTTAGCGCCATCGAGATTGTCTTACCTCGGCCGCAAGCGGCCTCGACGTCAATTTTTCTCTCGGTACGCTAAAGAGAGATTTCGCGGCCTTGATACACAATAGTTATTTTTCTTCAAGCGTATTATAATATTCATATTATGCTTCTGTACACACACTATAGAAGATGTTCATTGTCTTACTAGTACAAAAATGTTGTTATTGTTGTACTAGTAAAAAAATGTTAGTGTTTTAGTTCACCGCTGGCGGCGGCAGTTGTCACAGCAACACATATTATATTTAAAATTGTTATTTACAGTTGTATCGTTTTTATTTTGTAGTGTAGACAGCCAGTTTTGACTGAAATTGCATACACTACAATTAAAAAATTCCAAAAAAATGTCAAAATATTCTGTGAAACACGAAGAAAAAATAGTATATGTCATTCGGAGTATAACGCCGTTTTTGTGTTTTACCCAGCTTGCCTAGCCTCGGCTAGCGCCTCGGCCGCAATAGCTGGGTTCAACACAAAAAGACCGCTTTCTACTCCTAATAACATAATATACTATTGCATATCAAGGCCGCGAAATCACTCTTTAGCGTATCGAAAGAAAAATTGTCTCCGAGGCCGCTTGCGGCCGAGGCAAGACAATCTCGAGGGCGCTAAAGGATTTCGCGGACAAAGTGTACACAATATTTTTTTGCAACCGTAAGAAATATGTAATTATAAATTTTATTAATTTTAAACAGTTTCATTGTAAATAGAAAATTAGCTTTCAAGGTGGCTATGGGATTAACATTTGATAAACAAAACCATGCAATTCTCAAATGTCAAAGTGATTATTTACCTAATTTCGCGGACGCTACCATGACAACGGTCGCGAAATTTAATTTCGCGGCCTGTATTGTGGCAGCGAAATGCTAATTTCGCGTCCGGTTGCACAAAAATAACTATTTATTTGCATCTCAATACCAGATAATGCTATTTTGCAAGTGTGAGTTATTATGACAAATACGAGAATTCTGAAAGCGGTGTTTGGATAATTTTTGTCGATTTCTCTATACATTTATTTAATATAATTGATTTATTGTCCAAATATCAAATAGTAGGTAGGTATATTTTACGTTGGCAACATCAGAAGACTTGAATTTCAAATCACATAGATTTTTTATTGGTTTTGCATTGCAAGTTTAATTATAATTATTTACATTTGAGCTTAAAGTGTATTCATTTAAAATACAATTAACGATTTAGCCTTAAAATTTGTAAATGTTTTATTACCTAATTTTTGTATTGAAACACAAAAAATGACTGTATGTATGTAGAACACTGAAGCCAGCTTATGTCAAATTTTCAACTGTGGTGCATCCGTTATTTTTAGTCTGCTTTTTTGAGACATTTCAGGATTAGTATGCAAAATTAACTGATCTTGTGTTACTGGTTCTGTTTTATGCATTTTCTTTTGAAGCTTGGATATGTAAAAAATGAATCAATTTTTCAAAATACTATTAAAAGTTTTTTAAACACCTATATAACGTTTATAGTTTCTCCAGATGTAAAAATATAAGTAACTTTACTAAAACTAATTTAAAGTTAGTCAGCTTGGTAAATATTTGATATAGCTTATAGTCGTCAAGTTTCCTAACAGGAATTGTTGATCAAGGAAACTTCATGTATACAAACTAAGTCCGAGTAAAGTTTATTTGCTTAAGTACATAGTCATAGTACAGGTTAGTAGCTAAACTTTTACAATTTAGATATTTTGTATCATTCAGTTTTTGTATTTGTAACTATAATTTCAAGACCATCTCTTATAATTTAGGGCCGGTGGCCGGTAATATAAACGTCCTGTTAAATTCACTTCCATGGTAAATTAATTAATTAAGCAAATGAAATACAATTTTTGACAGCACTAATTTGAATGCCACGATGATAAAAAATGATTCAAATTTGGTCAATTAATTAATTTTAATTTGGAAGTATAATTAACTAGATGTTTATAAAACCGGCTCTTATTTTATAAAATTGGATAAATTTCTAAACGAAAGATATTTGCAGTTATTTTAATTGTTATTGCAGTAAATTTTAATTGACTGTTGATATAGATTTGGAGAGGTGAATTAATGGAGAACCAGTCCTTGAAGAGCAAAATATTTATTGATACATTAACAATAAACAACACCGACGTTTCGGTCACAAATTGACCATCCTCAGGGTTAACAAATCTGATATTTTAAAATAACAATAAACAACACCGACGTGTCGGTCACAAATTGACCATCCTCAGGGTTAACAAATTTGAAATTTTAAAATAACTTAAACTAACCCTGAGGATGGTCAATTTGTGACCGAAACGTCGGTGTTGTTTATTGTTAATGTATCAATAAATATTTTGCTCTTCAAGGACTGGTTCTCCATTAATTCACCTCTCCAAATTTTAATTGTTACTAAATAAAATGTCTAAAATAATTACATAGTAATTTATAATAAAAAGCGATGTTGCCCAATATTGATAAATAATTTAAAAGTAATACAGCAATACAGTGATTTGTGTTTCTGTTGTACCGTTAAATTTTTAATCTTAAAAATTGAATTTAAAATTACGTTATAATGTAGACAATATTAATTTTAAATTAAATGCACAGAGAAACGTTTGTCTGTATAAACAGTAAAGATTTATTTAATTATAATATATTTTGTTTGTTAAGTCATGATAAATGAAGTTTTAAAAACTTTTTAAAGACTATGTAGATTACTCTTGAAATTCAGTACTAAGATTCTTTATAGAAACAACAAGCAGGAGACAATAACTTTTTTTAGCTTCAATCCAATCCAAAAATTGCGTCCCAAGCTATAGCCTAGTCAGCCTGTTTGATTATTAGACACCACTGTGTAAACTAAAATGAAAGAGTAAAGTAATTTTGCGGAATAACAAGTGCAGTACATACAGGTGTAACTTTTAGTTATTTAAAAAACAATGATACGTTCAAAATGACATAAGTTACAAAATTGCCGTAAAGTACTTAAATAAATCTAGAATATTATAATTTTTATGAAGTTGCAACGTTTCTTTGAAAATAGGTAGTAATCTTTTACTGTACTTGGTTTTCAAGAAATATTATAATCTGCATGATTGATAAAATTCGGAATGCCATTATAAACTCTAATTTATATAAAAATTGTATAATGTTGGTAAAACCCTTATTGAAAAATGTATTGTGTACGCCTCTGGCGTTACCCCACAGTGACCGCGTGTTGTTTCGCGTGATGGAAATCCTGCGTGACTTACAGGGCTCACACACGCGTCACGCGTACACAAACACTACACACTGTTCTCACTGGTATTTAACGATTTTCATTGCTTGCTTCTCCATGATTTGATTTTTTAATTTTTTATGGTTTTAATTATGTTTAATTGGTTACACGCTATAGGGAATAGATTTTTCAGTAACGAAGTTACCCCGAAAACAACCAGGAATTTTGGGCTTTTTACTGGAAATTGATTGTCACTCTCTCTAATGGAATGAAAAATTGAATTGGGCCAATAGTTTCTTTTTTATTCTACGTATTGAAAAGCTGAACGCGGGAATTTTCAATGCAATTAATAAAACATGAGGTTTTTGTCATGTACACTAGGTAAATGCAATCACAGCACAGGCTTCCAGAGTTCCAATATTGATTATTATACAAAATTATATGTGAAAAATCTAGCATAAGAAAAAAAATTCTAGGCTAAATGTTTAGTTTTTTGATAAAATTTGATATGGTAGTTCTGTAATTTCCATTTGTATGGCCCTGCAAAATATCGTTCTTCGTGAATTCGTAACAACTTGAGTTTCGGGAAATCTGTAAGCTGAGAATACAAATCTGCTGTTTAAGCTTAAATATTTACAAGAATCTGTTCAGAATAGTAACATTACTTTAGGGAAAAATAAGTTCATTGTTAACACAAAGTTTTTAAATAACAATTTTTGAAAATAATCTCATGCGGGAATTTATGTTCTATTTTTTCCGGACTAACTTCAATTTCATTTTAACTTGGGGACCGTGGTGTATCTAAATTTTATACATTGACAAAATTAAATTCTATAAAAACATAACACTAAGTAATAATGTGTCCTTCGTCAATATATTTTGTCGACAGACTCTGGTTTTGGGTTTTCGTGAGCAGCTCATATAGTATGAAATATCTAGGTACTGTTTCATAAAATTACTAGTTGACATGTTACAAGTGACAAGTGTATAAGTGACAAGTTCTAGTACTTTCTGTTCTAAGAATAATTTTTGACTACTAGTCAATTTTCCAATATTACTATAGTTATTAACGTCATAAGGCTGATATGAAGCAAATAACAGACGCGGTTGAATATTGTAAAATCGAGGCGACAGCCGAGATTTTACAATCAACCGAGTCAGTTATTTGCATATCAGCCGTGTGACGTTCAGTATTTTTCATAATAACATAAATTATCTTCTGAAAATTCTATTTTCTATGGGATATTGACAGGTGACAGCTCTTCATGACAATTTCATGATGCTGCGATTTTTTTAGGAACACAGGATTTTTAATAATTGTACTGTTATAAAAAATAACGGCCGTGGCTGTTTTGACGCATATATTGGTTGAGCATACAGTACTGTTAAAGCACATTTAACAGTATGGTATTATGAAAAAGTATTTTTACAAGTTAACAAGTTTGAAACCATGGTTTCATAGTAAATGTAATACGCAGCCATCTTTGCTTTAAATACATATATTTAAATACAATAAAAAGTATGCGTTTTAATAGTACATTAAGATACAAGTTTCATAAGACATGATTTTAGCGCACGCGTCATTTTTAGAAACGAGCGGCTTGCCGCGAGTTTTCTAAGGGGACAAGTGCGCTGAAAAGTCTTATGAATCGTGTATTTTATACTATTTTTTCTATTTTGGTAATTTTTTCAAAAAATGTATGTAATTTCATGTCCAGGAATTTCAATTTAAGTTGTTTAATATGTACTTTATGAAACTCATTTGAATGTCATAAAGAAGTACTTTATAACATCCAAATGGGTTTCATAAAGTACATATTAAAGAAAGAAAATAGAAAAAATAATTGAATTTAATTTTGTCCACATTTTTTCACTGAACCAAGGCATTCACCCTTGCAATCAATGAAAGTAAAGCAGGTGAAATTATAATGAATTGTACATATATTTAATATGGCAAAAATGCTATTAAATTGGCGTTTCTTGGGTAAATTAAAGAACATAAATACATTCTATTTGGCGCTTTTTCCACAAATTTAACAAAAAATATGAAATGCGGAATATGGAAATTAATACATGAATTTGCTGTTTCGCTCGCATTAGTTTCAAATGAGAAAGACTGGCAATATTGCCGGGATACATTATGGCCAAATTTAATTTAAATAACACTGGTAAGTGCTTTTGTTATAGTCTCACTTTGCAGTATAATAAACCATTTCTCTATTTATTTAAACCTAAACTCATTGTCATATTTTCTTTTAAATTTTTTATAAGATTAATACATTTTTTAGAATTGGAATAATTGCTCCCTTTTAAATATTACTATAGTCCGTGCACCGAAACAAGAGAAGTTGAATCTTCAAATTTATCATCATTGACTAATAAGAATGACTTGGTTCGGATCCCGGGTTAGTTCCAATTTTTCTCGTTTCGGCGAACGGACTATATCAAAAAGTATTAAATTATTAAATGCTCCATTTTTTATAAAGACAATCTAAATCGTTCATTAAATTCATACTTTTGTTCAATATATTCATAACACAATTTTCATGAACATTTTCCTCTTCTGAATCAATGGACCACATTTTTTAAATTACAAAAGAAATTTCCTGTAATTAATTGTCATAAAGAATTCAATTGTCAACTTGTATTTTTCAAATGACCAATCCTTCATTCGTGGTTACTGTTCACTTGTAAAATACTAGTAGTAAAATCCAGTAAATACTTCTTGAAACGCTACACTTGTAAACTGCAAAAATACACTTGTAGAAACGGACTAGTTTACTTGTCACTTATAATTTATACTTGTAGGTTTTTGAAACAGAAACTTGTCAAATTATTAGTTTGACAAGTTCTATAGTGGTAATTTACAAGTGTAGAAGTTTTATGAAACAGGGGCCCTAAAAGTTAGAAAGCGAAATGGTAACGTAGCGCAAACATATTTGTATAGGTATGCGAATAATTAATGCCGATAGTATCATTGAAATCTTAATTAAAAATTTTAAAGAATAATTGTTCCAGTGCGTTCTTATTTAGTTTAAAGTTAGTTTCATTTAATGCTCTGCTCTGCAGTATTGCTTATTATTTCTCTTTTGTTCGTTTAACGGTCTTGTTATTTCTTCTATAAAGTTGTTTCATTTCTTTCTATCCGACGATATATTTTTCATTTCGTTCCATGTATAATATTTTGATTTTGTAAATCTCAGTGAAAATTTCTTTTCCGTGTATCTAACGGGAGTTCTATTTTCCTTTTCTTGCATATATTGAAGTCTAGGGCATGTCTGGTAATAAACGCACCGATTTACCAAAATTTGTGATGGTACTCAAAGAGGGATGGGGGAAGGGGGTTAAAGTTATTCCGGGCCAGGGAGTCTATAGCAGGTGGCGTAAAAATCGTACTTATACATATAAAGTTTAGATTCGTAGCTGTGAATTATTGTATTTGCCGACTTGTTTTCATCGTTACACGATGTGCTCACATGTTTTTCAAATGTTTTGGTCAAATGGTGAAATTTTATGAATGATTTAACTTTTCTAATGAAATCAATTCTGTGGGTGCTCGGCATATTCAGAAATTTTTCTGAAAGTGTGTCCAGTTCATTTCCATTTCAGTCTTTTTATGGAGTTTTCCACCTTTTGTTCGTTTGTTATATCCCATAGTTCTTCGTTAAAGGAGCATTAGTAAATATACTTTGAATCTATTTTAAATCCATATATGTTTCTCTCCCCCTATATGCTCCGCCACTGTACTCACTCAAATATCCTGTTCCTGGCGGTTTATGACTGTTCGATTTTCCCGACCTTGCTGTAAAAATACCCTACAATCCACAACAATACCCACACGATATAAAACTGGAAACATTCGATCACGAGTTATTGAGAATGATTTGTGAATATTTACTCCTAATTTTCCCCCTAAAGGCGATAATCTAGAGGGTCACTGAACTTCCGTGAGGATAGTTTGTAAATTAGACACTAGATTGCGCTAACCACTTCATTTTAGGAGAAATAAATTTCAAGAGATAGCTTATAAGATAAACCGGCATATTTTAGGTGTAAAGTTTCTATCAGATCTAAAGTGGTACTTCTTTTTATTGTTCGTTTTTCTTCACTTGGTTTTGCTAACTAGATCCAGACGTACCATCAGATATTTCACAACTATTTAAATGTCTGCTACTTCACGTAAAGGAAATTGTTTTCGTTTAACAGACGAAACAAGGAAATAGGTAAAACTTCTTCTTTCATAAGATAAAAATAACAATGAAAATTTAAAACGAACTGCAATTACTACATTATTTTCTACGTTAAAAAGTAAATTCGATTAATAGAAGGTTAAAGGATTATAGAAAGAAAAATTGTACTCAGGAATGCAGTCGATTAAATATCATTTATTCTAAAGCCAACGTTTCGCCCCCATTTGGAGCATCATCAAACAAATCAATGAAGATTTTGTTTTATGACATTATATTTATACTTAACTTGTTCTTTGCCCTGATGATGCTCCAAATGGGGGCGAAACGTTGGCTTTAGAGTAAATGATATTTAATCGACTGCATTTCTGAGTACAATTTTTCTTTCTACCTTGCCACAGTTGTTTACCTACACCTTCACTTAAAGGATTATGATCATTCTATTTTTTCTTATTTCCAAATATAATTTATGTTTGACTTATCCATAATAATTTGATTTTTGACTCTGCTTACGCTTATGCTATAATCTGTCACTTTATTTAACTGAAACTAGACAATAATGATTTTATCTACAAACACCATTAAAATGAGTATTTTAGCGTTTGTTGTTAAAAAAACATATTTTTTTAGCACTAGTGTTAAGTGATAGGTAAATAAATAAAATAAATAAATATATCATCACGGCCCCATTGCTGGGTGTGCCAATCTGCTGTGTACGCAGATATCAGTAATGATGATGACATATTTGTACCGTGCGGGCGTTTATCAGGCGTCACCTTACGGGCACTCATTGCGGGCGTGGAGAGTGCACCACAGGGGTCAATTTTGTGCCATTTAAAATTCGAAATATTTGGCGTCGAACGGGATCGAACCCGGTTCCTCAGATTCGCGACCGGACACTCAGGCACGCGGCCACGAGATGCCAGTCAATGTTAAAAGTGAATTAGTTATCTTAGTAATGATACATACAGTTTTTCAAACTGTTTTTAGTTTTGAAAACGCCATGTATGCAGTGTCAAAACGAATTTGAGTTATCTGAAACCAAAACTAAAATTTATGGGTTTGACTTGAAATCTAGTTTCAAAACTGTTATGTAAACAATTATAATCAATTTCGATCTTGCGCACGCGTACATTGCATTACGTTTCTGCCGCTTTGTGTTACTAAGCTAACAGTTCTATAGAACGAAGTGGTACGAAGTAACAAAAATATTTGGAATATTGGAATAATGGCAAAACGAAGTATTTGTTGTAAAGAAAATCTGTCACTTACATCAGCCAAATGCGCATACGCCAAAAATCTTTTCCAATAAATATGTAAACTTGTTTGGAATCTAAACAGTTATGAGTGCCCGTAAGATGACGCCTGGTAAACGCTCGCACGGTACAAATATGTGAACATTATTACCGAAATCTGTGTACAAAGCAGATTGGCACACCCAGCAATGGGTAATATGCCATGATGATATATTTATTTATTTATTTTATTTATATAAAGAGTTTCGCGTAAGTTTGACTGAATAATAAAACCATGTTACTCGTATGATGATAATAGTGGTGCATGTAAAACTATGAATATTACTATATTTAGACTAGCTTCTGTTTGATGTCCTCCTAGATAATAAATATATTTTAAAAAAAACTAACTACATAGATGTATGTATTATTATACCAATTAGCAAAGATTAACTGTTAATAGTGGTAAAAAAAATAGTTTTAGAACAATGTAATATTAAATGGAGAATATACTACCAAGCTAAATATTAATCAAATAGTAACAGAAATGGCAAAATTTAAACTAGATAAACACATGCATAATAGGAACTAATAAATAGTCTAGGTCAAAATTTGAGCAAATTAAATAAATGGTTCGGATAGAAGACATAAATAATGTAGGGAATTTTCTGCTGATGGCAGCAGCAAAGATAACTGTAATAGCAACACAAATTTATCGTGCGACAAATTTGTAACGCAAAATAAAAATTGGAAAAATACCATAAATAATGCAAAATCGCGTGTTGGTCATTCAGTGTGTTGAATATTTTTTTTAAAAAAAAACTTCCAGCCCTAGAACTTTAATTAATGAATAAAATTCTCTGAAAAATTATTCAGAATGCTTGAGTTTTACATAAGTCCTCTTGGCCATACTTTGTGCAAATAAGGCTGTTTTAATTTAACTTTGAAAATGCCACTTAGGAAAAGAGTCCCTTCAGTCCAGATATGCCGACAAAAAACAACAAAATTTTATTCGGAACGCATGTAATATTCATCGGGCAATTCCAGCGAAAGAAAATAAAGAGCGGTTGGAAAATTAACAGCGGTAGAAGCATCCGTTCAATTTTCCTCTCCGATTTCGCGAATACGGACGTTGGACAGAGAAAAAATCGCCTGAGGCAGACATAGCAAACACTTCCATGATTTTTTTCGCTCTTTAATTAACTGAGTCACATACATCATTAGTTCATGATAACTTAATCAACGGGAGTAATTCGAAATTCGAACGTCTGCATCTTCAGCATGCCATTTTCTGCTAAATCATTAAGAATCGATTTATACATTCCTATGTTTTTCGTGTCCAAAAAAAGTCCATTCATCATAACCAAAGACAGAAGTTTTTAGGGCAGCACAACTGTTACGGACATTTAGCCAACGAGAGGGGAGAGTTCTTCATGTATTAAGGAATTACGATTACTCTTCGCAGTAAACAGAACTACATGAATGAGCAGTTCTAAAATTTAGATACGAGAGCCGTCCATAAATTAAAGATACACGGGCTACAAAAATCAAAAAAAGGATTTATTTTCAAAAATTTTACCAGAAGGGTTAGGTTTATATCTCAACTATTTTTCTCCCCAAGTCCCGTTTATGTTATTCTCTTCTGCATGCGGGATACGATACTTTTGATGCCAATGCCGAAAATATTGCCGTCTGCTCCTTCACTCAAAGTTTTACTTCCTCTTTTACCTCATCTTCGTTTTTTTTTTTTTTTTTGTAAGGTCCACAACATCCAATCCAAAATGATCCAGTAATGTTAGGCTGACGCGGGCTGTTTGACGCTGTAAGGGCAGACTTTATCGTGCAGCAGACACACGCCGCGAATCAACCTTCCCTGCCTTCGGTTTTGGATCGCGCTTCGAAGTTTCTTTAGGGTTTTACCGTAGTGATTCGCATTTACAGTAGACCTATGCAGATATTGTATAACCAAGCGGATCTCGCACCTATGGCGGAAGACTGAAGAGGATGCTCTATTGCAAACACACAGAACAATGCACACTGGGTAAAGAAGATTTACATTATTGACAAATTTTGCAGATTTATAGCAAAAGCAGATACGTGGATTGATAAAAAAGTAACGAGAGTTTTCGAATGTCGCGCGGTATTCATTTTCATTTGAGCTCATTTTTACTTCCTTGTACGAAGTAAAGGAAGTATTGTAATCGCGAAAAATTTCGGTTTTGAGATTTCAACGGAAATATCCATTTTGACCATCCCTGAATCCATTCTGACTAATTTTGTCGTCACATCTGTACGTACGTACGTATCTCGCAGAACTCAAAAACGGTAAGCCGTAAAAAGTAGAAATCTAGAACATCTAGTTGCGCACCTCCCTTTTTGGTCATTACATAATTTCCAGAAATGTTACTTTATTTGAAGCCTATAATAGATTTTAATGAAAAACTATATTAAAATATAATCCAGAACGTTTCAAATTTGATATATAAGATTTTTATATCAATTGGAATAACATAGCAGATTTTGGTTAAAACAGGCTAACCGGAAGTGATATATTACCTGAAGTTGTTAACAGTTTTTCTTGAATAAAATGATTTCATTTTGATTTTAGAAATAAATGCTTCAAATAAGGGTTTTAAATTCTGCGTCTAGCACATCAAGTATTATTAAATTAGCCCTTTGTATAAGCGAGATATGTAAATTTAAAACATATACTTTTTGGTTTTTGTAATGAAGCTTGCTATAAATTAGGACAAAAAATAACATATAAATAAAAAATCTGATGTGGCCAGCACATTACCTTCCGTCAGTTATATGAGGCAATTACGAAAATTCTACCGGTGAACTGTTACCAGTAAACAGCTGTTTATCAGCTTATAGCTACCGGAATCAATATTTTAAGAACGCAAGTTGTAAACAGTGAGATCCATAACCTATAAAAAAATTTGAAAATTTGAAACAGGCTAGAAATTTGATGTAGTTAACAAACTGAGCAGAGTCATACTTTGAACACATTTCCACTTCTAGCGCGTGCACTTCGCTTTGCATCACTACCTTTTTTTTGAGATTAGATTCTTCATGAATCCGGTAGATGGATCTGGTAGATATTGTACAATTTTCGAACACGGTAACTTTTTACCAGTCGTGTTTTCGAACACAGTCGGTAGATGAGGTATCTACCGGTAGAATTTTCATCGTAAATGCCTATGTATTTTCTATAAAATACTATACAGAAAGTTCCTTGTAAAAGATTCTAAATTTCTTATACGTACATTACCTGTCGACAGTTGTATGTACTTTATACCAATTCCATACAGAAAGTTTCGAGCAAAAAATCCTAAATTTCTAGTAAAATTATAATATAACACAAATATACTACGAATATGTCAATTGACACTGACATCTTTCAATCAGAATTTTCATAATATAGTAGCTGTTTTCATAGCTATGTCTACTTTATGAAATTTAATTTCTTTATAATTTTTTAACTCTATATCCATTTAATATTAAGTATAAAATGCAGTCAAATCGTATAGAGAATACAATGATCTTTAATATTTATAATAACATTAAATGTAAAAAAAATCTGATGTGGCCAGCACATTACCTTCCGTCAGTTATATGAGGCAATTACGAAAATTCTACCGGTGAACTGTTACCAGTAAACAGCTGTTTATCAGCTTATAGCTACCGGAATCAATATTTTAAGAACGCAAGTTGTAAACAGTGAGATCCATAACCTATAAAAAAATTTGAAAATTTGAAACAGGCTAGAAATTTGATGTAGTTAACAAACTGAGCAGAGTCATACTTTGAACACATTTCCACTTCTAGCGCGTGCACTTCGCTTTGCATCACTACCTTTTTTTTGAGATTAGATTCTTCATGAATCCGGTAGATGGATCTGGTAGATATTGTACAATTTTCGAACACGGTAACTTTTTACCAGTCGTGTTTTCGAACACAGTCGGTAGATGAGGTATCTACCGGTAGAATTTTCATCGTAAATGCCTATGTATTTTCTATAAAATACTATACAGAAAGTTCCTTGTAAAAGATTCTAAATTTCTTATACGTACATTACCTGTCGACAGTTGTATGTACTTTATACCAATTCCATACAGAAAGTTTCGAGCAAAAAATCCTAAATTTCTAGTAAAATTATAATATAACACAAATATACTACGAATATGTCAATTGACACTGACATCTTTCAATCAGAATTTTCATAATATAGTAGCTGTTTTCATAGCTATGTCTACTTTATGAAATTTAATTTCTTTATAATTTTTTAACTCTATATCCATTTAATATTAAGTATAAAATGCAGTCAAATCGTATAGAGAATACAATGATCTTTAATATTTATAATAACATTAAATGTAAAAAAAATGATATTTAACATCGTTTTTTCAAGAAAAATTGTTAAAATCTTCAAATAAGGGTACTTCCGGTTGACCAATTATAACCAAAATCTAATCAGCTCTTCATATGGAGGCAACGAAGAGGAATACGAAAGAATTATAATTTTTGAGATTGTAGTTTTAGAGTTATCGTAGACGAAAATTTTGTTACACACACACACACACACACACACACACACACACACACAGACACACATACATACATACACACACACACACATACAGACATCATCGTAAAAATAGTAAAATCGTATTCTAGGGACCTTAAAACGTGCTTATTCATCAAAAACTCACCACCGAATTTTTTGACCAAAGACAATACCTTCCTTACCTAAAGGTGACGGAAGGTAAAAATGATATTTAACATCGTTTTTTCAAGAAAAATTGTTAAAATCTTCAAATAAGGGTACTTCCGGTTGACCAATTATAACCAAAATCTAATCAGCTCTTCATATGGAGGCAACGAAGAGGAATACGAAAGAATTATAATTTTTGAGATTGTAGTTTTAGAGTTATCGTAGACGAAAATTTTGTTACACACACACACACACACACACACACAGACACACATACATACATACACACACACACACATACAGACATCATCGTAAAAATAGTAAAATCGTATTCTAGGGACCTTAAAACGTGCTTATTCATCAAAAACTCACCACCGAATTTTTTGACCAAAGACAATACCTTCCTTACCTAAAGGTGACGGAAGGTAAAAATAGATGTTAATGTCAAATTACCTCAAATACGTACAATTTATAATGGGTCTATACTTCATCTTCATATTGGTCTTGCGTACAAGGAAGTCATTTGGTGTCCACATCAGATTTTTTTTATCATGTTGTTATCATGGGCGGTAAAATGTGTGCCAGGTTTAATTCATATTGAACACGTATATTGTGTTTTACAGCTATATACTGAAAAAGTAATTTGACACGCTTGGCGATTTTTAAATTATAAATGACGAAACAAGATAACTGCCTTAAATTTAATGTTAAAAATTGTATAAAGTGCAGTGAAATGCTGCAAATAAATGGAGAAGTTTATTGGTGAGGAAACTGTATTCAAACCAGAGCTGGGCAGTAACTAGTTACTTTAGTAACTTAGTTACTAACTAGTTACTTTCCCGGTAACTTGTAACGTAACTTAGTTACTGTTTTTTTTTTTTTTTAAATAAATGTCTGTTTCTTTGGGGTGCATAGATGCTATCTGAAACTAGTATTTATGCACGATTAAAAATTTTCTTTGGGGTGCATAGATGCTACCTGAAAGTAGCATCTATGCACGATTAAAATTTTTTTTGGGGTGCATAGGTGCTACCTGAATGTAGCATCTATGCACGATTAAATTTTTTGGGGTGCATAGATGCTACCTGAAATTAGTATCTATGCACGATTAAAATTTTTTTGGGGTGCATAGATGCTACATGAAAGTAGCATCTATACAAGATTATTTTTTTGTGGTGCATATATGGTACCTCGAAGTAGCATCAGCATCTATGCACGATTAAAATTTTTTTTTAGGGGTGGATAGATGCTACCTGAAAGCAGTATCTATGCACAATTAAAAAAAATTTTAGGGGTCCATAGATGCTACCTGAAAGTAGCATCTATGCACGATAAAAAAATTTTAGTGGTGCATAGATGACAGCCAAAAGTAGCATCTATTCACGATTAAAATTTTTTTGGGGTGCATAGATGCTAACTGAAAGTAGCAGCTATGCACGATTAAAACTTTTTTTAGAGGTTCATAGATGCTGCCTGAAAGTAGCATCTATGCACGATTAAATTTTTTTTTAGGGGTGCATAGATTCTATCTGTAAGTAGCATCTATGCACGCGCAGTAACAGCGCACACAAAATGTTCGCGTACGTAGGACAACAAAGTTCCCATGATATGACATACGTGGTTCAGGAAAGACGTTTAGCTTTGTTTATAATTATAATTTTTAGAAATAAATAGTTATTTACAATGGCTGTGAACATCTCATATATGTTGGTTGTATAATTCTTCTTATTTTTGCAAACTCCCTTCTCACAATATAAAATGTCACTTTTAATAGCCAAATAACTGAAGGATTTTGCACCCCAAATTTTTCCTGTTCTCGAAGATGAAGAAAACATCGAAATGATAAAGTTTTGCGACCATAGAGGATACAAAAACAAAATCGCTTAAGGAAGTCTTTGCCACAAAGTACAGGTGTCTCATTTTCGATGTTTTTTTTAAAGTGTCTCGGGTAATATTAATGATAGAGCAAAACCGTTTGCACATATCAGGGTAAATTTTCCCAGAAATGTTTAATAGTCACCACAGTAATTTTCGATCTTCTTTTGTTTCTGAGCTACAGGCAAAAACTCGTTTTTCGCTCATTTAGAAAATATCTCATATCTTATTTATTATAAAAGTTAGAGAAAAAATGTTTTCACAAAAATTTTACAGTTTTTTAAATATAATAAAATGGCGTAATTAGATTTTATATATTATAAGCTTTTTAATGATATATAACAAGTCTACATTCTTTTGTTTTAAACTTGAATAAGAAATAATTATTAATTTATTGGGTTGAAAATTTTTTAAATTATTACGAAACAAATGAAAAAATCTATTACAGATCATCATTTGCATATTTCTAATAGTATTTGTTTCAGTTTTACTTATTTTTTCAATTTATTTATTTCAAAAGCATATTAAACCATCTTTTTCGGATCGTGTCAAAGCCAATAGTAACGTCGATAACTAGTAATTTAACTATCCCGAAAATAATTGGTTAAGAATAATATTGAGAACATAATTAATAGATATTGAATCAAAATAAACAAATAATGATTTGTAATAAATTTTTTCATTTGTTTCTTAATAATTTCCAATATTTTCACCTCAATAAATTAATAATTCGCCTTTTTTTAATGTTTAAAACAAAATAATGTAGACTTGTTATATATCAATGAAAAGCTTATAAAATAATCAAAAAGACGAGACTATTTTCAACATAGTTACCCATTTAAAAAATCATAAGTTTGTGTTATATCTCGAAAATTATTAAGTTTCCAATAAATCTAATTACGCCATTTTATTCTATTTAAAAAACGGTAATTTTTTTGTAAAAACATTTTATCTCTAACTATCATATTAAATATGATATATTTTCAAAATGAGCGAAAAACGAGTTTTTGCCTGTATCTCAGAAACAAAAGAAGATCGAAAATTTCTGTGGTGACTATTAAACTTTTCTCAAAAAATTGGCCCTGTAATGTGCAAACGGTTTTACTCTATCATTAATATAGCCCGAGATACCTTTAAAAAACATCGAAGATGAGACATCCTATGTACAGTCCACAAGTGTTTTACAGAAAGGAAACAGCGCTGACATAAGTGTATTATATCTAATGAGAGGTAATACTTTCAAGGGGATAATATTAATGACTGCAATCCAGGACTTTTATTATCCCAACTTTCTTCCAATCAAGAAGATCACAGATTAATTCACGATAATATTAATATTGATTAATATTAAAGTAGGATTCTTTTTAAGTTATGCGCACACGGTACTTGAATAACAATTTTATTAACGTATAATTACAAACTTAAAACAATTATATATTTTACAAACTCAATCTCTAGCACTCAGATCTCTCTCGCGTGTCCCAACTCACTCCGCCGCCTCTGCAAGATTGCCAACTATCCCACATTAATATATTCCGCGGAACACGGGCCCGAGGTCTCAAGGGTCCCGACACACACGTCGAAAAATATTTTTATTTTAATGCAGGCACATATTCCAAAAGTATTTAATTGATCTTACATCTTTCTCACCATCTCTATTTGGGTTCCTTCAGCAAAAAGATCCTTTTCAAAATTTAAATTAGTAAACAAATTTCAAGGGACACTATGGGGTAACAACGATTATTTGGCATCTATTATTTTAATAGAAAATGAAATTGCCAGGACAACAGATGTATCTAATTTAGTATTAACTTTTGGCGTACACATAATATATTCGTAAAATAAAGCATTGAAAAAGGCATATACACATCCTTTTTGAATATTTAATTTTACGAATGTATTCTGTGTATATGAAT
>OY720451.1:23787996-23792996 GCA_963082715.1 Harpalus rubripes
CACCTTGATAAACAAAACTTTAATATTTCAAATGAAAAACTAGGGAATAGATATTCTCTTCATACGCAAATATGAATATGCTTCAGGCATTAGAAAATATGAACAAATTTGTGTTAAAATATAAAAATTCACAAAATTTCATTACGCTTAAAAAAAATGTAGGAGTATACGTGTTATATAGTAGTAATACAAACATAACGATTTATATGTTCTCTAAAGTGACAAAATAATCCCAACAAATCAAATACCTATATTTTTTAAAAATTCTCAATGTCGAGAGCTAACAGATACTTGTACCGTGCGGGCGTTTACCAGGCGTCACCTCAAGGTTATTCTTGCTGGCGTGGAGAATGCATAACTGGGGTCACTTTTGTGTCATTTAAAATTTGAAATATTTGGCATATGTCAGGATCGATCCCAGTTCCCCAGATTCGCGACCATACACTCCGACATGTAGGTTAATATGTTAAGTATTTATATCTGTGTATTTCTTTAAACAGCAAAAATGTAACCATTATTTAATTTATAAGATCATAACAATGATAGATTATAATTTGTTTACCTTCATTATTAATTTCGTAATTTATTTCTTAAAATTTTATTCAATTCAATTAAGAGTAATATTTTTATGTGGATGTACAGTACATAATGAGTCATAGAGTCATTATATACTATGACGTCTACTACTAATGGTTATGATGTATTCAAAATGAAATAATAAAAATGTTCCTGTGCTGAATATAAGTTGATAATACGAATGATAATGAAGAAAATAAAGTAACAAACAATTCATCTCAGACTTTAACTGACTATTTCTTTAGAATCGTTTGTATAATTTGTTTCATTTCCTCAACATGGAGCGCCTTTAATATGATTTAATCGACTTCGTATGTTTTAAGTTCTTGAGATCCCAATGTTGGACATGTTATTCTGAACAGCCTAATCAAGTTTTTTCTGTTACACATTACTGGCTGTGACATTACAATTTATGGCAGATCTAATTATTTGATAATTTCCCTTTCAGGAAAAGCAAATCAAAGCTGCTGAAAAAAAATCACACAAGAAGAATTGAAATACAATATAATGATGTGCTTATTATTTTAATATTTTTATTAGTGACACATTTGCAGTGTGAAATAGATTCAAGTCAGTTAGTCAGTATAGTGTATTCACAATATAAAAACGAACGAAACGTTAACAAACGTACAACAACGCAGCATTATTTTAAAAAATGCGAGGGTGGCTCAAAAACAACCAGAAAATTGAAAATATTTCAGAAAAAGAACTTTCCGAGTATTTTAAACGTAAGGAAGATACTTTCTCGCGAAAATTGTGTTCAATGGGATATTTTTTTATTTTTTCGTTGGAACTTTTACATATTTGTATTATAAATCTAAAATATTGAGTTCTTTATTATCATTATTATTTTTAAATATTATCCGAAAATTTGTACGGGCTGTGACGTAGGAGCTGATGACATTTAAAAAATATATTGATAGAAAACTTGTAAACACCCAAAACGTAATTAAACTAACACGAACAAGATAATGTGTGCTAAAAAAAAGTTAACTCGGAATAGGCTATGAACGATCGTGTATCTGATCTGATCATTATTCAATTCAAAAGTCAAGTTGTCAAAATTGATCTTGAAATATAGTTTTAAGAAGAAAAGACAATAAAGTAGAATACAGTATATTTGCTTATACCGTTTTCTTTTTATTTCCATTTCTAAAATAAGATTGAAGAAGAAAACCTTTGATTTCTTTAGATAACAGTTGTGACAAGATCTCGTGTAAAATTAAACACTTTTAAATTAAGACATAAGTTTCTTTGTTTATAGCCAACTCCGAGTTAATATTTTTTTAACACACTGCAGTTGACACGATATCAATGGCAGAAAAACTACTTCTTGTTTACAGTATAGTTGTATGTACAAAATTTGTTATTGTCATCCATCAGTCATTCGTACGACACAAACCACGTGATACCCTTTTAAAGGAAAAATAAATTATAAGAAAACAGAAAAATTAAATTTTCATTTTTACCTTCCGTCACCTTTAGGTAAGGAAGGTATTGTCTGGTCAAAAAATTCGATGATGAGTTTTTAATCAATAAGCACGTTTTAGGGACCCTAGAATACGATTTTACTATTTTTACGATGATGTCTGTATTGTGTGTATGTGTGTATGTATGTATGAAAGTATGTATGTATGTATGTGTGTATTATTCTTTTATTGTTTAGCAATCAATAATGTTATAACATTCTTTTTTTTTAATTTTACCTTACATTATTTCATTGATCAAAATGAAATACGTAAGAGTACGTATATTGATCAGAGAAGAGTGTATGAGTGGGTAGAGACGTTTAAAAAATAATGCGGTGGGTTTCAAGCTAATGTCTTAACTAAATCTTTTTTTTAAGAAATATAGAAGTTAGTGTAAAGAAATGACAAATTTGTGAATAAGGTAGATAATTTTGTGCAAAAATTACATTGATTTTATCTGTAATTAAATTCGAACTCGCCAAATGTTGAAATAAAACTTATTGAAGCATGGTATTTATTAATTTTACTTTTGTTATGGAATGTTTGGAATGTAAATTTTTTAATAATTTTCTGGAAAATTATTGGAAAAAATGTACGTTGAAACTCGTAATTAAATAATTCTATACAGAATATATATCGAAAGGTCTAATATTAACACGTTCATTGCGCTTAGGGAGCATTTTGTCCCTTTTTATATATTCTCATAGTAGGGAAGAATTCAATACTTATTTAGGATTTTACAGAAACTGTAATTTCAGTAATATTTATGGAAATTAATTCTGAACGACAGGATTATGAATTTAAATGAAATTTAATGGAGAACACGTTGTTGAAATTCACTTCGAGACATTTAATCTCTCAACGTACAAGTTGAGTGTCTGGTCGCGAATCTGGGGAACCGGGTTCGATCCCGACCGACGCCAAATATTTCAAATTTTAAATGGCACTAAATTGACCCCTGTGGCGCACTCTCCACGCCAGCAATGAGTGCACGTGAGGTGACGTCTGGTAAACGCCCGCACGGTACAAATATGTTATCACCATTACCGATATCTGCGAATAAAGCAGATTGGCACACCCAGCAATGGGTAATATACCGTGATGATATATTTACTTATTTATTTATTTATTTATTTATTTATTTTACATACAAGTTTATTATGAAAAATATAGATAAATAATGTATGCGATTAGAGACGATTATTCCGTAGAACCAACTCAAGTAGTAATATGCTCTTATCATCAGTAAACTTGTTTCATATATATTTTGTTAACAAAATTAATATACCTTTATACGAGATGAATCAGGGAGCGAAAGCGTTTCTGCTTTTAGCATTTAGCAGAAGAAACGTTAATAACAAATACTTTATTAATCGACCTAAAGTCTATCGACGACACTAAAATAAGTTCTGAACGTGTAATATGTCCCACCCTTCAAACTATTTTCCAGTTTCCGCAGGCTATAAACGTACCATCACGTATGAACACGGTGAACGTGTTAAAAGAGTGTTTTAACATAATCTGCTTATACGACTACTTTTTTTGTACATTATATATATATATATATATATATATATATATATATATATATATATATATATAATCTGGTGTGGCCATCACAATACCTCCCGGTATTTACAGTCCGAGTCACAAAAAAAGTTAATCCTTATTTTTGGATTAGCGAATTTTACTCTAATTTTGACAGTTTATTTTTTAAAATATAGTCTAATCTAAATCCAAGTAACTACCTTTTTTAAACCCCTCAACAGGATTAAATCCCAATTACAAAGTGCGGGTTTGCATTCACACACATCCATGCCTTAGTGGGATTCGAACCCAGAGCCCCGAACGCACTCATGACTTACGAGGCGTTGGTCTAACCATTGAGCCACCGGAGCTATAATAAAATGAAGATTAAATTTTAAATATCGGGAAAGAATAGAATTCACGAATCCAAAAATGAGGATTGGCTTAAATATTTTTGTGAATCTTTCATTTTTATTAATCTAAATACATACCTACATATTTTCTTATGCTGGAAACTGTATTGAATTTTTTTTCTATTGTTCTATTTACTTTTTTCTTTTTAAAACGTTACTAATATTTTTTTGAAATGATTGGTTTTTGGATAGTGACATTTATCTGTCAGTTGCATACATTTGAATAACTGCGTTTGGTTTGTTTAAAACGTAGGCTCTGGGATTTAAATTATAGATACATACATACATACATACATACATAAAATCACGCATTTCTCACTTAGTGGGTTAGCACAAACCCGAAAGAATAAAAAAAATCTGATGTGGCCAGCACATTACCTTCCGTCAGTTATGTGAGGTATTTATGAAAATTCTACCGGTGAACTGTTACCGGTAAACAGCTTTTTATCAGGTTATAGCTACTGGAATCGATATTTTAAGAACGCAAGTGGTAAACAGGGTAGATCCATAACCTATGAAAAAATTTGAAAATTTAAAATAGGTTGACGTAGTTAACAAACTGAGCAGAGTCCTACGTTGAACACATTTCCACTTTTAACGCGCGTGCTTCGCTTTGCATCACTACCTATTTTTGAGATTTTGATACTTCATGAATCCGGTAGATGGATCTGGTAGATATTGTAGAATTTTCGAACACGGTAACTTTTTACCACTCGTATTTTCGAACACAGTACTTGCAAAAGATTCTAAATTTCTTGTATGTACATCACCTTTCGACAGTTGTATGTATTTCATACAAATTCCATACATATAGTTTCGAGCAAAAATATCCTATATTTCGAGAAAAATTATAACGCAAATATACTACGAATATGTCAATTGCACTTGACACTGACATCTTTCAATCAGAATTTTCTTAATATAGTAGCTGTTTCTAGCATAGCTGGCTAATTTATGAAATTTAATTTATTTATAATTTTATAATTCTATATCCATTTAATATTAAGTACAAAAT
>OY720451.1:23795496-23972996 GCA_963082715.1 Harpalus rubripes
AACTTTCTCTCTTTTAGTACCTTATCAACCACATCCATCCACTTACACACTGGACGGCCACGCAATCGAACACCCTCAATTTCACCAAGATATATACGCTTTACAAGACGTTCACTCTTCATTCTCTCCACATGACCACACCATCTCAATTGGCTCATTCCTACTCTCTTAACAACATTCTTCCTAACCATACATTCTTCATACACCAAATTATTCCTCACGCGATCCCGTCTTACATATCCACATACTCCACGTAAATACCTCATAAAATATATAGAAAAAGTATTAATGCAAATCTATAGAACCTTTAATAATCTTTAATTTTTATAATAACATTAATTTCGAAAAATAATATTGAAAGGTATTTTTCGAAGAAAAACTATTTTGAACTTCTAGTAAAGTGCCATTTCCGGTTATCCGATTTTCACCAAAATCTAATGGGCTCTTTCCATTACAGAAAAAGTTCGAAATACAAGGTTTCAAAATTTTCTGAATATAGTATTTGAGTTAGAGTGGAGGATCCACACATACATACACACAGACATCATCGCGAAAATGTTAAAATTGGATTCTAGGGACCTTAAAAAGTGGTCATTTACCAAAATCTCGATATGCGAATTTTAGCACGATCCCTATACCTCCCTTACCAATGATAGCGGGAGGTAAAAATTACGAAACTGATAACACAATAATTACTTGCAAGCATTTGTACAAAATTAACTGCATTAAACTTCTCCATATTTAAATTTAAAAAGCTTTGCAAGAGTTTAATCTATAATACTAAACGATTAGATTCACTATCTATAGTTCTATTCTTTAATCACGACGATCGCCCAACTTTAGACAAGGCTACAGCTTAAACGGTGCAACCGATTTTCGTGAAATTTGTATCAAATTGTAGGAAATGATTGGCTTCAGGGCCCTTCTAATGGAACGAATTTCTGTAGGATGCATAGTTTTCGTGTAAAAAATTATTAAACATAAAATAAAACAATGGATCGTAGAATACATGTAAAAATTTAGAAGATAAAATTGCTGTCATGTGTAAAATTTGGCATGATGTCAATGTCAACGATGACAAATTATTAATGTTGTATGGATTGTCGACCTTTTCAATGCTAAATATAAATAAATATATTGTGTAAAATTGAAGAAAAGAATATGTATTAAACGAGGTAGGTATACGTAACGAATTTAAGCAATATTTATTGTTAATTTAGATTTTATTTTGTAAATAGATTTTACGAAATGAAAGACTAGAAGAGTTTCACAATCGAACGAAGAATACATGTATAAAATTAAAAAGATAAATACTGTCTTCTGTCACATTTGATATGTTAATGACAAATTTGAACTACAGAAAATAATCGGTTTAAAATTATGTCATTTGGCATGTCAATGTCTACGATTACCTACATATTATCGGTTTTCATCCTTTTAAATGCAAAAAAATGCTTAAATAATATATAAAATTGAAGAAAAGATTATGCATTAAACGAGGTAGGTATATAAAATGATTTTAAGCCATGTTTTATATTAATGTAATATATATTTTATTTTGTAAATAGAATTTTGGAAAATGAATAAGGAAACACGACGAAAAGGATACGAAGGGCAGGAATCGGTCGAAGAGTACACATACAAAATTAAAAACATTGTCATTTGTCATATTTGATATGTTAATGACAAAAAATTATGAATGTCGTACCGGTTGTTCTTTTCAATACTAAAAATATTTAACTATGTAAAATTGAAGAAAAGAATGTAGGTAGGTATATATAAAAAAGCACTATAAACGTGGAAGAAGAATTGCAAAAATATGGGTATACCCTTGGAAGTTCAAACAATTTACAATTTATGCTTTGCAGATGATCAAATACTTATTGCACAATACTACAACGATAGTGAATACATGATACGAAAATTTATAGAAGAATACCGTAGCTGAGGTCTAGAAATAAACATACATACAGCGAATGCGTAATGAGAGGCTTCCTAAACAAATACTACAGTGGACACCTACCGGCAAAAATAAAAGAGACCTAGAAGAAGTTGTGTAGCAGGAGTCCAAGAAGAAATAAGGGAGAGAGAGAGAGAGAGAGGGAATTAAATGAAGATATATGACAAGATAGAGAGCAGTGGAGGAATGGCATCGGAAGACATCGTAGAACGAAGTATATGTAATGATTTTAAGTCATGTTTATTGTTAATTTATATATTTTATTTTGTAAATAGATTTAACAAAATGTCAGGCTGAGAAACATATACGCGTTAGTTAGTTGTTCTTCATCGAATCCAGCCAGAAATGTGTTACTCATTGGATAGACCAAAAATCCTACAGGAAAATCATGCCTTAATGTTTGGAACAAGACAATTCAATAATTTTAGATGGTATGTTTTAATCTGTTCTTTTTTGCAATTCATTTTCTTACATTACGTTTAAAATTATAGCAGATTACACATAATTCAATAAATAAATATATCATCACGGCATATTACCCATTGCTGGGTGTGCCAATCTGCTTTGTACGCAGATATCGGTAATGATGATGACATATTTGTACCGTGCGTGCGTTTACCAGGCGTCACCTCACTGGCACTCATTGCTGGCGTGGAGAGTGCACCATAATTCAATATCTATCTTAAAACGGTACAGATTTTAATCTGCAATTCATTTTCTTATATTACGTTTAGAATTATCTATTTTAAAATTCTTTTATTGCCAATTAATAAAAAAATCATTAAAATTACATAGGGCCATAAAACGTTGTTCGCTGATCATATGCACAATGTAACCGCGGATACGTATCAAAAATACAATATAAAAGAAGTCTTGTCAAAGTTAACAATGTTTTATGCAACTGGGCCATAATCATACAGCATAAGCCACAAAAGTAATCTTGTATACCTATGAGTCTTGCATTTTTCCCCTTTAATAACAAACCAATCTTTATTAATGTAATGTAACTACTTACTTTTCTACAGTTTGTAACTAATTGTTTACTTCAGAATTAAAATATTACATTTTTGAGTTTTGTTTGATTTATTTTTACCTTTAAAATTAGTATTGTGTACCTACTCATAGACGTGTTATTAATATTATGTTTATACAGTGTGTTCAAAAAAAATCCTAATTCGGAGTAGGCTATGAACAGAGAAACGTGTGTTTATCGACATTCGCCGTTTTCTGATTTGAAAAGCTTTGATTTCTTTGCAAAACATTTTTGACAATATTTTAAGTCAAATTGACATTTAATTAATTGACATACGTCTCTTTGTATATAGCCTACTCCGAGTTAGGAATTTTTTGAACACTGTATTTATCCTGTAATTAAGACATTTTGTCCTGTTTGCTCGCATAAAACGCACAGCATTTGTTCATTTCAATATATGTTTTTATCAGTTCCTACCAATCACTTTGTATACATAAGCATTTGACATGGTAAAGCAGTTTTCCGTAACGCGTTGCCCCCCCCCCCCAAATTATTATAGAAAAAAATTATTCAAATAAAAGTTGAGGAGCATAAAATTCTACTTTCATATTAATAAACAAAATCGATTTCGTATGTTTAGTAACTCTAGAAATTAAATATGAAAATTTTAGTTTAATAGCACTAGCCATGGAATTAAAACAAACAGACAAACAAATGATTGATGTTTTATATGTCAAATATTGAGACTTTTTCAATCACATAAAAAAGTTACATTTGTTATGCTGTTTGTTTTAATTTTATGGCTATCATGGCTTTCACTATTTTAGACGTGATTTTCGATATTTTCATCTGCAATTTCTGCCGTTACAAAGCATGCACAATTAATTTTTGTCTTGACTCAAATGCAGAATTTCATGATCTACAACTTGTATTTGAAGTATTTTTTCAAAAATAATTTGGAAAGCAAAGCGCAAGGAAAAACTGTTTTCCCATGTTAAATGCCTATGTAACGGATTTGGAGTGTCACCTGGTGTGTAGGTATGTCGAAAAATTATATTTAACTGCATTTTTTGATTATACTTCTGAAATATTATTGACAACTTTTTGTAAGAAAACGGTAGCCAACTGAGCTGTCGTATTTTTGACATTTCTCCATGATAGCCCTTGACAAAACATTTCTTGTTGTTTGTCAGAAATATATTTTGTTCGGTATTAAATGAAAAGTATTCTGCCTGGCTAAATTATAGAACTTCCAAAATTTAGACATCAACACGATTGGCTTTTGTTTTTCGCATAGAGTTGTCTGAACCCTATCGTGATTGGGATCAAGTGAAATTTTTTCTGCTGATATGGAAGTGTTAACAATTAGACATCTCAGTCGGCTTTTGTTTTGTGCATAAAGATGTTAGAAATATGTCGTGTTTGGTATCAAATGAGAGGTCTAATTAAGGACTGTTAGATACATGTGTCAATATTTCTGACACGTTAAATGGCTTTTGTTTTATGCATAAACTTCAATCGTTTGAGAGAATTTGGGTATCTGACAAGACTGCTGGCGTTAGCACTTTGGTTTTAAATTGTGCGTAGACAGATTGTATGTACGTATAGTCTATCATAAAACACTATCGGCGGAGCCCTAGGGTAAACTCGGCGAAGCCGAGGTTAGGCTAGTCTATAATACTAAACGATTAGATTCACTATCTATAGTTCTATTCTTTAATCACGACGATCGCCCAACTTTAGACAAGGCTACAGCTTAAACGGTGCAACCGATTTTCGTGAAATTTGTATCAAATTGTAGGAAATGATTGGCTTCAGGGCCCTTCTAATGGGACGAATTTCTGTAGGATGCATAGTTTTCGAGTAAAAAATTATTAAACGTAAAATAAAACAATGGATCGTAGAATACATGTAAAAATTTAGAAGATAAAATTGCTGTCATGTGTAAAATTTGGCATGATGTCAATGTCAACGATGACAAATTATTAATGTTGTATGGATTGTCGACCTTTTCAATGCTAAATATAAATAAATATATTGTGTAAAATTGAAGAAAAGAATATGAATTAAACAAGGTAGGTATACGTAATGAATTTAAGCAATATTTATTGTTAATTTAGATTTTATTTTGTAAATAGATTTTACGAAATGTCACAAGTTACTAAAAACTACGAAAACGTTGATAAAGACTAGAAGAGTTTCACAATCGAACGAAGAATACATGTATAATATTAAAAAGATAAATACGGTCTTCTGTCACATTTGAAATGTTAATGACAAATTTGAACTACAGAAAATAGTCAGTTTAAAATTGAAGAAAAGAATGTGAGAATTAAACGACGTAAGGTACGCTATGAATGTAAGATATGTTTATTCTTATTTTATAATTTATTTTGTAAATAGATTGTTGAAAATGTTCGAGGTTATTAAACGACGAAATGGACGAGAAATGTATGAAAAGCATCAACGACAAGAAAGACTGGGAGGACAAAGTGTACAGTGTACAGAGAGAATGTCAAGGATTGTTTTCTGTGCCGGTCAGTGTATTAATCTAAGATATGTTTATATATATTTTATTTTGTAAATAGATTTTACAAAACTGACAAAAAGAAACTGGTAGTATTTGGGCTGGTGGTCCAGCGTACTTTTTTCGCACAGCTTTACCCGTACGTTCTAAACCTAAACCGTACACAAATAACGGAGTGTGTGGGGCTCATGTCATATGGTATGTCAATGTCAAAGATTACATATTATCGGTTTTCATCCTTTTAAATGCAAAAAAAAATGCTTAAATAATATGTAAAATTGAAGAAAAGATTATGCATTAAACGAGGTAGGTATATAAAATGATTTAAAGCCATGTTTTATATTAATGTATTATATATATATATATATATATATATATATATATATATATATATATATATATATATATATATATATATATATATATATATATTTTATTTTGTATATAGAATTTTGGAAAATGGATAAGGTAACACGACGAAAAGGATAACAAGGGCAGGAATCGGTCGAAGAGTACACATACAAAATTAAAAATATACATTGTCATTTGTCATATTTGATATGTTAATGACAAAAAATTATGAATGTCGTACCGGTTGTTCTTTTCAATAATAAAAATATTTAACTATGTAAAATTGAAGAAAAGAATGTAGGTAGGTATATATAAAAAGCACTGTAAACGTGGAAGAAGAATTGCAAATATATGGGTATACCCTTGGAAGTTCAAACAATTTACACTTTATGCTTTGCAGATGATGAAATACTTATTGCACAAGCCTACAACGATAGTGAATACATGATACGAAAATTTATAGAAGATAACCGTAGCTGAGGTCTAGAAATAAACATACATACAGCGAATGCGTAATGAGAGGCTTCCTAAACAAATACTACAGTGGACACCTACCGGCAAAAATAAAAGAGACTTAGAAGAAGTTGGGTAGCAGGAGTCCAAGAAGGAATGAGAGAGAGAGGGAATTAAATGAAGATATATGGCAAGATAGAGAGCAGTGGAGAAATGGCATCGGAAGACATCGTAGAACGAAGTATATGTAATGATTTTAAGTCATGTATATTGTTAATTTATATATTTTATTTTGTAAATAGATTTAACAAAATGTCAGGCTGAGAAAGACATACGCGTTAGTTAGATGTTCTTCATCGAATCCAACCAGAGATATGTTATTCATTGGATAAACCAAAAATCTACAGGAAAATCATGCCTTAATGTTTGGAACAAGACAATTCAATAATTTTAGATGGTATGTTTTAATCTGTTCTTTTCTGCAATTCATTTTCTTACATTACGTTTAAAATTATTCCAGATTAAACATAATTCAATAAATAAATAAATAATTATATCATCACGGCATTTTACCCATTGCTGGGTGTGCCAGTCTGCTTTGTACGCAGATATCGGTAATGATGATGACATATTTGTACCGTGCATGCGTTTACCAGGCGTCACCTCATGGGCACTCATTGCTAGCGTGGAGAGTGCACCATAATTCAATATCTATCTTAAAACGGTTGTTTTGTGCATAAAGATGTTAGAAATATGTCGTGTTTGGTATCAAATGAGAGGTCTAATTAAGGACTGTTAGATACATGTGTCAAAATTTCTGACACGTTCATTGGCTTTTGTTTTATGCATAAAGTTAAATCGTTTGAGAGAATTTGGGTATCTGACAAGACTGCTGGCGTTAGCATTTTGGTTTTAAATTGTGCGTAGACAGATTGGATGTACGTATAGTCTATCATAAAACACTATCGGCGGAGCCCTAGGGTAAACTCGGCGAAGCCGAGGTTAGGCTAGTTATACATACTATGTACTATGCAGAGACAAAAAATTGCTTTATAATGAGAATCATCATGTTCTCTAGTAATTAAGATCGTTTAATTAAAAGCAAAGACGGAGTTAAAAGAAAGTAGTGGAGTCTATATCCGTCATTCTGTCTTATAATCCCGTCTCTGAGGAAATAGAGAGAACAATTCCGCATTCTAGCTCGTTTAACAGAATCAAGAAGTAGGAAAAGGCGAAAGAAAATTTGTAGCGAAAAGTAAGATGATAGTCTGCAGCATTCAGGACAAGCAGAACGGCAAATCAGCAGGCAAAATAAGACAAGGAACGTTAACCGAGTTGAGATATAGCCAGGAGATGGAACGGAAATTACTCCACAAACCAGAAACAGCGAGGAGAACAAGAAGACGAATAATTAAATGAACTCCTTGCACTGAAATTCACATTACCAATCTATAAAGAAAAGAAAAATCAAAAATTTCGTAGTAACAAAATGTCATTTTGTTAATAGATATCATTTTACTTAAATGCTATTTAGAATAAAAAAAAGTGACAACAGTAAAAACCTCATTTTGAGTTGTATAATGTTATTCTTTATAGAACAATACCATAATGAGCTATGGTAACGAAATAATACAAGCAATGAGAGTAAAAGAAATAGGCTGGTATCTATCAATTTTGTTCTCGTTTAAATTATTTCGCAAAGGTGACGACTCAGATTTTAATGCCGCTAATTTTATCAAGGTCACATACCTCATTGAAGAACAAATTCCAAACTTAAAAAACAACTAATACCGTTATAAGATTAATTTAATTAATGAGGAATTTCTATAAAAATTTAACCTAATAGATATCAGAAATTGTAAGGGAGAAAGAAATTTGTTCCAACAATAAAATTTTTTGATGTGACCAGCATCAGTTTTTATTCATATATACCAATGCTAATTAATGTAGTAAGTTTCTTTGCAGTTTAAGGTAGAACGCAAGTAAGATCTATGCACATCCATACCTACTAATTTATCAAAATCTTGATATGAGATTTTAACGTGATCCCTATATATCTCTGTTATCTACGGAGGCCAGAGTTAAAAAGAACACAAAATATAAAACAAAAGGCCAGCTACTTCAAAAACGGAGTGACCTTTTAAACTTAAATAAATGATATACGTGTATTATCATGAGCATACCTACTTCAAACTACGAGAATAGACCGAAAATAATAATAATAATAATAATAATAATAATAATAATAATAATAATAATAATAATAACAATAATAATAATAATAATATATCATTACGGCATATTACCCTTTGCTGGGAGTGCCAATCTGCTTTGTACGCAGATATCGGTAATGATGATGACATATTTGAACCGTGTGGGCGTTTACCAGGCGTCACCTCACGGGCACTCATTGCTACCGTGGAGAGTGCATCACAGGGGTCAGTTTTGTGCCATTTAAAATTCGAAATATTTTGGCGTCGGTCGGGATCGAACCCGGTTCACTTTATTCGCGACGAGACACTCAGGCACGCGGCCACGAGACCCCATTAATAATAATAATAATAATAATAATAATAATAATAATAATAATAATAATAATAATAATGATAATAATAATAGCAATAATATTAATAATAATAATAATAATAATAATAATAATAATAATAATAATAATAATAATAATAATAATAATAATATACTACCTATGTACTACAATACATATAAACAAGATTAACAAATATCTATTGCCTATTAAATAAAATTAACTACTAACTACTGAATCAACGCAAAATAAATGTATAAGTAAATTATTTACTATATTTGAAATCTATAAATACATAATAATAATAATAATAATAATAATAATAATAATATTAATAATAATAATAATAATAATAATAATAATAATAATAATAATAATAATAATAATAATAATAATAATAATAATACAAAAATGTAACCTTAAATGAGAAATAAAGAATAATAGTAATAGTAATAATAATCAACAATTAATTCGTAAGCCATTTCTAAACCGTTGAAATATTTAAAATAATTGTTTGTTTATTTTTATATACAGGGTAGTGGCGGTTAGGGGTGAACATAGGGATTTAACATGGAATTTAATTTTTTTGCAATTTCCTGCTCTCCTGTTTATTTTACGTTAAAAACTGTAGAGTACAAAAATGTTCAGAATTAAAAATTGCATACAAAAATGTATTTACATTTATTATTATGTTTTTGGTTTCTTCACAATTTTAAAAAGAAATTTCAAAATTTCTGTTATTTTGTAGCAATAGCCATTGAATTTTTTTTCTGGTTGTCAAAAATTATTTATAAACATCAACCATGTGTTAAGCTAACTTAAAAATTAAATAAAAACAAACAACTTTTAATTTTAATACGCATTTTTTATTAGGTATACCATTTAATAATAAACCAATTCCAAATGTATCAACTACGTAGAATTTTGATTTATTTATTATTATTATTTCCTTCATTACCTTCGTTCACAGCTACATTAGCTGTGTTCTCAATTTTTTTAACAAGTTTAGAAATTGTTGCTATAATAAGAATTGGTGTATTTTCGTACTTTATGGAAAACAAATCACGTATTCTTCTAAAACTATTTCCACCATAATAATTTTTTATAACGAAAACTCGTTCCTTATTCGAATAAACATTCATTATTAAATTAACTTTTTATTAGAAAAAATTTCGAAAATTTGACAGAAATTCAATGACATTATTATGTTTAAACATTTGAGTTATAAGTCATGCCTATTGCTACAAATTAACAGAAATTTTGAAATTTCTTTTTAAAATTGTGAAGAAACCAAAAACATAATAATAAATCTAAATACATTTTCGTATGCAATTTTTAATTCTGGACAATTTTGTACTCTACAGTTTTTGCCGTAAAATGAACAGGAGAGCAGGAAATTGCAAAAAACTAAAATCCCATATTAAATCCCTATGTTCACCCCTAACCGCCACCACACTGTATAAACTATAATATAAAGGGAAAAATTTTAATTTCTTCAATCTGTCCGACAGATCCCCTTTAAGCCCAATTTTATTATTAAGAAATTCCCGACGAAACCAAATCAAATTACGCAAATTTTCAAACGGTTAGTAATCCCTCAAAATAAATTTCGTTTTTAAAACGACAAAAATTTGTGGAAATTTTAGCTTCAGACCATAGCATTGAGTGTCCAGATCTTTCATTTATGTATAATAAAAGTTTTCGAAAGATGGATTACTTCCTTCTGAAGGCATTGCAATGTGGAACACCTCGACCCAAAGAAAACATAGACTTTGCATAGAAACACAAGTTGGATAGACTAGAGTGCACTGGCATTAAAAGGAATTGCTTTCCGCGTATATTAGCTGGAAAGACTGTCGTTTGTCACCAGGATTAGTTTAGGTATATTATGAAATATTTACAGACTTCGAGTTTTTTAGAGTTTTAAACACCCGCGCGGAGAATCAGTTAACCTTCCAACATTTATTATAGTTTTTTAAACTTTGCTTTCTTTTGTTTCGACTCTAAACAATGATTTTTGGAGAATATTTTTCGACCTCTTTGAGTACTATTTAGAGTAACTGTATTTTTGATTTGTATTCTTTTTGTGAGTTGAGTTTGTTGACATTTATGCTACACGGCGGCGGTGGTCGGTGGTTATTATTATTGGCGAAAGCGCGTGAATTCGCTCTCTTCAGCTGGAGACTTCGACCTTGTGACTTCTAATTCTAATTCTAGTGAAAATCTACTAAAATTGTGGTATTGTTTTTGGGTGAGTTTTAGCATTTGTTTTTGTTAAAGTTTTATTTAGAATTTTTTGGTCGTTCGAGACAAATGTCATTTCGACCACATGTTTGAGAAAAAAAATTGAGTAGTGTTTTAGCTCACAGTCTTTTTTCAGTAGTTTTGTTGTACCATTTGAGTTTTCTTAGCTTAGATTATTTTCGAACTTGTGCTTTAAATTGTAAAGAAATTTAAAACAACATTTCGATAGGTTACTGCGTCCGGAGCCAGTTGAAGTTACACTTTATTTTGTGAGGTTCGTTGCGGCTGTTTTTATTATTCTTTAAACTATGACTATTTTAGTCCATAAATTCGGTTAACCTTTTATAAAAAAAAAATTGGGTCAGTTTTTTTTGCACTGAAATTTATTTAGATTTTAGTTGAATTTTTGAGTAATTTCGCTTTATAACTTCCCGAGGTCGTTTACGTTTGATCTCCAGTCTCCCCGGAATTCGGCTCTTACATTTTTGTGATTTTTTTATTCTCTTTTAAGTAGTTCAGTTTCAATTTAGTAAATTCCGTTACCTTGGACCTTGCGGGTAGATCTGGCCACGTTTGTTACTTTCGAACCCACTCCCTTGCTCCCGTTACAAAAGGTAGGTAATGTTACCACGATTTTGTCACAAACTACTAACCCTTAACTATGGTTTATATGCATACGTTCATTGCGAACATATGTTTCAACATTTAGAACACAATGCCAAAAGAAAAAATAAGTAATAATGGAAAGAAAATATTGAGTAAATTTATATTATCAAAATGTGCTGAATACAGTATAGATAGATGAGATTTTAATATCAGCTGCTAAAAAGAGAACAGCTGTTAATTGCTTTGCAGAACAGTGTTTATTGTTTGTTCCTTTTTTTATTCTATACTATTGCAATAACTTAAAAGGCTTTTGCAGGGATTAGAAGCTCTCGTAGCGTTAGAATCAATTATTATAAAAACATACATTTCTATCACGTACCCGTACAATTCGACCGAAGCATCCCGCGCGATCGAAAGTCCACGCGGTCGAAATTATTGATATTTCTGGTTCGCCATTTTAGATTATCTGTCATATTATGTGAATAAGCAGTTCATTCTTTATTTCAGTTGTAAAATTATGTATGACTTGACTGTGTCTATTATAAGTTTTATGTTGCTTTTATTTCCAAATATATTTTCTTCCACTCGGCATATTTTGAAAATAACGGTAACTTGATGTATCTACACATACTTATCTACTGGAAAATAAATTTAATTATTTTATAATATTAAATAACAAGTAAACAATCAAGTTTACTTTAAATGTATAGGTAAATTATTTTCCTGCTCCATTCATTAAATAGTTCGTTACATAATAATATAATTTGTTTTAAAATTTCTTTTTAATATATTATGTGTGACGCGGAACTACCACGAAGCATATATTGTTAGAATGCAATACGATCGATAAAGAGAGCGGTACGGGAGCGAGGGATTTGTACCGTGTAACATTTCGACCGGGTGGGATTCGACGGCGTGGAAATATATAAATAATACATTTCGACTGCGCGGGATTTCGACCGCGTGGAATTTCGACCGCGCGGGATTTCGACCGCGTGGGATTTTAATCAACCACTTATATTATTTTGCATCATTTAGAGCTGGTTTCATAAATGTCCTATAAAATTTATTTCCAAAGAATATTTTATTTGAACAAATTCGAATGAGTTTCCATGTTCTTGAGATGTTGAAAACATTGTTGTCAAAGAATCGAGTTGTTGTTTTTGTACAATTTATTAAATTTACTCATTGCTTAATTTGTTTTTTCGTTGCCCGTTTATTGCTAGTTTTTGTTAATGTACAGAAAATCATTCATTATGACCTCTATTAATACAGGATTTATATTAATAAACGATCTTAATGGGTAACCATAGATACCACATAACAGTGCTGAACAATTGTCAAAATTTAAACGTTACTAACCTAACATTTTTTTGTCATGGAATAAAGATTTTCTAAATCAGTAAGATAGGTACGGTCAACGCAAAAATATTGTAACTAATACGTGTTAGTTGGCGATTAATGATTATAACAATTAAATGTCTCAATCATTATTCGCCTTCATTAACACACTTGATAGATAAATTACTATTATGAAACCGGGCATATTAAAATAATACATGTTCATTGATAAACAATCTACTGGTAGAGAGATGTATTTTCAAAACAAAAATAATTATTTAAAGGGAAAAGGGGTGGGGATTACTTTCTCACAGCAATGATTTGGACGTCGTAAAGATAGACGAATATTCGATTTTACGGAATTATAGAAAGCAGTTGTCAATCGGGCCTATTCTGTAATTCAGTGGTTTGTTAACAACTGGTTAAAAAAATTAACCAACCAAGTATCTTGATACATAGCAAAAAATTGGATTTTTAGTTGTCAAATCAATAGTCATTGGACAAATTTTTTAACCATTTATTAAAAATTAACCACTAAGTTTTAAAATAGGCCCGAATGTGTGTTAATAAGTAACATATAAATAGTGTATTTCAAAGTATTTCGGGTGTCTTCATGTGCAGTCGTAGAAAATACTACCTGACTCATTTTACAAACATATTTACTATACTCAATTACTTTATCATTGATTTCCGCCAGCAGACAAAATTTTATACATAATACGGATCGTAATCATTATAAATTATAATACAACTGTATTAGTCGTTGTTATCAATTTTTTAAATTAAAAAATAAAATCAGTGTATTTTAAGTAATTATGAGTAAGGAATCAATCAAAACGGTGACACTTTAAAAATCTCATTAAATAAAATTATGCAGAAAAGTAGACAAGTCTGAATTTAAATGAATTTTCTTCACACCTGTGTGAAACAAAGATTGATTTCAGAATAACAAAATACAAATCTTTAAAAGCCGAAGAGAGTAAATCCTTTGCGTAACATGCAGAGACATTTAATATAAAGAACTAAATTACGTTGTCACAGCATTTTTCTTTATTCTGCATAACGAAATATCAGTTTACTTTATAGACCGGGCGCCAAGAAACATTCCGTTTGAAAAAACCGGTGGATTCATTCTGATTGATGATTTAAGTTCAGGAAGACCTAAAGAATGAAATTCTGAATGTTGCCGGACAAAGTCAGTGGTCAATTTTTTTTTTTATAGGGGGTATAAGAATTATTGAATGAAATCGCTGTAATGGTAAAGAAAACGTTGTTTATTACTACTAAAAAGTTGTTTCTGTAGGGTTTAAAACTACAAACACCACGAATATTATAAAATACAAATTTAATATGGTAAAAAAGCCGCGTGCCTGAGTATTTGGTCGCGAATCTGGGGAACCGGGTTCGATCCCGACCGATGCCAAAAAGAAATATTTCTAATTTAAATGGCACAAAAGTTACCCTTGTGGTGCACTCTCCACACATTAATAAGTGCCCGTGAGGTGACGCCTGGTAAAAGCCTGCACGGTTTCCGGATACGACCGATGGTCGTTTTCTTTGTTTCCTTCTCAACAGTAGTTTATACCAGCTCCAAAGTATTGTAGCGGGCCATATTGTACCCGACACGGTTTAGACGTTTTAGTTATAAAAGAGTTTTCACATACCGTCAACCTAGACAGTGTGGTAGCTTATTTTGATATATGAGTCAACAAATTTAAGTGAAAATTATAATAGTTGTTCCAGAAAAAGCAGATTGATGATAAAAAAAAATTGGTTAGAGACCAAGTATATTACATTTAAACATACCCGTGTTGCCAGATCATAGCCCTCCGACCCCTTCTGACCCTGTATTAGTAAAAAATGTCCCACTTTATTAAGCTATGTCTCTTAAACAGTATGCCCAAGAAGTTATTTTTATTTTAATATTTGTCATTTATATATTTTTGTAAACTGAGATGTTTTCCAATAAATAGAAATCACTGTTGTGAAGCTACAGTGAAAAATGTGACATTTACTATTGCTTGATATAGAAAACATATACAAAAAAAGCTCTCTTTGATTGCATTTATCTTAAATTTGAGATGGTCAATTGATTTTACCAATAAGAAAATATGTAAATATTATTGTTCTGTACAATAACCAGCCACTGAGAGAGTAAGCCAGCTCAACTTGGCGCCGGCACCAAGCCCGAGTAAATGGTGAGGGTTGGTGGTAGGAAAAGCATGCGACTGTAAAATCTTCGCCAAAATCAAAGACGGAAAGTGTAGGATCGGAAAGTGGTATAAGAGCTAGGGTGTTCCTCGCAAGTGACATGCAGTTGTAGCCTCGCCTGACCCCTGTGCCAAGTTGGTTAGGACTACCCCGTCATGGACGGTCGGGGTTAAAGAAGCCAGTCCTCAGAATCAGAACTCTCAATCTTGGGAGTGTGAGGAAGGGCAAAGAGAAGGAGAAAAGACTTGAGTGAGAAAGGACAGTGTGAAGATGTGTAGGACAGTAATAATTGGAGGAGAAGAGTAAGGAAAAGCTACCCCTATGAATAAGAAGAAGAAGAAGAAAAAGAAGAAGATACTAACTTAAAAGGATAAGTATTGACAATCGTTATGAACACATTTACAGAGAGAGATACAGTTTAAATCATTTTTTTACAACTACAAGACATTGCTCTGCAGTCTGATTTACATTTGCAAGGCCTAATTAAAGAGTCAGGCAGAGGAGGTTTTATCATTTTCGTCGGGTATGACTTTGAATTTCGTAAATCATAGCCGAAATGGAGGAAGTTCAGAGGCTCGAACAGTGGTTGTAATGATTTTTTCCATAAATGTGCAGCTCTTAAACAATGTAAAAATAAAGCATCAGAAGTACAAATAATTTTGGTTAAATTGGAATTTAACCCAATATTACGGGTAATCAACTTGTAGCGTAATTCATCTGATGTGATTTTTTGTTTAGCAAACAAATAAATGCAGACTTCTTCAACCTGATGAAATTGCATCGAAGTTTCTGGGTTATTTCCAAAAGTAGAGAGAGCATCTTGAACAAATACTAGTGATGCAGCATACAGACATTGTTTCTTAGCTCCTACCCGGTTTGTCGTGTCCCAAACAGTTTCACTGTCTGAAATAACCGATTTGCATGTACTCTTTGAACATATATTCTACCTGTAGTTTCGATGGTACTTGGTTGTTTTGGGTATATGACAAAATCATTGATCTAATAAATACATATGGATGGAGTCTTGCCTATAGCCGTACACAGTGTGCTGTGTGGTTAACATTCGAGAGAGATAGCTATACACAAAGTCCTGCAGTGGGAGAGCGATAGAAGAACGTAGACCTTAGTCACGTGGTACGACTACCGTGTACGCTCTGTACGGCAACAGGAAAAGTTGAATAAAATGAATAAAACTAATGATGTTTAATAAATAATTTTATGAATTATTAGTTACTTTTGTATTTTAATAGTGTAATAAGCATATATATATATATATATATATATATATATATATATATATATATATATATATATATATATATATATATATATATATATATATATATATATATATTATTATTAACTGGCCAATGACTATTAAACTACTTTATTATCAAATTAAAATTTTTCTTATATTATATGCACAGCACACCTTAAGCATTTTAATTTTTAGTATCCTTAATACTTTATTTATAATAATTTTCTTATTATATTTAAATAAAACAAGAAATTTCGAGAGCGCTAATACATTTCTAGCGACAGTAGACCTCAGTCTAGAGGTGGGCGCGGGCCGTGATTTTGTCGGGTCACGATGGGTCACAACGTGACCCGCGCGATCGTGAATACAATTTAAATTTTGCGACGTGAGTGGACGTGAGCGTGAGGCACTAAAAAATTATCGTGCGTGATCAGGCGTGATTGAAATTTAATCGGGCGTGAGTACAAGTTTTCTTATATTTTTTCTTTAAAAAATTGTCAATTTTCATCTTTTACTTATATTCTTGTTATTATTATTATGTCCAAAGTCCATATATGTCATCAACAGTATTTTTTGCATAAAAATAGTGTTATTGTTGTACTCAAAATTGAATACACAGTAGCTCCGATTTTACTAAAGATATACAAAGATTTAAGTTCGTTTGACACGATCATAATTTTGTTAACAAATTTGTTACTAAATTTATAATGATATTTGTGATGGAATAGAACAACCTATTTGTCCATATTCATTTGTTTCCAATGAAACCAATCTGTTACCTAACTTATTACCAATTTGTTAACAAATTTGATAACAAATTATGACGGTGTTAAACAGGCTTAAATGTACATAGAAACAATTACGTGACACGAACGTGACCCGCCGGGCGTGATCGGGCGTGAGTGCCAAAATAAAATCGTGAGCGTGAGTGATCGTGAATCAAATATAAAAAGTCGTGCGTGATTGGTCGTGATTACATTTTTAGATTCGTGAGCGTGCGTGATCGTGAACAAAAAGTTACTCACGCGCCCACCTCTACCTCAGTCACGTGGTTCTCGCTCTGTCTTTATTGTACAAATGTTAACCACAGACTATCCTTGTCTACGCTCCTTCCATTTACGAAGTATTTATTAGTTCTATGGACAAAATACACTGTTTTTTAGTGAATACAAGCTTTTGGAGTCACTCCGTAGTACACTCGACCGCGCAGCTAAAGTGCCGGTTTGAACTATGGAAGTTACTGCAAAACACTGTAAAAACACGTTTTTCGCTTAGAAAATGCCTTTTCAAGTGATTTGGAGACATGTTGTGAGAAACAGTTTTTACATCTGCATGATTTGCACGTTTCACGGTCTGAAACAACCGATTTGCATGTACTCTTTGAGCACATATTCTACTTGTAGTTTCTGTGGTACTTGATTGTTTGGAGTATAGTATGACAAAATACACTGTTTTCTAGTGAATACAAGCTTTAGGAGTCACTCCGTAGTGCACCAGATTGTAATAAATATTTCTATTTTAAATGTTGTTTGTGTCACAATTTATTAAAAATTGAGGCATCTTGAAATCCTTCTCACTTAAATTTGGTAACTCAGCATTCAATATAAGGTATCACACTATTTAGTTTGACGTTATGTCATTTATAACTAAAACGTCTAAACCGTGTCGGGTACAATATGGCCCACTGCAACACTTTGGAGCTGGTATAAACTGCTGCGGAGAGGGAAACAATGAAAACGACCATCGGTCGTATCCGGCAACCGTGCAGGCGTTTACCAGGCGTCACCTCACGGGTATTTATTAATGTGTGGAGAGTGCACCGCAAGGGTAACTTTTGTGCCATTTAAATTAGAAATATTTCTTTTTGGCATCGGCCGGGATCGAATCCGGTTCCCCAGATTTGCGACCAAGCATTCAAGCACGCGGTTTTTTTTACCATATTAAATTTGTATTTTATAATATTCGTGATGTTTGTAATTTCATACACTACAGAAACAACTTTTTAGTAGTAATAAACAACGTTTTCTTAACCGTTACAGCGATTTCATCAATAATCCTTATACCCCCTATAAAAAAAATTGACCACTGACTTTGTCCGGCAACATTCAGAATTTCATTCTTTAGGTCTTTCTGAACCTAAATTACTAATCAGAATGAATCCACCGGTTTTTTCAAACGGAATGTTTCTTGGCGCCTGCACTATTATACAACACTGTAAGTTTTCAAAAAGCAAACATTTAACTCTTTGTTAACCTATAATTAAATGAGCTACTGTTCCAAACTTTTAAGTTCTCATTGTTTGATAGCGATTTGAATGCTCGGGGCATTATAGAGTCGATCTGCTCTGCGCTGTGCTGTATGATGCGGTAGATCGGAAGCTTTTGGCAGCGCGCCAGACCGAGTGCGAAACTATCGCCGACCGACGCAGGATCACCGCGTCGCAGGAGTTAAGACAATGTGGCAAGCGACCCGTGACGAACACATCAACAGAGGGGATTACCGACACTTTCATACCACCGACGCACAAGGATAAGAGACACGTTAGTGGATGAGAGGCATTTTTGTCATTGAATGATTGTTACACTAAAGACTAAAGTGTCCTACTTCATATACGTATAACGCAAGTTATGTAACTCGTTTTTCAGCTAGATTTTGTTCGGGATACCAGGATAGTTCAAAGCTTTCGTTTACTATAAAACTATATGTGTAAATAAATATATCATTAGTGCTTATTTATTACCTATTTCTAGGTGTGCCAAAGTGATTTTATTCACAGATTTCTACAACGCTGGCGTAAAGGCTACACCAAAAGACTCAGTTTTGTACAATGTACAGGTGTCTCATTTTCGATATTTTAAGGTATCTCGGGTAATATTAATGATTTGCACATTGCAGGGTCAACTTTTTGAGAAAAGTTTAATAGTCACCACGGGAATTTTTAATCTTCTTTTGTTTCTGAGCTACAGGCAAAATCTCGTTTTTCGCTCATTTTGTAAATATATCATATCTTATTTATTATGATAGTTAGACAAAAATTGTTTTTACAACATTTTTGCTGTTTTTTAGATAGAATAAAATGGCGTAATTCGATTTTTTTTAAACTGAATAATTCTCGAGATATAATACAAACTTATGATTTTTTAAATGGGAAACTATGTTGAAAATAGTTTATTTTGCGTACTTTATAGGCTTTTCAATGATATATAACAAGTCTACATTCTTTTGTTTTAAACTTGAATAAGAGATAAATTATTAATTTATTTGTGTAAAAAAATTATTAATAAACAAATGAAGAAATCTTTTACAGATCATCATTTGCATATTTCTAATAGTATTTTATTCAGTTTTACTAATTTTTTCAATTTATTTACTTCAAAAGCATATTAAACCATTTTTTTCAGATTGTGTCAAAGCCAACTGTAACGTAGAAAAATAGTAATTTATCTAACCCGAATATAATTGGTTAAGAATAATTTTGAGAACATAATCAATAGATGTAGAATCAAAATAAACAAATGATGATTTGTAATAATTTTTTTCATTTGTTTTTTAATAATTTCAAATATTTTCACCTCAATAAATTAATAATTCGTCTTTTATTAATGCTTAAAACAAAAGAATGTAGACTATCATTGAAAAGCTTATAAAATAAGAAAAAAATGTGAAACTATTTTTAACATAGGTTCCCATTTAAAAAATCTTAAGTTTGTGTTATATCTCGAGAATTATTAAGTTTTGAAAAAATCGAATTAATTCTATTTTTTTTTCTTTATTGTATTTAACTTTTATTACAAGTAGTACAATTGATGTTGATGGGGGTGAGTCAGTTTTTACCTTAATTTTGGATCATTTTACTAATTTGCGCTGCGTTGATGGAGATGGAGATGAAGAAAGGACAGTCACAAACATCCAAGCTCCTGGTGGGAATCGAACCCACGACCCCGAGAACCGAGCGGTGATGGTCGCTTCGAGCGCTGCACAAACACGCTTCCTCAGCTCACTTGACCACCGAGGCGGCTTTTATTTTTGTTTATATTTTTTTTAACATAAGTTCCCATTTAAAAAATCTTAAGTTTGTGTTATATCTCGAGAATTATTAAGTTTTGAAAAAATCGAATTACTCCATTTTATTCTATTTAAAAAACGGTAAAAAATTTCTAAAAACAAACGTAGAAATGACACTTTTCGTGACTTAATTCACAAGGTAGAAGTTTCATTTCTACACCGCTGGAAATTTCTACGCCGGCGGAGTAGAAATAAGCTAATTTCTACGCCGCCGGAGTACTACACAGAATTAGCAAATAAAAAAAAGAAAACTAGTGTTTGAAAAAAAAAATTAATGTCATTCGGAATAAAAGTGTCTTTGTGTGCCTCGCATGCAATTGTCCGACTCGCTTCGTTTGTCGTGCAAACTTCCATGCTCGCCACACAAAGTATCACTTTTACTCCTAATAACACAATATACTATTCTCTAACTATCATAATAAATAAGATATGATATATTTTCAAAATGGGCGAAAAACGAGTTTTTGCCTGTAGCTCAGAGACAAAAGAAGATCGAAAATTCCTGTGGAATCTGCAAACGGTTTTGCTCTATCATTAATATTACCCGAGATACCTTAAAAAACATCGAAAATGAGACACCCTGTACAGAATGCCTCATCTTCGATGTTTTTTAGAGTACCTATCTCCTATCTCCGGTAATATTAATTTTAACAAATTTTATAGTCACATCAGGTATTTTCTGTCATCTTAACTTTATGTCTCATTCGAAGATGATGAAAGACACACCACAACCACCAGGCCGTATCCAGGATTCGAACCCGGAACCCTTGGAGCATGAAGTGATATCGCTACCGCTACTACACCTAGTCTAAAATATTACACCATCATTTTTTTTTTAATAGGAACCTATACTGAAAGTTATATCATCTACTTTCTTATTTTATACGCTTTTCAATGTGTTTAATATGCATACAGTTCTTTGTTTTAAAAATGAATAAAACATGAATCATTAATTTATTGGGGTGAAAAAGTTGAATTTGATTAAGTTCTTTTTTCGTTACTGAAAATCCTTTGTCTATATTTGAAACATACGTGCATGAATGTATGAAAATGTTATCTTTACGTTTTAATTGACAATAATCTGTCCAGGGTGATCCATCCATTCAAGTTCATCGCTACTTATTCCAGTTTAAGCTAAGCTAATTTCAAAAGATATTTTCTTTACCACTACTATGCAAACCACACATTCTGTAATTGAAAACTGTTACAATATATGATTCTGTAACAGATAGTCAAAGCGAACTAGTTGTTCAATTCACCATTTAAAAACATGGGAAAACGGGATTGTTTTGCTTGGTATGTTGTTTTTTTCATTTTATGGCCTCATCTTTCAAATTGTAGAATGAAATTTTTACAAAAACTAATTATGCGCCTTGTTTAATGTATTTGACGTTTCACAGTGTAGGTTTTTTTATATTTCCCATATTTATTTACAATCTGTCAAAGTAGACAATAAGTAAATATTTTAACAAATTAAAATTATCTTGCGGAAATCATTTATTCCATACTAGTTATAGCATATACTATACTGTAATTCAAACAAGAAAAACCTTTTATTTTATTTTTGTTAATGTGATGTATTTAACCATTTTGATTTTTATAGTGTTTAACTTACTTAAGCCAGTGCCTTTATACGTTTCGGTGTCAGGCTTGTTGAGTTAAGTTGTTTTCTCTGGGCGTTATTTTCCAAAATTTTCGCCAAGTTTTCCTATCTACCGTTACATTTTTAATGTTCCCCCAAGTTCCTCCTCTTTCTTCTACTGCTTGTTGTACATCCTGTCTCCATGTTTTGATGGGTCTTCCTCTCTTTCCTTTTCTTGTCTCTCTAGCTTCGTATATTTGTTTTGTTAATCTGTCATCTTCCATCTTAATTTACATGTCTTGGCCATCTAAGTTGGCCCTCTTATACTGTCTGTGTTATGGGTTGTGTCTTTAGTGTGCTTCTAAAGGTAGTATTTCTATCTTCCTTAGGAATAGCATTTCTACACTTTGAATATTACTTTTATTTTTTTCTGTCTTTGCCCATGATTCACTTCTATATGTTAGAATTGGCGTTGTTACTTTCTTGAAGACTTGTACTTTTTAATACATCATTACACATTAAAATATCGCCACGACTAATAAAGAAGTAAAATGTTACAATATTTCAAAAAACAAAATATCTATTGTTAAATTAAGAAATAGGGAATAAAATTGTTAATTCATAATATAATATTACATTCATGTAGTATCTCAATTAACGTAACGTGCCCTATTTTAGGTTCTCAATAATTATAACAGATCTGAAGTCTTTTAACTTAGACAAAAGTTAGCCCACTAGGAGGACATTAGTGGTGAATTGCTTGTCAAGAAAAAATGAATTTTGAGTTTGTATAACTGAATGTAAATAAAAAACTTAATTACATTTTTTTATTTTTGCTAAAAACTGCCAAGTATTAAATAATATTGGATTTTGATTTACACTTTTTAAAACACTTTCGAATTATCGATTTGTTTTTATATTTTGCTTTTGTATTCCGAGTTAATATGTCAACGTTCACAAGTGCCCGAATTCGAATAAAAACATACAGTAACAATAATTATTACAATAAATTCTTGTGCGATTTATCATTTTCATTACTGTAATCAAAGTTTCTTTGTTGTAATTTATCATTAATTTTATTGTAATAAAAAGTTTTAAATAAACAAAAGGTATATAATCAGAGGGACGTATATTCACTATATACACATTTTACTTGTCGCATTAGTTCCAGAATATTACATTTTCTACATCAATACGTCAATTATAAAATAGAGAGTTATTACTTGTCACACCGATATATTTGTATACCATTGTGGTGGTAGTGGTATAAATAATTTTTCAGCATTCCAACGATAGAAAAATCAACAATGATTGTGACATTGATATGAAAAACCGTTAGGTATTTGTAATTTGAATAAAAATAAACAGCAATATCTCACGTGGTAGACAACACTTTCCAATATTAATTTTAACAACAGGTACCTATTAGTTTTATGATATCTCTCCAATAGATACTGTGATCCCTTTTACTTCTCTTAATATTACACAGAATAATTATTTGTAAAGATACAGTAGCACCGAAAGTTTCTGCAAACAGGTACCTACCAAGGTAGCTACGAAAAATAAGTGCATGGCAAAACAAAAGTACATCCTTAGGTAGCGTGTCAGTTCTTGTTACAATTCGATATCTGTTATCACTAATTTTCCATGTAGTTTTAAAGTACGCACATAGTACTGAAAATGCAGTTAACAAGAGAAAATTTTCTAGCCATGATATTTTACGATTTTAAAAGTTCGCTCTCTCCAAAACAATGCATCGAAAAGCTTCAGGGTGCTTTTGGCAATAAATAATCTAGTATCAGATCTGTTCACAGCTGGTACAATGAATTTAAATTTCACCGAGTTTCTCCCAATGACGATTTACGCGAAGATCGGCCATTTTCTGCAGTTACGGATTAAAACATAGCTGCTATTCATACAATGATTAAAGAAGACAACCGTGTCATATACAGAATTATACGGGCTACTTTGGGCATTGGAATGACCGCTATAAATAAAATTTTGCTCGATCATCTAAAAGGCAGGACAGTTTGTTACTGTTGGATACCTCATAATTTAATTGATGGTCAAAAGCAACATCGTATGGAATGATGGATTAAAATATTTAAAAAGTACAACGAAGGTAAATCTAAAGCAGTGTATGATATTATATAACATATAACAGGTGATGAATCATGAATGTATGCATTTAAACCTAAAACAAAACGACAATCAACTCAATGGGTATTTCCAACAGACCCCAATCCTGTCAAAGAAAAACGAGTTCGAAGTATTGGTACAAAAATGATTGCCCTTTTTTTCTCAAAATCAGGTCTTACTGTTACTATTGCATTAGAAGATAGGAAAACAGTAACTTCAAATTGGTACGAAATAATTTGTTTGCCACGGGTTTTTGACAAAGTGCGTGAAAATAGGCCTCGAAGTAAACTACTATTGCATCAGGATAATGCATCCTCCACATACTGTTGCGCAAACTAAAGCCTATTTAAAAGAATCAAAGGTAGATTTACTGGAGCAACAGTTCTGACCTTAAACCTTATGATTTCTTCCCATTTCCTAAAGTAAAGGGAATAATGTGTGGTTTCCGAAAAACAAGTGCAAATGAAGCGGTTGAAGCCTTCAAAAACATGGTCTCTCAAGTGTCTCAAGAAGAATGGATTTCTTGCTTTAACGATTGGTTTTATCGAATGCATAAATGTGTTCAGTTAAAGAAGAGTATATCGAAAAACAAAATAATTTCTCTGGAAAATTTTGTTTTCTATCAATAGCTTGCAGAAACTTTCGGTGCTACCCTCGTATTATGTATAATTCAAAATGTAATATTTTCCATGGCCTCGTAACTTCAAACTTTATTTAAAATTGTTCGTCATTGTTAATATCATTGATTGAAATATGTATATTTTTCATTTTTATCTGTTTTTCATTTTTCGAAGTGTAACAAAATATTCATATTTTACATTTTCATATAACGTAAATTTATAATGCCCGGAAGCTTCTGTCCTGCAGTGCATATGTAATAAAATATGCAAGATATTTTTCCACTATTTCACAAAAACATTACAATGACAAAATTCTGAAAACTGTAAATCATTCAACAAATTAAATTTATTATAGGACATGAAAATAATTACCACATAAAGATAAAGCTGTAAAATAATAACGTCATTCTAGCTGAAAGCTATATGAGGTATTATAGTTATCTGCCGATAAATGACATACAGACCAACTTTTAGCTTCGATCAGATAAGCGTTAATATATCGTTACAGCCTTCCATGCGCCATATAATATCCCGTATGCGCTGTAGTGCACATTGGAGTGGAAACGACGTATAGGCACGGACAATGGCTTGGTACTATATTGGCTCTGCGGTTATTAACAATACTGCACAGTAGTGTGGATATGGGCGCTAGCAAGCATGGGTTACTTGATTTATTGACTAGGGAATCGACGAGCTGCACTGCTTTAACGCGCAAGCCTTTTTCATCTTCTTTTTGTTTTATTTGTTCAGATGAATTTGAAGTTTGTGATGAACGGAGGTAAAGTTGAAAAATAGATGGATTATTCCACTTTGGAAATTTGATACAAAGTTATTTTAGTCCTTTTTCATGTTGATACGAGACGCTTTATTTTATCGGAGGATACAGATTACAGAATAATAATATACTCACAAAAGATTTTTCGTCTTCGGACAATATAAAATATAGAATGTTATATTTCAAAACAAATATTCAGTGAGAAGGATTATACTACGAGTATATGTTAAATTCCATACGTTTTTTATACCAATTGTCAAATGTAATAATTTCTTAAATATAATTTCACTCGCAAACAATGAGTTACGTTTGAAATTTTAAGATATCGGTTATAGTAATCATATCTGGTTATGAAAAAATCTGATGTGGCCAACACATAACCTTTCGCCAGATATTTTACCTGGTTGTACGCATAGAACAAAAAATATTTTTAATTACAAATACATATATTCATGTCTCACTACAAAATAATTCTCATATTTGCAAAATCTATGGGATATTTTAATATAAATGTACAATACATACATTTTCTTTATATTCAATTTCCTGAAATTTTCTTTTTCTACTTTCCTTTTCTGGTAAGGGAGATGGCAAGGTTGTCTTAAACACACTGTTCTTTTTGAGAATTTATTTCGACCGTTTTCGATTTTTTACAAAATCATCTTCAAGGAAAATCGGAAGACTACAAAGCGAAGGATACAAAAACATATAAGTACAAAAAAACAAACAAAGCAAATCGCATAAAATATAAAATGAAATACAAAATAATACTCACACTAACAAACTACAGGAAATAAGCCAGAGACAACGAAAAAATGGTAGATTGAGATCTCATCACGAAAATATCAAAAAATTGATAAAAAAAATACAAGTAATTTCCTACACCCACATGTCGGTTTTTTCATTTTTTTCATTCGTTTGGGCGTTGTCCCCTGGTTCAGTTGCCAATTTACTTGTTATCTAAAACAAATTTCATTTTTTTTATCAATTTTTTGATATTTTCGTGATGAGATATCAATCTACCATTTTTTCGTTGTCTCTGGCTTGTTTCCTGTAGTTTGTTAGTGTGAGTATTATTTTGTATTTCATTTTATATTTTATGCGATTTGCTTTGTTTGTTTTTTTTTGTACCTACTTATATGTTTTTGTATCCTTCGCTTTGTAGTCTTCCGGTTTTCCTTGAAGATGATTTTGTAAAAAAATCGAAACCGGTCGAAATAAATTCTCAAAAAGAACAGTGTGTTTAAGACAACCTTGCCATCTCCCTTACCATATAATTCCGAACACACTTGGGTTGATAGCTAGTTCACTTTCCTTTTCTTTTTCTTTATATTTGTCATTTTTTCACAAATTCCTTTTATATTCTATTTTAAGTATATACTTTTGCGTTGTTGACTTTTTTTTTATTTTCATAATGATGTACAAATATTTTTGACAGTGTCATATAAATATTTTTGATAGTGACATTTATGTGTCAATTACAAACATTTGAATTTCTTGCCTTGAAATAGTCTGATCTGAGAATTTTTACATCAAATTATTTTATATGCATTTCTTAATCTCTAAATCTATAGAAGATTTAATAATGAATTTATATTTAACGAATAAAGAATTTAACGTTCTTTAATATAAGTATTTTCATAAATTTTCGGTAACTAATATTTAGATGATTTTTTTCTTGTAACTACTACTTCCGATTGTCCAATTGTTACCAAAACTTAATCAACTCTTCTCATTATTGTTAAATTGAGGAGTCCGTATTAAAAAATATCTTAAGTCTTATAGTATTTGAGAAATCGTGGATCCAACATCCACACACACATACGGACATCATTGTAAAAATGTTATAATTGGATTCTAGGGACCTTAAAACGTGCTTATTCACTAAAATCTGGGTATGCGATTTTTAGCATGAATTCAATACCTCTCTTAGCGAGAAGTACCTAATTAATATTGAAGTTTATTTATTACAACGGGTAAGAGCTAATACAAATTATATTGTGTATTAGCAGTATTAAGATGGGTTCTCGTCATCTCGTGGCCCCGTGCCTGAGTGTCTGATCGCAAATCTGGGGAATCGGGTTCGATCCCGATCGACGTCAAATATTTCGATTTTTAAATGGCACATAATTAACCCCTGTGGTGCACTCTCTACACCACCAGTAAGTGCCTGTGAGGTAACGCCTGGTAAACGCCCGCACAGTACGAATATGCCATCATCATTTCCGAAATCTGTGTACAAAACAGATGGGCACACCCAGCAATGGATAATATGCCGTGATATATTTATTTTATTTGAGATTAGGTACCATCTGAAAAGTAAATGTCACACAACCCGTGCGTAGTGCATTTTAAACGAAACATGTTGCAAAAGTTCAGCGCAAGCTTATTAGCTGTCACTTTCAATATAGGGTTATGTAGTTATGGATATCACGACACAAGATTCGTTTCAAATAAATCTTCTATTATTAACAAACTTACATCCATTGTGCTTACACAGATACTTTTTACAACTCAACATATGAATTTGAGAGACTGCAATGGAAAGAACTGACGATCGTAGTAAGTGCAAGAAAGTACGCTCTGAGTAAGGTTTAGTTTACTTGAATAGTACAAATGGAACATATAAAAATCAGTACGCTCTGATGCTATAACTGGAAAACGATTTATGTACTCAGTGCAATAAAGTGCGCACTAAATATATAAATGAAAAAGGCTATTAGAAAATTGTTACTAAATTTAAATGAACATATTGGCACGCAGGGGTTCACACAGGGGGGCAGTCCAGTAGATCCGGACCGCCCCTAAAATTGACAACTATTATATAAAACAACAAATACACATGGAAAACTGCTAAGCAAATTATAAATGAATAATACAAAACCACGAAATCCTACTTTACTTTTCACCAACAATTAGGCCACATTCACGAATTTTAAAAAATAGCACAATAGTGGATTTTAATTCCTGGGAGGTCAGTTGGACCGCCCCCAAGAAAATATCCTGTGTGCGCCCCTGCTGGCACGCATTATTTATTTTCTTCCAAAGCAAGTTTCTCCCACACGCGTGGTATGTCCAAATTTGAAATAGGACAAAAGTTACCCCTGTTGCATGGTGATCACTCAGCAACAACTTAGAGAGCTCGAGAGGTGACGTCTGATTAACGCGATCAATACTTCAAATATATGGCTCGTATTATGAACGCGCTTTTGTTAAAAGTGACGTTTAACATCATATAATAAGAATATACCTAATGTAAATTCTCGCTTTATCATAGCTAATTATGTATAAATTTCAAAAACGTATTTTTTTGAAAGTTTCACTAAAAATTTTGTTGAAAATTTCATAAAATGTTTCACTAAGTATATCAAAGAAAGTTTTATTTATATTTCAAGAAATTTAACATTTGGTCAATTGAATTTGAAATATATGGATCCCAAATTAATTAATTAATTTAAAATAAATAAGAAAAACAAAAGCTTCAAAACAAAATAAAAATTGATTATTAAAAATTTAATACAAAAATGTAAAAATAAGTATTAAACTATTTAAAATAGAAAGTATTGTCTTTTGTATTTATTTCATTGAAATATCACCAAATTCTACCTTCAATTTTCACCATACTTAATATGTATTAAATCCTGAATTTTATTTTAGAGAAATATAAAAGTTGCAGCAAGTAGAATAACCAAACATAACTTGCACGTAGATAAGTGCAGGCGCATGCACGTCATCTGTACAAGTCTATTATAGAAAGTTGGGCGACACATCAATGTAGCTTATGAAATTTTCATGAAATTTCAGAGGAATGGAACCCCTGCGTACTAGATACGAAGCGAAAATTCAACTAAATTGTTCCTGTATTAGAACTATTAATATTTTTAAAAAATCAAAATTAGACGAATATATACTTCTAATATGAACCTACATTTTAAAAAAGTATTATTGAAATCTATTAGTATTCGACCTTGATTTTGTAAGAAAAACGAGAAATGCCATTTTCCACATAAAATCAAAGTCAAATAATAATAGATTTCAATAAAACTTTTTTAAAAAATGCAGGTTCATATTAGAAGTATGTTCGTCTAATGTTGAATTTTTAAAATGTTAATGGTTCTAGTATAGGAACAATTTGTTTGAATTTTCGCTTTATATCTAGTAAGCAGGAGTTCCATACCTCTTAAGGCTCGAAACTTTCATTTTTGAATTTTTTCAATTGAAACTTTCAAAATGAAATGGCACATCACTACTCATAGCGCTACTATTAGTAATATTATAAAAGTACGCTCCTAATTCATGCCAATAGTCATACATTGTTACTGTTCCTACGTTGTTACTTGAATCCTATTTAAATTCATTTCTTACCTTCCGTCACCTTTAGGTAAGGAAGGTATTGTCTGGTCAAAAAATTCGGTGGTGAGTTTTTGATGAATAAGAACGTTTTAGGGTCCCTAGAATATAATTTTACTATTTTTACGATGAAGTCTATATATATATATATATATATATATATATATATATATATATATATATATATATATATATATATATATATATATATATATATATATATATATATATATATATATATATGTCTGTGTGTGTGCGACAAAATTTTCACCTGCGATAACACTAATATTACAATTCCAAAAATAATAATTCTTTCGCATTCTTCTTCGCTGAAGAGCTGATAAGATTTTGGTTATCATTGGTCAACCGGAAGTACCCTCATTTAAAGATTTTTAACTTTTTCTTGAAAAAACGATGTTAAATATCATTTTTTCACATTTAATGTTATTATAAATAATAAAGAATATTTTATTCTCTATACGATTTAACTACATTTTATACATCGTATAAAATGAATAGTAAAAAAATTATAAACAAATTAAATTTCATAAAGCAGTCAGCTATGCTATAACTTTGGAAACAGCTGCTATATCAAGAAAATGCTGATTGAAAGATCAGTGTCAAGTGCAATTGACATAGTATGTTTCTGTTATAATTTTACAGCAAATATAGGATCTTTTGCTAGAATCTTTCTGGATGGAATTTGTCTAAAATACATACTACTGCCAGAAGGCAAATAGAATCTTTTGCAACGAACTTTCTATATGAAATTTGTACAAAATACGTAGAACTGGCAGAAGTTAATGTGCTGGCCACATCATATTTTTTTGGATATGTATTCGTATGTAACTCACGATTAATCAATAATAAGAAATGAAGATATTAAATTATAATACCCAAAATGGTAAATTTTCATCCATTTTGTGTGTCATTGTATCAATCTGTGCAGCGAGCGTTCCGAATTTACTATTTTTATTTTATTTTTTTATTTTAGAAAGTCAGGCCACTCGACAGGACAGATGTCCCAATAACGGAGTGGCACTTACAAAAATTACACACAAACAATATACAAAAGTATAGACAATTAACCATAATTGAGAAGAATTATATACATATAAAACATTAAATACAATATAGAATACAAGTAATAGCGATTATATAAATTTTATAAATTACAAAATTCTGGCAATAGATTTTTTAAACTGTGGTAAAGAGACAGAGAAAACATCCGGTATTGAGTTATCAGTAACAATCTTATTAAAAAGTAGAGATATCCTATTTACAGGTGAATTAGCAGTATAATTTGTATTGGCATTAGAGACAAGGAACAAATTATGAGATCTCGTAGAATAAGTTGGAATTCTAAATGAGAATTGGTTTAAAATAGAAGGAGTATCAATTAGATTATTAATCAATTTAAAGAGAAATGTAAAATCCGCTAATTTTCTCCTTTTCTCCAAAGACAGCAAAATTAAACTGAAATTCGGAAATTTCGTTCCAAAAAATTTCAAAAATTTGTCTTGAATTCTTTCGATTCTTTTAACATAAAGATCGTAAGTAGGCGACCAAGACACTGATGAAAACTCAAGTTGACTTCTCACTAGAGAGAAGTATAAAGATAAAAGTGTAAATGGATATTTGAAATTTTTTGAGGTACGTATTAAAAATCCAAGCATTCTATACGCCTTTTTAGTAATATAATCCACATGCAAATCTAAGATCATTTTTGAATCGAAAAAAATCCCTAAATCTTTAATATAGTTAACACGCTCAACTATCTCTCCATTAACGTTATAGGAATAAAAAAGACTATTCCTATTACGGGTAAAAGTAATAGTACAACATTTGGAGATATTGAGTGATAATTTGTTTTTATGACAATATTTATAAAAATTATTTAAATCAGATTGTAGTTGTTCGCAATCATTAATGGACTCAGTTGCATGGTAGATTTTTAAATCATCAGCATACAATATAAAATTAGCATAAGAAAAACATTTAGACACGTCATTAATGAAAATGTTGAACAAAAGGGGACCAAGATGAGAGCCTTAAGGAACACCAGAGGGAACATGAACTTCATAAGATTTAAATCCATGTGTTACAACACTTTGCTTCCTATCAGTTAAATAAGACATAAACCATTTCAACATAGGACCGTGTACACCGACCTCAGCTAATTTTCTTATCAAAATAGAGTGATTAATTTTATCAAAAGCTTTAGAGAAGTCGGTGTAAACAGCATCTACCTGAATTCTCTTATCCATTGATTTTAAAATATATTCTGTATATTCGACCAAATTCGTATCTACAGACCGACCAGGAAGAAAACCATGTTGCTGAGATATTATAAAAGGTTTGACAGTAGCAAAAAGAGAAGTAAAAATGAGCGACTCAAAGACTTTTTCGAAAATGCATAGTTTGGAAATAGGCCTATAATTTCCAACTACATTTTTATTACCTCCTTAAAATATTGGCACAACATAGGCTTTTTTCCATCTATCTGGACAGTGACCATCATGTAAAGATTTTGCAAATATTAAACTGAGTGGCAAACTGAGAGATGAAGCACAGTTTTTAACAAATATAGAGGGTATATCATCAGGACCCGCACCTTTATTAGCGTCAAGATTAGACAGCACATTGAAAACAACATTTTCATTAATGTCGACAGTCGATAAGCAATTAAGAGGTAACACAGAAATGGGATTATTAGAATTGTTATCATTAGGTTCATCAACATAAACAGATTTAAAGTAGTCTGAAAATAAATTGCAAGTTTCAGATCCAGAATTAGAGACTTTATCTTTGTATTTCATCTGTAATGGGATATTATTCCTTTTTAAAGATGAAACAAAGGACCAAAACTTTTTGCTATTGTTAACGATTTGTCCCTCTATATTGTTAACACATTCATTATAACAATTTTTAATTTTATTATGAGTGTCTATTGTCCAACGTCTAATGGTAGTAATAGCATTACTTCGCTCGTCAATTTGCGCACATTTGGTTAAATGAAGCCAGCCAGTGCTGCATTAGCCGCAACTATACAACATAACAATAATGTAGTGGTTATTACGGTCAGCGAAGTACGGTTAAATACAAAATCGGTTTATAGTGTCTTTAAACCATTAACCATGACGCGCAAGGATCATGCCAGGTTGCCAGCTTTACTATTTGTGCGTGAGCTTTATACTCGGTCATCGTAACCAGGTATGTTGCGTAGCACTTTTAAGTAATCCAGACCCATCCAGCAGATTTGATGGGTTTAGAAAAAGAAAAGTTACGCATCTTTTATTTGATGTATTTTTCTCCAAAACAATCCATAAACGATTGACAGAGAAAAAAATGCTAGTCAACTACCCGCTTATCACCCTTAGGTCCGGTTGTACAATTACAGTTTAAACTGCAGTTTAAGATATCCGCAGTTTAAAGTTTACCTGTAATTTAAACGGTACAAGATTTTTGCACGTTACCGTGGTTTTGCAATAAATATAGTTTAAGCTGTGATTGTACAGCGGGATCTTAATCAGTTGTTTATACTGTGGTAATCTGCAATTAATATTCTCGGCGCTCACGAGTTAAAACGTCTCAATTATTTACCGCCAATTTAACGCGTGGATAATTAAATAACTACGAGTTTTTCGTAAATTGTAACTATTTTTATTTATTATTATGTTCCGACGACCAGTACGAAATATAACATAAATTCACACGCTAAACTATTACTGAAAGTTGGTCATTGCACATCACTAGAAACGCTGTGTGATATGAAAGCTCGTTAGCCAATCAGATGCGTTCGCAACTGTGTGATATGATTTTATCACACGCTGCGATAACTGAGCGAACTAACCTAAAAATTTGTATTTAAAAGTTTGGTAGTTGCAGATAATTTGCTGAATTTACACGGATTAAGAAGGTTGAACCTTGATTTATCAGATTTTAACATAATGGGGTCATTTCACATTTTCTAATTTATTTATTTTTTGAAAGAATAGGTCAAATTAAATATGTAATTGCATGTTTTACCCCTTACAAGTCTTTAGAATCAGAGATATAATTTTTTAAAAGTTGTCTTTAATTTCAAATATTTGGCCGCTGACGTCACGGTTTGCCGGACACAACAGTCGAGCTCTACCGGTTTAGTTTGGAACTATGATTTTTTGGGTTGTCACTTGTCAGTTTGATTTTGTGAAAGCAACGGGTAGTTCCTATAAATTTTTTGTTCAATTAGTATTTTCTGGTTGGTATTCGAATGAATATTTTTTTCGATGTTTTCAGAGGTTTTATCACAGCAAGGCACGTCACAATACTTCACAACCATATTGTTAACTAAAAACATATTTCATATAACTATTGATATTTATTTTAAAGAATATTTTATTTACATACCTGTACTATTAACTCTGCTGTCACCTGTCACAATTTTAGGTTACAACAGCAAACGGAAACCACGTGAACCGTAAACATGTGTGTGTGAGAGAGGAATGTCTTTGTGTAAGTAACAACCCGTGACGTCACGAATTTTACAGCGCGAAAGTTTATTAGTAAATTTATGAATGAAAAGTCGCATATTTCGTGTTACTTTATATTACTATATTTATTAAATGAGACGTATTTCACGATTTTATAAAAAAAACAACAATTTTTATTTTTTGAAATGACCCCATTCTGATAGCAATGATGTTAACATAATCTGTTTTAATATGTATATACAGTTATGTCAACTCAACAAATTGTGGTCGTCGGAAAAGTATCGTGTACAACACGTGTTGAAAGGTTATTTTACGCTCGTGTGATTAAACCACTCGCCTTCGGCTCGTGGCTCAAACTTCACACTCGAGTGAAATATCCAACTTTCAGCACTAGTATACAATATACTATTTAACCATTCACGTACATAACGGGATCATTTTGTCTCCAGTTTCCATCATTATTTAAATAATTTTAAACATTTAAATATATTTCGCATACTTTCGCAAATACTGTTGTGCGATCTTTATTATGAACTTTCACCTAAGCGATTTTAAGATATTTATTTAGGATGTTGATTGATTGATTAAAACCTGTCATTAAAATATATACATTTTGTATATTATATTAAATGTAACGCTAAATCTGAATAGACAAATAAAATTATAATTATATTTATATATTAATGACTTCACGTTAAATCAATGTAATTATAATCCGTATGTTATCATTCACTTTCAGCAGGTTATTTTTTTTTTTTTGTTAATAATACCACCAAACCATCTTACAACATACACATGGTTAGATAGTTTTTTTTTGAATATTATAATTAATTAATTTGTAATAGAATAATGACATGAATGAAGTCAGTGGATTACACCTTCAAGTAACAAGTAATTAATTAATATTATTAATGATTAAATTCATTTTAACTAGAGTTGTGGTACCTATAGGCATAGGCGCCCACAGGGGGGGGGTCGAAATTTTATTTTTTCATTTCAATGTATTGTAACGTTTTTATTTATCTGGGTGAAGTGTAAAATTAGACAATTATTCTTAATTAAAATAAACGTTTATTATAACGATAAATAGATATTAAATATAATTAAAAGATGATAAATAAGACGAACACTACGATTAAACAAATATTAAACACCAATTAAGACTAAGAATATTATAAGACACTTAAACACTAAGATTATTTATTTAAACAATATATAGCGCACTTATTTATTTATACAATTATATTTATTTATATTCACCACTCGTCTACTATCTGTTTATATCACCAACTGTTAAACACGCAACGCTTATGTATATCAGACTGTCCAATACCTTCGCTAACGGTGCTTATATACCCTGGCATTTTTATTCCAGAGAATTCTAGAGTATTATTCTAGATAAAACACAATAGGTTACATCAACCGCGTAATTAAGCAGGCACAGACAGGTCCGTTGCGTCATCGCTAAAAATAGACACTCGCTCGTCCCTGCGACAGCGACGGGGACAGCGGGCGTGACAGTGGCGGCGACAGCGAGTACTGCACATTACAGTATCAATGTATTTTTTAATAATTATTGGTAATATTTTCTTATATTTTAATCAAAAATTTATTACATACTATCTATTACTAAGTACGAAATAGCTGAAGTGACAGAATGTAGAGTGGTAAGCGGCTTAACCGTTATGGTTGAAGTTTGAAGTTCAAATCGGATTGTTCGTCTTAGTATTCAAAGATGGCACGACAAGATCATGATTGCGAAGTTAATCAATCAGTGAATACCAGTCGCACTAATAACCTTACAGTTTTTACATGTGCTTTGACACTTTAAGTGAAATTTTAATATTTTATGAGCCCCTTTTTTTTTATTTTCTTCATACTGAGTGAAAGGTAAGTAAATTTATCTATTTTTCTCAAAATAGAGTCATTTTAAATTTTCTGATTTATTTTTTTCTTGAAAGAACAGGACAAATGATATATGTAGGTGTATGTTTTATCTTGGTGAAATTCAGGGTGTTCGATTGCGTGGCCGCCCAGTGTGTAAGTGGATGGATGTGATTAATAAGGTACTAAAAGAGAGAAAGTTTCCGAGTGGGAAGAAAAGAAGAGCGTGTATGAATGCGATTATGAATGTGGCCGAGGCGAAAGAAGTGTGCTAAGACAGGAATGTGTGGCGAAGGATGATTGTTTCGTATCTCTTCTTGTGGTCCGGTTACGGTATTTCGCTATCGAAAATCGGTCACTTTAATATGTTAAGAGTGAGGAATATATGTTGTACCTATGATGTCAGGTTAGTAAGAATGTTGTTGAAGAGAGACTGATTTTTTTTTGGATGATGGTATTCTTATTCTTTCGCGTTTGTGCTAACCCACTAAGTGGGAAATGCGTGTTTTTATGTATGTATGTATGTATGTATGTATGTATGTTTTACACCTTGAAAGTCTTTAGAATCAGTCATATGTTTTTTAATAGTTGCCTTTAATTTCAAATATTTGAACGCTGACGACCGGTACTGACGACTCAGCTTGCTGGATACGACAGTCGAGCCCTACCGGTTTAGTTTGGAACTTGGAACTATAAATGTTTGGTTTGGTATTTATTTAAGTAAATGTTTTATTTACATACCTTTCTGGCACTAGTACTTTTAACGAAATACAAAATATTAAATAGTAATAATCTTCTCTCTTGTATACTCTGCCTAGTAGAAGGGGCAATTCTACGCTTTTAGAGCGTACATACGCATTTTCGTCATAAAATATTGATTTAATTTTTTAAGAATTTGTTAAATTTGCTTCATTGTAAAGAACTCTATATTATCTTACTTTGCATTAAAACACGTTTGATCTTGAAAATTATTAAAAATTCGCCTGCGGCGCATTTTTTTCTTACAACAAAAATATCGACCCACCTTGTAAAAAAGTGTGCGGGCGCCCATGCCTATAGGTTATTCTTTTTCGCTGCATCGTCTGTTGATTATAATAGGCCTTGTGGTTTGTGGTATTGTTTTCCTTAATCTTGTGTAATTGCATCATTTACCTAATTTAAAATAATCTGCACTTCAGCACAGTTTGAAGTGTTCTCTTATTATATTGAGTACCATTTCTCGATGTAATTGTAATTTTTTTACAAATCAAAGGGCGTTTAGGCCAATGGGTAAAATTTTATTTCGTAGCGTTTGTATTTTATTAATTCGTGTTTTGGCTACTATGCTCCAAATTTGGCCCGCCTATGTTATTAAAGATATTTATATCAATATATTTATGTCACTATTTATTTAAATCACTATTTATTTCACTATTTGTTTTACTATTTATTTATATCACATTCAACTGTTCGATCCAGTATCACCAACTGTCCGTATGCCGCAATTCTTCAACACCAATGCCAAATATTTACTCCAACTCGCTGTTACTGTCCTCATATACTCTAGCTTCGTAATACTCGTCAACACTACCCAGTAATCATTTCCGCAGCTATCCCAATATATCAGTATCTTTCCGAGTACACGACTCGACACTATACTGCATACGCTTACCACGATAATGATACTGCTTTTCTACTAATCTCACTAACTTCCACAACTAACAGAACTCCACAGTCTCTGTATACTCAACTGAGCCCCACAGTCTCTGTATACACAACTGCCCGAGTTCACCTTCCCTCACGAGTCCACTCGTCAGCTCACTCAGCTGACCGTTCTCACTAACGGAATTCACTATGTAACTATTTATGTAACTGTCTCTCGGGCATAGCTGCGTTCCTTTTATATAGCTGCCATTACCTTCTAGATAGCTCTAGAATATTCGACCCCATTACAACCACGAACACAAAAGGTCAGGCGATCGGAAGTAATTAAACACGTCGTGACTCGTTTGTTTACGTTGCCCGGCTGCTAGCGCGATTACGTCATCGTTATACTTAAGCGCTTGTTCAGCGCAACGGCGGTGCTCACATGTTACAATATATTCAAAGGTTCTATGGATCACATAAGATACGAGTCAATATATCTAAATAAAATAAGTATTAATAGGCCCAAAGAATAAGTTTGGAAATGCTGAAATTTTCAATTGATTTTTATTTATTCTATCATAACAATAAAAAGTTTAACAATTTTTTGTTAAATTTTTTAAAGGAAACTACTATATACTTTTATTCAAATTATTTGAGAAACAAGTTCCGGGACGCCTTCCGGCTTTCACGAGAAGTTCCGGAAAGACGTTCCAGACTGTTTCATTCGCAAGATCCCAGTGAATAGGACTAATAGCTGCATTTTGAATATGTAAATAAAAAGTGTAACTTTGAATCAAATCCCTAATATTCCAAAATCCAATCGTTCACTTAAAAAAAAATTATCCTGTCCTTTGGATACGCCACTGCATGTTTCACCTATATGCGGAATTTGTCATTCACAAACTATTATCTTGACAATGGCAACTCATTTTCAATTCATAACAAACCAAAATAGACATCGACAATCAATTTGTTATAAATTATTTATAGTACATACACATATATTTAGTCGACACGCGAAAATGAATGTAAAAGAACAGTACAAAGTTCTGTATCATAGTAATAAAGCGATTATTTATTTCGAATTGAATATTTGTTCGCGGTCACATAAATCGAGTGAATTAATTTATAAATATTAATAAATTGGTAATTAAAATGATTGAACTTATTTATGGTAGTTTATAACACGCATAATATAAATACTTTAAAATAATATTATCAATAAATAATTTAAAGTTGCTATTTATAATTCATTTATTGTTCAAATAATATTTATACTGCGTTCATCCATTAAAAATAAAATGATAACATATTAATATACACACAAAATCAAAAAAAATCTGATGTAGGCACCACAGTACCTAAATAAATTTATCATCACGACATATTACACATTGCTAGGTGTGCCAATCTGCTTCGTACACAGATTTCGGATATAATGATGATATATTTGTACCGTGCGGGCGTTTATCAGGCGTCACCTCACGGGCACTCTTTGCTGGCGTGGAGAGTGCATCACAGGAGTCAATTTTGTGCCATTTAAAATTCGAAATATTTGACGTCGGTCGGGATCGGACCCGGTTCCCAGGTTCACGACCAGACACTCAGGCATAACTATTATTCCAATTTTTAATGTATTATCAATACTTTGTTCTCCAGAATATTATCGTTATTTTAATTGAAATTTACTTTTTTTGTAATTTGTATTTTGTAAATACATTTTCTTTTTAATACACTACCATTAGAAATTTAAAATGATTATATAAAGGTGGGCACGTGAGTAACTTTTTCTTCACGATCACGCACGCTCACGAAACTAAAAATGTAATCACGACCAATCACGCACGAATTTTTATGTTTGATTCACGATCACTCACGCTTACGATTTTATTTCGGCACTCACGCCCGGCGGGTCACGTTCGTGTCACGTAATTGTTTCTACGTACATTTAAGCCTGTTTAACACAGTGATAAGTTGTTATCAAATTTGTTAACAAATTGGTAATAAGTTAGGTACCAGATTGGTTTCATTGTTTGGGTACAACAATAACACTATTTTTATGCAAAAAAATACAGTTCATGACATATTTGGACGAGTATTTGGACATAATAATAATAATAAGAATGTAAGGTAAAAGATGGAAATTGATAATTTTTTTTAATAAAAAATAGAAGAAAACTCATGCCCGATTAAATTTCAATCACGCACGATAATTTTTTAGTGTTTCACGCTCACGTCCAATCACGACGCAAAATTTATATTATATTCACGACCACGCGGGTCACGTCGTGACCCGACAAAATCACGGTCCGCACCCACCTCTAGATTATAGTCGTCAAATAAGTATGGACTGGAGATTTCTAAACTGTTGCCAATTCATGGGCAATGTTCATGGGCTCCGGCAGAAATTTTTGAAAGATGGCGAATTGCATGCGACTCATGGGAGGATATACAGTTGCTTTAAAAAAATTGTCGTAAATGTTAATCTTTGGCACATTTGATTGACGGTGTTTGTTGATATGATACTATTCGAAATACTCGTATACAGATACCTATATCTAACACGGAATAAAATATAATATTTATTGGAATACAAGAAATTTGAAGACAAATAATGACATTTTGTTTATAAATCAATCAGGGAAAATTTGTAATTTGTGGAAAAATGAAATTGACGACAAATAAATAATAATCATTAAATTTTAATTTTTCATTAATTTTAATATTTTATTATTTTTTCATTCAGAGTAGTATTTTACTTTATTTACATTTATGAATAATTTAATAAAAAAAATGTATAATTTTAAATTTCAACTGTTTATTTTTTGTGTAACCGTATGCAAACTAAATATTTCGCAGACGTAATATAGTCCGCGAAATTCAATTTCTTTGACACTTGAGAGCTAAGATGACAGATAATAATAACAATGACAGTAACGTTTTTAAAATATGACAACATAAGTTTCTTAATTTGTTTTTTAAAATTAATACAACAAATATTGTGAAATAGATATTTTAGAAATTATTTGATCTCTTTTCATCAATTTTTTACTATACTAATTGTTTTGTTTATCAAAAATGTCAATCCCATCACAGCCGCCTTTCTATTTCAATAAATTAAACTGTTTAAATACAATAAAATTTATAATTACATATTTTTACGGTTGCAAAAAAAATACGAGTAGGGTGTACACCTTGTGCGCGGAATCTTTTAGCGCCCTCGAGATTGTCCTGCTTCGGCCGCAAGCGGCCTTAGCGACATTTTTTCTCACGGAGCGCTAAAAGAAAGATATCGCAACTTTGATATAGAAATAACTATGTATTAATTAATTATACAATAGAACTGTCTATTCTTATGAATCTCCATAAAAAATTTAATAACCCTAATTATAAGCTTATATTTTAATCAGTATTATATATTGAAATGGTGTACATTTTTTCTGTTTTTATAAAGTACACAAATTTTTTGTTTTTAAATTTCTATGATTCAATATGTGAACATTTTAATATTTTCTTATTTGACATTGAAAGGTGGTGCAACTACACCATCTTGTACCATGCTACCGGCGCCCATGGCAATGTTGAAAATGCTGTTATGAAGGGAAGGCCGTGTAGAAGGAAAAAAGTTGAGCATCACTCCATACTTTTTGACGGCGACTATAATAATAAGAGTAGTATTTTACAGTGATATTTATTTGTCAGTTACATACATTTGAGACCTGAAATGTGTAACTAAGGAGTTGTGTTTATCTTTAAAACATTTCTCCGGATATATAATTGATTATTTTATAAATTTATCCGTAAGAAAAAGTGTTCGTGCGTACCAATAGATATTTAATAATCTATAATTTTTGTAATATAAATTACGAGAAAATGATTTTTAAGGATATTTTATGAAAAATTATTTAGAGCTTAAAAATTTAACTTCCTGTTATCCAATTAAAACCAAATTCTAATGGCTTCTTGCCATATTAGAATAAAGTAGGAATAAAAGATTTTAAGAATTTTCTGAATGAAGGTGTGTATTTGACTTAGAGGAGTAACTAGAACTAGATCCACACCTACACACACATACGCACATACTCACATATACACTCGCAGCCATTACTTTGAAAATGATAAAATGGGACTCTAGGTCTAGGAACCTTAAACATGTTCATTTACCAAAATCTCGATATGCGATGTTTAGCATGATCCCTATACCTCTCTTACTTTCAAGCGAGAGGTAAAAATAAATTTGAGATAACATGAGCTTTATCGAGTAAATAAGTACGACTACAAATGTAAATCTGTCAAAAGTAAATAGAACTTCCTAGTTATAGGTACCTGTGGGAGTTAGGGAATAATTAGAAATAAGTAACTTGTTGCATTTAGAGAATTTTCCACTACATACTATCCTCGATTTGCATTGCTCACTTGGAACGAGAAATGACTGCGCTAGTGCAAGTCATGGAATTGGTAATTTGTAAGTTTTAGCTCTAATGTCAATTAAACTAGCAGAATTTAATTTCTCCTCTCAAACACATTCTAAATGATTACGCCATTTCAACTTGTGTAACTACTTTTAAACATAATTCATCACATGCAAATGGAATCTGTAACGTTTGAAACTACAAACTGTGTTAGCCTTTATTTATACGCATTTACCTGTAGAAGAGAGAAGACTAATAATTACGATTGATTTAAAGTGGATTTATGAAGCCTACTTTTTATTCAACTTTTTTTTGGCTTTTACTTTAAGTTTGATACTTTATGTAGCAACTTTAAAGTCTTCGGTACATATGCGCAGATGTGATTTTCCTGGCATATAATCGTAAATTTAAATAGATAACTAATTTTATTATATAAATGGGGTCTCGTGGCCGAGTGCCCTGAGTGTTAGCACTTTGGCTGCCGCAATATTACCAAAAATGTAGTCTCTTCTGGCCAGACTTTTTCTCGCTTTAATATGATAACAATAAGATCAGTTAGTATTATAGGATGTATTTTGTCTCAAAAAACGTATTTTTTTTATTGTTTTGGGCTGAGAGACATCACATGATTCACGCGGCCCCCATAGTTGATGCTTGTTCTAATAGCCGTAAGAATCATACGTCGAGTCAAAAATCTTGCAAAAATTGATCGTAAACATGCCCAAACAAAAACGCTTGAGTCAAGATATCGTTGTGTGTGCAAAATTTATTGTTTGACTTGCCTTTTTGAAGTTCATAAATGTACAACATAGTCGTTTACTTCCAATAATGTAATTTTATGTTCCTATTATATTTTCATTTATACGTAGAAAAATACTTCATTTTATTGATGCGTAAGTGTCAAAATATTCTTTAATGTATGAATGAAGGAGAATATTTATTTATTCAGTATTTCATTGACATTTTCATTACGAACGTCAACTACTTACATTTCAGGCCATGAGAATCAGAAATTGATTCACTTACATACAGGCCAAATGCAGTTTCTATTGCTTACAGCCGTGTTTTTGAGGTTGCCTAAAACTTAAATTGATGCGAGCAGCGACAACTGCTTCTAGCAGCCTTTGAAGCATGCAGTGTTTGAGAATCAAGTGATGATGCTCTCGGCCATTGTTGTGAATTCCCTGAGCATCGCGTTATGATTCTCATGGCAGTCAACGTGTTAGGTCGCGAATCTGGGGACCCGGGTTCGATCCTGACCGACGCCAAATCTTTTGAATTTTATATGGCACAAAATTAACCCCTGTGGTGCACTCTCCACGCCAGCAATGAGTGCCTGTGAGGTGACCCCTGATAATCGCCCGCACGGTGTACATATTTCATCATTACCGATATCTGTGTACAAAGCAGATTGGCACACCCAGCAATGGATAATAAGCCGTAATGATATATTTATTTATTTTAGGTATATTTTTGGACAAAATCTAACAATAAATAATCTTGTTCTTTACTCAGTTTCTAATTTTTGCAAACTAACCTAGACAAAAACAAATAAATACCTGTACAACAAACTGACGTTTGTCATGTGAAGTGGTACACATGCGCAGTTGTGATTTTTTTTTTTACTTTAACGGATCTAAGTTAATAGTTGGGCAACTTTAGTTCTTAAAGTAAAATAAAACACAAATTTAACATTTATAAAGTAAAAAAAAGAAAACGTAAAATATAAAGTAGGCTGCATAAATCCACCTTTATTAACAAAATCAAATATATTGTTTGTAAAACAAAAAATATATTACGGTTTTTTATTGTTAACTTAATAGGATAGAAATTTTACTTTAAATTGAATTAGAAATTAATGAAATTGTACAACATTTAATTGCATGTTATGATAGGTTCTTCAAATAATGAAGTACTTTTTGGCATCAGGAATGACTTTCATTTATCATTATATGGAATTAGTGTATTTCATACTTGAGCGGTAGACCACAGCGTGTAATAGTAAGTGGCTTTAAATCTCACGAGGTAAAAGTTACATCTGGTGTACCACAAAGCTTTCATTTTTTCATATGGCCCCAGTCCTTTCCAATGTTTTCATTAATAATATAACTTCATATTCCAAATTCAATAAATATGTTGTACAAGTGCATGCGGATGATTTAAAAATATATCTAACTAACTAATGAATCTCTTGATAATCGCTTAATAAGTGTATACCGACATGTCGGTTTTCTAAAAATAAGTGATGCAAAAGTGAGATTTCGAGTAATTGCACTTAAAATATGTACTTATTAGTTGACTTATCTAAGTGACAATTTATTCAATATTAAAAATCACCGATAACAGTAAATAATTAAATATTGCACAATTTATTTAACTTTATTAAACCATGGACACTATCAATATATAGGGGCTGCATCAACAATTTCTTGGGGTTCTTCCGAAAGTCTTTGCTATATTCTTAGCACTAGAAAAAAAAAACGACGTACAACTCAAAATTTTCGGAATGAAATTGAAGAATAATCAACTTCAAAAATACATATTGAACGCATTGGGGCCGCTTATTTTAATTTATTGGACAATAATATAAAAGAATGGTGTACAACTCTAATCCTTATATTTCGTAGTTCATTTCTATACATTACAAACTTCAATTAATTTAACTTTCTTTAAACTTGATAAATTACGAATGCCACTTAGTCGCTCGGAAAATGTCTTCAATCTATATACAACAACATATTGATTTAATTCCAAAACTGCATAATCTACTAGATTGAAGACTGAAGTTTGATACGAGAAAACTTTTATTATTTAAACGAAGAACTTCAAATACCTAGTACATGTTTCGTAATGCAACCGGTTCGATCAGGTTTACGGTTTAGTGTTCCATAAGTCCTAAAATTATTTACCGGTTTCTATTCGGAACACGGTTCCTGAAAAAGGTAAAAAGTCTGACCACAGCAACCACGAAATAATCCTGGTTTCTCTGGTATTTTTACCTCCACTACCGCTACTTTCAAATATCTTCATAACAAAATCAAACGATATACGTCAATGTAAAATTTCTAAACCGAATTAGTGGTGTTACTAATAATTATTATAGATAGTATCAAAACATTATTTATATTTGTTATATTGTTATTGATAGTTATGTTAGTATTATTAGCATTAAATGTAATAAAATGTTCAATTTCGTTGTCATATTCAACGTTATTATTTATTTGGTTAATTTTTATTTTTCTTAAGTTGTGTCAATTTTAAATGTCATATAATTCAATGTCAATCTGTCCCGAAATAGATAAAAATATTCAGGAACCATGATGTACCCGGAATCAAAATACTCATTTTTTTGTTGATTTACGGAACATAGTAAAAATCTATCTTTCCCAAACAACGAATAACAAAACATTCGACAAGATTTGATCGATGTGACGTGAACTTTACTGTAATAAACCCTGCAATTGTTGCTGATCACACTTGATTCATAGTCGTTCAGCTTTATGTTTGTGTGGCTGTTGAAATTTTTACATGTTAGAAAAACTACGAAACAGTGGTATGTAAATATAAGCTAGTAAAAAACAAAGAAAAATAGTCGATAATATAGGGGAAAATTTTCGTGGCCGGTTATGTTCGGGCTAAATCGTGTGAGGGAAACCGCGCATTACTGCGTGATTTATATTTTTCGTGTGTATTCGTGCAAGAGACAGGTTCGCAGCAGTTTGTGTAGAGAATTTAAATTGAAATTGTTAAAGACGTTAAGAACAGCTGAAGAAAAAACAGACAAGACAGAAAGGAAATCATTTTAAGGTACTGTTAATTTATCGCTCCTTATCCGTAACTGCCAGGCAAAGGCTAAAAAACCCGGATGCGAAAACTCCAGTGAAAAAACTATTTAACAGGAATATAAATGACTTTGGTTTAGTGATGAGCACGGTCGATTATTCTGCAATGCACCATTAGTGAAATTATTACAAAAAGACAAATGTGTGAGACGCTAAAATAATGGATTTCATTTATTGTAGGTGCTTTAGGTGGCATACTGCTTTACCTCTGGTACTTTCTCAACAACAAGTAGAATTTTTGACACTCGATTTTCTGGTATATCCTCAATTTTTTTATATTTTTGCAGAAACGTATTATAACATTTCTAAATCAACTTATAAATTGAGGATATGTTGTGTTAGAACTTCTTAAAAATATGAAATAATAGAATGGCGAATAAATAAAAGCTAAACGCAAATAGAATAGACATATCTATAATTTATAATATTTTTATATACCTATGTACATATACAGGGTATTATTTAAGTAAACAAACAACGCTTCACCGCTGGTATATCTTGCTCTTTGTTCAGTATTTTAGAGAAATGGGCTTAGTTTTGAAATCTGGCTGAACTGGAGATATGAGACAAGTTTACCCAATGTCATTTTGGCTACTTAAAACTGACACTGATTTGAACGCCATCTGTTAAATGTTTTAAATGGAACAGAGTATAGAATAGGGGATTACAGCTCAATCGAATTAAGAGAAATTAGTCAAAAATAATGAAAGTAGATGCTTAATAATGAATATTAATAAAGAAATAAAATGATATAATTGAAATACTTCGGAAATAAGGGTGTTTAATCACAAAGATAATAAATTTGGCAATATTTTTTTATTTTCATGCTTTGTATAAGAAATATAGCCTCTATAACCAACTACGTCATGGTTCAAAATTATGTAAAAAAAGCAATGAGTTTCCTGGAAAGAAATTGTTAATAGTTAAAACTGAAGTGAAACCTTTTTTGAATTGGCGTACAATTTATATTAGTTTTATTGAATATCATAATGTCAAAATTACCTAAAAAGTGTTGATATAATTCTGTTGGTATATGAAAAGAGTTAATTACTGAATTACCTACCGCAGAATTGGGTTCCGAGCAGTCATATCAACATTCCATTATGCTATGTATGTTTATTTACATACATAACAGGTATATACATTTATATGTAAAATAACTGAAACTGGGAATTTTTTTTATAATGCTTTTCACTTGCTACATATTTACAACCACAAACAAAAACGTATTGTAAGAAAATCGTTCGAAACAAGGGTTACAGAAAAGAAACTAAAAGGTGGGGCTAGGAAACAATGGAAGGAAGGAATAACAGAAGCCGCAAAGTACAAAAATATACCGACGACAAACATATACGTCTTATACAAAAGAGAATAGAATGAAATAACCTTTGGAAAGTACCCCACCAAAAAGAAAGCTAACCATAATGGATAAATTGTGAACTCAACAACATATTGACTACAGGACTAGATTCTAGATTATGTATGTATTTATGGAGGTAAACAAAAATATATCCGTAATCGTAAACTTGACGTAAACTACTGACCTGTTTCTTTTTACTGTTTTTAGAACATTCAAACAAATGACTTTGAACCGATATCTTTCATGAACCCGAGTACAAAATTCATATATGACACAATATACGACCGTCTTGAAGAGGAGGCAGCAAAGATGTAAATGGAGTAATGGTCATGAGAAATATTCGTTTTCCGGGAATGGACTGTCATATTTTGAATCAGAGATCAACGTTTCGCCCGCAGTCGTACGGGGCATCTTCAGGAGCAAGGGGGATAGTACTGTCTTAAACAAGGCTACCCGACGTGTCAACCACGCTAAAGGCCGAGTTTAAGCAACAAGAAAGGGAAACTCAGTTTACAAGGTTACCTGACGTGTAAACCACGCTAGACGCCAAATAAACCAAGTGACGAAAGGAAGGCCGAGAAGACAGTTTTATACTAATCTAAAGATACGGTAGATGAGCAAAGCTAATGACGACCAATGGGAATCGAGTTCGTAATAGTCGATTGGGCATGTCGTGTTCTGAGAATCACCGGTTTCCACATGTGGCTCAAGTAATAGCCATCATCCCGATTGATGTTATTAGGATGTTTCCATATTTCTAAAGTTTCCCTGTATTTATGTCTGTAAAACTCAGGGACAGGAGCTAAAATGCGGGAATTTTCAAATAAGATGTTATGTCCTGTGTTGTGTTGGTGTTCTGCGACAGCAGATGTTAATACCATACCATTACGCAGACAGCGTTTATGTTCTGACAATCTAGTGTGTACACTCCTTCCTGTTTCACCTATGTATACTGTGCCGCAAGAACAAGGAATACTATAAACGCCGGGTGATAACAAGGGTTCGCGTTTATCTTTAGTTCGGGGGAGTATTTCTGAGATTTTTTGTGGAGGTTTAAGAAAGACCTTAATATTGTTTTTATTAAGAATTCTACCTATTATAGTAATGATCGTTTTATCTAGTCAAACGCAAAAATATTTAAAAGTGACAAATGGAAACGTCTGTAATCAATTACCTTAATTTTAATACGTAAAATATTAACTAACGCGCTCCTTATGTTCCGTTAACCCATCGTCTCAATTTCCCCTTCTCCCAATGATCCCAGCGCTTCCTGGAGATTAATATCCTTTCAATATTAATATCACATGATATCCCGATTTATAGTGGGGCTGTGGTGTACTAAAGGCAGTAACCAAGTAACAGATTTCATTCTTGCGTCGGGCATGAATAAGTAATTTCAATCAGAACAGCGCAGCACGATTGGCCTTCGACGCGGGCTGGTGCTGGAACAGATACTACAGATGCATACTATATCGCAGGTGCGCCAAGAAATGTGAAGAACAGGGCATCGATAACAGAGTCATCTGTTAGATGTAGAGATGCTGATATTTCATACTCAAAGAAATATATGGGGTAAGTTATGTCACTTGCATCATAATATAACTATCAAGCTTTATGTGTAAATGTATGAGATGTAGTAAGACAATGCGACTCATTTTTTCAGATCTGTTATGGCAGTCTACCAGTCTGCTACTACAGACTTTGTTTCATCTTAGTCATTCCCCTATGTTACTCTAAATGACATGGTCCTGAAATATCTCAATCTAGAACAGCATCTTGACGAATAAGGCGTATTACGGGATTCTTATTCACTCGACATCGTCTATCTCATTACTTTACGGTTAGATCTCGTATATGAGTTGAGATCGTTGATTTTAAAATTTTGCCTATAAAGGATTAAATTTAAACACAACTACATTGAAGAATGAAAACCACAAGTACCCATTTGGTTTATGATCGATTCACATATTAGTGTATTTTTTAAAAATTAGTTTATTTCACAGAAAAAAAATTATATATTTAATCTAATCCGTCAGTTAATAAGATATGTACATACTCGAAGATATCCTATCCATACTCATTTATTTCAGTTTAAAATATAAAGTTAAAAACCTACTTAAAAGTATGTCGTGACCTACTAATAGTTCGAGATCGATCAGTTGGGCACCCCTGAACTAGAAGGTTAAAAATACCAACTGGTACGAATCTTAACACATCAGAATTGAAAATGGTCTCAAATCAAGTGTAGCCAAAGGTGCAACTAGTTGAAGATTAAAAAGATAATTCAACAATAAATATAAGAGTATTCTTTCTTCAACCAGAAAGGCTAATCTACTTTTAAATGTAAATAATAATTTTTATGTCTTTCTACATTATTGTTTATTAATGTCATAAATACCATATACATTATATAGTGTATAATGCCCAAGGGCATTATGAGTTGTTGCTATGGTAATGTCAAAAAAATTAAATTGACACTAGGATAAAATCTAAAAAATCTGATGTGGCCAGCACATTACCTTCCGTCAGTTATATGAGGCAATTACGAAAATTCTACCGGTGAACTGTTACCAGTAAACAGCAGTTTATCAGCTTATAGCTACCGGAATCAATATTTTAAGAACGCAAGTTGTAAACAGTGAGATCCATAACCTATAAAAAAATTTGAAAATTTGAAACAGGCTAGAAATTTGATGTAGTTAACAAACTGAGCAGAGTCATACTTTGAACACATTTCCACTTCTAGCGCGTGCACTTCGCTTTGCATCACTACCTTTTTTTTTAGATTAGATTCTTCATGAATCCGGTAGATGGATCTGGTAGATATTGTACAATTTTCGAACACGGTAACTTTTTACCAGTCGTGTTTTCGAACACAGTCGGTAGATGAGGTATCTACCGGTAGAATTTTCATCGTAAATGCCTATGTATTTTCTATAAAATACTATACAGAAAGTTCCTTGTAAAAGATTCTAAATTTCTTATACGTACATTACCTGTCGACAGTTGTATGTACTTTATACCAATTCCATACAGAAAGTTTCGAGCAAAAAATCCTAAATTTCTAGTAAAATTATAATATAACACAAATATACTACGAATATGTCAATTGACACTGACATCTTTCAATCAGAATTTTCATAATATAATAGCTGTTTTCATAGCTATGTCTACTTTATGAAATTTAATTTCTTTATAATTTTTTAACTCTATATCCATTTAATATTAAGTATAAAATGCAGTCAAATCGTATAGAGAATACAATGATCTTTAATATTTATAATAACATTAAATGTAAAAAATGATATTTAACATCGTTTTTTCAAGAAAAATTGTTAAAATCTTCAAATAAGGGTACTTCCGGTTGACCAATTATAACCAAAATCTAATCAGCTCTTCATATGGAGGCAACGAAGAGGAATACGAAAGAATTATAATTTTTGAGATTGTAGTTTTAGAGTTATCGTAGACGAACATTTTGTTACACACACACACACACACACACAGACACACATACATACATACACACATACAGACATCATCGTAAAAATAGTAAAATCGTATTCTAGGGACCTTAAAACGTGCTTATTCATCAAAAACTCACCACACAATACCTTCCTTACCTAAAGGTGACGGAAGGTAAAAACAAACAGGAACATTTATAACCTACCTACTTTGTAAATTTTATTGAAACGTTCAAATCCGTTATCCGTAGAATATTTCAAAAAGACATAAAACGTTGAAGGTATCACGGTCGACGTACATCCCTCGGGCCTTAGGCTTTCGGTACGTACATTGCTGACCTCAAGCGTTATTATCCTTTACAACTCCTTGTTATCTTAATTATAATTTTATATTTTTTCAATTTGTTACATAATTTCTATGAAAATTTTTTTTTTAGTGTATATATAAGTAACTAAAACTGAACTAATACTGCAAAGTACCTACTTTGTTGATCCTTACTTTTAGCAACGGTCTACAAATATAGTCCGGTTGTTAAGGGCGAAATTTTGCCTCCACCCTGCATTTTGTGATGCAAGCAAGCCGTTTGGTTCATATGTCACTGGGACCATACCCTACCGATTAAGAGATGTAGCCACCCGGAAATGCCCCGGAGGCACAAGTTATTGCGGGTTGTATACCTCATTGGCGCAGTTTTCTTAAAGACGCCATGGTGCGCAAACCATTAGATCTTCAGAGTTGAATTTTTCTAATAATAATAACAATGGCCAGGTCTTTGATGCTGCAGTGCAAAAAAATATTTAGTTACATATAACGTATACATTTTCCTCTTGAATTTAGCACATTGTGTTTTTTGAAGAAAATTTTGGCTTCCTTGGCCGATTGCGCAAGAACGCTACGTCATACTAGAAAATAACCCGAGTAAAAATTGTAGCGCGTTCAAAGAGCTATCGATATAGGGCTTAGTGGCGTGTCTGTGACTTTCAAAGGCCCACCGACACGGAAGTTTCTAAAGAGATGCGTAAGTGAGCCGAGCCGCCCTGTGCAAGACAGACCATTGTTACGTCAATTGGAGCAAGGCGTTTAGTTTATATGTTGCTTGGACAATACTCTACCGATTAAGAAGTGTAGACACCCGGAAAGGTTGCACAGGCTATGTGTATTGAGGGTTGTATACTTCATTGGCGCGTTATTCTTAAAGTAGCACTGGTGTGCAAACCATTGTGTTTACAGAGCTGATTTTATTTTTATATTACTTGTAATGATAAGGTCTTTGATGCTGCCGCACAAAAAACGAGTTTGGTTACATATAACGTATTCATGTTTTTCTTGAATTTAACACATTGTGATTTTTTTTGAGTACATTTTGGCTTCCTTGGCTGATTGCGTAAGAACTCTACATTATAACGGGAAATAACCCAAATAAAAGTTGTAGCGCATTCAATGAGCTATCGATATAGGGCTCAGTGGCATGTCTGTGGCTATCAGAGGTCAGCCGAAATAGAAGTTTCTAAAGGGAGGCGTAGGTGCACAGAGTCGCCCTGTGCGAGAGAGAACATTGATGTGTCAGTTCGAGTAGCCGTTTGGTTCATAAGTAGTTGGGACCAAACCCTACCGATTAAAAGGTGTAGCCATCCGGAAATGCCGCGTAGGCTTTGTATATTGCGGGTTGTATACCTCATTGGCGCGTCTTTTCTTATTAAAGTCACAGTGGTACACAAACCATTGGACCTACAGAGCTGATTTTATATATATATATATATATATATATATATATAATTGTAATGATAAGGCCTTTGATGCTGCAGTTCAAAAAAACACAATGTGCAGCATCAAAGACCTGGCCATTGTTATTATTATTAGAAAAAGTCAACTCTGAAGATCTAATGGTTTGCGCACCATGGCGAGTTTAAGAAAACTGCGCCAATGAGGTGTACAACCCGCAATAACTTGTGCCTCCGGGGCATTTCCGGGTGGCTACATCTCTTAATCGGTAGGGTATGGTCCCAGTGACATATGAACCAAACGGCTTGCTTGCATCATAAAATGCAGGGTGAACTCCCTTAACATCCGGACTAATAGCTATGATCTGCAATTATTCACGTACTACAACCAAATGTCATTCGAAAAGCCTACTTTTTTTATCGATTATTGGAAAAACTTCAGGTGCCCATTTTATTTGTTCCCGCCTGAAATTTTAAGAATAGGCAAAACAGACTACATTTCATAAGCCTCTTGGTAAATTTTATACTTTGAATCGAATAATCATAGTAGATATAAGAGCAATTCGTGAATTTTCAGGCGGGAACATTTAAAATGGACACCGTGTATTTATGTTGCTATTATTTTTGTACATTACACTTCAAGCTTTGAAAACAAAACGGTTACTAACAAATCACAAAAACTACTTATTTGAGATATACGAGTATAGTATCAAATCGATACTTCAAAGATTAATTATAATGGCATTATTTCACAGCATTCATTAATTTAGTTATTAGTTATTAAACATTAGTCATGTACATAAGAAGACCTGAGATAATTTCCAGATGGGGTCTTAATTTTTAAATTAATTTCAAAAACATTTACTTTGATTCTCTAATGAAAATCTTATAATTTCAAATATCACTTCTAGCCAAATAATACTTAGAAATAATTAGTACTGTGTACGACAATCCGTAAGTAAAAACATAAAGACCCTTAATGCGATCGCACAATTATAATAATAATAATAACTTTATTATGAAATCCACTTTTACATTATATTCTTCGGAAGCTAAAAGATACTTAACAAAAGATTTGTCTATATTGACTTTATTTGTTTAAGTGATAGACCTTCGTATTTGCAAGCTAGTGTTACTAAGGTCAAGTTTCAATTAATTTGCTAGAAGTATGGATTAGAATGACTAATAATAAATTTTAATAACAAAACCAATCCATGGAAATGAAAACATTTTTCGTCACAATTCGTAGGTTAAATAAAACATTCATTTGTGAGAAAGAGGCGTTGAAAGGCGTATAACTGGCCATTTATTGATTGAAGACGGAGATGAATAAAAGTAGTAAGTTTGTGCACGCACGTCTGCCCTGACCGCGTGCCCGTAAATTAATGGCTTTTAATAACCGCCCCCGCTGTCGCCGCCCTACTCGCCACGCCGGAATTACAAACTGTAATTTCCTGTAATTTGTTCCTACACAGGCAAAAATTACATACTTATTACATCGGTGATTAAAAAATACTTAAGTTCGCATAATATCTATGTTTTATTTCAATTTTACTCCGCATTCATTACCACTTTTTCTGTATTTCGTTAAATGTATATTTTATTGACTTTTATATAAAGCTCTTTTTAATTATAATGTCAATGTAAAAAAAGAAGTTAATTTTTGTATAATAACGTATAATTAATGCTTTAATTTAGCCAACGGCGATCATAAATAAAATTATTTTTGAGTTTAAAATATAAAAATTAAAGTTAAATGGATTTATTTTTCTAGTGTATTCATAAAATTAATCATGTAAATATTACAATATATTTTAACGTATTATGATAATCTTGAATTATGTAAGAATAACATACTGTAACGTTTTTATTTATCTGGGTGAAGTGTAAATATTAGACAATTATTACTAATTAAAATTAAGTGTTTATTGAACTATATTATTTATATTAAACTATTAAAAACTAATTAAGATTAAAACTATAATTAACTATATAACACTAACACTATTTATTTAACCAATTAACACTACTATTTATTTCCACGATATTACAAATTATTTATTTCACTACGCGTTCCAATCTTAGACTGCCGGTCTGTTGCAGATTCTTGTAGACTGCTTACGCGATATTTATATCACTATATTTATATCACTATATTTATATCACTATATTTATATCACTAGATACTTATATCATGTTCAACTGTCCGCCTACCGACCTCCACAGCGTCTATATACTCAACTGACTCAACAGCGTCTGTATATTCAACTGCTCGGACAGAAGTAACACCTTTCACTTCACTGTCTGTCTATTTATGTAACTCTTTCACTCCTTCCACAGCCTCAGTATCACCAATTATCCGTATGCCATAATCTTCAACACCAATGCCGAGTATTAGCTTCCACTTGCCGTTACTGTCCCCATATACCTAGCTTCCCAATACTCTTCAACACTACCGAGTATTCTCTTTAACAGCTTTCCCGGTATACCAGTAACTTGCCGATTCGCCGTTACTGTTCTTGCACACTATAGCTTCCCAATACTCGTCAACACTATCGAGTATTTACATCCACAGCTATCCCAATATAACACCAGTAACCAGAGCCGTAAACTTTTAATTTTGGCTGTGGGTGCACTATTTTTATTTTAGATAAGTGTATATATTTTTATAAATGCAAAGTAAAAATGGCATAGTTAATTTATTATGCACATATTAAATTATACGTATATATGGCTTAACCACAGACTCCCGGTCCAAAAACAACATGATTTAACTAAATTTATCTATATCCGAAAGTGTTCCATTTAGCAAATTCTGCTTCAAAGTGCTTCTAAAAAAATAATTTTGTTTATAACGTTTTGTCCGATTTGAATGAAATTTTGGTATGGTAATCCATAAGGACATGACATCTTTTCAGATGATATTTTTTGTTATTATTAGTGATCCACTATTCTATGTAATTTAGGTGTCACGACCATGATTAGTTCATAACTTTTTTTTTAATCGACCGACATTATTACTACATATAAAATATAATTAAACTGTTAGGGCAAAATTACTGGGGGTTAGGGATGGGTAAAAATCAAGAGACTATCAATCTAGCGAATCGATTGGATTCGAAACTTTTAATATCGATTACCATCAGATTTAGATGCAAAATATCGATCTGCAATAAATAGATTACTTACAAAATTGAATTTCAGTTATACTTAGATGTTATAAAAAGGCAACGTTGTAAATTAAAATGGTTTAATTTGCTAATAATTCAGATAATACAACACAAACATGATAAATTGCCACAGACCATAGACCAGAGAACGACAGGAAGAAGTGAAATAGTCAAGTCAAAAATAAATTTAAAGTATAGATTATAGCCGTACCAAGCTAAGAAATGATACAAAATTATATTTTAACGACTTTTAATAAAAGAAGATCGATTCGTTCAGTGAAGGTAAATACCGAAAATACAACTTTCGATCAATATTTTTAAAAATTGGTTCAGAATCGTGGGGCCCTACTGTGGGTGCCGCGCACCCACACTTTTACTTACTGTGGGTGCGCGTGCGTCCGTGCACCCACGTAGTTTACGCCCCTCCCAGTAACTTCCCGAGTACCTACTCGACACCAACTGCATACGCTCACTACGATACAGCTGTGCTTCTCAAACTCACTAACACTCTATATGAACATCTCTATGTCTCTTCATGTAACTAACTAACTGTCTCTCGAACATAGCTACGTCCCTTATATACAGCTGTCATTATTTTCTAGAACAGTCTAGAATATTCGAACACTTAATAACAATGAACACAAAAGGTTCAGGCGACCGGAAGTAATTCAACACGTCGCGACCAGTCTGTTTACATCGGCCGGCTACTAGAGCGATTACGTCACCGCTATAAATAGACACTCGCTTACTGTGGTGGCGAAGGCGGGCGTCCCACGTTACAATACGTTACCCTGCGTACGTTACTACAACCAGCTTTACATTTACGATAAGCAAGTAACGTAGTAAATTTGTAGTGCCAACCTGTAATTAAATTCTTGAGTAACTGCCATTTATTACAATATTTATTGTATTCAAGGTACCTAATTATTATATTCATACGAATTACTACTATTACCAAACACCTTAAAGGATCTTGTGGCTGTTTGCGTTAGGTGTCGGGTTGTGGTACGAACGGCCCGGGTTCGATCCGACCGAAAAAATAAAATACTATATCGTGAATGTGATAAAAAAAAATTGAGTTAATAATTATAAAGAAAACCAGAAAATATTCAGTAATTTCGAAATATTCTATATATATATATATATATATATATATATATATATATATATATATATATATATATATATATATATATATATATATATATATATATATATATATATATATATATGATTTACTTACAATACAACACTTATACTTGGTGTCTTAGGCCAATTGACAAATGAAGAATTAACATGGAAAATCGGTCAAATGTGAATAGTATGCTTATCCGGGGATACTAATTATATGGATTTTATTTCAAATTAGTCAATTTACAAGTGTAATAATAGAAGAAATTAAGAAAAATTATCGAATTTCCAGGATTGTTGTTCATATCCTGAAAAAAATAGTTTCTAAGCAACGGTTCAAATTCATATAGCATAATGGTAGCGTGTGCATTTGGTAATAAACAAAATTCGCAAAGTCGGGATCGGAACCAGTCGAGACCAAATATATTTTTTTTAATTTTTACTTTTCAAAATAATTTAATATGTGTTTAATCTTTTATTCATATTTAATAAAATATAAACATATTTTTTTATTTGTAAAATCTGAATCACACTGATTACAATAAATATTTTTTGATTTGTTTAAATGGGTCAATTAAATGTAAATTGACTGATTTGAAATATAATCCTTAGAATAAGCATACAAAATTTCAACTTAATTTTCCATGTTAATCTCCCATGTGTCGGGTGGCCTAAAACACCCGATACCGTACAAGATTAGGTACCTATTGATTATTTAGGTGTAGTGGTAAATCTGGTTTTAAGCAAAGCGGAACATCAATAATTTCATAAATAAATATGAAAAAAAAAATTATCCCTAACTTAGGTATAATAATTATATAATCGAATCTAATCTCACCTCATCTAATTTATTCTAAGCTAATCTAATCTAAACTAAACTAGCGTCAACTAACCTAATTATATTTTAACCTAAAGTACTAATCTAACCTGTGGCTGAATCGCGCCGTATAGAAAAGTAGAAAGGTAGCGTCATGAAAATAATGCTATCTTTCTATAATTTCGGATCGTGCTCTGTCGTATAATAGAATAGAAAACTATTTCGGACATGTTCGAGCAAATATTAGCTGTTCGGTAAAATTCGATTTATTACAAATATTCTGTCAAAAATTAACATTTAATCTAAAACGTAAGATATTTTAATAGTTTCATTTATTTGTATTCTCGAATATTTCATAATTGTTCTAGTAATAATTTGATTGCATCGTATTTGTATATGCTGCCAGTAGGAATGTTTATGCAAAAGTTATTAGAAGACGAAAGAAAATTGGTTATACATAAGAATTTAGAAAGACGAATAATGAGAAATTAAAGTGATCCCTTTTCATTGAACGATATACAATTCATAGAGCTGTTCAGATTTAAGCCTGCCTCACACGATAAATATTATTGAAGCAATATCGATATTGTTCAATATATTGATCATGAGGTATAAATATTGAAGCAATAATATTGACGGAAAAAATATTGAAGAAAATTAAAAGTGACGGCAATATTTATTGCTCGCGTGAAGGGTATATTGAGCAATATCTTGACAGTTCCTGTGGTTCTTCAGGTGTAATAACCCCCCCCCCTCATCAACATATCTCAAATGTATGTGACTGGCAGATAAATGTCACTGTCAAACAACTAATCATTTCAAATTAATAATAGCAATCAACTTTTTAAAAAGAAAATAGTTCTATATCACATAGCCATGTGCTTTGCTTATGTTTATTCTTGTTCTCACTTCCACACGTAGAAAAGAGTGAGTTAGACAAGCAATGCGACAGCTCCAAATCAGCGTTTTGAGTCGATTCTACACGGATGTCACGAAGTGAGGGGAATCAAGTTAAAAAGGTGGCGCGATACCAAATTGTAGTGTCGTTTCTACTATCGCCAGTTATTTTAATTAAAATGTTTTTTGCCAATTGATTTTAAAAATTGGGACTCGTGGCCACGCGCCTGAGTGTCTGGTCGTAGATCTGGAGAACCGGGTTCGACCCCGAACGGCCCCAAGTATTTCGAATTTTAAATGGCACAAAAATAACCGCTGTGATGCACTCTCCACGCCAGCAATGAGAGCCCGTGAGAAGACGCCTGGCATATGCCCGCACGGTACAAATGTGTATCATCATTACCGAAATATGTGTACAAAGCAGATTGGCACACCCAGCAATGGGTAATATGATGTGATGATATATTTATTTAATTTATTTACATTAAAAATGCGATTTTTTTGACTGCTAACAGTCTGTAAAATTTCACTTTTATTGCCTATTGTTGCTATTTACTTAGCAACAGCTCAAAAAACGCATATTGACAGTTCAACAAACGCATAGCAATATAATTTGATGGCGATAACATTCAAAATAGGTATTACAAATAATCACTAAATTAATATTAACAGACCTTTTCAATTAAACTATCTCTTTCTATCTCTGCACATAGTCAGTAAAATGGCGGCTGCAACTGTTCACAGGGCTGTCAAACGAAACGTCAAAAATGTTGCAGTCACTCGAATACCTGTATTCTCAGTGAAAATTTACATCGTTAGACATTTTAGGTTCTATAAAAGCTTTCGTAACTTCTTTGGAGAAGTTCTTTAAAGTTGTCTAAGACTTTTCTCACATTTTAAGTCTAAGTTTTGAAAAAGCAATTGGCATGAAAATAGTTTCTAAGTAAAATGGTGCAAAGATAAATAAAAATATATAAAATATCATCACGGCATTTTACCCATTGCTGGGTGTGCCAATCTTCTTTGTAAAATAAATAAATAAATAAATATATCAACACGGCTTATTGCCCATTGCTGGGTATGCCAATCTGCTTTATAAACAGATATCGGTAATGATGAAATATTTGTACCGTGCGGGCGCTTACCAGGCGTCAACTCACGGGCACTCATTGCTGGCGTGGAGAGTGAACCACAGGGGTCAATTTTGTGCCATTTAAAATTGGAAATATTTGGCGTCGGTCGGGATCGAACCCGGTTCCCCAGATTCGCGACCTGGCACTCAGGCACGCGGCCACGAGAAAGAAAGAAAGAAGAAGAAAGAAATTGCTAAGATTTATTCTAAAATCGACAAAAAATAATTTATTCAATACGGTACACGGTACCAAACACAGCTTCGGCAATATTCATTGCCTCTGTTGTAAATCTGGCATTTTAGTGCCTAATTAAACAAATTACAATACTGTCAATATAAAAATCAAAATATTGATGATAATAAAAATTAATCCAATATTTACGCTCATATTTCGTCAATAATAACTGACTACAAATTACAACAATGCTAAAAATTAATTTCAATAATAACTGGACAACTACAGTATCGCTCATCCATTGCGACCAATTCCACAAAATATAATTACATTATTTGCATAAAATGTAAAATAGGGCATTTTTTGTTCCTATTTTAAAATACAAGGTGTTCATTTTTAAGTGGCTACCATTGCGACCTCGACAAATATAAGAGATACGAAGTTGGGTTAATTAGCAAAGAATCTCTATTTTACATTAGTATTTATAGTTCTCTAGATCGTAATGGTAGCCTCTTAAAAATTAACACCGTGTGTTGCAAAATATATACAATTATGTAATTTCTGAAAATTCGTAAGATTCCGGATTAAATACACATTCAATACTCTGTCTTTCAATAAGCATGCAGGCGTATTTGTCTTCTCTGATCATATCATTGCAAAATAACTGAAAATTGTGTTACGAGTATATTTCAATTCAATATTTGTTTGTATGTCCATAAATTTTCGCCCAAAACATGTATTCCAAACATTCCTGACGATTTACCCTTTCTAAAACAACCTTTAACGTTCGTACATTACATCCGTTGTGGGTATAGTTCACTATATCATTTCTATTCCACAAAAGCAAAACAATGTTAACATCTAAATTCATCAAACATTTCAGGAAGTACATTCACGCATTCAGAGCGTAAATATTCCCTATATCGCAGTTGTGAAATATGAAACAAATGTTTGAAACAGAATCCGCTCGACGCTGTTTGCAAAACATGAATGATGCATGCGCCGAGTTGTGAGAAACACTGCGCAGGCGCACTCGAAATGAAAAAATAAAGACTTTATGGTTCCTTTCAAGTTAGCTGTTGATTTCTTCAGGCTATTGTTCTCTGGAGTATTGTTACTTTACTTGCGTGAAAATAACAAATTTATTTTTTTATTATACCTTTGTATTAGCTGGTTTATAGCTGATTTCGTGCTCAAGATTTTTGAGGTTATTCCGATATAGAGCCCGTGCATGTGACGTTACGGATATTTAAATATGGCAGCCTGGTGGACCAAACGAATGACATTATTGACGGATTATCAAATTATAGATTTGCATCGGAAACAGATTCTGAAGATAGAATTATAGCTTTAGGAAGCTAAAATGGTTAGGTATGGTAAAGAGAAGTGATCTTACGAAGATAAAATAAGAATAAATTTAATACTATAAGTACTTTATTGTAGATATATTTATTAAGAATTTTGTCTGATGCACCAAAATACACGTCATTATAATGTAAATGAACGTAGCCTGTAGCCATCATGTTTTAGTAATTTAATTGCGTATGTTATAAAATAGGACAATGAAAGTGTTTTTATATAGATATTAAATTTTTTATAAAATTATATTAAGAGTATTCGCATTGTCAGCTAGCTATACAATCACAGTGAGCACCACTTTGTAAATCATACAAGGTACTTATAAGATAAAATGTGTGCTAGTAACTTTTGGGAAATGTAAATCATGTAATCAGCCAGAAATGTTAATGTTATAATGTTTAATGCACTAAATCATATTACTAATATACCTTGTCTTTCACATCGACAGTCGATGTCTTTCATTCTCATCGCTGGATAGATTTTGACTGACTTTATTATATACGCCTCTAAATTTGTATAAGCTTTAAAATCTTTATATATATATATATATATATATATATATATATATATATATATATATATATATATATATATATATATATATATATATACAGGGTGTTAATTAAAAAGCGGGCCATAGGCGTTTAACATGGAAAATCAGTTTTTCCTTGTGAAAAACTTCCCATTTAATTTTAAACAAAAATGTTTCAAATAAATGTTGTAGAGAATTAAATTCTACACCAGTATCACTAAACAGATTTTATTTTGCATGTTTAGTAACCTGTAAAATCCAATTTGAAATTTTATAAATATTACTCATTTGTAGTGATAGCCATGAAATTTAAACAAAATTACAAAGAAATACATATCGTTTGAATTGTCGGAATTTCGATATTGCAGGTTACAAAATAAAAATAAATAAAATCTAAGCAATAATTTAGATGTAGATTATAAAAACAAAATATTTTTAAGGACTTAGGATAGAATATAATTATCAATAATTTTTATTTGAAAATCGAATTTCTGACAATTCAAACAATATGCATTTCTTTGTAATTTTGTTTAAATTCCATGGATATCACTACAAATGAGCAATATTTATAGAATTTCAATTCGGATTTTACAGGTTACTAAACATGCAAAATAAAATCTGTTTAGTGATGCTAGTGTATAATTTAATTATCTACAACTTTTATTTGAAACACTTTTGTATAAAATTAATTGGGAACTTTTGCGCAAGGAAAAACTGATTTCCCATGTTAAACGCCTATGGCCCGCTTTTTAATTAACACCCTGTATATATATATATATATACAGGGTGATTCATCGGTCTGTCCTCTCTTTATAACTCTTTTATTTTAAGTCAGATAGAAAAACTCTTCAAATATAATTTATATGATATATTATTATCTATCTACGTACCATATGCATTTGTATACAGGGTGCTCCATTTAAGCGCAACAATATGTAACTTTATATTTCTTAATGGAACAGCCTATATTTATGTATTTATTTTGATAGTAAATTAGATTCCCTTTAAAAAAGTATGAAGTAATAAGGGGTCTAAAATTATAAATTAAGAAGTTATTTACGTTCATAAAAGATAGTAGTTCAGAGTGGAAAAAACCATAATATAATACAAAATTTTGGTCCTTTTTTATTAATACATATTTTAAACATTACACTAATTCCAAAGAAGCTATTAAAATTTAGTGACAGACTAAATAATGCAAAATTATAATAAATGCTCGAAAACTTGTACTTCAACTTTAATAAATTTTTCTATTATAAATATTATATTAACCATCTCATCTTTACTAAAATTTGTATTATTCATTTTCACATCAACATCAACAATGATAGACTAAGGGCCGGTTTTTAATTAGCTGGTTAAGCTACGGTTAACTTAACCATGATTATGTTTAATCAGCACAAGTTAACCACGGTTAGTGCAAAGAGCGTTTTTCAATCGTATACGCATCTTTGATTAAATTAACCCTGGTTAACAAGCTTCTAGTTTAGGTTGGCAATAGAAGTGTATGACTGGTGTTATCTTCATGTTGCTAGAGCTGTCAGTGTTTTTTTACTACTATTTTGTGTTGCGAAATAATACATTAGAAAAATGTCTGAGAAACGGAACAGAAATGCTAATTTTTCAGAAGAAGAATGTTTTGATCTTGTAACTTTAATAAAAAGCATGAAAAGGTGATCGAATGTAAAAAACAGATGTAACGACAATGAAGGAAAAAGAAAATTGCTGGGAAAAAATATCAGATATGTTCAACTCGAAAAGTGGCATTCGTAGCAGATCGTGACTGATTGTGATTTTCGGCCTTTAAGATTTCTGATTACAACAAAGAAAAGCTTGATTACAACAAGTAAATTTCACACTCGGTGACAAATAAACGACGTGAACTCAAAAAATCTTGAAATTTTGATTGAAAATTGATAACATTTGTAAGTCGTGTACATAATTATTATTACCTGTTACTCTGACACGGGCCCCCATATCTGCTTGTCAAGGCCAACAAAGTCACATCTGCTCGTGTTATATAGATATATTATTTCACTTTTCACGTGCTATATAACCAAGTTTATAATTATTTACCTTTCTGTTCGATGTGTTATAACCTCTTCGATCAGTCCCAGTATATACTGCACCGAAAGTTTTGAGAAACGGAATCATCGAAAAAATTCAACATCATCCCATTGGGTAAAATGATCTGGCCTTTGTCTTACTGTGTAAGGTTTTCTGTTATTAATCATATGATTAATTAATTCAAATTCTTCATCAGAACTTAACTCAGCAATAATATCCATTGCGCTGTGCTGTTGTAATCACGGTTAAGTACGCTAACCCGCCAATTTTCATCGGTTAGAATTCTTCGGTTAAATAACAATATTTAACCACGATTAGCAATTGAAAAACGCATATTCACATTTTAATCATGGTTATCCCTAACCAAAGCACTAACCAGTGATTGAAAAACCGGCCCTAAGAGTATTTGGACAACTTGTTTGTTTAAATTTGAAACAATTGATCAAATTATCCATAGCTTACTTTGTTAATAATAACATGATAGAAACATATCATTCAACGAATAAAGGTAAATAACTTCTTAATTTATGATTTTAGACCCCTTACTACTAACACTTTTTTTAAAAGGAATCGAATTTACTATCAAAATAAGTAAATAAATATAGGATGTTCCATTAAGAAATATAAAGTTACATATTGTTGCGCTTAAATGGAGCATCCTGTATACAAATGGATATGGTACGTAGATAGATAATACTATATCATACAAATTATATTTGAAGAGTTTTTCTATCTGACTTAAAATAAAAGAGTTATAAAGAGAGGACAGACCGATGAATCATCCTTCGTTCATGAAATTAACGCAACTTAACCTAATATTTACATTTCCACTTAAAATTAAATAAATACAGTTTTTAATTACCGTCTTTAAATAAGAAAACAATTAAAAATCTCAGTAAAACAAACAGTTTGCTACGATCTCGATTAGTCTAGCTTACGTGCGTCTAAGTAGAAATTAAAACACAACAATTCAGTGAGAAAATTAAAGCTATTTATGTGCAGGGCAGAGAAAAAATACGCGAGGAAGAATAATAAAAGTGTTAGTTTCACTGGAGTAATTCACAGGGTTAAAAATAGATGTTTGTGAAGTCAATAGCAGTCGATGTATACAGGTATTACGGCCGCGGCTATATTTAAATCGTGCATTAGTATTAATTTCCATTTGCGTGTGATGTCAGAATTCCTGATCACTTGTAATTACGCTGTGATTAGATATGCGATTGGATTCGCTGTCGTCAGAAATACATTACGGAAAGTGAAAATGGTCCACATGTGAAATTACATTCAGAAAACGAATATTGGTTGCTTCACACCTAGTAATCTCATTTATCAATAACTACTCATTGTTGTAAAATATTTTAATGCAGTCGACTGAAAAAAAATATGCACAAACGTGCTCGCATTAATAAAATAAAAGATAACGTGACAAATATAGAGACATAACACATTTGAAGCTGGTTAAATTAGAAAATCAGTAGAATAAACAAAAATTTAGCACATATTTATTGTGTAAATAATTTCTAATTGTTTAACAAAAGTTTGGACACTTTTTTTTCGAATGTGGAAATGTCATTAAGATTAATTCTAATGTTGATCAGATTATGCTTATTATATGCAGTACCTACAAAGTTTTTGTTTTGTTTTTCTCACAAAATTAAAATGAAATTTTAAAGATTTAAAGTGTTAAATTTTTAAATGAATTTATTACTTATAAAATTTTTCGTCTAGCAATATACATACAATTTATATAATTAATAAACTTACAGCAAACAGTAAAAGAGTAAAACCAGGATAAGCACACACAGACATCGATGGTTTATAAAATCGTATTCCATTTGACGATGGACTTGTCAATGATATGGTATTTTGTGCCAGATAGGGATGTTACATCTTGAACGTCAGGCTGAACTATAGCTGGTTCAAGTATTTTTCAATCGTATCATAAATCTGTTAGTCGACGCTGACAAAAATGCAAGACTAAGCAAGGAAGACATTGCATTCAGTACTAAATAGACTCTTGCTACGAATTGATAGAAATTATGAAACTTTATGAAATTGTGAAGAAATTTGAAACATAAATTTTTTTAATTCTGAACCACTTTGCACTGTATAGTTTTTGGCGCAAAATGAAAAGGAAAGCAGGGAATTACATAAAACAAAAATCTATTGTTAAATGCATTATATTGAAATATAATATTTTCACTTTTATTAAATTTATTTAATCAATATTTTTCGACTAAATTCAACTGCACTCTCAGCGAGTACCTATGGCAACCCAGATAGAATGTCAATAACTTCTATAGCCAATTCAAACTAATCTGTTAGTAGAAAACTGCCGTCCTAAGCAAGAAGTGCGTATCTACAAAATGGGTTTACTACATGAATATATAAATGTGGTAACTCTCCATCTTCGGCCACGGATTTAGGGTGTAAGTGCAATCCTAACATGAATAAACCTGCTATGAAAATAGGCGTATGTACACAGATAATCCATAATACTAAGCAATAAAGACGTATGTGACAATTACTAAATAAAAAAGTCGTATCTTAAATTTATTTGCAGATACAACTTTTTTTACTTAGGAAATTTGATATAAATATAATCACATACTCATCATATACGACATGTCAAAAAAGTGAGGTTAGTTTATTTATTGCAGTCGAAAAAGTTAAAATAGTGTAATGATATGATATAATTCGAAAGCATATTGGCATCAACAAATTATAGGTATATAATATTATTCATTTTGAATAATGTACGTTTTCACGGCAAAATTCGCAACTAGTTTGCAATTTGCAATTTTGGCTCAGTCAAGCCTTTTGCAGGTAGATGGCTCTGTGGGTATTAACACTACCTTCTACAGGCCAGATACCTGTAGCGAACGGTCATAAGACCGTTGCTAGCACAGCTAGGTTGGGTGGCCTCTGCTCCGTGATTCCACCTCCGTGGATGAGACAGAGGCCCCCAGGTTACATCACACTGATGAGCACCAAGAAGTGCGAAACGCGTCTGTGATTACCTGCTGTGCTGGCCACCTTCTGACGAAGACTTCATAGGAAGTTGACTCAGAAGGTTGTATACACGTGAAATACGACGAAGCATTATATTTTTGAATAATGTACGTTTTCACGGCAAAATTCGCAACTAGTTTGCAATTTGCAATTTTGGCTCAGTCAAGCCTTTTGCAGGTAGATGGCTCTGTGGGTATTAACACTACCTTCTACAGGCCAGATACCTGTAGCGAACGGTCATAAGACCGTTGCTAGCACAGCTAGGTTGGGTGGCCTCTGCTCCGTGATTCCACCTCCGTGGATGAGACAGAGGCCCCCAGGTTACATCACACTGATGAGCACCAAGAAGTGCGAAACGCGTCTGTGATTACCTGCTGTGCTGGCCACCTTCTGACGAAGACTTCATAGGAAGTTGACTCAGAAGGTTGTATACACGTGAAATACGACGAAGCATTATATTTTTGAATAATGTACGTTTTCACGGCAAAATTCGCAACTAGTTTGCAATTTGCAATTTTGGCTCAGTCAAGCCTTTTGCAGGTAGATGGCTCTGTGGGTATTAACACTACCTTCTACAGGCCAGATACCTGTAGCGAACGGTCATAAGACCGTTGCTAGCACAGCTAGGTTGGGTGGCCTCTGCTCCGTGATTCCACCTCCGTGGATGAGACAGAGGCCCCCAGGTTACATCACACTGATGAGCACCAAGAAGTGCGAAACGCGTCTGTGATTACCTGCTGTGCTGGCCACCTTCTGACGAAGACTTCATAGGAAGTTGACTCAGAAGGTTGTATACACGTGAAATACGACGAAGCATTATATTTTTGAATAATGTACGTTTTCACGGCAAAATTCGCAACTAGTTTGCAATTTGCAATTTTGGCTCAGTCAAGCCTTTTGCAGGTAGATGGCTCTGTGGGTATTAACACTACCTTCTACAGGCCAGATACCTGTAGCGAACGGTCATAAGACCGTTGCTAGCACAGCTAGGTTGGGTGGCCTCTGCTCCGTGATTCCACCTCCGTGGATGAGACAGAGGCCCCCAGGTTACATCACACTGATGAGCACCAAGAAGTGCGAAACGCGTCTGTGATTACCTGCTGTGCTGGCCACCTTCTGACGAAGACTTCATAGGAAGTTGACTCAGAAGGTTGTATACACGTGAAATACGACGAAGCATTATATTTTTGAATAATGTACGTTTTCACGGCAAAATTCGCAACTAGTTTGCAATTTGCAATTTTGGCTCAGTCAAGCCTTTTGCAGGTAGATGGCTCTGTGGGTATTAACACTACCTTCTACAGGCCAGATACCTGTAGCGAACGGTCATAAGACCGTTGCTAGCACAGCTAGGTTGGGTGGCCTCTGCTCCGTGATTCCACCTCCGTGGATGAGACAGAGGCCCCCAGGTTACATCACACTGATGAGCACCAAGAAGTGCGAAACGCGTCTGTGATTACCTGCTGTGCTGGCCACCTTCTGACGAAGACTTCATAGGAAGTTGACTCAGAAGGTTGTATACACGTGAAATACGACGAAGCATTATATTTTTGAATAATGTACGTTTTCACGGCAAAATTCGCAACTAGTTTGCAATTTGCAATTTTGGCTCAGTCAAGCCTTTTGCAGGTAGATGGCTCTGTGGGTATTAACACTACCTTCTACAGGCCAGATACCTGTAGCGAACGGTCATAAGACCGTTGCTAGCACAGCTAGGTTGGGTGGCCTCTGCTCCGTGATTCCACCTCCGTGGATGAGACAGAGGCCCCCAGGTTACATCACACTGATGAGCACCAAGAAGTGCGAAACGCGTCTGTGATTACCTGCTGTGCTGGCCACCTTCTGACGAAGACTTCATAGGAAGTTGACTCAGAAGGTTGTATACACGTGAAATACGACGAAGCATTATATTTTTGAATAATGTACGTTTTCACGGCAAAATTCGCAACTAGTTTGCAATTTGCAATTTTGGCTCAGTCAAGCCTTTTGCAGGTAGATGGCTCTGTGGGTATTAACACTACCTTCTACAGGCCAGATACCTGTAGCGAACGGTCATAAGACCGTTGCTAGCACAGCTAGGTTGGGTGGCCTCTGCTCCGTGATTCCACCTCCGTGGATGAGACAGAGGCCCCCAGGTTACATCACACTGATGAGCACCAAGAAGTGCGAAACGCGTCTGTGATTACCTGCTGTGCTGGCCACCTTCTGACGAAGACTTCATAGGAAGTTGACTCAGAAGGTTGTATACACGTGAAATACGACGAAGCATTATATTTTTGAATAATGTACGTTTTCACGGCAAAATTCGCAACTAGTTTGCAATTTGCAATTTTGGCTCAGTCAAGCCTTTTGCAGGTAGATGGCTCTGTGGGTATTAACACTACCTTCTACAGGCCAGATACCTGTAGCGAACGGTCATAAGACCGTTGCTAGCACAGCTAGGTTGGGTGGCCTCTGCTCCGTGATTCCACCTCCGTGGATGAGACAGAGGCCCCCAGGTTACATCACACTGATGAGCACCAAGAAGTGCGAAACGCGTCTGTGATTACCTGCTGTGCTGGCCACCTTCTGACGAAGACTTCATAGGAAGTTGACTCAGAAGGTTGTATACACGTGAAATACGACGAAGCATTATATTTTTGAATAATGTACGTTTTCACGGCAAAATTCGCAACTAGTTTGCAATTTGCAATTTTGGCTCAGTCAAGCCTTTTGCAGGTAGATGGCTCTGTGGGTATTAACACTACCTTCTACAGGCCAGATACCTGTAGCGAACGGTCATAAGACCGTTGCTAGCACAGCTAGGTTGGGTGGCCTCTGCTCCGTGATTCCACCTCCGTGGATGAGACAGAGGCCCCCAGGTTACATCACACTGATGAGCACCAAGAAGTGCGAAACGCGTCTGTGATTACCTGCTGTGCTGGCCACCTTCTGACGAAGACTTCATAGGAAGTTGACTCAGAAGGTTGTATACACGTGAAATACGACGAAGCATTATATTTTTGAATAATGTACGTTTTCACGGCAAAATTCGCAACTAGTTTGCAATTTGCGGTATATAATATTTAAAAAAAAATGAAAATAATAAAAAATGCACATCTTTATTGTTTAGTAACAATGTAGTTATTTCTAGTCTCATAAGTCGTATCTAATTTTAATCATAATTATTGTAAAAATATTTTAAAATTATTAACTTCGTTACATTCTAGAGAAAAAGTTACACAAGTATGAAACTATAATCAAATGGCAAGTATCTTTTTAGAAAAAGGTAAATATCTCAAAACTACAAAAATTCAGATACGGCAGAATAAGAGTATTATTTTCTAATTATTATTAACTAAATTTAATCACGTATTAAGAAATTGCATTCAGGCCTGACCTACGATATTTGTAACCTTGGTTTTACTACGTCTATCGTGCCGCACTGATGATGATTATAAGCAACAGGTATAAAAAAGAAAATTATTAAAATAAAAAATTACTAACTTACAACAAGAATTTAATAATAGCTACTACATGGACACGTTCCCTGATAAAAAAATGTCAATACTACGAATATAATAGTATTATACTCAACCAGCTTATACGGCGCAGTTACACGGCGCGTAGTTCGCCGAACCAGGGTTCTGGAAGGCAGTTCGCGATGGTTCGCGCTCTGCCGAACTAGGGCTGACAAAACGACGCTTGGTTCGTTTAGATGTAATTGATTCGCCGAACCAATGTGGATAGTTTCGTGGTTTCGTCTTGTGACTACATAATCACAATCATGGATGCTAGGCAACAAATGATTGCGTCTACTTCCTTGTATATTATATAATCTGGATTATTCATGTAAAATCGTTTGAAAAAACATTAAAATAGCGTAAAAGTATGCAAATTTCAAACATTTGTCTGCTAGCAACGCCATAGTTCACACCTTTTTTGAATATGTCAATGCTTGACTACTGTGATTTGCGCTGCAAGTGGTTCGCGATAAGGCAAGCCTGCGCAAACCTGCACAAACAAACACGAACTTTGCGCGAACCAACGTGTTCAGCGCCTTTGATCTGTGTCAATTTACAGACAGCCGATGGAACCTCGCAAACCACCAAGAACTACGCACCACGAACCGCAAGCCATAGCGAACCGTGAATGTCAAGGTTCGTGTTTCGTTGAGACAAATGCGTCGAATAACGCACCCTGTAATTGCGCCTTAATAATAGCTGTAATTCAGAAAGGGGCAGATCATCGTTTATCTGTACATTTACAAGTTGGCAATAGGAAATTGCACTTTTCGGTCTATACAAATTTTTACATCACATAAAGCCCGGGATTTTCATTTCTGATTAAACTGACAATTAAGTTAACAGATAGTTAACCAGCCATAAAAAATCCTGGACCTTATGTATGTGATAATATTTTCCATAAATTGAAATAAGGCCACAAAACATAACTCACTGGATAACTCCAAGAAAAATAATGACAACATCTTCAACGAATTCAAATACATAAAAATGTATATCATAGAACTCCACGTTAGAAAAATCATCCAACATAGATTTTCAATTGAAATATTGGGGAATTAAATTATTAGTTAATATACCTACAGTACGACGCCTTTGATACGAACTGTGTCCATTTTTATGGCCAAATGTTAATGTTTTGCCCGTTATATTCTTGCAGGATGGTTTTAGCGTATCCAGGATTTATTTTCATGTTATGAAAAGCTCAGTTCAAAGAATCGCGTGAATAGAACATTAGTGTTTGAGCTTTTCATTTATCATACTATATTTCATATAAATATTAAATATAAAATAAAATTAATAAAATTTTCCGCATTTGCAATATACAGAAACCGTTACGCCAAACATAAATTTTATTAGTTTTGCACGAAATAATTACGGTGAAAATATGTTGAGAGGGATATTATTTTAATAATATGTTGGCGTCCAAAATAAATTTTTAAACATACCACATACTTCCAACCGCGAAATTCATTGAATATTAAAATATTTAAATTAATTGTTAAAATGATTGACTTTTCATGATACTCGGAAACCAGTGCGTGCGTGTCATGTTCAGTCGATAATACAGTTTCCTAGTTTCCGCTCAAACAAAGCTCAACACTAAGATCGATGGAAGAAATTTATAAATTTTTACAGTGTTTTATCTCTCTGGCTGGTAGTATCCACTATTCAAATAAAATCAAGAGAAGATTTTAATTAACAAACCGCATGTTGAAATGCACAGATATGTAATCTCGGAAATTTAGTCCGCTGTGTAGAACGGTATTAATAATTAAATCTCAGTCAGTACAATACTGGTCAACATAATTAATTAATGACAGAATTTACTTTGTCTGTTTCATTGTTCCAGAATGTCTTGTAAAATATGTAAAGTATGCAGATTGCTGGGGCTGTATGCAACAAAATTTATCTATGGAAATTTAATTACATACATTATTCTGTATATTTATAAAAAAAATGCATATTCCTCTATTTGTACCGTTAAAATGGAAATTTAAGAAAAACCATAATCTGTCTAAAATTCAAACAATATGTATTTATGATTTTCTACAAAAAAGTTTATTTTATGTAAAAAGTGCAAAAAAAAAGTGCAAGTTGCGACAAGACACATCATCGAGTGTTGCACGTACAACAAAACAAAAATTTAAGGCTGTAGGCACCAGTGGCGACTTGTGCTATATGGCACAGCCCTACCAAATAAAAAGGCCAAAAAAAGTACCTACATATACATTTTAAAAATACATTAAATATTATTTATTTATTATCATTATTATGCAATTCTCACTTAACCGCTTGATAGAATATTTACTTTGTTATGTGTGCACGTACCTGTATGATGGGGTACGTTCTAAAACGCAGTAAAAGGGTTGAGTAAAGGTAGAGTGAATGTAGTATCACGTGATTTTTCTTCTCTTGTTCATTTAGAACAGAGCAGCAGCAGAGTGTGAAAAGAGTGTACTCCTTTTGTCAGTTCAAAATGGATTTGGAAAATACAATTATTAGCAGTATTTTTTATATATTAAGTGGAAAATTATGTTTGTATTATTTTTATATTTATTGGCGAAATATTTGACATGGGGAAATAATTATTATTATCTACTTGCAAATATTGTAAAATGACTTGTACGACATGAAATATATATAATAAAAAATAAACCAAAAACTCAAATGCCCAACACTTCAAAACATGTGGATTTCAATAAACATTGCTACTGCGCATGACGGGTACAAATTACCGCACTGACTGAGTGAGGAAAGAAAAGGACACTCGGAGTGTACACCACATCGTTCACAAATACGATGTAATGTTATCCATATAACTTCACTCTATGTTTTAGAACAACTAGAGTGCACTCTTACCCCATTACTCCGCATTTTAGAACGTACCCCTGCTAGAAACTAGGGCACAAATATTTCAGCCTCGGTTTCCCACTACTTTTACTCGAATTTTGACCAACAGCAGCGAAGCCCGCGAAGCTGCATACCACTGCAATACTCGTAATCCGGGCGAGCCTAATTGAAACGAAGATTTCCGAGTGTGTCCGGAATTTTCCGAGGTAATCTGTTATTGTTGATGTGTAATCATTAATCATCTAGTACTTACTGAATTACGAAGATGGCTTCTGTATCTGTGTGCGAAATATTATATAAAATTGATGCTAAACAAATGAATTTCGTGGAAAGATTTAGAATTTGCAAATGTAGATAGTGCTTTATTATTGTTATAAACGATAAGTAGCAATAATTTAACATCACCATTTTCTGAATGTGTTTATTACTAAATATTATTTGTACAATACCTATGAATATTGTGGAATGTGAACGTTGTTTTTGTACACATAAAAGAATAAAAACACTTTTAATGAACACCATGATACAAGATAGACTGACTGCATTGGCTATGTTATCCATCGAAAAAAAAATATGATCAATAATATACCTGAATACAATAAAAAAGTAATACAACATATTATTTACGTAAAATAGCGCAGGATGGATTTTTTTAAAAATAAATATTAAATAATTTAATTATATTGAATTTACTTTTTTTAAATTTTTGTACCCTACAAAGATATCACCAACCGCCACTGGTAGAAACAATTGCATATAAAATTCTCACCAACTCATTCCAAAACAAATACCCATTGTCATTAGGAACTCAGTTTTCAAGAGAAATGAAGTCGGTTAAGTTAGACCAAAGTCGTCCCATATTAAAACGTTTTAAAATTTAAAAAAATGTATAGATCACATAGAATAGAGGTGTCGCCTGGTAAACGCCCGCACGGTACAAATATATCATCATCATTACCGATATCTGCGTATAAAAAGCAGATTGGCACACCCAGCAATGGGTAACATGCCGTGATGATATATTTATTTTTATTTTATAGATCACATGGTGACTATAAAAATTCAAATTTTGCTAATTCTTTGTTTAAGCATTAAGTGTCTTTACTTGTAAGTCCATGTACTCTGGAATTGCAATAACATCCATCAACATCTATTGAAAAGCCATACAAAGAAGGAAATAAGAAACTGGACGAAGTCATAGCCTCATACATAAACGGGAGAGACATACCGGGCCTCAGTCGCCGAAAATTATAGGAATTTTGAAAAACAAAATGTCTGTAATCGGTACGTTCAGTACCATATGACATTCTAACATATACATGAAGTTGTGGGATACCTGTATGTAAGACTCGTATAGCTATAGTTGAAAATAGTATCTGTCGACTATGCCAAAATGACGAAGAAACTTCAGAAAACATTTTACGTATATGTCCAGTTGTAGACATGGTAGCGTGAATCATCATGGAAATTGAAATCGGCAAACTATTGATTCCTGGAGTAGTTAGTGGCTTCATAAAATTTTTGTTACTGCTTCAGAAAACTAAGTTAGAGCTGCGGTACACTAGATCCCAAATTGTTGTAGTGACAAAATTGTCTACGACAAGACCCGGTTTTATCGATAAATTTTTATTTTCCACGAATTTTTTGCTTAGCAGCAAACACGAAAGCAAACTACATGGTAAACCACGACTCCGAAGAAGGAGGGGTTTACTTGAGTGATTTTACTTAAAAGCAAAAAGAATGAGTGCTTAAAAATAAAAGTTAGAGAGGTCGTATGGTATTTTGTGAGATAAATTCTAAAGACAACGCAAAATGAAACAATTTAATTATTATTATTTTATTTTTAAACTTGAAATATTAATTGTCACACTGACAGTTATAAACAATAACAACTGTTTATTTAGTTGGTAGCGGAAATTTATCAGGGTAACGGAGTTTTATCAGTATAATACTGTTCCCATTGGTTGAATTTTTACGTGTTTTGCATAATGATTGGTTAAAAACTAGTCGTTGGAATTTATCCATAAACTAAATAGAATATTCATACCAAATTCCAGCATATTGAAACTAATAATTTTATATCAACTCGCTTTCACTACTATTCTCTCACTCACTTAGTTCATTATTCCAGGCAATAAACTCCAAACTAATTCTATTCGTTGCTGAATCTCATTAAGTTGACATCTATGAAGATATGTTCCCAATTACTGTATTATTACAATAACGCATTCTAGTGAGTTGCAGGGAAAGCTCTGGGGAATAATCCAAGGTGTTGTGTCTTGCACAGGGTGGGAACAATGCCAAGCAAGGCTTAATGCCAGGAACAAGAGACCGCGAGCAATTACTACAATTATCACGGACGAGACATTCACGGGATCAACAATCAGCTAATAGATTTCAACATGCGCCGACACGGGAAAATTGAGGGAACAATTGGTTTGGGTTGAGATTGGGAGTAATGTATTTGTCAAAATACGGTGATTATTGAATGGAATTACATTAATTCTGGTACAGCGTTGTCCAATTCAATAATATTGTTTTTCAGAACTATTAGATTCTTACTTTAATGAATATAAAATAATTGATAAATATCAGTTTAGTTTTCGATAAACTTTATCAACAACTGATGCAATTCATCTTATGTATGAAAATATTATTTTCCTAGATCGTGGAAAATTTCCAGAGGCAATCTTCTGCGATCTAAATAAGGCGTTCGATTGCATCAATCACGATAGGCTTATAACAAAACTTGGCAACATTGGCATGAGAGGGGTGCCTCGTGCCTCTGAACTGAATAAGAAGCTTTCTCCGTGATAGAAGGCACTATGTATGCATTCAAAACTGTATTGGTTATAATAATAACAATTACAATCAAGAAATATACTCGACTCCACTCATCAGCAATGTTGGAACGCCGCAGGGCAGCGTCTTGGCGCCTACTTTATTCATTATTTACATTAACGATCTTAATCTCATTGTCAACAGGGAAACTATTATTTTGCATTATGCAGATGATACAACGTTAGTATTAGATAAAAATAATATATCCTTAGAACAAAGTTGCAATGAAATCTTAAAGAACTTGCATTGATGGTGTAATGAAAATTTGCTCCTTTTAAATAACTTTAAAACTAACAATATTTATTTTCATCAAGCAAAAATATTGTAAATATTAACTTAACCATTGGAAATAATAATTTAAAAAAGTAGATTCCTCCAAAGTATTGGGGATGAACTTTGACAGGAATGTTATATGGAAAATGTGAATTTTTCATTATTAAATTAAATGTAGGTAATTTGTTGTCAATTTAGACATTTTAAACATATTTTGTCTTCGAATCAATTGCTGATTTTCTATCACGGAAAAGTAGGGTACGGCATCGTCATCTGGGGCGTTTCATCATTTACTAATAAAGGTTTCATCATTCAGAAAAGAGTACCTACAGAGATGTATAACGGGAATAATATATCGACTCATGTAGAAATATCTTTAAAAATTTAAATATATTATACTCTCCCTCGTCTTTTTATTTATGAGGTTAGTGAATATTTTTATTTTCCTAAATAAGTCAAATTTTTCTTGTAACAAGTATCATTACAAATACAATACCAGAAGGAAAAATAATTCCTTGTTGCAGATTAAACTGTGCCAAAAACTCTGCGAGTGTTGGAATTAAAAATTAAACTACCACACGAAATTAAGAACTCTAACATAGTAACACGTCGTCTAACACTTTAAATCATTTTAAAACAAAACTTAAAAAATGCTTCTCGTTATCTAGCTGTTTTTATATTTTGATAGTCTCTTAATTTATTTGTACCTAGCTTATTTTTTGAAATTCTGTGACGCATCCCATAAAATGTCACATAAATAAAGGCTTATGACATCCTCATTGATTGTGTGTATATAAAGCAGATTGGCACACTCAGCAATAGGTAATATGCCGTGATGATATTTATTATTTTATGTGTGTATATCCCATAAAATGTACTTTTTCGAAGAGAATAAATTCACAAGTTATTCGTATACGGCAGTTAAGGAAAAACTGAATTTATGAATTAAGATTATAATATATTGGGAAAATTATAATATGTTTAATTAAATTTAATACATTAAAATAATTCAATGTAAGAAAATAAATGATTCTGCGTTTTTCTATACATTTTACGCTAAGATATACAAAATCCCATGATTGGATTCTATCAAAATTGATCTCTATTTTCAAACTCAAGCTTTAATATTATAATTAGCATGCTGAGTCAATAAACAATAATAAACATGTTTAAAAATACTTCTTCTTTCTTTCTTACTAAGCCTTAGCCTATTTTCTTCTATTTTGCCTTCTATCATTATGTTACAATCCTCTTTTATAAGCTCATTCCATTCAGTTTCTTTTGTGCGCCTAATTATTGATATGCTCTGAGATCTTTTCCTTTCTTTTTTGTTTCTTGCAGTACACAGATTGCATTTTTATGTTGTTTCAGTTCCTCTATTAATTCTAGATATATTTTTGTTAAATTATTATTTATTTAATAATAAATTTCTATGACCATGGCATAAAATCGGACACAATGATGTCTCGCGAAATCGAAAAGGACTGAGGGACCGACGTACAATCATTCTCAAACATAATAATAACGGAGAGATTAAATTATTGAATCAAAATTGATGAAGAATTATTAAAATGTTATGCAAAAGAAAATCGATTTAAGACAAATGTTTATTTTTCTTTTTAATATGTATAAAGTAATTGACATTTGAAACCTTTCGAGTTTTAGTGAGATTGTGAGATAAACCATACCTTTTGTGCCTGAAAGTAAATGATTGGAAAATGACACATTCCTTAACTTGTAAATTAAAAAACTAAGTAAAGTACAGATACTTAGCTGAGTTGCTCATTTTCTCTTCGAATACAGATTCCATATGTTTAAAATATATGAATTTTCCGAGTAGGTATCTATTAGTGGCAGTTCCACATCTTTCAAACTTTTAAATTAAACCACATTTCTGGAAAATGACTAAAATATTCAACATTCGTGTTTCATATTTAATAATGTTTAGCCATCTACTTTCAAAATTTTTGTAGCATGAACCATACGTTTTTGATGTAGATTAATTTTTCATCTTGTAATTATTACCTATAATACAAAATTATTATATACATTAGTTTAAATATAAATTTAAACTTATAATAAATATAAAATATAATACTCATACATCAAAATAAAATTATTTCCAGTTCAGGTAAAATATTTTTAGTTGGATACATTTTATTTTGCATATATTAAAAATTTATGAATATTGCATATTAATATTACCAATTATAGTGTCATACGTGGGCATTATAAATTTTAAAAACACAATTTAAAAAATATAGCAACAAAATTTAAAATTGAAATTATTTTGAACTTTATTTACCTATTACTACAGCGTATGAAAACTATGACTAATTTATTAGTATTTTACAAAAAGAACATTTATCCTGTAACACACAATACTTTTTACTGCTTCTAGTGATTTTGGTTTTATTTATCATAGGTAGATATTTATATCAATAATTTATTACTCGATAATTTGAGGGATAATTTCTTTTACGTAGGATTCTACCACTGTCTTTTATTTCGTTTCTATACCTACACCTACAGTTTGCCTGATCCTTAAGATTTGTTCAAATGAAAATATTATAGCATTCTTGTAATTATTTTAAATAGTCTTTTTTTGAAAGAATAAATATTTTTAATCAGAAAATTGAAAGAATCGCCTTTTAACCCTTATAAATTTTATTAACTTTTATTTTCTTATAATGATTAAGTTATTTTATTGCATATTTTTCTCTGAAATCTACTGATTTTTAAATGTTTTTATAAAGACTTTCGATTTATAGTATATAATACCAAAGAATGAAAAGTAGTTGGCCTTGTTTATAGGAACAGTAAATTGTTACTATTTGCCTAGTAACTCGGTTACAGAATGGGACTATAATATCTACTAAACAATATAAACTGTTTGCGAAAACCTGATGGATGTCGATAGCGTCTGTTGATGGTAAGCAGCATTTGAGTGAGATGGTTTGTAGTGCTCTCGTTTTTCATTGCAAGGAAAATGACGGAACGACTGGAGCAGTGCCATTGCATGAAATTTTGCCTGAAACTAGGTGGAAACTATTCGGAAGATTCCGACGGCTATACATCACACAGATTAAGGGGCCGAAATGACCAGATCATTGCCAAATTGAACGCTGTGGTGATGCGGGACCGTCATGTGAGTACCCGAGAAATTGCGGAATAAGTGGGCATTAGCACTTTTTCAGCACATTCCATTATGACCGGTGTTGTGGTCAACAGGAAATTGGCGCCTCCATCACTACAATGCTCCAGCACATTCCTCGCACTTGATTCAGACTTTTTTGGCAAAGACCAAGACTCATGTGGTTCAACAAGCTCCTTACTCTCCTGATATAGCCCCCTGTGACTTCTGGCTGTTCCCCAAACTCAAGAGGCCATTGAAAGGGACGCGATTTCAGACAAGAGAGGACATTATGGCTGCAACGACAGCCGAGCTAAACTCCATTCCGAAAGAGGCTTTCTCGGAATGCTTCCAACAATGGCGGCACCGCTGGGAAAAGTGGAGACTACATTGAAGGTAATTAGCTTTCCAACGCTCCAGGTATGCCAGTTTTTTTTTTCCCGGCCAAAGGTCAGATACTTTTCTAACAGCCCTCGTATATTCACTTTAAGGATTAAAATCCAAGGACAATTTTTAAAACAAAAAAATAAAAACTTGCAAAAAGACATTTATGCGTAATAAGGCGTAATCCAGTTAAATTTATATTGCTAAATGATGATAATTCCTTATTTTATTTTAAGTCCTACAAAGTGATTTAATGGGGTTGTCAGTTTTGGTACATATTTTTGTTACATTGGCGTTGTATACATTACGTTAATGGAGATGAGACGATGAAAGAACACACACAGACATCTAAGACCCTGGTAGCAAACGAACTCACGACCACAGAGTCAAGCGGTGATGGTCACTTTGTTAAGTATGAGATGTATAAAGCATATATATATATATATATATATATATATATATATATATATATATATATATATATATATATATATATATATATAGGGTGTAAATGAAATAAGTGCATTAAATTTAACCAGTAATATAACTCGGCGAGAGCAACAATATTTCTTAATAACTTTTTCTCGAAATCGCATATTTTTTTTAGCATTTTTACCACCCCGTGAATTGACGAGTCGTTCCAAAATATTTTTGTGATAATTGAGTGCAGTAACAATAGCTATGAAAAATTTTGTTTTAGCAATTGACAGTCCTGTCAATTGTTGCAATTAAATTTTGACATTAGTAATAAACTTGTTAATAAGGTAAAATTCTGTCAAAATGCGAGTACACAGACATTGTAATTACTTACCTATTGTTTATTTATTTATTTTTTTACTCGTATCTGTACTATATTTTACTTGGCATCACGGTTGACATAAAGACGGTGTCATGGAGTTGCCAACGCATTTACTCGGAGCGTTTCCAAATCATCACCAAATCATTCTGTTCTTAATATTCGCACATTAGTTAATCTTGTACATCTTTATCACATCACAATACGGAGTGTCACATATGACAATTTTAAAAAAAGCAACAGTTATATCCATAACATGTGCAAAAAGTTCTATGTTTTCAGCACATAACAGACTTCAACTTTGGGAATGGCTCATAATGTTCATTAATGAGACTGAATATAGTTGGGAAGGTGTATTTATTATGCACAATAAACATCTCGACCGACGAAAATGCTGTAACAATTTTCATTAAAACATATTTGAGCGGGAACAATAAATGGACGACTAATTATTGGTACTCAAGTACCTCTTTTAGATGGACAAAAGTTTGTACTTACATTTTTTGAATAACGTATTTAAACTATTATGATTTATCGACGATAAACAATCATCTCATAACCTAATAACTATGCTTTTGATCTTCCTCTCGTTACCTCGCCCCTCCTTGTATTCCACTATTCACAGGTGATTAAAAGCCTGGTTCAATACACAACTTTATAATTTTGTATTTCCAAAATTATATTTCTTTATTTTAAAAATTGAACTATTACGAATTAATAAATAATAAATGTTATTTCCGTTGATTCGTTTATTAATTTAATTACTGTGACTGCAAGTGTAACCGATAACCGACAATTTTTGAGCTGTTTGTATCTCGCTTGATTACGACAGCAGCCATTTGTTCTCCATGGGCGCGCGCCGAAATATGCAATAAATCTTTAAAGAATTTTAACTCAAAATCTAAGACTTAGAAAAAAAGTTATTAAGAAATATTGTTGCTCTCGTCGAGTTACATTACTGGTTAAATTTAATGCAATTATTTCATTTACATCCTGTATATATATATATATATATATATATATATATATATATATATATATATATATATATATATATACCTATATATATATATATATATATATATATATATATATATATATATATATATATAATATATATTGTGTTTTATATATATTTTTATGTAATTATTTAGGTTTAATAAATGGCTATAGTTATAATAATATAAATGCTGTACTATTTATTTTTTCAGTGATATTTTTTATTTCCATTTTAAATGCCACGGTTTTATTTTATTTTATTTTAAAAGAGATGTACAGCGGTATAGTCGAATTTAATTTCCAAATTAGTACGAACAACTTGTACATTTGTTTAATTATTGTTACATGCAGAATTTTAATTCATTCTTTACCAAACCACCACTGCTTTGCTAAATAGCATATGCATATTTAAATCTTCATCAAATTACATAATCTTTTCCATCAATGCACAATCACATTCTAGATTAATAGCCCACATAAAATTACAAAACCGCTCCAATCCAACTCATATTTAATTCCACGGGTGTCTGCGATCAAATCATTCAACCCCAGTGCAGGGATTCCCCTAGTAATTCCCGCCCCACGAGCCAACAGAAGTGAGAGAGAAACAAGCGCACTTCGCTGATGGCCAAAGCTAACTCGATCCGCATGTCGAGAAAAGAACGCGATGTTTTGCAATTTGACGCTAGGGATATTAAATTCATTTCGGGAATGTGTTGGTATCACATGTGTCACTAACGCAAAGGCTATTAAATGGAAATTAAAAGAAGTTGAGTTCGAGTTGATATTAGAGCGGAACAGAAACAGCGTGGGTGGAAAGTTTTGTGCTATAATGTTCCAAATTGTTTTTCCTCTTGTACAGTTTTCAAAATAATTAAAATGAGAAAAATAAACATGTCGTCCCGCCAAGCACTCAAATTTTTCAACTGGAGAATTTCTTAGATGGAACAAAATACAAAATTAAATGAATCCTTAAAAAATAAAGTGATAGCAAATTTAGAACAAAATGAATGTTATTAAATTTGTAATATACTACCTTATAGTAATAAATGTAAATTAAATAAAACAAATGGTGATATGTAAAATCTTGGTTGCAGGTTATTTGCTAATGCAATTTAGCGGCTACAATTTTGAAATACAAGATGTCCAGGATAACTTTTCCAACATAGGGATCTCGAGAACTATAAGAGATACAAAGTCGGTTAAATTAGAAAAAAGTTGCTTCATGAGGAGACCATTTTATTGATGTTTTGTTATTTGAGTGAAAATTCATAGGTTACTAGATATTGGCGAAAATTGCAACAATCATTGATTTTAACCTATAAATTTAGAAATTGTTTTATTATCGGCGTTTGAAACTTAACAATATGGTGTCCATATAAAAATTAAAACTTTGACATCATAATTCGAAAAATAGTGATAAAAATTTGAGCCATTCGAAAGAATATAAAAAAGTGCCTTAAAGACATGCAAATTAAAATCCAGGGTAATTTTACATGTGGAAGATATTTGCAAAAATTATCTGAAAAATTTACATTTTCGCCAATATCTAGTGATATATGCATTTTTTTATGAAATAACAAAACACCATTAAAATAGTCACCTAATAGAGCAACTTTTGTCTAATTTAACCGACTTCGTATCTCTTTTAGTTTTCGAGATCTCCATGTTGGAAAAGTTATCTGTAGTGGAAGTACGCCATGTAGAATTCTATTGTAGAATAGACGCGAAAGCGATTCTACAAATAGAAACCAACGTAGCATGTGAAATAGAATTCTACAGTAGCGTTTATCTTCGTGATGTATTAACCAATATACAAATATAAAGCATTTGTTGTATAATCTGTCATAAAAATATTTACTTGACAGATGACAGTTAGTATTGTCGCTTTGATGGTATGGTAAGTTTTGTATAAAATTAGTAGTTTCTTTTCTTTTAGAAATAAAATTAGATACATGTTTTATTTCAGTGAAAATAATAACGCATTATTTTGCCTGTTCAGTTATATGCTGCACATCATTTGTTGGAAGAGGAAAGGCAAAATGTAATCTTTCGACAAAACGTACAAAGAAGAATTTTAAGAGAGGCCAGTGATCCATTTAGTATAAATGAAACCTTATTCATAGATACGTACAGGCTGACAAAAGATATGGTGAATTTTTTGTATAATCGGCTAAGTCCATACATGGCAAATTCATTGCGTCCAAATGCAGTTTCTCTATTATTAAGGAGAAGTGTAACCATATTTTTTTTAAATCAATTTTCCTTTCTGTACTTTGATATCTATTAGTTACCTTGATTTTAAATTTCATCGAAGTGCATTCAAAATCAAAAATCACTATATGTCAAAAATTAAGAAGAAAGAGATAGGATATGCTTGCTTACATTTATGACAGAGAGAAACAATAAATGCGACAGCTTCTTTTTCGCGTAACGAAGTGATACTGCAAGTGGTGCTCGGGGAGGAGGGAATCATTGCGTATTGACGGCATGCTGCCAAATTAGCAATAATGTGACGTCACTAATATAATTCTATACGGCATACTTCCACCACTGGTCACCTTTATAAATGAAATCAAAAATAATAAAGTAAATGGAATTCGTATATAGAATTCCCGTATATCAAAATAAAAGGAAACATCAACTATATAAATTACATAACAGACGCCTTAGAATGTTTTTCCGTTGGTCGTATCTTATTTAATTGGAGAAGGTCAAAATTTATTACATGATAATTTTTTTGGGCTAAACCTTTCACATTTAGTCCCGAAATTTTCACCTCTTGATAAATTATTTGTTAAAGTACTTAACTATCAGTTAAATGAAAAATATAGCATCGATATTATACCATCAGTTGTAAAAACTTCGAATGCGACAATTTTTTGATGCGATATTTTTTTTTCTTATAACTGACAGTTAGTTTACCAGAGATGAAAATACCGGACTTAAAAGTTTTTGCATTATTTGTCAAGTAGTGGTATTTATGGTTACTTCTTATACTTTATACTACAATCAAAATCATTCATTAATAGCGATGATTATTATGCAATAATCCGAATGGTCGGGCCTTCGGGCGTACTTAATTTGGAATAGCAATGAATTTGGAAAATAAAATATATAAATTAAAAACCAGTAAGACGGAAAAATCACTAAAATAATATGTTAAATAAAATATGGGAAATAATTTTTTAAATATTTTAATACATCGTAACGTTTTCGACTAACTTCGCAAGCCTTGGAATGATTGACCTTAGATTATGTTATTATTTCTATACAAATTTTAACTTGATTATTATCTGTTATTTTGTTTTTATTTAGAAATATAAAATCTATATTGTAGTAGACTTTAAATACTAAATGTAATTATTATGACACGGAGGTACTATATTATATACCTCAAGCGGTGAAGACCTTAACCGTTACTGTGATGGTTCATTCATAATTAATTATATTCTGCTGAGTACTGTACTAACAATACCTTTCGCAAAGTCTTTGTTTATAAACTTAAATTATTATTGAAGTCCGTTTCTTTGCAAATAAAATTAATTTTAAACTATTAGATTCGCACATGATCAATAATTAAAGGGCGAACGAGTAGAACTTTGATTAAACAATTCTTATGGGTACCACATGCTGCTGATCGTCAATTATTGTCTAAAGTTGCAGACATAAAACTTACAAAACGTAATTCTTTTTATATTAATACTGAAGCTTTCGATTTTATAGATCACACGTTCAACTATCCATGATAACAGAGTTGCGTGATTAAATGCGTTAAATGACTTATGGTTTGGACGGTCCGGATTCGACTCCACTACTACTTCGACTCCAATACTAATTTTTAAATATCGCAAAAGTGTGATCTTTTTCCGCTACCTACTCTTCATGACGGTGCAGTTCTAACTGATCCATCCCAACAAGCTGATTTAGTGTCAAGTGATCTACTTCCAGTCGCCCCTGGGACTTCGAAGAATTAGTTACCAATGCTTTATTAACAGCGAAGGGTTGAAGATGTGGTATATTTAATTTAAATTTTAAACCTGTTGTTATTAGGGGGCAAGTTATGAGCAAAATATGAGAATACCTATAACAAATGTATGTCTATTACCTATATTAATGCAATTATGAGGATTGTTCATTTTTATAGAGTTTTTATTGGTATTTGGACGTTTTTGGCATAAAAATTCGGGTCATTATAATAATTTATTTATGATATAAATGTTAAAAGTGACCTTTTATTTTGTAAGAAGTAAGTTTCGAACGCAACGCGAAGCGGAGTGGTAACAAAGTAAAATCACTTTTAATACGTATATCATACACTATTTTTTCTACAAACACTATTTTTTCATTTAAATTTGCATTGCGGATAAAATGTCGATTTGTTGTTCCATTCGCCATTACCAAGGTAACTACTTTACTTTTAATACCAGTGTTAAAAGTAACAATGATCTCTCACTTCTTAATACTGGTGCCATAAAATGACATTTTTAACCATAAAAACAAACACTGTCCACGCCAGCAATGAGCTCCCGTGAGGTGACGCCTGGTAAACGCCCGCACGGTCCAAATATGTCATCATTACCGAAATCTGCGTACAAAGCAGATTGGCACACCCAGTAATGGGTAATATGCCATGATGATATATTTATTTATTTATTTTATTTAAACTCTAAAAAACCTGCTTTTAATAGATTTAGGGCCGGTATTTCCATCTTCAGATACAGTGCAGGATAACTTATTTGTCGGATAAATGAACAATATTGCATCAAAAAATGACATTCAATATAATTGACTTCATTTATGCTTTTATTTCGATGCGATATTTTATCATTTATCTGACGGATTGTTATCCTGAACTTTATCAGGAGATGGAAATACTGGCCCTTATAGAAAAAATTTGTTTTGTTTACATTATCGATATAATGAAATAAATTTTGCCTTGTCAAATATTTACGCACTAATTATAATAATTTTTAACAATAGTATATCACAAACATGGGTGGAAAGTCGTGGAAAGTGTTTCATTGTCGAGGGCGAGATTATCTATAGCCCTAGACAACGAAACTTTTCACCGAGGTTTGTATACTACTTTATTCACAACCTGAAATAAAAAATTAATAATTGATTTTTAAATAATAATAACCTAACATATGTAAATAAACGAATGGTCTGAGATTGTTCATTTGTCACATGAACTGTCAGTTAGATTTCTGACTTAAAATTTTGATTTCACATTTATCTACACTTATTTATATTATTTACAAATTCATTCGTTTCTTCACATATAAAAAGTAAAAATATTTGTATTGCATAATTTAAGCAGCTAAACTACCAATGATGGGGATTTGAATAAAAGGACCAGTTTTAATAAAATAACACATGAACTGTCAGTTTGATTTCTAACCTTAAATATAGATTTCATTCCATAGACCTATCCATAACAAATGAATTTAGGAGAGGGCAGCTGTCAGAAATAAATTGCTTACATATTTTACCAATGTTGACGTCATGTAAAAAAAATTAGTTTAATTTTATGAATAATTTTTATCAAAATTTCTCGATTTATATAATAATAAGATATATAATTAAATAATTTTTAAAAATATTCAAAAGTGAGGTTAAAATCACACCTAATCCATTGACATATTACATAAATGGACCCAACGTAGAAAGAGAGGAATTGACGCTCACCTTAGAAAAGGAAAGATAGATAAGCGGGGCAATGTCAAATAAGAACATTGTTGCGGTCTGTTGTTTTGTTTGCTGGTCTGACAGTAGTGACAGCTAGTAAAAGTGCAATATATTTCCTCAGAATATTAGTAAAAATAATATTCATATCTCTAACTAAGAGTTAGTTACAATACAAAGTGAGTAATTTTGATTTAATGTGAAATAGAAATAATTTAAATGTAGTTTGCTGGTAATTCAGGTTATGTTCTGTCCATTCTGTCATTCATCATTGACGTATTATATAAATATATTATGTAATATGTCAATGTCATTCATGCTATGCATATAAGTGTGATTTCATTTATATTTCAGAATTCTTTTAAAATGGTAGTCATGCAGTGCAAATGGACGCACAGTTCGTTATCAAAAAGACATAAAATTTCACAAAGATGAACTGTGAATAGACTGGCTTATTGCAGTTAGAAGACAATTTCAAGCCATCCAAACATTCTGTGATGCAGAAATCATTTTCAATCGACGGACTATACCTAGAATGTATATAAAAATAGTTTTAAATAAATAATATTAGCTAAAGCAAAAGTTTTGTTATTTTTACAAATAATTCAATATATGAATAAAATATTTTATGTTAAATCGAATATGAATTGTCATTTATTATGAATGAGATGAATATTCCTAAGCACTCTGTGTTATTTTTCATCTTTTGACTTTGCCCCTAACTTAGCTCTATCCTTTTCTAAGGTGAGCGTCAATGCTTATAGAGTAAAGCAGTACCTACGTTGCGTCCATTTATATAATACGGCAATGACCTAATCACACCTGCCGTCCACGTACGACGTCATGTTAGGTTACCTAATTGATTACTTGTATTATTTATTATTTTATTCCATTTTATTATCATATAAATTGTAAAGAATCTTTGTTTATATGTAAGTACCCATCACTGATACTCGTTGATCTCTGAATGACAGCTATTTTTCAACCTCTTGGAAGATGTGGTTAATAGTAACTAACTTCCCAACTTTTTAAAGGTCATATATCACTAACCAACTGTGTAATTTGATGTTTCTTAAATTAAACTGATTAATAATAATATAAAACATTTATTAAAATGGAAAAAGAAAATCTCTGTAGTGCTTTAATGTAAATAATATACTAATAAAATTTGTTACATCAATTCTCATATGTATCTCAATATTTTTCCACTAAAACAGGTTTTAAATAAATATTTTACTTTTATGACCCGCTAATGAGAATAAAGCATACCTTTTTCCTGGAATTTAAAGGCTCAGTTTGAAGTAGATCAGTTAACATTAAAATCGGCTGTTATTTCATTTAGCACGAAACCCTTCATGGCAATTTCGAGAGAACTTGAGGTGACACCTGATAAGCGCCCACAATGGTACGTATACGAGTATGTCAATATATCGTCAACTGTGATGATATATTTATTTGATAACAATACCACTGCATACATAAAGTTTTTAATAAAACTTTAAACAATCACTTTCTTATATACGCATGTGTCTGTATGCGTTTCTGTCATGAATGCAGCCATAGTTGAAAACACTAATGCCTTACGCAGAATTCAAATCTAGAACGCTTCGATCACAAGGTGGTATCGTTCATTCCCACACTACCGTAAGTAGCTGTGGCAGCATTTGATGATTTATATTGAAATATATGAAACCACCAATTTATTATAATAATATACAATCCCTACTTAATATGTATAAACCAAATTCCCGTCCACTCCACAATTTAAAACCCTTGTACGATTATAATATTTGTATCCGCAAACAGCCGCAACAGAGTGGCATAAATATCCTTGATCCCCAATGCGCATTCAGCGAGAATTCACCCCCGTGACACAATCTACTCCTGCCGCTGTCAGCATCATCCGCATTGCAGTAGCAGATGCGAACGTCGAGTACAAAGTACAAACAGACGTAACACGTTAGCGGCAGCGGCAGCCTAAAGCGTTGACGCAGCCTGGTACGATGCCGCAGGTTTTAAAGCCGAAGGGGTTTGGACTCTGGGCAGCAGGAGAGAGAATTGGGGGCAGGAAGACAAGCAGGAGTAGTGGAAGCTACTTTAGGTAATGCAATCAATACAATAAATACTCAAGATTTGTAGAGTATAAATATTGGGACTGTTTATGATAATAGTATCTACTGAGAATAAAGTTTATTAAAGATTATTTTTAAAATACGAAGACTTATAATTTAATATAAATTGTCACAGATAATGTGAACATACAAGTAGGTAGATTCAGACGTTGATAACTATAAGAAATAGGAGACTAGTATAGTAATGTGTAGTAAATTAATATAGATAATTAATAATAGAAACGCGTTAATTGTTGAGATTATAAATTGCCGATTAACAAACGCGTTACATAAAATATTTTAATGTTCACAAATAAAATCAGGAACCAATGACATACAAATGGCAAAAAAAATTGTTCAGAATAGAACATTTTAGAGTTATTTTTCATTATAAAAAGAAGCGTTTCTTATATCCTGGTCTGCTTATCCTGTCATTGCTGTCATATATCAAATTTTAAACAGAGCCGGAAGGTGGTTTTGAAACAACTAAGGCAAACTCAAATTATGCGCCCCCATCTTTTAAATCAACTACGCTTAAATCGAAGTGTTCTCTATCAGATATCAAAATCTGTAAATTGATGCAAATATTTTTCTATATAGCCTGCATTTTTGGATTTTATTTCATACATATAATAGATAGCAAAATAATTATTTTTCACCAGTTATCAGTTTAAAACGATTTTCCGTTTCATCCAATAGAACATTCACAAAATAACAGCACTAGCAAAATTAACCTGGAAATGCGCCCTCAATTCTGTGAAGAGAGACAGTAGCCTCTCTGCCTCATGCCAATGTCCAGTCCTGATTTTCAATAAAAATTTTGTCAAATGTTTTGTCAACTAAAGTTTTATAAAGCCACGCATTCGTTGTTTATTATATATTTATCATTTTAAAAATTTAGTAGTTATTTATGTAACAAGTGCGGAAAATTTATGATTCTGAAACGAATGTAAGTTTCCGAAACAAGCGCAGCTAGTTTTTGAATGTGCATGAAGATCCAAAATCACGTTCCCCGCATGTGTTACAAACAATAGCAATAGTGCAAAAGTAAGGTAAATTACGAAAAGTTTTTTAAATTTTTTATATGTAACTAATACTTGGGCGTCTATACAGGTGTCCGAATTTCGAGACAACCATATTGGGAACTCGGAAACTATAGGAGATACGACTTCGGTTAAATGGGGCATGTGGTGCACCTTTGGGGAGGCATCTTTGATGTGCTTTTGTTTTGACAAAAATTTTCATAGGTTACTAGAAAATAGCGGAAAACTAAATGTGGTCGATATTTTCATTTTGAATTGACTTCTAAACTATCAGTAATCCATTGTTTCAAATAAAAAAGTTATTTTTATTATGTATACAGTGGCGTACAGAAATAATTTTTCTATCGGTAAATTTTCGAAATATAACATAAACTAACATTTTTAAATGGAACCAATATTTGATTTTGCTTCAAAATATGTCTCTTTTTCTCTTTCGATTGCTGTAAGGGTTTTTTTATTTTATATAATTTTTTAGTTCATAGCTGGTATGCCTACTTACGTGAATTTAAAAATACAGAAATAAAATTAAATTATGAAATAAGTTATTTAAGTAAAATAAAATACTATTTTAAAAAACTAATGAAATTATTGACAAAAAATAAGAAATATGAAAAATTTTGAAAAATCTAAGATTTTAAGGGTATAATAAATTAAAAACCCAATAGCCATTTTACAATTCGTAAGACAATAAAATAAGTATTTTTTTGGAGTTACAATCAAATACGGATTCCATTTAAAAAAAAAATAAGTTTGTACTGTATCTCGAATATTTTAAAAAATATTTTCGCCACTGGATAGGTTAAAAATATTTATTTGAAACATTTTTCTCAATTACTGATAATTTAGAAGTAATTTCAAAATAAAGATATCGACCAAATTCTATTTTCCGTCATTTTCTAGTAACCTATGAGATTTTTGTCAAAAAAGAAGCACATCTAAGTTGGCCCCCAAGGCGCACATATCCCAATTAACCGAAGTCGTATCTCTTATGGTTTCCGAGATCCCAATAGTGGCCTTCGAAATCCGGACACCTGTATACTGTATTTTTATGCAGTCTTGATAATTGCTTTCATGACAACTATACAAAATTGGATGTTTTGGTTACTTTCGCTATTTCCCGCACTCATTCTTTCAACAAAAACCATCAAGGTTAAAGGTATTTTTAGTTTCATCGGAGATCGGATTATTTTGTAATTTCATCAGAGAACTTTTCGCTGCTCTCTAATAGTGTTCGACTAGACACAGTGTTTTGAAGACAAAAGGTCTAGAGTCTAAAGGGAATTACTAAAGATGAAATAGTTCCATTCTTTTAGGGCTGGTACCCATATTTATCTTGACGACGAATAGCTTACATATTTCTGTAAATATAACAACAATAACATCATCTAACGCACAAAAGTCACTCTTGGAAAACGCAGGACGAGTTTTATGCGCAAGGTGAGGTTGCGGTGAGAAATATATAAGCTAAGTCTACACAACTAGCCAAATTGTAAATAATCGCTGAGTCAACGAAGATTTTACAATCTGGCGACATTTTGCAATCTGGCTAAGTGACGTCCATTACAAAATGTGATTAATACGGATATCGGCGTCGGGGAGGCTAGTCGCAGCTTTGTTTTAGTACATGTTCCTCTTATACAGGATGGTGACTTGGAAGACGCAGCACAGGGGTGTCAATAGTAAAATCTTAATGTGCAGTTATTTGCTCCCCTAATTATTTTAGAGCAAAATTGTATTAAAGTTTTTGCTACATTTTTGCAAAAATCATTGATGCCATTGAATAAAAATTTAAACAAATGTCACATAAACGATTAGCAAATGTCAGACAAGAATTTTACAACAGATTGGAGCATTGTTTAATGGTAAATGGTGGTTTGTGATATCTATGTAACTTTATATTATAAATTCATATGTTTGTGATAATAAAATAAAAATCCTTTTTCCCAATACATTTTGTTTATTAATTTAAATAAGTTAAGGGTCGTATTCATAGTCACTTCTTAAAAAAATCATAAATTTCGTTCTCGTCAAATTACATTGTTGTAATCAACAATTCCATTGTTGTCATCAACTACAATAAAGGTGTTTTCATTTTCCTCGTTTTGAAAATAAGTTTAAACGTCAAGAATCTGTGACAGATCTTTGCGCTTTTTTTAAAATTTTTGTTCCATGGCACCAATGATTTTTGTTAAAATGTTAGTATAATTTTCGATTATTATTACGGTTTCGGAAATTGAAAAATTATAAACAATAGCATATTCTGATGCAGTATTTTTTCTGTATTTTGCTCTAAAATAATTAGGGGAGCCAGAGCCGGATCTAGATATTTTAGCACCTGAGGCAAAAGGAAAAATTGCGCCCCCTCCCCCAACCAAGTTTTGAAAAAAAATATATTTGTGCTATACAAAATATATGTAAGGATACATATGTAAATAAAAAAATAATATATATATTTTTTAGAGTAAATTTAATTATCTAGGCACATACAATGTCAACAATAAAGAAAAAAAAACCAAGATTATTAAAGATAAATAAATTAATATACATTAATAATAAACAGTTCTTCTATATGAGCCACAAGAAATAAATATACACTAATAGAATATTTGGCAAGAAACTCAAAAAAAAAATTAAGAACTTATAACTTCTCACAATTATTATACAATACCACTTTTCTGGCTATTTGACAATCTCTTTTGACTGAGCGTCGATCTTAGATAATTTTTAATCAACTTAAGTTTACTAAAAGATCTTTCGCACGAAGCAAACCGTAACGGGAATCGTTAGAAAAATTCTTAAAGCTACTCAGGGGTTGAGGTCACAGGTTGTGGTACGATCCTGTTAATCTATATTCATGTATAATTTTTAAAGCTCTAAACTAGAAGCTATAGTTACATTGGGAAGAATGGATAAAGCGTGCATCATAAAACTCGAAATTTCTTCTGCCATTTTTACAGCATTTAAGTCACCAATATTTTGCAGGTGATTTTTGCAAATCACGCTCATAGGGGCTAGTTTCTCACCAGAAAAAAACCCAAAATCTGTTGCTATGTTGTTAAGTTTTTTATACCTCTAGTTTAAATGAAATATAAGAGCATTCAGTGATTGATTTATTTTAATTATAAAAAGTTTTTTGATCAGAAAAATTACTTCGTTCGTCCTGTGCTTCATACATATGCAACCTCTTTGCCCTTCTTTTTCATATTTTTAAATTCAGGTGTAATGTTTAAACGTTCCGCAATATTTTTGCATTCCTCAAACACGTCTTCGAAACCATGAGCCCTCATTTCTTGCAAACACATTACCAGTCCTTTAATAAGTTGAGATGCTTTAATCACAGTTATATTTTTTGACTGTACTATTTTATATACTTATAAATAAAATAAATAAATATATCATCACGGCTTAATACCCATTGCTGGGTGTGCCAATCTGCTTTATACACAGATATCGGTAATGATGAAATATTTGTACCGTGCGGGCGCTTACCAGGCGTCACCTCACAGGCACTCATTGCTGGCGTGGAGAGTGCACCACAGGGGTCAATTTTGTGCCATTTAAAATTAGAAATATTTTTTTTTATATACTTGAGTTAAAATAATATCCCAAATTCATAGGAAACCCAAAAAATTGTAATTAATTTTCGATTTTATGTCAATTATTTCTGAAAGATCAACTTACACAGGCGCGTGCGCAGTACGAAGGCGCCCAGCCCTAAATGCTGATTGCATGCTGTGCTAAACATAAATTCATTTAATAGTACATTAAGATACAAGTTTCATAAGACATGATTTTAGAGCACGCGTCATTCTTAGAAACGAGCGGCTTGCCGCGAGTTTTCTAAGGGGACAAGTGCGCTGAAATGTCTTATGAAACGTGTATTTTATACTATTTTTTCTATTTTGGTAATTTTTTTCAAAAAATGTACGTTATTTCATGTCCACGAATTTCAATTTCGGTTGTTTAATATGTACTTTATGAAACTCATTTGGATGTCATAAAGACGTACTTTATGACATCCAAATTGGTTTCATAAAGTACATATTAAAGAACCAAAATAGAAAAAGTAAATTTTATTATTACGTATTGCAAATGAATAATTTTCATTATTGAGGTAATTATCTCATTGGGCGTTTTTATAAATAGGTAGTAAAAATGCTCTTTTGGTCTTTTGATTGGCGCCCCTTTAAACTTTAAACCTGAGGCAAGTGCCTCGCTTGCCACACCCTAGATCCGGCCCTGAGGGGAGCAAATAACTGTACAATAAGATTTTACCATTGAACCCCTATGCTGCGTCGTCCAAGTCACCACCCTGTATAGTTTTACACAACTTCAACTACTCTCTCTACACAAATGTCCTAAAATTTGGTAACAAAATTTTCCCATTTATATAAAATAATAATATTACATTCAATAGAAATTTAAAAAATACCCTATTAATTTTGATTAGATCTATTTGAATTAAAATGCTTTAGTTGGTCTGTTTGAAAATGAGTAATTTATGTAAACAATTATATAAAATACTAGCTATTACATAACATTAATATATGCGAAACATCTACTCTCCTTGTTCTACTTTACATTTGCGCCAATATCTATTTATATCTTTGAAATTGCATACATTTTTGTGTGTTTATATTCCATTTCGGAATACGGAAATAAACTGCTATCACCGGTCATAATCAGCACCTTCATAATGTTTTTGCCTGAATGTTATCTCCGGCACTGGCCAGACACTATATTCCACAGAGAGATAAATCTCTCACGATAGATTAATAGCAGGATTATTTAAATGAATCACGGAAGCAACGTAGAGTGGGATAAAGAAGAATGGATCAACCTAATAAAATTGTTTGACGTATAAATCATATCCCACCAGCGATATTTCAGGGAATCGACTTTATAAATGTTTACCTGTGTTTCCAGAAAATAGATTGATGAGACACTTACCTGAAACAATAAAAACAGTTAGAAAAAAATGATTATTTCACAGACAGCAAATTTTACACTACAAAATACAGGATGTCAATAAATAATCTATTTTAGAAAAAAAAGGAATCAAAAACCAAACCTACGTAAAGGAAGTATTGTAATCGCGAAAAATTTCGGTTTTTAGATTTCAACGGAAATATCCTTTTTAACCATCCCTGATTCCATTTTGACTAATTTCGTTGTGACGTATGTACGTGCCAACGTATCTCGCATAACTCAAAAACGATAAGTAGAAAGTTGAAATTTTACATTTAGGACTGTTATAACATCTAGCTTTGCACCTCCCTTTTTGGTAATTACATAATTTCCAGAAGCGGAATTTTACTTGAAGCCTATAATAGATTTTAATGAAAAACTATAATAGAATATAATCCAAAACTTTTCTAATTTGGTATATGAGACTTTTATGTCAATGGGAATAACATAGTAGATTTTGGTTAAAATAGACCAACCGGGAGTGATATATTACCAGTTTAGTTATTAACAGTTTTTGAGTAAAATGGCTTTATTTTGATTTTAGAAATAAATTCTTAAAATAATAGTTTTAGAGAATAACATTCTGCGTCTAGCACATCCAATATTATTAAATTAGCCCTTTGTATAATATTGAATGTGCTAGATGCAGAATTTAATTCTCCAAAACTATGGTTTTTGTAATAAAGCTTGCTATGGGTTAAGACAAAAAAAGTATAAAAAAATTATGTTCTGTTAAATTACGGCAATTTTATAATTGGGTCTGTACGAGTATTTCATGTTGGTCTTGCGTACAAGGAAGTCGTGTGGTGTCCACATCAGATTTTTTTAAATAAGTTTATGCAATATTTTTCATAGTATTAACTCTTTGTCTGTCGAATGTGGTCCACGGCAAATTGAAATTTTAGATAAGTTGTTCATTATTTTTTTCTACCGTCACAGTACCTTTCAAGTATCTGAATAGCAACTTTTTTACCTATACAAAACTGTTTTTCAAAACTTCAAATAGTTGTCGCATGGCATTTTATCGTGACAGACCCCACCCGATCAAAGGTGTAACAATATATATATATATATATATATATATATATATATATATATATATATATATATATATATATATATATATATATATATATATATATATATATATATATATATATTCTGACATCACTTTTATATGAAACATTTTTTAATAACTTTTATAATTACGGACTTATTTAACATTTTCTAAAATCGCGATTTTAATTTTTTTTTAAATATTTTTTAAACCGTTAGGAGTTTTAAATTTTTCTCATCGGAATTTAATCGACCTCGTAGATCTTATAGTTTCCGAGATCCCAATGGCAACTCATCTTCAGAAACAAGTGAGCTCACTTGTTTCTGAAGATGAATTGTGTGGTTTACATTTTCTAAAAATAATTTTGACAATATACTTTTGTAATTCAACATTAAAAAAAAAAATCAAATTAGTAAGTTTAAATTTCCCTGAGGAAGGCATATTTGGTGCCGAAATGTCGGCTATGTAATAAAACAATTTTCAAACATTTTCATCAGACTGTTTTTCTCCAAGTTTTCCCAATATTTATTTCTTAGTTTTTTATATTTTTTTATAATAATTTGTATATTTTTAAATAAATATTCTTATAATGCAATTTTATTTTCATTTTTTAGGCGTTGTTCTCAAATTTTGGAAAATATACGGTAAAAATGTAAGCTTTTTTCAATTTTAACTGACGCAAGAAAAATGTGTTTGTAATTAATCCTGTATTAGGCATTATGTAGAAACAGGTTCAAAGAAAACATATTTAAGCAAAATTAGCACTGGATGGCATGTTGGTGTTCTTCAGAGGATACTTTATTTTGGTCTCCACAGACCTCACTCGATTGAAAGTGTTTCAGAAGGGCACCCGACAGACGAAGGATTAAAACAAAATAATAGGAAAAGTGTAAGTTACTTAAATAAATAAAAGTAGGCGGTTGTTTGTTACATGTTAAACTTTATGTATTCTGACGTCACATTCTATTTCAGGTCACGTGACTTTTTTACAATAATACACCGCGCTGTGTTTAATTATTCTAAACATTTAATTTTGCTTATAATAACAGAATGCTCTGTTTGCTTTGGATAATATTTGGCATAACAAACAATTTGCGTATAAATCATCTATAAAAACGAAATTTGTTATTACTAGTGAACCACAAATGCATGAAACTTGATCATATGGCGAGGCCAGGAAAGTATTTTTTTAAAACAAATATATATTGTTATCTCGATTGTTATATTCATTTTTAAGCTTATCTCTGTAATATGTGATATCTGTCATAATACAGACAGAAAAAAAATGTAAATAACTGCGCCGTGCAATTTTTAAAATGAATTTAATCCAGCAGTGAGGAGTGCATTCAAAGGACAAATAGCTAATTTTTAATAGTAGTAACAATTATATATAAGTTGTCAATCTTCTTATTTTGCTTCTTCTTATCATAATGATAGGTAAATAGTATACGTTGAGCAAACGGATAGTTCTAAGATACTGCGAAAAAAATTGCTGACAACCCAATGTCACTGTCTCTAAGTTGTAAGTATTTTTGAGACATTCTGTACATACATATTTTGTATTACAAATTACATTCCATTTTGAGAAATTGTATTGTTTATTGTGCAGTGTAATACAAGCTTTAAAGAAGATTTGTTTTCAAATTAAGCGAATGAAAAATTATGTAACATGTCACGAAGTATTCCTGACTTCAGGAAATTTTGAATATGGACAATTTATCATTTTAAACGTGCAGTATTCATTTATCAAGGTTGAATTTCAAAAGTCGACATTCTCGGATATCACAAGGCAAATTGGAATAAATTCAACTAAATTCATAAACCATTCGGATTATTGCAATCACCCAATTTGATGAATTTAGAATGTGCTGGCTTAGCAATTTGGGTTTGAAGTTCTGAATAATTTAATACATAATTTATTCATTGCTATTATTAGCACAGAAATTAATTAATATACTTATTTATTACATATTGGCAAATTATAATTTATAAAATGAAATGATTAATATTTAAATTAGACATTACATAGGTACAATTAGATTTAGATTATGCCTACAACATGAAACATATAATTATATTATTGTTTACTAACAGATTTTGCAATAAAATTTTCGTAAATTATAAACAATATTGTCGTGCACATTGGTATATATTTGTTTCCTACGCAATACAGAAGTATAACTTTTTTCTTATTGGGAAAGAATGGTAAATTTAGGTTGTAAATTTTTAAAAATTAGAAATAAACTATATTTATTGGAGCAATTCTTTTATTATTTGTTATAAATGGAAGCAGTTACGATTGAAACTGTCTTTCTTTTTCTTCCTTGGATTGGGACTAAAGCTTTAACCGATATTTCTCAAGCAAGGCATTCATTTTTATTTCTGGTCGCTGTTCACATTGTTTTCTTTACAAACGTTTACTGCACTTTACAGATGAATTTCAGAAATATAACATCAATTTGACAACAAAATGATTTATTTATTGTTATGATAAACACTTATTTAAAAAATAGTAATTTGTTTGCGCAGATGTGATTTTTCTGGAATATAGTGTAAATGTAAATAGATAAATATATCCTGTTAAAATGGACAAGAATGTAATAATTTGTTCATACAAAAATACTATTACATAGTAAGTAAATATACTAACCAGTTTCATTTAATACCGCCACTCTACTTTTCCAAGCATTCTTTTTGGCCACTTTATCCTTTAATAAAATATCTGTTTTATCATATAAGTAGGGATATTTTTGAATTTAATCTAATAATAAATAATCTTGTTCTTTGCTGATTTTTCGTTTGCATAACCTAAAACCAACAAACAAAAACAAATACACAACATGCTGACGTTTGTGAAGTGGAGCTCACGCGCAGGTGTGATATTGAAAGTTGGTCAACTTAAGATCTTAAAGTAAAATTAAAAGTGTGCACATAAAGCAGTACATAAACACACATTTAATTTTTTTAAAGTAAAAGAAAAAGTAAAATAAAAAGTAGGTTCCATAAATCCACCTTTACAGCAGAGGCTGCCGTTTCATTGTCGAGGCAAAGCCGAGACAATAAACACATTTTTTTGCTGAAAATTAATATTAATTTAGTTGTTTTTTAAATACATATTTTGAAAGTTACCATTAAATTATGTTGCTATGCGTTTGTTTAACGATCGATACGTGTTTGTACAGCGATTACTATGTAATAGTCACTAAAAATATTTTTACTGCCTAGACAGTAAAACTGACATTTTACAGACTTAGCTGTCAAAAAATTGCACTTTTAATGTCAATCGGAAAAAAGTAATTTATTTGTATGACTTCATAATAAGGATTTCCAAAGCAATTTCAAGAATTGTAATTTACTCGTATATCAATCTAACCCAAAAATATTGATTGTATTAAATTATGCAATAGTTTTAAATAAATCTGTGTCCTTAAGGGATGAATACTCGAAAATGTCATGTGCGCCTTTATCGTATTGGTTAATTCATATTATTGCGAATGAATTCTTTTCTATAGTAGTGCGCAAATACATAGTTATATTCACACTTTCCAAACGTCTCTGAGAAACTAAAGAGGTTAGAGATTAGGCGATTTCTTTCGGTAAGCGTTCTAATCCGATTTAATTGAATATATCTCATCGCATGACGTCAAAATCAATTCTCAAAAGTACTAGCCGCATAATAATTGCCATCATAACATATTTTGTTATTCTCATTTTTCTGTGAACCTCTCTGTGAAAAAATAATTGAAAATTGGTTATTTGTTGAAATTAAACGATTATTGTGAACATATATTAATGTATACTTCACGTGCCTCGATATTTTTCATTATAAGTATATCGACAAACTTATATCGCAGACAAAACGAAAGAAAACTTTTTATATTTATTTTGTGTACAGTCTGTACAAACACACAATATACATTATACCAGCGATCCTCCCTATCACTAGTAATCAGAGCAATCCGATTAGAGTAATCAGGGTTTATAAGCGATTCGAAAATTCACATCGCCATCCAGAATTTTCTAGTGTGAGTATACGATCAAAAACCGAAAGAATATGTGCGATCTGATTTGGATTGCTGAAATCGAGTTTTCCAGACCGAAAGAAAGCGACTCTTATCCATTTGTTAAATTGATATAACAAATTGTTTTACATGAGTCAATATAACGCGTTATGGTTATGGTTTCTTTGAAATTAAGCGGTGCTATATTCACAATACTTTGTCTGTCAATCTTATGATCCCGCTGTTACTTTCACAGTGAGGTAAGCTTGCCCGCGATGTGGGAGACGAATAAGGCAGTGTGTTGGGCCGGCAAGTACCCCCACTTCTACAATGTATACACCCCTATTTACGAAATATTGAAGGGTGACAGGCTACATGCTAGCACTTTCACTGTCCAAGCCTTATGACTCTTTCCACACCAACAACGGCTTAAAAACAAGAACTACCATTCCGGCTATATATTTCAGAGGTTAAAAGAGAGAAACCATAGACGTTTTTCTCTAAAACAGAATAATCATAATGTTTTTTTTTAATTAAAATTAAACTATAATTTAAATATAAAGCTACCTGTAGATTATAACAGGAAATGTTTTTTGATCATTATACCATACAGTATACCACTACAAGATTAAATCTGATTTTTTGACTACAATTACCGTTTTGTAATAAAGATCAAATGCATGAAGTATATTCATCTCACAATTTATAGTACGTGTACATATTGAAGGTAACATATATAATTGTAACTATCTACTAACTCAATGAAATGTTTTTCGAGGAATCAAGTCCCTTCGCTCTCTTTCTCTCAGTAGCTAAGAAAACCGATTTGGCGATAATATTCTGGGTGGGAGTTGTTCTCTCTCACCCCGAGCAAAAATAAATTCGATCGATTTTCGAAATTTTATTACTTATATTTTTTTCGTGTATTAAGGACAAAGAAGTAGTCTATTATTCTTTTATCAAGTTTAACATAAACAAATATTTAAAAAAAAAACCCTAAGTTGAAATAAATAAAAACTTGTCAAAAAAGGAAAATCAGCGTTAAAATCATGTTCATCTAAACAACGCTTGTGTACCTATATTCACGTTATTCATTTAATGTTTTTCTTTCTCGTTTGTAAATAGCAAACGTCCATACTAAACTGTATTTATGACGTTATAACAATCCTAACACAAATGAAATGGATGTGATATAACTTCATTTGTACACATTGTTATTTTACGACTATTACTCTAGCATTTTAACTTTTTTATAATGGAATTTTTTAATTATCATTAAAAAGTCCAATAATCAGTAGAGCCATGATAATCTGAATACCAAAAAAATCATATTTTTTTGCAGTTTGCATTAAACCACATAAAGTAGGTAGGTACTCATCTTTTAAGGCAAAAATGAAATAATAATACAAGTAAATATTTTGTACTTAATTTATTTATAATGACGATAGCTATACATGATATCTCACGTAAGGAAAAGCCGTTTTACATTATTTTAGAAAAAAATACTTCAAATAAAAGAAGATAAGGAAATTCTGCAATAATTCAGTAAGATAAATTACAACTGCAGATTTTATAAATGTGATATGGACACCACACGACTTCCTTGTACGCAACATCAACATGAAATATAGATTCAATTATAAAATTGCACGTATTTAACGTAATTTTTTATTTTTTTGTACTTTTTATATCTCGCTTATACATAGGGCTAATTTAATAATATTGAATGTGCTAGACGCAGAATTTAATTCTCTAAAATTTCTGCAGTTATAAAACATAACAACTGAATTCTTTTTGATGGTTTATGCAGAATTTTATGGTTCGCAACTCTCATTTAAAATATTTTTTCTATAATAATTTGGAATGTATCTAACAATTTCTTAGAACACCCTGACTGTTTTGATTTATTATAAAATTGTTAATTTTATTTCGACTAGCTTTAATCCTATTTACATACAGGGTGGGGCAGAAAAACCTATCCGATTTCAAATCCCTTTTTCCCAGAAGAGGGAGCAGGTAGAGTAGTGGGGTAAAAACCGTTAGAAAGCCGGTTTTATGCCATTTGTCAGTAGTCAACATGCCTTGGTCTGGTGAACATCGTGCTTTTGTTATTGAGCGGTTTATCGAATGCGGCGGTTCGATAATTGCTACACAACGTGCTTTTTGAATTCATTTCGGACTCGGGCGTCATGATCCTGTTCCACATCACGCTACGATTAAAGTGTGGGTGTCAAATTTTAGACAGACGAGTTCAGCATTGAAAAAGAAGTCGCCTGGACGTCCCAGGACAGCAACAGGACCTGAAAACGTGGCCAATGTGAGAGCCGCGATTGAACGTTCCCCGCGTCGTTCGGCGCGAAAACATTCGCTCGCTTTGGCGATTTCCAACCGCAGTATTCGGCGCATTTTGCACCGGGACCTCAAAATGCATCCCTACAAAATGGTTGTTGCACAGGAATTAAGTGAAAGGGATTTTGAAACCCGTACGAACCTGTGTCGCGATCTCCGAGAACTCCCAAACGACGATGTTGTGCTCTTCACGGACGAAACCCATTTTCACCTTTGTGGTGCCGTTAACAGGCAGAATTTTCGATATTGGAGTGACGAAAATCCTCGAGAAATCCATCAGGAACCCCTCCATAGCCCAAAAGTGACTGTGTGGTGTGCTCTTTCCCGCCTAGGCGTCTGGGGGCCTTACTTTTTTGAAGAAAATGGGCAAACCGTAACGGTCAACAGCGAGCGCTATTGTTTCATGCTGGAAAATTTTCTTAGACCCAAAATGGAAGAAAATGGCGTGGAAAATGTGTGGTTTCAACAGGATGGTGCAACCGCCCACACATCGCGACGATCAATGGACATTCTCAGGGAACTGTTTCCCGGTCGCCTCATTTCCCTGAGAGGTGATCTTGGCTGGCCGCCGCGCTCACCGGATCTCACTCCATGTGACTTCTTCCTTTGGGGTTACCTCAAATCGAAGGTTTACCAGCATCGACCAAGGACCCTTCTTGCTTTACGAAGGGAAATTGCTCGGGCAATTGAAGAAATTCCTGTGGAAATGACGGTGAAAGTCATGGAAAGCTACCGCGAGCGCCTAAATCAGTGTATCCGCTCCCAAGGACGACATTTGAGTGATGTGCTTTTCAAAACTTAAATTTAAAAATGGCATAAAATTTGCGATATGTTAATAAAAAAAAATTTGACAAGTTGAGTGGTTTTAATTTTATAACGTTTTGAAATCGGATAGGTTTTTCTGCCCCACCCTGTACTAACAATCAAATCGAAAAGGATATAGGATAGTATAATATTATATTGAATATACGAGCATTATTATGAGAGTATGTTTTATCATGAATGAACTTTCTCAGTATTTTAAATTATCGTCTACTGTAGGTAACCTACACGTTACAATTTTTAATTAATTTTGTTAGTATGTTGCAACTCTCTATTGAATTATTACCAGCTTGTGTGTTTACTACTTAAAATCTGAGTTATAAACCTAATATTAAAATCTTGACATAGTTGTTAAGAAAGATATACATCTCCTCTTACAGCAATGAGGTAATCTTGTATGATGTATACAACTTTAAGACGCCTCTTACCATATAAATGTAATGTAATGTAACATGCTCATTTTGTATCCTCTTTCTCACCCTTGTTTCCGACATTTCACGAACACGATTTTAACAACAGTCTGCCGCTGCCAGATTACTTTCTGTATAAGCTAAACTTTTACTATTACCAAAGAAAGTTATAGACTGTCAGATCCAATACAAACTGTAAGTTAACGTTTGTAAAAACTGCTCCTCTTGATCTCGGGCAGTAAATCAACCAAATATTTCACGGAACTTGGATGATGGCCAGGGAGATTATTAAAGTTGATTAAAGAGTGTATGTGTATCAACATCCATTTTATGATACAGCATTTTTAAAACACCTGTCTTATTTTTATATTTATAAAAAATATAAATTATTTCATTAGCGACATTTTTTTTATATGAAGGGCAGTGTCGGTTGTAATATATTTTTTGAGCGTCCATATTACCAACCGGGCCGGGTTTTGAGGTATGGTTCGGCTCGTTCCGAGAAAAAAAAACCGGTGTGGCCAGCACATAACCTCTCGCCAGATGTTTTACCTGGTTGTACGCATAAAGCGAAAAATATTTTTAAATACAAATACATACATTCATGTCTCACTACAAAATAATTATTTTAATATAAATTATGTACAATACATACATTTTCTTTATATTCAATATCCTGAATTTTTTCTACTTTCCTCTTCTTTTTCTTTTATTTGTCATTTTTTCGCGAATTCCTTTTGTATTCTTTTTTAGGTATATTCTTTTGCGTTGTTGACTTTTTATTTATTTTCATAATCTTCATAATGATGTACAAATATTTGAATTTCTTGCCTTGAGGTAGTTTGATCTGAGAATTTTTACATCAAATTATTTTATATGCATTTCTTTATCTCTAAATCTATAGAAGATATAATAATGAATTTATATTTATCGAATAAAGAATTTAACGTTCTTTAATATAAGTATTTATATAAATTTTAATTTAATTTAACTACTACTTCCGGTTGTCCAATTGTTACCAAAACTTAATCAACTCTTCCCATTATTGTTAGATTGAGGAATGCATAGTTAATAATGTCTTAAGTCTTATAGTATTTGAGATATCGTGGATCCAACATCCACACATCCACACACACACATACACACATACACACATACACACATACACACACACACACACACACACACACACACACACACACAAACACAAACACACACACACACACACACACACACACACACACACACACACACACACACACACACACACACACACACACACACACACGCATCGGATTCGAAGGACCTTAAAACGTGCTTATTCACTAAAATCTGGATATGCGATTTTTAGCATGAATCCAATACCTCTTTTAGCGAGAGGTAAAAATTGCCGACCCGACTCGAAAATCGACTCGACAAAAAATAAGCCGGGCCGGATCGAAAATTGTCTCGAAATTGGGCCGGGCCGAAGTTCGAAACTGTGACCATCCCGGATTCTTAATTTTTTTTATGAAATTATCAAGTAGGTAAGCTGTTTAGAAAAATATTTGTCCTTACAAAAAATACAGATCTACACGTATTTAATAGCTCATTTCTCTTTTGGCATCTTTGATGAGTGACTTCGTTTTTAATTTGAAATTGTTGTAAACGCTAACCTTTAATTTTTGAACTAAAATAAAGTGAAACCGTTTTTTTGTTTTGCTATACCCTATAAAGAAATACCCAGTTGCACCACCAATACTTAAAATTTAAACTTGGTTTTATTCAGTTAGCCAAATAAATTGATATTAATTCCTATTGAATAATTTTTTAATTACAATGTAAAATTGAATTGACTAACTAAGTAAACCCGAGTTTAAATCTGAAGTGATAATTGTGCAACTGGGCATAAGAGAAGTTAATTCGAAATTTCCCTAATAAAATCCATACGTTGATTGGCCGCTGCTCAGGCATGTTTACACAATTTTTTTCTTCCATTTTGCCATTTAGTTATTATCCCATAACCTCTTTTATTCAAACAATAGACAGTTCTTACAAAAACAGTGTGTAATATCGTATGAATTAGACTAAAAGTTCATTTATTTAAATTTATTGTAAATATTTAGTTTTTTATTGCTGTAAATCTGACTTTTGCAATTACTCCACCTAATTTTAAAACAGGGGAATGCTATTAATAACTTAAAATTCAATAGTGATAAGAAATAAAGCATCGCCATTCGAAAGAAAATAAAAAGTGTCCTAAGGAGATGCAAACCAAAATCCATTATTTAAAATTTGACAGTTATTTTCAAAAATAAATAACTGCAAAATTAACATTTTAGTCTAAGTATGCATCTTTTCTCGAATGTCGAAACGATCTAGGTCGATTCTAACCTATCAGCCGCCTTTGTTCTTATATAAAAATGCCCCCCCCCCCATATAATTTTTGTAGCTATTTAAGCCTTTCATATTGCAGAGAATAGGGAATAGTTTTGATCTCTCTCATTGGCTGAAATTGGAGACAAGTTTACTTAGAACTGGCGCTGATGCGAGCACCATCTGCTGAATGGCTTAAACGATGCAGAACATAGTTCTAAACAATAGCACACAATGAATTAGAAATAAATTCATTTACCCAATACGATGTTAAAAAACAAGTTTAGTGAATTAGACGTAATTTAATTACCTACAAGTTTTATTTGAAACATTTTTGTCTAAATGTAAAAGTTTAATTAATAATTAGGTAAAAAATTGATTATAATATTACTGTTACGGTATAATGTAAAATTAAATTTTTTTTGCATTTAATTTTTTTCTTGGAGCGTTGTAAATCAAGGAAGCCCAGAAAAATTTTTCAGGGGCGCAAGATTTCTAGTTACGCCACTGATTGACATCATAATTATTATACTCAGTCTTTTAATAAAATAAACTATATACCTATTAGGATGGATATGTTACCAGTCAGTCGAACCAAGTATTTAAAAGAATAATGCTTTATTAATATGTTTATAAATTATTAATATTTTTAAAAAATTTAAATATTTTTTTTTCTATAAAAAGTCAGGATGGTTTTGCCGCCCCCATGCTTTGCCGCCTTTTTCTGGGAACAAAATGAACACCCGCTAGAATCGGGCCTGGGCCTAATGGGGCAACTTTTACCTAATTGAACTGACTTCATTCTTTTAATAGTTCTGGAAATTCCCACGCATGGTGCGTTTTTTGGGACACATATAATACCGCGGTTAAAAATAAGTTTTTAGTAGATTTGGATTTTATGGCTTTTTAAATTATAATTGTGTGTTTCAAAAAATTTTGCTAATGGGAGGTATTGCCAGGACACCCGAAATATGTAAGTTGCAAAAGGTCGTAAAATTGGACGGTTATTATTCAAACTTTTCTTTTTTTGAAAATGTTAATTTTGTTAGGTATGCGAATAGATTTCAAATTTCATAATTGGTAGTTTCAGAAAAATGTAAAAGTAAATACTTAAATAGTTTTCCCACTCCCAATATCGTAAGTAGGCTCTTAGGATATTGTTTGTAGGGATGTATGTTTCTATTAGCGACGGAAAGTAAGGATTATCCTTACATCTGAACTTACCTCCCTTTTTCTGAAATACCAACTTGTGCCAAATATTTATTCATTCCTATAATTTATAATTTTGAATTTAATTTCTATCAAATTTTCCTCATTTTATAAATATTTCCATTCAAAAGTTACCGTTAACTTGACAAATGGGAGAGATGACAGCGTTTTTCATCTTAAATTTTTCATAGAATACTTAGATTTTTTAATGAATCAAATTCAACCGTATTCCTTGACAGCCTTGACATATCTGGCAGTGAAAATGAACAGGTAAAAAATAAATCATCGGAGTGGAGAAAATCTTATATGGCACACGAGATGTAGGTACAATTGACCACTCTCGAACTTTTTTGCTAGCCCTTGCTATCGGTCGGGGCAAAATCGTCCTCGATTAACAAATGGTACCTATATCTCTTGTAGCATAAATAACTATATTAACTATTTAAAGCTTTCAAATCAATCATACACCAGCAAATACAAGTAAGCTGTAAAGTGTACTCGCAATATAGCAAATGTCAGGAAAATAAGATTCTTTTCAACAAAGTAATTCTTCACAGGCAGAGCAAAGAGAAAAATAATATTTGCGGAAGAGTTTATTATTTATCATCCGTTTTATTCATGGCTTCCAGGTATTTCAGCGTTTATATTTCATATTTAAAGTGACGAAAAAGTAATCGCTTTGTTTCTCACATATGTAAACGTGCTTTTCTACAATTTTCGCAAAACAAATATTCCATATATTTTAGAACTAGTTTAACAGCACGTTTCTCACGTACCAAATATCCAGTTCCAGTCCAGTTGGATGATATACTTTTGAACTTTAAACAAGTTTCTCTGTTTTTAAATTTATTAGTTCAGAAATTTTTCATTTCATTGTAGCATGCACAACACTTAAATTATTGTAGGCTTTCACGTAAATGCATTTGCAACGAGCTTAAAAGCTCGTTAAAGAAAATAGATGCGCTTTGTCACGAACGAGAGCGGATTTATGTAACAATATTACAAGCTAGAACTGGTAGAAAGCACGCTTTTTGAAATCTTTATAATTATAATAATTTATTTACTTTTTAACTGTTTCATTAATATTCTCATATATCAATAAGAGTTGTTCTTTTAATTTCGAGACTAATAAAGAAAATACGGTACTTCATTCCGAAAATTTATTTAGATTTTCTCAAAACATTTACTATTACATTGTTCATTCCAAGAACCAAACATTATTTCCATGTTTCCGGAGGTATGCTATTTTTCTCTCTTTTGAAAGCATCTGCAGCTTTATTGGCGTAAGTAAAACGCATTCCCTGCATTTTATCTTTCATCTGTGGATATAAAAAGAAGTCAGTGGCTGCCAAGTCGGAACTATATGGTGGATGACCTATCAATTAAATGTTTTGTTCGTTTAAATATGCTACTATTCCAGCGTTTATATTTAGATGAGCGTCATTGAGATTATCCTCTATTATGAATGCAAACACACTGTCCAGGGTTATAAAGTGCAACAGGCCCAGTAATATAAAAAAGTGACGACCATCTGCTTGTTACGACTTTTTTCACAGACAACTTTTGTTAAAGCAGACTCATTGTGGAAGACCCAATAAACATTACACACTCAAACACCTTCTCCAATGGGAGTAATCGGTGAAAGCTTGACGTAGAAACGTAGATGGCAGTAGATAAGCAAAGGACCATTGCTCTTCATGAGGCCTTCGTGTCATTCCTCACTAACAGGTGGATGGTGCTGAAAAGAAGATATGCGGAATAATGGACCTACAATTCTTGGAATTTCGAACAATTAAAATGGAAAATAAAAAAACAGGTTCAAATAGAAGAGGCAGAAAGAAAGAATTTGTGCGTGTATATTTACCAGATAAATAACCTTATTTTAAAAAGTCATTCTTCTCAAAATGATCTGAGCAATTAAATTTTTATGTTTTCACATATTTAAAATTTAACCCACAAAACCATAATTTCTTTTTAATTTCATCTTTTGGAAACCAATACAATTTTTGTTTGTTTCCGCATATGAAACATCGACGTATTTTCAAATTCAATAATCAGGAACAGAAATCAAATTTCAAACGCTTAATCAAGTGACAATTTTAGTCAAGGATTCTCCAATTTCGTAAACTTATTGGCGCTAGCGTGAGTTGTGAATAATGCACATATTTCATTGCACAATTCTAAATCGGTCCCTTGCATAGCTAGCGCCGTAGTTTCACTGTATCATCGCCGATTACCCCCATTCATCCAAACTTTCCTTGCGGCAGTTTAACTCACACTTATTATTATAATTGGACAAAATTATACCTAGAAAATGCTGCTTGTTAAATTTCAAGACTTTTTACATAAGTGTTCATTTTCAAAAACTTTTTTTGTAACTGACTTAGGATGAAGTTCAAATGGCACAAATCTTGTATCAAAAACTGATGGGCTACTAATTAGGATCAATATTAAAAGAACAGTCCTCATATGTGAAAACGAATTTAAACGATTATAGAACTTTTTTCAGTATATAATTTATAATTTAGTGGAAATGTGTAATTCTTAAACATGTGGTGCAGTTTTTACGAATAAAAGGTTTGCAGAAGATATTTCTTAGTATGTACTAATTAATAAACTATACTTTCTATAAATAAGCAGACGTAATCTTAAAAATTTATACTTTTTGAAAATCCTTATGCCTACCTACTAAAGAAATCATGTGGAACTAAGTGGAACTAATAAAAATAGCAATGCTCTATAAAACTCTCTTGTGTCAAATAAAGACCGTGAACAATGCTGTTACCAAAAATAAACACTATAACATAACGCATAACTGCGTGATAGAAATTTAATATCTGTTCTACCGTACAATATTTTTTAGGTGTCTGAACAGATAAAACTCCACCCTACGTTTCATAGCAACGTGATGTGTATGAGACTTCCAAATAAAATTTTCATCTACAGTCTGACCTAGAAATTTATTCTTATAATTCTAAGAAATGTATTTGTTAATAAATTTCCAGATTCGTTTTTAACTGGCGACGATGAAATAATATAATATAATGTGTTTTCCATTAGATATCACTGTAAGGTACAGTGATTCTGGAAAGGAGTTATACACCGTTACTAAATAGATTACGCAAGCAAGGTAAACTTATTACGAGAGAAATGGATATTCGGTGGTACAAATAGGGATTACGCATAAATTGGGAAAATACATTTTACGAATTGCAACAAATACTGGAAAGTACAATAAGAACAAAAATTATTACGGACTTTGTAATCGACTGTTGTTATGAATAGAGAAAAGTAAAAATATTGTCGAAAGCAGTCAGTTGTCTTTTTATTAAAAAAATTAACAACGCCGACATTTCAGATCCTAATAATCCATCTTCAGGGTTATGTTGATGTTTTTAATTTGTTTCAAATTTAAAAACATCATCATATCCCTTATGATGGCTTATTGAAATCCGAAACGTCGGTATTGTTGAAACAACTTATAGCAATAGATATAAATAAATACAGACGGCATCAGTTACACGATGTATGAGACGGAAAAGGGTCAGTAAGCGAAAAACAAAAAAAGCCACAACGTGTTCTAGATTCTTCTAAACTTATAAAAACCCATATTTATTTATTTTGTTAAACAAACCGTAGCATAACCTAACCCAACACACAAAACTCATGGCCCTGTCTATATGTATTTGTTAATTTTCTATATATAACCTAAACTAACGAACAAATATTATGTGATTTTGGTTTTTGTTTGTTCCAAATTAACCCATAATGCGTTGTGGTTGTGTGTTTCGCTTACTGATCGTTTTCGGACTTTTCTCCTTACATACTAACATCAGTGAATCCCGACGTGGGCAATATCGCCCCCTTGGGGAGAAGAGAGCGATGGTGGCCTCAATAGCAATAATGGTGCATTGAAAAGGGCTGTGAAAACCAAAAAAGGCATTAAGAAGGCCCTGAAAAAAATTGATCGATTAAATATTTTTCCTCTGAACTATATTACTTTTAACCACGTTTTTTTCGCAATGGTTTTATAATTTCAGTTTCACGGTATTTTATTTCTAAACTACGGGTTAACCGGAAAATAAGGTTTCAAGGCGAGTAGATCTCGCGAGGATGTTTTTTTTTTAAATTTGGTACCATTCCTGTGTACCGGTTGTTCCAATAAGTATTGGACTCATAAACATAAATTCGCATGTAGGTACAAATAAACACAGTCATTTAAACATTTAATTTTACAAACATCGGACATGAATTTATGTTTATGTAAGATCTTACAGTATTTACTCCAAAGAAGATTTATAAGTAATTAAGTGTATACCGAAAGACGTGTTTGTAAGAGTACGTGTTGTATGATAGATTTCAAATAATTAATAACACTAAATCTACATTAAAGTTGAGAAATATACCTACACAATAAATACGGTACGCATGTAATATTTAAAGTTTGATGCTAGGACGCGCGGTTTCGCGGCTGGGATCATCTTCCAGCTTTAAATAGTTTAGAAACCAAGGTTTGGTTGCAATGCTAATCAAAGTTTGTCGCAGAACTTTGAATGCATCACGCGAAATCGATCCTAAAGCTTGTATTCCAGTACTGAAAACAATCCGTACAGTTTTAATTAATCTTATAACAAAGAATGTTTCAATATAATTCTTGTTACAAAATTACATTTGTGTAGATAAAGTTGTTTGCTTGTAGAAAAGAAGAGATAAACTCCAGAACAGTGCACCTCTTATTTATTAATTCCAATTATAATTTTTAATCAAAGGAAATCTAAATTTTTAGAGTGGGACCGCCATTTATAAAAGCTTATCGTATTAACACCTTCGCGACGGGTTTTTATTTTCAATACGACTTTATAAGATGATTAAATATAAAAAAAATTATTTCGTACGGAGTTACTATCTTATCAGCCTTTTTACTGGAACAGTATATCCTACTAGTATAATATTTAGGACTACCGGGATACATAATTACATGGGCTGACAAATGTTGATAATCAAATAATATTTAAAAAATGACAAAAATTAAATATATATGTAGTTGGTTAATCATCCTTAACGGCAGTGGGTTACCAAACAGGTATTAAAAGCTTTTATGGAGAGAGCGTTATTAGGATTACTTTCAATAATTTCTAATAATTCATATCATGATTCGAAAACCGGTTGCCGAATCACAACCATTCTCTTTACAATACTTGGGCTATGCTATAAAGTGAAATATAAATACAATAAGTACATTGAATTATTACAATTAATTAGAGAAAATCTCGTGTAATTAATTAGTTAATAACTAATTATATGCAGAAAAGTATTTATAAAACCGCAATCATAAATGAAAATTGAAAAGTACAGATTTTTTATCATTCGATCAAAAAACGTTTACTGCTACATCAATGATACATCACACGTCACCCATACAGTATTTTTCTGTATAAATAATTTATTTTTAATTTCTACCATCCAGCCACCAGCCATCGATGTATTGACAATTTCCAGTTTAAATTATTTGAAAAATATCCAGTTTGCTCTGAAAACAAAAAATGGTATTCACATTTAAAATACCCTGACTAGGTTTTATTAGCTGCTAAATTGCGCAAAAAAATATCAAAGCATGCTTTTAAATAATTTGGCATAATAAATGCGCTGATATTGCAAATTTTAACAAAACGTTCCTTGTTATATCTGAATCAACACGGTCGACTACACTTTAACTGCCACAAGCAATATTCGACTCAAATACTAAGTATTCGAAACGGAAGGAAGAACGAAAACGCAATTATAAGACAACCTACGACGCTATAGTAACTCATGCATTCCTACGCAAAGCTATGTTTCCTCTGAATTATTTCTCTATTTGTTGGAATCTCGATAAGCTTTGCTTTACGTAGTTATATTTGTGGAATTTTATTTTATTAGCGTCTTTACTGTAAAGATATTTTAGAAGACTAATTCATCTCGATGCATCATATATTTAATATTCGTAATTATTTAACTAAATTATACTTTACTATTTATTTATTTCTTTATTACATAAAGTAGCATAAAATTCATTTTAGCAAATTTCATTATCTGGAGAATAATTTAACATATGTTCTCAATTTGACATAAATTACCTAAATTCAGAAATGAAATATGAAAATACAAGACTTCCGAGAAAGGCTGCTTGGGTTTAGAATGACTGTATTTCTTTAATTTTTAATCTAAAAGTTTGATTTTTGGTTCACATTTAAAATTATACGTCGTACTTTGATGTTTATTTTTTTATACATTTCTTAATGAACTGTTGAAGAAAGACCGAGTAGCTTTTAACTTTGACAATTAAACTAATTTTTATTAAAACTCTTTTAATAATATAACGAAACGCTTTGAACTATGCACGTAAATGATTTTGTGTGTTATGTTTCGGCAGTTTTAAAGAGCACGCTTGGTAAATTTAATGTAAAGTTTTGCTCTGGACAATAGCGTATTCATACCATGAAACTGATTCAATGATAAGTGCAATATTTTTTTTCTACCATAAATTGGGGAGCAACGCGCTGGGGAAAACTGTTTTCCCATGTTAAATGCGTATGTAACGGTTTTCGAGCGCCACCACCACCATATATATATATATATATATATATATATATATATATATATATATATATATATATATATATATAATATATATATAATATTAATATTAATATTAATATTAATATTAATATTAATATTAATATTAATATTAATATTAATATTAATATTAATATTAATATTAATATTAATATTAATATTAATATTAATATTAATATTAATATTAATATTAATATTAATATTAATATTAATATTAATATTAATATTAATATTAATATTAATATTAATATTAATATTAATATTAATATTAATATTAATATTAATATTAATATTAATATTAATATTAATATTAATATTATTATTATTATTATTATTATTATTATTATTATTATTATTATTATTATTATTATTATTATTATTATTATTATTATTATTATATCTAAACATATGTTATTGTAACCTAACCTAATGTATGAAACTCATGTCTACCGTTTTTATATATAATTGTTGAGCATTTAAACGCATATATCTACAAAAAAAAAAATGCGTAATTTTCAAAACGGGGCCCACTTAATTTAGCCTATATTTAAGTATTTAGCGGTGCTATTAAACACCTCTGTGCAATTCATTTCCTGAGGAGACCGTATTGTAGAAGAATTATAATTTACTCTAAGTTTTGACAGAAAAAAATATTTGTTATTAAAAATTGTTAAATTCCACTGCTTTATAATATATTTATTTAAATTGGTAGGAGTCCTAGGTCCCATCTCTTAGAAATGAAATTACTGATCAGTCTGTAGGAGAGTTATAATTCACTCTTATATTATAGGTTAAGGTTGTGGGTAAAGAAACATATAGATGCCTGAGTGTCTGGTCGCGAATCTGGGGAACCGGGTTCGATCCCGACCGACGCCAAATATTTCGAATTTTAAATGGCACAAAATTGACCCCTGTGGTGCACTCTCCACGCCAGCAATGAGTGCTCGTGAGGTGACGCCTGGTAAACGCCCGCACGGTACAAATATGTCATCATCATTACCGATATCTGCGAACAAAGCAGATTGGCACACCCAGCAATGCGTAATATGCCGTGATGATATATTTATATTTATTTATTTATTTATTTATAAAATTAAAAAGACAGGGATCCTAATGACGATTCCTAAGTGACGCAATTACTGACAATTCTGTAGAAGAATTGTAATTAATTATTATATTCAAAGACATATTGTTGAAAGAATTAATTATTTGTTATTTTTATTTTTTTATTAGACTGCATTAAAATGTAGATAGTTAAATAAGTTGGGATCATATTAACTACTCTTAGAATGGATAAGGGAATTTAAATATTTAAAGAAATATTCTTGACTGATATGGGGTCTCGTGGCCGCGTGCCTGAGTGTCAGGTCGCGAATCTGGAGAACCGGGTTCGATCCCGACCGACGCCAAATATTTATAATTTTAAATGGCACAAAATTGACCCCTGTGGTGCGCTCTCCACGCCAGCAATGAGTGCCCGTGTGGTGACGCCTGGTAAGCGCCCGCACGGTACAAATATTTCATCATTACCGATATCTGTGTACAAAGCAGATTGGCACACCCAGCAATGGGTAATAAGCCGTGATGATATATTTATTTATTTTATTTATTTTTTGACTGATGAAGTGACTTATAATTAAAAATAGTTAAATTGCACCAATTCAAAAATTATTTATTCAAGTATCTATAGATCCTATTTACCGCGCCTAGTTAATAAAATTTCTGCTCAACCCGTAAAGCTGCTCTAGGCCCAAGCTTTTATAGAGTAACTAGCATCAGCAGAGGACGCTTTAATGAAAGCAGTTTACACGAATAATATACTTACGAGCGTATATACGCATGGACAACAGTGTCTCTAGCGGCCAGTGGCGAGAACTAAAAATATAAAAAAATATACGCGAAATTACAAACTGCTATTATTGAAACGTCCACCCGTTTTTGGGCAAACAACTTTTCAAAAAAATAAAAAAAAATCTGATGTGGCCAGCACATTACCTTCCGTCAGTTCTATGTATTTTGTACAAATTTCATACGGAAAGTTCCTTGTTAAATTAAATACATATTCTATTTCTTGTACATTACCTTCCGGCAGTTGCATGTATTTTATGCAAATTTCATACAGAAAATTATTATTTTGTGACGTTTTCTATATACAGTGTAATGTATCTGCAGAAATAAAAGATTTATTATTATTATCATTTCTTGTACATTACCTTAAAGCAGTTTTATGTATATTATACAAATTCCATACAGAAAGCAAAAAATCCTATATTTCCAGTAAAATTATAAGACAGACACACTATGTCAATTTCACTTGACACTGACATCTTTCAATCAGAATTTTCTTAATATAGTAGCTGTTTCCACAGCTATGGCTACTTTATGAAATTTAATTTCTTTATAATTTTTTAACTCTATATCCATTTAATATTAAGTATAAAATGCGGTCAAATCGTATAGAGAATAAAATATTTTTTAATATTTATAATAACATCAAATGTGAAAAAATTATATTTAACATAGTTTTTTCAAGAAAAAATCTTCAAATGACGGTACTTCCGGTTGTCCAATTCTAACCAAAATCTAATCAGCTCTTCACATGGATGTAACGAAGAGAAATACGAAAGAATTATAATTTTTAGAATTGTAGTATGGAAGTTATCGTAGACGAAAATTTTGTTACATACACACACACGGACACACATACACACACACACACACACACACACACACACACACACACACACACACACACACACACACACACACACACACATACAGACATCATCGTAAAAATAGTAAAATCGTATTGTAGGGACCCTAAAACGTGCTTATTCATCAAAAACTCACCACCGAATTTTTTGACCAAAGACAATACCTTCCTTACCTAAAGGTGACGGAAGGTAAAAATATACATTAGATGCAAGGCTACAATAAATTCACCGAATAACAATAGCAGTACACGTGGCTGGATATAACTAAAACTAAAAAAATAACCTCTGTCGCAAACGATTTAAGTTAAAACAAAATGTTTTAATGCAAACAATCAATACGTGCTACAAACTCAGTCTCATTAAATAAAAAAGTTTTGTTCTATGAACAATTTTGAACCAAAATTACATTTCCATTCCATAATTGTGTGGTTAGCATTGCAAATGAAGTATCTGGCTTTAAGGCATAGCTGTTTAGGGTTAACAGATCACGTCAGCCCAAAGTCAAATCAATTTAACCCTATGAGAATTATCCTCTTGGTCAAGCACACAGAATGCCTATGATGTATGAATACTGATAACAGCATTATTACCATGATAGTAAGAGAACTATATCTACTATAACATATTGAACTACCTTATTGTTGTTACATAACAGTGGTATATCCAGTGTAATTAATGATCCACCTATTAGTTGTGCACTTTGTAATATTACGGAAACCTGTTACTTTGAACCTATTATGTACTGTAAAATAATTTAAATTCCAGTATATCCATTATGTCAAAGGAAGTGAAGTTGTTTTATACGACGCTATTATTAAAGTTTTTAATATAGTTGTCTTGCGGTTGGTAATAAATTAAAAATGTCAACTACAGGAAATTTTTTGATTTTTATTTAGCACAGTACATAAACAAAGAAATATTCTTTTAATAACGTTATTTTGCATATAATAGTACATTATTTAACATGTGTGTAATAAAGGCTATTACTGTGATTTCTTAGTGAATATTAAAATACATACCCACGTTCTGATTAATTATGGAAAAGAATAACATTTATATTACTCCCACGACTTTTAGATAACCTCGAAGATTTTTCCTAAAAAATCATCCTTAGCAATGACACTGAATTTCACTTGAATGATATCGCGAAAGAGCAAAATCGTTGAATTTGGGCCACAGAGAATCAGCAAGTGATTCACGAGATTCCAAAGCATCCTCAACGATCCAATGATTGTTGTGTAATTTGGGTAGGTAGCGTGTTTTGATTGGGTCAAACTTTTCTAGAAATGAGACTGGATTTACTGTAACAATAAATGCAGCTTGTTAATGCAACATTATTACGTATGTCTTCTGGCATCAACTAATTGTCATGGACCTCCGCGACATATGACGACACGATCTGTCTTACTGCGAGAGAAACATTTGATTTATTACATCAACAGTTTCTAAACTGACATCAATTAGCTTACAAGATCATGTGATTTGACGCCATGCGACTTCTTCTTGCAGGTGTTCTGATATCAAATGTTAATGATGCCAACAATCTGCGTACAATTTCCGAACTTAACCTTATAGCGGGCGCGCCTTTCAGAATTACGAGACCGGGTCCGCAGCGCACGTGGTGCGCCAAGCAAAAGAAATGGTTTTTATGACTATTTAGATTTTAGAACAACATAACATATTGAAAGTTTTAACAGTGGTAACATATTGTGACCAAAGTTCCAAAGAAGGATTAGCTTGAATGACAAATAATCGCATCGTCCAGTAACATTTTCATGAAACTTCTTTTAAACTTGGCGCATTCGCTACAATAGCGCGCCCGCTCCATGGTTAAGATCAATATCTAATGTATTATTAATGAAATTGAGCCAAATGTCTGCTTACAAGTCATTAAAAATTTATTAAGAGTGTTATAGTATGTGCGGGTCAACATTTTTTTATATAATTTTACTTTAATATTTAATAAAAAAAATACATAAATTAAACAAAAATTACCTTTTAGTCGACCTTAACAAAAAATTGAATTTTTCGTACGCAAAAGCGGTCAAAAATGACAGTTTTTCGGCCGTTTACATTAATATCCGATTTAAGGTAGCGCTATCTATTATTTGGAGTGTTAATAGAGAGAAAGTAGATGTTTGTGAAGGAGTCACAAATATGTACAATTGTTAAATTGCTATAAATAATTATATCAATAAATAAAAATCTAACAAATTTGTAAATTTTATAAAGAAGATCCACTAAAAATTTTTGTGTGCACCAATGCCAAAAAGTGTTATTTCGGTAAAAAAAAACATTTTTTGGCCTTGGTACATAAATAACTATATCTAAGAACGATAAAAAATACACTTTCGGACATATTTCGGTAAAGTGAATAATTGCAGACCAAAGCTATTTGCAGACCAATGCTAATAGTAACGGTCTACAAAGTAGGTACTTTTCAAACACACATTAAAAATTTTCGCTTCCATAAATGCGATAATATAAGTAGAAAATTCCAAATTTTTTATTAATTACACTTAAAAATTGATAAATTTTTCTGGCCGTAGAATAAATGTTGTGTATATGTATACCTCTGGTTGAAAGTATCTTTCCATGCCCATTTAGTTACTTCTACAGCCCTTTCAACGCTCGTTCGGAAATCTCTAGCATCGGTTTACAAAAAGCTACTTTCAATCCTAGGTATTCAAATAGCTCTTGTTTTATTTAAAATTAAATACGGTTCTCTTATTTGGGCATGCTTTATTTGTACCGTAGACTCTGTAGAGTGCATTTACCAAGTGTTGCTGACTGCAGGGGTACTCAAAGTTGTAGTAGAAAGTGTAGCCACTTTGATCTGGTTAAGATAATGAAAAGAATAGATGGCTAATGTTTCAATAATAATAGATAAGTTTTGTTTTTGTAACTATTGACAAGTTTGTTTAGTTTTGGAAAGTAAATACGGTAAATAATTCTCTTGTATATATTTATATTTCTATAATCTAAGTTAAACTGTATTTTTACACTGGTGAGCTCAATGCATGAAAACTCACACCTTACTTTTACCTTATCGAACACCAGGAAGTGCTTCACCTAACAGTTCAATAAAATTTCAACCCTTTTAGCTTCTTTTAAAATACCGTAATTTTGGCTTGCAGATCCCAAATTATGGTTTTCGAAACTGGAAGCCATATTCACTTCTCATAGAATAACTACTGAATTCACAAAATTTTACAAGCTTATTGGTGCCTTAAGTCCACAATACGCTAATGAAGTCAGAGGCATCATTGTTGCACCTCCAGAAGAAAAACTCTATACAACCATTAAAGATGCTTTAATCCAACGAATTGGTTCATCTGAAAAAGAAAAATTACAACAATTATTAAACCTTACCTTCGAGGGAGAAAAGAAACCCTCACAAATTTTACGATTCATGCGACAACTAATCGGCAATAAATCTCTCGACAACACAATCCTTAAAGAACTATTCCTTTAAAACTACCAACAAATACCAAAGTTATCCTTTCCTTGCTAGTCAACTCATTAGATGAAAAAGTAGAAGTAGCTGACAAGATCGCAAACATACACCAACCTTCAATATCTACAATCAATCAAGATACAGTTACACTGCAACAGCTTTCTCATGAAATAAAAAAAACTTAAGCATCAAGTAACCGCTCTAGCTCCACCATCGTCTTCGCACTGCTAGTACCAACAAAACTTGGGAAACAAGGCAAGAAAATGTCTTCCCTTGTTCTCAAGAGGAACCCAACTACAAAAATAAGAAGTATTGATGAATCAAAAAGCATCCAACTTCTCAACTAATTTATTTCTTTTATCTTCCATTTCTAGTAATAAAATTATAAACAAAACTTATCTATTATTATTGAAATATTAGCCGTCTACTCTTTTCATTATCTTAACCATATCACTCAGCTATAATCTCGTGCCTATTGTTAACTTATCAATATTGTTAAAAATTAAATTCTCTTAACAAGGAGCTTAACAATATTGTTACGATTTGGTATTCAGGTGACCACATTCCTAAAAACAGATAACAATTTTTGTGTTTGAACAATATTATTAGAAATAGTGACGGGAAGTGTTTTAATTTTACTACCAACTGTTTTATATCTAGTGAAAATTAGGATTATTTATTATCCGCATGTTCAACCTTTACAAATATCTGTCAATTCTATAATTCAAGCTTTTTAAATTCTCACCTTGATTCTCACAGTTTCTATACAACTGTACACTGATTTCAACTGTAATTTTGCATTATATTTTACGCAATTGCGTATCGTAACGACCTTCATTTCGATACGCAATTTTTTGTTTTAGACGGTTGGTACTAAATGACGTTTTTTTAACCCATTTTTACCTAATTTATTTTTAGTTAATTGACAATTTATTTTTATAATATGTCGAAATTATTATTTTTTATTTAGGGAAGATTATTTACATGAAAATGTACAAATGGTTACAAATATCATCACAAATTGAGTAAGTAAATGTTATTGTAGAAGGCGCAAAATATAAAAAATAGTATAAAGAACTCATTTTATAAGACTTTCTTACGCACTTGTCAATTAGAAAACGAGCTACGAAAAAAACATGTCTTATAAAACACGCTCTTTAATATACTATTTTGCAACCATTTATTATCGAACAAAATTTTTGCACATTCCTTGCCTTTTATTTTTAAAAATATCTTATCAAATGTAGAACTGGAGAAATTTTGGATCTACATCTTAATTCAAAAATTCTTCAGTATTTATTTTCCCTTTAAACCACAAAGAATCACCATATTTTTCTAAATTTAAAGAAAATATGTTTTTGCAAATACATATTTAATAAAAATATTTACGTAGTATAAAATGTTATCATTTAATACAAATCTATTTAAATAATATGTATTCAGGTATGTTAAGAGAATCGCTAGCATCAGCATCTTTTAATTCTCCTTTTCTCTTCTCAGCACTGTTGATTCATGTCTAATATTTTATAAAATTATTATTACCTATATTTTATTCACATGCCGTTTTTTGAAATACTTTTGTAGTATACACTTTACCTCTCTTCTTTGTTTTGAAAACTTTCTAATAACAAAAAAATTGTATTCGACATTTTCAAATTTCAAAATTAACAATTGTTAAATGCAAATCGGTCACATTTTTTCGCCGATAGATGAACAATCGAGATTCACAATTTATTGTTATGTTATCAATCGTTGTTAGGCATCAGAATACCATTTTCAAGAAATATTGTTAAGTTAACAAAATTGCTTAATTAACAAAATGTTAAAAAGTTTATTATGCTTACGAGAATAAGTTCGATTGTGCTACAAAAGTGTCCCAATGGGGATATTTTTGTACGATTTAAAGGAAAAGGTAATTCCAATTGGATTCCAAAATAAACTGTAAGAAAATTAGATTATTTATCCTTCGTTAATATAATTACCAAAGGAAAAATAATATTAAATTCCTATCTCTCCACGATTACCAATTCTAAGGTTTAATTAGTCTGAATCACAATTTACATCTCGTATGTGAACACGTAACACCTGTTCCATGTTCGCATCCCGTGTTCCATGTCCTTGTTCCCTAGGTGAATCCATCACGTCGCCGCAGCTCCCTGCATGAGATCATGTAAGGCTTCGGAAGCACACGTCTCCGCCGTCCTTCACCTCTCGCCATTACCCAACGAGACAAACTGAGTGCTTAGAATACTTCACCCAAGTTAATGTGAAGAAGAGTTTGTCGCACAAGGCAAGTAAATGTGTATCAGTTTTTGTAATAATAATAGGTTTCAAGATTCACGGGTAAGGGATGTAAATCCTGAAATGAAGTTTTTTGAAAACGTTCATTTTGCTCATTGTTCAGCATTTTAGGAAATAGGTTATAAACTCAATATGCTACCTTGTGGTGCAGTCTGTCAATCAGCAAAAGTCCCCTTTATTCGACTAAAGGAGGTTTCCGTGAAACTGACTAAAACAATGCACGAGTAAGTATTTCTCATATTTTTTAAATGATTTATACAATCAATCTAAGCCATAAAGTTACGCTGTGCCACAGATATCTGTTTATCTGCGGTTATGCTTTCCTTAAATTTCTGTACATATTTCTCTTAAATAAAAGACATTAAAAATTAAAATTATATAAATTACTAATTTTCCTTAAAAGTTTAGGATAATCTGTAATATCTGTCTCTAATCATTTAGCAAAGAAAATTTATTTAAGGCCAGAAAAACATTTTTTTCTACAATCCTTTCGGGAAATAAGTGCTCTTAAACTCAATGAATACGCCTAAGTAATGAATGATATATCATAAATTTAGTATATTTAGAGTGGGAAGAGAAAAGAGCGTATATATATATATATATATATATATATATATATATATATATATATATATATATATATACAATTATGAATGTGGCCGAGGCGAAAGAAGTGTGCTTAGACAGGAATGTGTGGCGAAGGATGTTGTTTCGTAACTATTATTGTGGTTGCGGTATTTCGCTACCGAAAATCGGTGATTTTAATATGTTAAGAGTGAGAAATATTTGTTGTATGGTGTAAGGTTAGTAAGAATGTTGTAGAAAGAGAGAGAGTGATTATTTTTGTGGTTGATGTTATTATTATTCTTTTGGGTTTGTGCTAACCCACCAAGTGGGAAATGCGTGATTTTATGTGTGTGTGTATGTATGTATGTATGTAGAATATATTTCGTAATTTTTCTTATTTTTGTAGGTGAATGATGAAAAAATATTGTTTAAAATCACTAAGTATCTGCACTTGTTACAAAAATATCTATTTATTTATCAGTTAAAATTACAATATCAACATTTTGTATTGGTTTATGACAATTTATAAACATAGTAGAGAAATGAACATTTAAACATTTACTTTTAAAATTCCTATTTCAATTAACATTTAGGGGAACGAAGAAATATTTATGAATCACCTTCGCACACTCTCTAAAACAATAGTTATCTCTTTTATTAATACCACAATCGTACACACCTGTTCCAAAATTCAATTACCCTGTGTTATCATTTTTACAATCTGATGCGAGACACACATAAACGCCGTAATGCAGCATTACTAAAGCTCCCTTCAGCGCTGGGTTTTATAAGCATTTCAGCACCAAGTTAATGTTGCGTAGTCCTCATTGATACCAGCTACCCCGTACCCAGACGGTCTGTGTAATTAAAATTATGTTAACGTGTTTTTTAATCAACAATCCACACCTGCACAGGATGTAAATGAGGATTTGGAATATTTGATGCGGCTCTACGTTATGTCGCCACGTTGAATATTTTTATTTTGGAAGATGCAGCAAAAAACAATAAAATAATGGTTTAGGGACATTAAAAGGCTTTTATTCCAATAGAAGGGTAAGTTTACAATGCAAATAGTCAGGTATTTAATAAAAACAACTTTGCTTTAATTTTTTTTAATTACGTTAGCTACAGCATTTAAAATCAGTAGACATTGATAAAAAAAATTATGAATTTAATTTTTGTTATTAACTACCATGAAGCAATGCTGAATTGTAGTCTGCACATTACTAGGCTACTTTTTTATTTTCTTTCGACGATATGGCACTCGTCTATTTTCTTTTGTTTTAAACAGCAAATATACAACATTAGTTATTATTCCCTTATTCATTTAATTATTAATATATTCTAGTAGTTCAAAACAAAAGAACATACATAAGTAATACACTCTTGAGAAGCAAAAAAATCTCTAGGGATACTAAAATTCTAAGTTTTATGTCTTCAGACGAAAACTTAGATTTTTTATTAACACGTTCACTACCGAACCAACTTGAGTGCACTCCTCTGGTGAACCTGTTTTCGATCTTTTTCAAGCACTGAGGCAAAAAAAGACTAACGGCTACTTTAATGGCTGTGCAAATATATATATATATATATATATATATATATATATATATATATATATATATATATATATATATATATATATATATATATATATATATATATATATTGATATAATATAAAATTATTTATATTCAAAAAAATAGTATATTATGTAATTAGGAGTAGAAACCGGTCTTTTTGTGTTGAACCCAGCTGTTGCGGCCGAGGCGCCAACCTAGGCTAAGCAAACTGGATAAAACACAAAAAGGGCGTTCTACTCCGAATGACATATACTATTTTTTCTTCAAGTGTTTCAAAGAATTTTTTGACATTTTCTTTGGAATTTTTTAATTGTAGTGTTTGCAATTTTAGCCAAAGCTGGCTGTGTACACTACAGAACAAAAACGAGACAGCTGTCAAATAACAACTTTCAATATAATCTGTGTTGCTGTGACAACTGCCGCCGCCAGCGGTGAACTTAGACACTAACATTTTTTTACTAGTACAACAATAACAACATTTTTGTACTAGTAAGACAATGAACATCTTCTATAGTGTGTGTACAGGATATATAATATGAATATTATAATAAGCTTGAAGAAAAAAATTATTTATATAATTACAAATTTATAATTTACAACTGTATATATTGTCAGATGTATAAAGAAATGATATATCGGAGTGAAAGTTATGCGTTTGTTTGCGCGTTTTAAAAGGCTGGTATACAAAGGTTGCTTTGAATGAAGCTAAATCTAGACCGTCATTCTTATTGTCACAGTTTTGTTATATGTTATGTATAAAAAAAATACAACAGTTGTGTAACTCCTTTCATCGCGATTAGTCGCATTTTTATTTATTTATTCATGTCTAAACTATTTTGTAAACACAACTAAAGGTAACGAGTTGGTTGCCTTCTAATAAACTTCGTGCGCCCCACTAAAAGTTTATTTTACTTATACAATGTAACTAAACCTATATTTTTGCAAGACGTAGTAGCAGAGGTCTGCCCGTCGTTTTTATCTTATATTATCATGAAGAGCTTAGCATTATAGCTCTTCCTAGTGTGCAGCGAGGTGAACCTGGTTATACGCTACCTTTCGTAAGTGTTGTGTTAGTGAAAGTGCTTCGAGGTAATTCTATCAAGAGCGACAAGTATTGGTCGTCGAGTCAGCCCCCCATGGTGGAGTTGGCTTCCCCAGGTTTGGATCTTCAAGGGACAGCAGGCAAAGTGACCTGCTATAAACGTCTCCATTAGTAGAGGCCCTTCGAAGACGGCTATCAGCTGTCGTGTTCCTGCTCCTCCAGCCGCTGTCTGATGACGACGCGGATTCTATCTGCGTAGCTGAGGAGCTCCATTCTAGTCACCTTCGTTGCTTTGACAATAAGGTACTAGAGTTGGTTTCATTTAAATGCAATTGTTTGTATACCAGTCTCGCTCGTATCATTAGTTCTTGACCTCTCTGGTCCTTTGAGTAAATTTGCCAAATGTTGACGTTTTAAATCATAAATTCATATTCCACTGTCTAGTAATACTCCCCTTTAAATTTTTACAGTCCATTTGAAAATATTACTAAACAGCGTTGAAGATTCTGGACTAGACGGCCAATTCTGTGTGTCTCGGTTTCACAGTAACACACCTGAGATGGCTGGATCAACGTCCCTCGAATGATGGTTTGTTCCGAGAATTTGGAATATTCCTATGCGGTGTCAGCGGAATAATTATTATTATAAAAGTATTTATTGAAGTATTATTCTTAACATATTTTCTTGGGCTAGTTTTATTTTTCCTCTAAGAATAAAATATAAGTAAAATATCCGATGTTTTATGTATTGAACACGAGAATACGTGAATATTTCTTGAAAATGTAAGAATAAGTAGAAACTAAAATAATAAAATGCTAACGTCTAGGCAAGCAGGCTTTGTGAATCCGAGTATCATTATTTTATTCAGCTTCGATTACATTGCAGTCAGAATTTGGAATCTAAATTCATAAAAGGATTTTGCTTTCTACTGCAAAGTAAAATGAAACCATAATTAAATAAAAAGCAATAAAGGCCCCTAAAATGAATGATAAAGAATAGTGTTTTGATATTTTGTATTATCTAGTAAAATATTATAACAAAGACTCTAGACAATACATTTTTAGACTATACTTGTAACATCACTGTTTACAATGAAGCAGTTTCCTAGTAATCAGTATCTAAGTCTATAACCACGTCTATAACCGTGTATCAGCTTTTCGCATGCTGCAATCAAAATATATGTTTTTAAAGATTTCAGCTTTGTACACAATATTCATCAATAATACTATTATAACGTCTTTATATCCATTTTTAGGATAGAGCTTGTATCATAGAAAAAAATAGTAGACATCATGTCGTAAACACTCAAAGCCATTAGAGTTCAATTATTATAAATAGAAATTAAACTCGGTTACGGTATGAACGACAGTTTTTTTAAACAAACTCTCTTTAACTACACATTCAGGAAATTTAAGAATACCTACAAGACTTCAATACTTATTTAAAAGAAATTAAGAAAACATTCATCCAAATTTAAATATCATTTCTGTAAATTAAAAATATATCCTATACTCTTATCCTCTTTTTAGTAACTTACATTAATTAATGTACTTCAAAATATGTAATGAGAGTACCTATCAAATAATTTCGATAATAATTATCAAAAAAACAAATTATTTTATTAAAATAATAAGTCGTACGACCTATAGTTATCTTGTCCAGCTTCATTTATACAATCACCAAAAGATAGAAAATGTCTGATTTATTTAGATATGATATAATTAGGTATGCTACTTATATAAAAATCACAGTAGGAGAGACTGAAAAGAAGAATAAAAGAATTGAAAATCAGCATTATGAAAGTATAATAAACGAGCCAAAACCAGATGTGACGCAAAAGAAAAGAATTATGCAGACAAAAGGATGACATATAAATATGCTATTACTTGTTTATACTCATAATTATATATGAAATTTTTTATAATGGAATAAAGATTCTTCTCTTCCTAAATCCCGCATTACTATAGAGTCGACATTGTTCCATAATATGACAGAAGATATTTCTACCGGCACAGGCGCAGGCACGTCGCTTCGTAGAAAATGTGACAGATTTTCATATCACTTTTGTACTTTCAAAATTGACAAATACCGTCGATTATTTTCGTTATTCATTTTCAATACGCCATTTACAGCTTCTACACCATAAATTTGCAATATCCGAATATTATGTTTGATTTATTATTTTTCACACTTGAAATTTTGACGCTAGAATAACAGAAAATAAACGTAACTAAATAATGAATAAGTATACACATTTTTTTAAATTACCAATAGTTTAAGAATTATTTAAAAACAAAAATATCGACAAAAATTTGTTGTATCTCATATTTTCCAAAATCCCAATAATGGCCTTCGAATCCGGGCATGCTATATAAATTAATTATGTCGAATTCATTAGATGTAATTGTACATTTCATGAAAAGGACATCCATTTCATGATAAGGACCTTCACTTCATGAAGCGGCTATTCATAGTGTAATTTCAAAGTTGCCTGCCACCTGAAAAAAAAATACCTACAATAACGTCACCTAATGCACAGAACACACTTTAAGAAAACTCGAGGAGGTTACTGCTGATGAGTTCTGTGCGTTAGGTGATGTTATTGTTGGTATTTTTTTTAAGTAAGTAAATAGTTACATGAAATGGATAAAGTTTTTGTTCATGAAATTGATAATATACAATTACATCTTATGGATTCGAATATTTGTTTCGTAATATTTTTATATAAAATATTTTGATATTTATACCTGTGTTGGTATTGTATTACACGCACAATGTGCAGATCTAGTGTTAAACTTCGATAGAACATAGTATCCGAGCTAGTTTGAAAAATAATCTGAAAAAGTTTGTAGCTTGAAACATGGATGTCTTTTATCCTGTATCCTGTATATCATTATACTAATGCTTTTTTATATTTTGCGTTCATAGTGAAGTCATTACGATACGCAATTGCGTATCGTAATGACCTTTATTTCGATACGCAATTTTTTGTTTTAGACGGTTGGTACTAGATGACGTTTCTTTAACCCATTTTTACCTAATATATTTTTAGTTAATTGGCAATTCATTTTAATAATATAATGTCGAAGTTATTATTATTTTTATTTAGGGAAGATTATTTACATGAAAATGGACAAATGGTTACAAATATAATCACAAATTCAGTAAGTAAATGTTATTGTAGATGGCGCAAAATATAAAAAATAGTATAAAGAACATTTTATAAGATTTTCTTTCGCACTTGTCAATTAGAAAACTAAATTTTGACGCGTGCGAAAAAAACATGTCTTATAAAAAACGTTCTTTAATATACTATTTTATTATTGCATTTATTAAATCAGATTTTGTTCTACTTGATCTTTTTGTTAAAATTAAATTAAATTATTGTATATTCTTAGTGACATGATCAGTAAAAACGAGAAAAATTAAAATGTACGATGCAATACAGTCATTTCACAAATTTTTAATTTTTGTTAAACTGAAAGAATATGTAAAAAATACCAATATTCTTTCTTTTTATTTTTTTTACACTAGAACTCCAGTTATAAGCAAAATAAGTTTCCTGTAGTTGTTTTATAACCAATATTACTAGTATTTAAAGCTAACCAGTGATGTATAACTCTTATTCATTAGCATTGTATAAAAATATGCAAGTAAAATTTTAATGCGAAAATCACATACCTACAATGGGAAATACAAATATTTTTACCTAGTCTTTCTGGCTCTGTTAAATTGCAAAAAATAGTTGTAATTACAGTCCAAGAACATTGATGGCAATGAATCCAGCAAAAAAATTCATCAATATTAGACTTATGCATTAAGCATCACTGCAACTTTTTTTTACTCTTGTATGTATCTACACTGTATTTGTATATTGTACAATCGTCATTTTGATATGAAAGTGAGTGGTAAAAAAAAACACAAATTTATGTAAATACGTATACATATTTTTTACCTTAAACGTGTCTTAATCTGAATGAAAAAATGATATTCACATACATTTAAAAAAAGTTTTAGCAGATATGTCATGTTTTCTATAGTTGCTACAAACTTGGTTAACAGTTAACCTATCTTGGTATGTCATAAATCCAAAATGTTAACTTAATTTGAGCTGTTCTTGCTTGTATTTGTCCGTATTATAATTGCGCAATAATTACTTTTCATTTTTAGTTAGTTATTTCAATTTTAATAGTTTAAACACAAATGTAGCCAATCCTATCTGTGACAGTCAATGTAAATAAAACGGGAAGAAATTTAGTAAACGAAACTATGACGTCACACAAATCACAGCGCGTTCTGAAATATGAATAAATTATAAATGACGATTAAATGTTAGCACTAAAAATAACAAATCTAGATGACCGTCGCCTGGCCGAACCCGGTCGCGCGGAATCTTCCTCCACGTCGTGATTATTTCTGCAAAAGAATTAACACATTAGAAATACTCAGTGAGGAAGCAATCATTCACAAAATACTTGCGCATCCACCACAGAGGAATGTATTGAGAAATCACACGAGAAATAACACACGTATGCAACAAAGTCCAATAGAACAGGGAATATGGAATAAGTCACCTTATGCGAAACGCATACCTGCTACTCAATAACAGTGTGGCCCCGGACTTACGCGTACATATACTCAACTGTATCTGCCATTACCACTGTGGCCCCGGACTTACGCGTACATATACTCAACTGTACCTGCCATTACTAGCCCTGAGCAGTGTGGTTTACACCGGCACCGAGATATGGTTACAGAACCAACCTTGCCATTACCACCTCTGGGAATAGGGAGCTACCCTAACCCGAATTCCGCTCAGGTGCTGATCAACCCTAGTGGCTTTACTTCGACCTTAGGGACATAGTTACAAAACCAGGATAAAACCATCCCTGCTGTTACCACGCGGTCAATCAGCGAAAACCCACGAGGCTAGAAATTGTGGACACATAGATCGCAATCCTGGTTACCCTTATAGCTCTCTCACCACAAAACAGAGGCTCTACCGGGCACGACCGATCAACAAGGATTACAATAAAGGACAACGCAGGAAAGTAGCAGAATAATCATAGAAATCCGTATCTGCATTACTCTTGCTATCATGGACTAAAAGTGTATGTAAGACTCAACTCACCCGAATCGCTACACAAATCCATCACTACAATATCGATGTTCTCACATTGAAATCTAGAAATAAACTGAAATAAACTACGTGTATACCAGTATCATTAAATGTAGTTCTTATCCAACAGCATCGGTTACGTACCTAAATAGCTAATTAGAGACAAAACATAATAAATTTAATAAAAATAATCTTACGCAAAATAATTACTGTGACAAATATGACACAATTTAATGTTTTTATTTTTGAGATCGTATAGTTTATATTTTAAACAAATATTTTATGTAGTTTTATAGAGGAAATAAAAATTTGTGAAATGAAATTAGCATAGCAAACGAGCAACTCAGAGCACAATTTAATTACCACAATTTCTATAATTAACAAACTGTTTAAGGAGGTTAACAAGTCCGTTGCGGCTTATATCTATCTTGTTTTGTCCCATCTATCCAATTGTTCGTTTGGTAGGTCGCGAAGGCGAAACTCAGCCGTAACCCTTGACATTTCGTCGGAGTTCGATACTACTCCGTATTACAGCCTTGGCGCTGGGAGGGCGGCGGTGGTTGTAAACCTCCCTGGGTATAAAACTTGTGGTATTTATGTCTTCGGCCGAATGCAGGAGGAGTATTACTAGACTTAGCCCGCAGTAAAACCACCAATAGATGAATTACAGGTCGATGTTTATTTAATTCAATGGAAAGAATGATGTACTTTCAGCACGAGAAATGTATTTTAATGGTAGCGTGAGTTTTCGCTTCCTAGAGCTTTCGAAACGTTTACTTCTTATAGAGAAGTGCTAATTAAAATTCATGAATAAACTTCCACCGCTTAGATCTTTAAAACATATTCATTTTTTTGTAGAAATATAAATTTCAGTTTCAGCATATTCTTTGCATTAGGGAATATCTGAACGCAAAAAGTAAACTTCTGAATGTCTCGTAAAAAATATAATATATTGTAGCTCATTTTGTTATAAATTTCTACTCTCCTTTCTATATTAGATACTTTCCGTCGATATGGTATCCGCATGCATTAAAGTGCTGCTGCACTGTATGTAAAAATGGATATAAAGTTCACATATTGCAACGAAAACAAAAATGCTCGTAAATTCGCATAATATTTCATTGTTCTCTAACATAACATATGAAATGACATAAAAGAACAATGATTCATTATTTTTTATGTTATGTTATGTGGAAAGGTGTGTGAATGTATTCTTCTTCTAGCTATTTATTTCTAAGATATTTGAAAGATAGGTACTTATGTCTATTTTCGAATCAAACCAAAAAAATACATGATTCAATAGGGCACTACCGTGGATAGGACAGTGAAAATATAGGTACATAAATTAATGAGTAATAAAAAATTATTCTTTAATAGTACATTAAAACACAAGTATCATAAGGCAATCTGTTAACGTACGAGTCCAAGTTTGGAAAACGAGCCACCAGGCGAGTTTTACAAAGGATGAGTACGTCAATAGGCCTTATGATACGTTTTTTATACTATTTTTTCTACTGAGGTAATTTTACAATTAGATTTGTTAAGAAAAGGACTTGTCAAAAATATGAGTTGGTGTTTTTTTATCAATTATGTTGGTAGCGCTTCCCGCTAAAAATTGAAATTTCACATTTTGACAGTTTGTGTATCTTTGTGAAATTGTCTGATTGTTTACATTAAAACATTGTATCAAGCATTATACAAGTATGAAAGAGGAAAACCAATACATACAATGAACTCCAAGGTTTATTAATGAACCATCCTGATTTGACATATCGGTGGTTCGTGTTGGTTATTATCATAAATAAAACTTGAATATGGAATTGAAGGACGTTACGTGGACCATCAAGCCTTTTTATTGAGAAAACAACATATAAATAAAACTCTTTAAATAATAAAATTGTTGCGTCCCTCCGGTGCAAAGGACTAAATAATAAGGACCTAGTGGCTCGAAGAACCAAACGTTCAAACCCTAAACCAGCGAATCCGGTCTAGAAGAACCAAAATCTTTTGATCCTGCTCGCAAGCTCAAATGTGATGTCTCTAGATCAGCGAATCCGGTCTAGAAGCACCAACAATGTGTTTGATGTTAAATTTAATTAATAAAACAAAACTATATGTAAACCAAATTAATTACAACCTTCGATAGCTGGTTCACATCACTGGACTTGGCCAATACACGGGACAATAATAATTTGTGAATCGTACTAATTAACAACGAACGAAGGACCAGCTAGTTTTACGAACTAACAAACGTGCTAAGTATAATTGCACCAAAATAACAAACAACTGAAATACAATTCTGAGATATGTGATATTGAATACAAGTGACATAAACAATAATAAACCAAAGATAGAACAAATACGATATTTGTATAAATTAACTAAATCATTTAATAAGTGTATGACCACACAAATTTAGTTAAACAATATTAAGAACTCTAAATGAACTTAATAACAACCAACTAGAATGCAAAACTTGTTGCATTGACTGTACCTAAGCGAAAATAACAGCAGGTGTGCTGTAGATGACGTCACTCGAACGTGAACGTGTTCAAACAGGTTTACAAAGAAATAATAATAATTTCACCCAAGGAAATATGAATCAAATCCCTAACAACACGAATTCACGTGAGAAATCAAATTGTACAGTTCGATTTTACAATTGATTCCTGAGATGTGTCTATTAGCTGCATAAATTGGCGCCGGAAAGTATTCACGGACTATAAAGTACCAAATTAAATGAAAACCGAACGATAACTCCTTGAATTAGTCGTGCTAGGCTAATCAAGTTACGCGAACGATAATTAAACAACAAATTACTTTGCTGACCATATGAAAATCAGAAAGTTAATGCAAAATGGTGGAAAGCCACTCTCGCGGACGACGATGCGATACGTCTTTACCGTGTGCAAGCCAGACACATTCTGAGCTGCTCTCCACGGTCGATCTGTAGATGGACTTCGCTTGGCGTGGGGTTGCGCGCGCACTCGTGTGAAACTAGTCAGTCGTATATTAATGTTAATAAATAGTTTAAGATACTACAGCTATTTCAAACAATTCTAAAATTAAACTTAAACACGTAGAAAATATATAACTAATTTTTCCAAGTAACAGAAACAGTTATTTCTATTTATTTATTGACTTATTTAAATAGAGTCAGGGCGGGTTACTCGTTCTATTCCCATGTGCAGCGGGTTTCTACCTCAAGGGGTTAATATTTTCCAATTCCTCTCATTTAAAACATTAGTTTTAATCATACCGGCCACCTTAGGGTCTCCCTAAAGACAAACATAGGCTGTTGGCAAAGGACACAGTTTTGCTATAGGGCGAGTGATTTCACCTTTAGCGGTTTTAAATACGGCAACTCTATTGATTCCGTCTGATCCGGGAATCAATTTGATGACTCTAGCCAAACGCCATGCAGTAGGTGGCATTGATTAAGACAATAGTATCCATTGTCAATGGATCGGTATCCTCATTCCATTTGTACCGTTCTTGCAAGGTACGAAGATATGTTTGTTGCCAGCGTGACCAAAATTGTTGTTGCAACTTGGACAACATTTCCCATGAGGACAAACGATTTGTGGGAGTCTCAGTGTGATCTAGAGACGGCAATGTTACAGTGGGTTCTGTAACTAAGAAATGTCCTGGTGTTAAGGGTGTGGGATCGGAAGGATCCGATGACTTCGGGAACAGAGGCCTGGAATTTAGCATCGCCTCCACTTCCGTCAACAAGGTAGAGAACTCTTCGTAAGTCAGAAGCTTTTCTGTGAGTACTCGTGATAATAGTCTCTTTGCAGACTTTATTGCAGCCTCCCAAAGTCCGCCGAAGTGTGGCGTGGACGGTGGATTGAAATGCCATGTGATCCCTTCTTGGTACACATGATTTGACACCTGAGTATTGAATTCCTCAGAGCTGAAGAATTTTTGTAATTCAGAGAGCTTGCGATTTGCACCTATGAAATTCGTGCCACAATCGCTGTTGGTTTGATCTTTGTCAAGTTGAACCACTTCACTTTGTGGCCAACACGAGTAAGGTTGTTGTAACCACTCTGGTCCCTTTATCCAGAGAGTACATGTCTTGAAACTTAGAGGACTGAGACCTCTAGAACCTACGTCGGCCGCATTGTGTTCCGACGCTACATGACGCCAGTGTTCACTCGGAAAACTTGTTTGTATTTGAGCGACTCGATTACCCACAAATGTTTTCAGAGTGTGTGGTTCCTTGCGCAACCAGGCAAGAACTATCATAGAATCCGAGAAGTAATGTACAGCCTCCGGTTGGTTTGGAATATTTTCGAGAATATTCTCGAGAAGTTTAAAGAGAAAATGCGCCGCACATAATTCCAAACGAGGTATAGTAATTTTTTTCAAAGGCGCTACACGCGTCTTTGCACAGAGCAATTGAACCACTGGTTTATCGTTTGGATAACTTCTAACATAGACTACGGCACAGTAGCCTCGCTCGGGGGCATCCGCAAATCCGATAAGATCGAATTTAGAACCCAAACAAACTAACCTTGGTATCGAATAGTTGGATATACAATCGATCTCGTTCAGAAACAATCCACTCTGAGACAATATCATATCATCCCATTCTACCTTTGATTTCCAAAGCTCTTGCATGATGAGTTTAAGAAACATCACCAATGGGGACATAATGCCTAATGGATCATAGATCCTTGCAATGCAGGACAAAATGTTTCTTTTGGTGCACAAATCGTCGGGTTTTGAGACAGTATACTCGTAGCAGTCGGACTTACAAACCCATTTGACACCTAACAATTTCACTGACTCGTCGTCATTGAAGTGGACATCTTTCACTGCGCGTGCATTGTCTGGTAGTTCATCCAGTATTGTTTGAGAATTACTGGCCCATTTTCGGAGGGTGAATCCTCCCTTTTCGAATATATCCGTAGGTTCACGGCGCAGTGTCAGTGCTGACTGAATATCTTCAGCTCCAGTCACAACATCGTCCATATAGACATCATTTTGCAGGACTTTAGCTGCTAAGGGATATTGATTCCCTTCGTCTTGAGCCAACTGCTCAACTGTACGCAACGCCAAGAACGGCGAACAATTCAAACCAAAGCAGATAGTGTTGAATTGGTACACAATAGGATGTGTGGCATCCGCAGGTTTCCAAATGAACCTTAGAAATCGTTGATGCTCGCGTACAACTCTAATTTGTAGGAACATCTGTTTTAAATCCCCCGTAATTAAAATAGGATAAAATCTATTTCGCAAATGAAGAGTGAAGATACTCTTCTGTAGTACCGGACAAGGATACAAGTAGTCATTAATCGACTTTCCATTAGACGATGGCTTTGAAGCATTGAACACAATGCGTACCGGTGTCGTCGCACTATCAGGTTTAACCACTGCATGGTGTGGAATATAGTACGAATCCTGATCATTCAAATTGGGTTGCACATCAAGTTTCATGACGTAACCCTTTTGCAAATATTCTTCGAATATTGCATCATAAGCCTTGAGTAACTCTGGGTCTTTACACAAGCGAGTCAGCTGTGCGTGACAAATGGACAAAGCTTACTTGTATGAATTGCCTAGTACTGGTGGGTACCGTTTAAAAGGTAAAGAAACCGTGTATTTTCCCTCGGAGTCTCTTTGGGTTGTATTGACAAAATGGTCCTCCACAATTTTATCCTCGGGTTTAGTGACAACCGATGAAGTTGGAACATTTTCCAATTCCCAAAATTTAGACAACAGTTCGTGTATATCTTCTTGTGTGTATGTATGATAGGACACCACAGCATTGCTTGTTTGCTTGCTGGTATATTCTCCCATAACCACCCAACCAAAGATTGTTTTGATGGCGGTAAGTGTGCCATCGACTCCTTTCTTAACTCCGTTACGAATGACCTGATCCCAAATGCCAGCTCCTAACAGCATGTCTATTCGTTGAGATTTATAGCATTCGGGATCCGAAAGTTGGATATTCCCAAATTGATTAAAGGTATCCCGAGATATTGGATAATCTGGGATTCTGCCTGCAATGTTGTCGATTACAATGCAACTCAAATCGAGAACTGGAGTTTCTCTACGACATGGTTTGATTTTGGTATGTATAATACCACTAGTGTCCTTGACGTGGGTGTCACTCATTGACATAATCTTTGTTTGATACGCTTCAATAGACAGATTCAAATTGTGGACACAACGACTTGTGATGTAGGATTTCTGCGATCCTGTATCCAATAAGGCACGTACAACATGTACCTTTCCTGCACTGTCAAATATATGCAGCTTTGCAGTGGGTAGTAATACCGAAGTATGTTTTCTGTGTTGACTTAGTGAATAAGTCCTAGCAGACATTGACGTAGTGGTTTTAGAATTACTACTACTGGCTTGAGAGTTTGCATCACTCTTGGGTGATGATGGACGATTGGTTTGCTCAGATTTTTTATCACGCTTGGGTGATAACGACTTGTTCGACCTTTCACCAAAATGCAGCAGCGTATGGTGAGTTTTGTTACACGTTCTGCATGTGGCTGTACTAGGACAGTTCGGGCGTATGTGGCCCATTCTAAGACAGTTGATGCACAACTTGTGTTTGATTGCAGCATCATGTCTTCCTTTAGGTTTAAGAGCTATAAACCCTTCACACTGACTGATGTAGTGAGACTTTCTGCAATACGGACAATTCGTATTAGTTGCCAATGTCATCGCTCGGGATGCTGGCTTGTGCCCTTTGATTTGTTTGATTGGCTCGTGAGTTTTGACTGGTTTGGCTGGCTCAACCTCTAAGCTTGAAACTTGCTTAGTCAAGAACGCAATTAACTCTACAAGAGTGGGCTTGGAGTCAGAATCCAATGTTAGTTCCTACTGTCGTCTAGCAGCCGAATCTAGCTTACGACAAATCATGTTTTCCAAAATGACCCCACATGAGTCAACATCAACCTCTAAGTTTTTCAGAGCAGCGATGTTTTCGCGTGCTGTGTTCAACAATGATTTTAGTGCAGGAGCGTCTGCCTGCTTGACCTTTTGCACATCTTGGAGTGCATTCAGATGTACCGACCTCAACAACCTAGGACGATAATATTCATCTGTGATGGCGTTCCATGCAATATCAAAACTATCAGCTTTGACGGGGATATTTGTAATAAGCCTAGCGGCTTCCCCTTTTAAAGATAACTTGATATATTGAAGGCGTTCAATATCTGACAAACTGTCCCGATTTATCACCAACTGTGTGAATAAGTCGTAAAAATTCATAAAAGTTGTTTTCTCCCCATCGAATGTTGGGAGATTCAATTTAGGCAAGCTGGGTTGCATATATCGCAAAGATTGTGCTGATTAAATCGAATGTGATTCTGATTTAGCTCTGTCGGACCCTGCCTGTGATCCGGTGTCTCCATCGAGCTTAAGCTTGTAATTGACACGTATGTCGCAAATGAGTTCTTTTATTTCATTAAACAACTTCTTAACTCGGGAAATTTCTGCCAACATATCCTCGTCGTGATTTTTGGTTTGTTTTAACTTTGAAGAATATTCACAATAAGTACGATTAAATTCCTGTTCCCAAGCTGCGAGAGACGGAAAAGTTACCTCAAATTTCACTTTACTTTTTTCATTAGTCTCTGAAGAATAGACTGATAGACGACGAATATCTTCTGTCACAACCTCTAATTGTTCGTGCAGTAGTTTAGCCATTTTAGAGTGTGCTAATAAATGCAATTACTAATACCAAAGTAACTCGAAACAATAATTATCTCCGAATACCGCCAAATCCGGCTCGACGAAGACCAAATGTTGCGTCCCTCCGGTGCGAAGGACTAAATAATAAGGACCTAGTGGCTCGAAGGACCAAACGTTCAAACCCTAAACCAGCGAATCCGGTCTAGAAGAACCAAAATGTTTTGATCCTGCTCGCAAGCCCAAATGTGATGTCTCTAGATCAGCGAATCCGGTCTAGAAGCACCAACAATGTGTTTGATGTTAAATTCAATGAATAAAACAAAACTATATGTAAACCAAATTAATTACAACCTTCGATAGCTGGTTCACATCACTGGACTTGGCCAATACACGGGACAATAATAATTTGTGAATCGTACTAATTAACAACGAACGAAGGACCAGCTAGTTTTACGAACTAACAAACGTGCTAAGTATAATTGCACCAAAATAACAAACAACTGAAATACAATTCTGAGATATGTGATATTGAATACAAGTGACATAAACAATAATAAACCAAAGATAGAACAAATACGATATTTGTATAAATTAACTAAATCATTTAATAAGTGTATGACCACACAAATTTAGTTAAACAATATTAAGAACTCTAAATGAACTTAATAACAACCAACTAGAATGCAAAACTTGTTGCATTGACTGTACCTAAGCGAAAATAACAGCAGGTGTGCTGTGGATGACGTCACTCGAACGTGAACGTGTTCAAACAGGTTTACAAAGAAATAATAATAATTTCACCCAAGGAAATATGAATCAAATCCCTAACAACACGAATTCACGTGAGAAATCAAATTGTACAGTTCGATTTTACAATTGATTCCTGAGATGTGTCTATTAGCTGCATAAATTGGCGCCGGAAAGTATTCACGGACTATAAAGTACCAAATTAAATGAAAACCGAACGATAACTCCTTGAATTAGTCGTGCTAGGCTAATCAAGTTACGCGAACGATAATTAAACAACAAATTACTTTGCTGACCATATGAAAATCAGAAAGTTAATGCAAAATGGTGGAAAGCCACTCTCGCGGACGACGATGCGATACGTCTTTACCGTGTGCAAGCCAGACACATTCTGAGCTGCTCTCCACGGTCGATCTGTAGATGGACTTCGCTTGGCGTGGGGTTGCGCGCGCACTCGTGTGAAACTAGTCAGTCGTATATTAATGTTAATAAATAGTTTAAGATACTACAGCTATTTCAAACAATTCTAAAATTAAACTTAAACACGTAGAAAATATATAACTAATTTTTCCAAGTAACAGAAACAGTTATTTCTATTTATTTATTGACTTATTTAAATAGAGTCAGGGCGGGTTACTCGTTCTATTCCCATATGCAGTGGGTTGCTACCTCAAGGGGTTAATATTTTCCAATTCCTCTTATTTAAAACATATTAGTTTTAAACAAAAATACTTTAATGAACAATTTATTGATGTAGACTTTTACTTTCCACCATTTTGTCAACACACTGCTCAATAACGGCAACAGCTGTTCTTACAATTTTTACTATAAAACATATATGGCATATATTCGATAGTTCGCCACAACGTGGAACTGGAAATCATGGATTAAAACATCAACTTTTCTTATTTGTTTGCTAGTAGCCGCCACAAATTGAGTAGACAGTGTCAACATTTTTAAGTAACGTGCATCATGCATTTCATAACCTGCCTGGAATAACAATACATTCAATTCAAAATTGCTTTACCATAAATTTAAATTTTAATAAATAAATCACAGTAAACTTGAGCGCATTGTTTCTTGTTTCATATTTCTTAGTTTAAATTTTAACTTCACATATTCTTATTCCTTCTTAACTAACACAGCTATAGCTATAAATTTCTTTTATTTCTAGTCCTATCACCTAGAGAAAGGATAAAAATCCTCAATTAGAAGTAATATTTCAACACGAACAATTTACCATTTTGAGGTTATCTGTCAGTTATGAAAGCATGACTACCACATCTAGAACATGAAAGGCGCCAAAAACAGTACGTTTATAGATCTTCTAAACGTCATGTTTTCAGTGCTAAACAGTGCTTTTATAGACTCATAAGAACACCAAAATAGAAAAATATTAATTCGTTTGCAAACTACAAACGATTGAAAGTTTGTTACCTTTCTATGTAATTTGACTGGTTGCCTGATTTTAAGAATGAGACACGCCCTCGACCTTTGGTGAGGACATAATATGTCAGACACAAATTTCTGAACAATAGATATTCATATCTCGTTTCTTACTGAAGAAAAAATAAGTAAAAAATTGTTCATATTATTATAATTATTCTCAATCAACGTGTTCGAAAAAAATACATGAATGCAGATCGCTGACTGATCAGAAAATAATTTTTAATGGAATTATAAACAATTTTCTTTACAACAAATGCTGTTTTGGGAGGCGCTCGAAATCCGTTACATAAGCATTTAAAATGGGAAACCAGTTTATCCTTGCACGTTAGTTCCCAAATTATTTAAAAAAAAAAATAGTTCAAATAAGAGTTGAAGATCATAAAATTCTACATTTGAATCAATAAACAAAATTAGTTTCTCATGCTATGTAACGACAAAAATTTGATACGAAAATTTCGAAAATCACGTCAAAATAATGATAGCCGTGGAATTAAAACAAAAAGCATAACAAATGCAAGATTTTTTTAACTGTATGAAAAAATCTCAATATTTGACAGATAAAACATCAATAATTTGTTTATCTGTTTGTTTTAATTCCAAGAACAGCGATAAGTAGAATTTTTACTCTACAACTTTTATTTGAAGAATTTTTTTCCTAAATAATTTGGGGGGCAACGCGCAAGGTAAAACTGTTTTATTATGTTAAAGGCCTATGTAACGGATTTCCAGCGCCACCTGGTATATAAAATTTGTGACAGGTATTGTGATGGCCACAACAGATTTTTAAAATTATGTGACGTTATAATATTATATATGTCCGACTAGTGTACGTACAAGGTGTAAGCCGAAATAGTACGCATTTGGTCATAGGCGAGCATGATTACTAGACCAGATACTTACCAACTATATGTAAGTCTGCTTGCATAAGAACATTCCCGGTGGTAATTAAAGGTTGTCGTATACAGTGATTAAAGACTTCAACCACACAAATGCGATTCATTAGCGAAACACGTATAATTACCACCCCATACTCCACATAGGAATTAGGTTGATATGGTGATATTGGATATCTCAATGTTTAACTACCAATACGTCAACTGCTCTTTAATATGTAGTAATAAAATATTAATATCAAAACCTGTCATGAAATACAAATTTTATGGAAAATTAATTCAAAAAATTTAATTTAAAATATAATCAACTTTAAAGTATACTGGAAAAGAGCAAGGTTTTGTATGAGGTTAAATATTTAAAGTGATATTAGAACGGAAATATTTATATACGTATTCGAGACGAGTTTTATAATTTACTTGCTACATAGAATCTCTAATGACCGCAGTGCCGGTTTATCTATGTGGCACATGTGGCACGTGCCGCGGGCCCCGCGCTTGAAAGGGCCCCGCGCTGTTTTTTTTCCATAGGACAAAATCCAACTTTTCTGTTTTTTTATTATTTCACGAGACATTTTATTTGTGATTTTTTGATGTTTATAATTTTACGCTATTATGGAAATAGGTATCAAATAACCAGTGGCGTAACTAGAACTCTAGGGCAGCATTTATTGTCGACTCAATAGAAAGATTTAAATTTGATAAACAAAATTTAAAATGTGTATAATATTATAAATTATAATTTTGACAATTTATTGAAATTTACAAATAAATTAATGCATATTTTATTAAGTTACTAGCAAAGAAGCCAAGGAGCGAGTACCGATAGTTACTAAATAGTTATATTTGAAATTTACTATATTGTATTGGCATTTTCCCTTGTTTTTATTTGGACCTATTAAAAGCAAATTTAGATAAAGTGGCTATTTTATGAGATACAAAAGTTAATGTGAGTATTTATTATTAATAATAATTACAATAACATATTTTCTGTGTTATATTACAGTGTACTAAAGATGGTTAAAAATATAACCATAAGCTTTACAAATTAAAAAATCTGATGTGGACACCACACGACTTCCTTGTACGCAAGACCAATATGAAGATGAAGTATAGACTCAATTATAAAATTGCACGTATTTGACGTAATTTGACATTAACATCTATTTTTTTATTTTTTTGTTATTTTTTGTCCTAATCCATAGCAAGCTTCATTACAAAAACCAAAAAGTATATAAGTTTTAAATTTACATATCTCGCTTATACAAAGGGCTAATTTAATAATACTTGATGTGCTACCCGCAGAATTAAATTCTCTAAAACTCTTATTTGAAGCATTTATTTCTAAAATCAAAATAAAACCATTTTATTCCAGAAAAACTGTTAACAACTTCAGGTAATATATCACTTCCGGTTAGTCTGTTTTAACCAAATTCTGCTATGTTATTCCAATTGATATAAAAGTCTTATATACTAAATTTGAAAAGTTTTGGATTATATTTTAATATAGTTTTTCATTAAAATCTATTATAGGCTTCAAATAAAGTACCTTTTCTGAAAATTATGTAATTACCAAAAAGGGAGGTGCACAACTAGATGTTATAGAAGTCCTAAATACGAAATTTCAACTTTCTACGGCTTACCGTTTTTGAGTTATGCGAGATACGTACGTACGTACAGACGTCACGACGAAATTAGTCAGAATGGATTCAGGGATGGCCAATATGGATATTTCCGTTGAAATCTGGAAACCGAAATTTTTCGCGAATACAATACTTCCTTTACTTTGTACAAGGAAGTAAAAAGTGTGTTCTTCACGTAAATCCGTACAATTTGGACTGCCAAACCCACAACCTAGTTTCCATACCTAATTATAGTTGTAATTACCATATATATTGGGAAAAGGCCCCGCAGATATGTAGTGCCACAGGCCCCGCGGATCCTTAAACCGGCCCTGAATGACCGGTATAATATGGTTATAAATTCTAACTTAACAACATAAAAAGAAAAGAGCTACGATATCAAGCTTTCAGTGCTCATTTGTAGGTAGGTATATTAGTAATAGAAATTTAAATTCGTTAAAGTCTTGTTCTTCCTTACCGTTAATCCTTCATTTTTAGCAGGGTCAGCACACAAAATGTAAAGTACAACTGAAAAATATGTGAATCGTCGTGTCACTTCGCATGTCATTCAAGGTGTGACACACTTATCACAGGGCAACAACAATTATTGAATTACAGCACCTTCACCAGATGGAATACAGTTTTCTAATATCATCGATTCCGCTGATCCTAGTTTTACTCTTTTACTGCTTTTTTCTGGGCAATTCTGCCCTAATTTCTTCCTTACAGTTGCCATTCCAAATGCATCCTGGATATTTAAAGTAACTTACTTGTTCCATCATCTCTTTCAACCATATGTGTGCAGGTTCCTCTTTCTTAGTTATCCTCATTACTTTTAATTTCTTTATGCTATTTGCATTCCATATTATTCACACTTTATCCAAATTTTATACATTATCATCTGAAGTTCTTCCTCCCTATCTGTGATTACAGCTGTAGATCATCAACATATTTAATGCATTTAATTCTCTCACCTTCCACAATGGGCCCATCCAAATTTTTGAATTGTTTATATATTACGAAGAATTTAAAAATAGAAATTCCGTATTTAAGTTTTCTTGAAATTACGCTTAATAACGCCTAAAATAATTATTAAAGTTTTGGCGCGAAAGTTCTGACGTTAGCGTCACTCCGTCATAAGTAGAGAGAATCGACATACGTTTCCATTGATACGGCAATATACAATAAATGTTGCATGAATAAAAATACGTATCCATTACAAACTGTGATCAGAAATCTTTAGAACTAATGATTATAAAGTAAGCCAGATAGTTATATCATTTCAAAATATATGTTTGTTTGATTTACTTACATGAAAAGGTTAAGGAGTAGTGTTAAATGTTAATTTATGTAAAACATCGATAGTACATATTATACATAAATAAAAATCAGGTAAGTAAAATTAATAATTTTTGCTCGTTTTCATAATCAAGTTAATTATTCACTTTAATTAATACGACTTTAAGACTTTCTTTAATATAAAATTGAAGTTTTCATACTCACCTAGTGCCATTATTATAATTAAAATAGTATTTATATTATTTTCTATTTATAATTAAATACAACAAAGACAGTATTGATTACAATAATTCACAATAAAAAGTAATCGAACATTACTATATACTAAATGATTACAACAATGACAAGTATTGAGATTACAATAATTAAAACATAAATTATAATATAAATTTATTTAATAAGTAATTTTCATTTGATCTTAATAAAAAATTACTTGGATATATTAAATATGTGTTTGTTAGAATATTTATAAAGCCAATCGCGAATTTATGAGCAAAATATGCATGGTCCACTTTATAGTGACATTGACTACGTTTACACCACGCGTACTAAACATTTAGTCCGCATACCAAGTGACGTAACAAGATGGCGACGAATGGTGTAAACACTATGTACCAAACCTTTGGTACGCAACTGGTACACATTTTTGGTACGTTCAAAGGGGGATGTACCAGACCTTACTCATGCACGGTGTAAACAGCAAGCGTACCAATGCGATTTTTCTGCCATCTATAACTACTGTTAATTCAATTAAATGGTATATTAACATTTAGGGAAATTGTGTAAGTTTAGTAATTTTAATAGTGTGGCGATGTAAATTACATATTTTTCCTTATTAAGTAATTTTAGGTTAGGCTGACTCTGACAGCAAGCGCGTATGACATACCAAAATATTTAGTATGTTTATTTAAATACCGGTGTAAACATACCATACTAAGATAAATTTTAGTATACACTTGGTCTGCGTATCAGAATAGTACGCATGGTGTAAACGTAGTCATTTTCAAAGGGAAACTGGACTACTGTAATGACGCTGACGTCACAACATGGCGACCATTTTACGCTAAAATCTTTAATTACATAATTATAGATATAAAAATACAAAATATATAGCAATTTTTATTTCGTTTTCATTTATTTATATTCAAAATTCATATGCGACATGTAATTTTTAAAAAGTCAAAGACTTGGACGGGCCCAGTATCTCATCTGTACCTTCCAACGTTTCCACCATCAATCTAATCTGCATACATACACGTTAAAAAGAATATTTACCCATGTACTAAAATATGAAACGAAAATTCAAATAAATTGTTCCTGTACTAGAACTATTAACATTTAAAAACTATAAAAACATACTTGCGCTATAAACCTGCATTTAAAAAAAATATTTAAATCTATTAGTATTTCACTTTGATTTTATAGGCAAAATCGCATTTTTCGTTTTTCCTATAAAAACAAAGTCAACTTTTAATAGATTTTATTTGAATTTTTGCTTTATATTTTGGTATAGGGTCTCCCTGACTCCTCTCCTTATTGTTGTTCTTTCCGTCTCCTAATCTACAATCGCTACTTCTTTCTGGCTTGTGGACAGCTGTTTTAATAATCTCCTGTCCTTCCAATTAATGCCAATCTCTCACAGTATTCTCAGCAATATATCCCATCTAACTCTGTCGAAAGCCTTCTCGTAATCAATGGAGCAGACAAACATCTCCCGGTTCACATCAAACACTCTTTCTGCTAACAGCATCTCTGGTTTCTCTACCCTTGCGGAAGTAAAACTGATTGTTCTCCATATTTTACTATTTTCCTCCTCATTCCTTTTATAATAAATATAGCTATATCTTTACAATTATTATAACAAACCAAGTTTGTTTAATTATTTCGTTTATGCGTATGTACGAGGGTTGCACTTGTCATTCATCAAAATTACTGCAATCTTGCATTTAATTTGTATAAATTTAAATATAATACTAGAAGTATAATTAGGATTCTATTCAATTTAGTAAATTCTATTGGCAGTTCAATTTTGAGTTGATTCAAGTTAATTCGATTCGATCAACCCAGCTTAAGAGATGAGACAACGAAACTTCAGGGGTAATCTACATCTAACCCTATATATGTGAAATATATTGCTAAATAAAGTTCGTTTACTATAATATCAAATAAATATAACTAGTATTTATTTTTGTTGTATTTTGGTAATGAATATTACGTATATATGTTTTTATTTACTTTTGTGTCTGCGATCGGCAAATCGAGTCCACCGTGGAGGGATTCGTTACACAATCCCTATGTATACCCTGCTGTTCTTTGGTATTAGAGCACTGACACAATATCAAAAATAAATATTGAAAAAAATACTTATATATGTATAAGGCGTAGTAATTTATTAGAGTTTCGTCACTTACACAACGTTCGGAACCACTATGTACAAATTATACTCTATTTTTCCTTGCATTTTATAAAACAATCACATTATTTTTGACATAGTCCTGGCATTTTCATCACTGGCTCAACAGTCGTTTAACCAAAAAATGTAGCACCGAAATTAACACACATTTTTGTAATTTGTGCTATAATATCTGCGCTATTTATTTTTTAAATGATAGTTAAGTTAAGAGACAGTTTAATCAAACACGAGAATGCCAAGCTTAAATCGCATTTAATCAGAATTCCTAGCAACTAATAACTCTTAGGGCCGGTATTTCAATCTCGTAATAACTTCCTAATAAATTTTATTTACCTAACAACCATTTTTACCTCTCGCTAAGAGAGGTATTGGATTCATGCTAAAAATCGCATATCCAGATTTTAGTGAATAAGCACGTTTTAAGGTCCCTAGAATCCGATTATAACATTTTTACGATGATGTCCGTGTGTGTGTGTGTGTGTGTGTGTGTGTGTGTGTGTGTGTGTGTGTGTGTGTGTGTGTGCGCGTGCGCGTAGGCGTGGACGTGGACGTGCGCGTGTGCTCGTGCGTGCGCGGGTGTGGGTGTGGGTGTGTGTGTGTGTGTGTGTGTGTGTGTGTGGATGTTGGATTCACGATATCTCAAATACTATACGACTTAAGACATTTTTAACTACGGATTCCTCAATCTAACAATATTGGGAAGAGTCGAGTCAGTTTTGATAACAATTGTACAACCGGAAGTAGTAGTTACAACAAAAAAATCATCTAAATATTATTTATTGAAAATTTATGTAAATACTTATATTAAAGAACGTTAAATTCTTTATTCGGTAAATATAAATTCATTAATATATCTTCTATAGATTTAGAGATAAAGAAAGGCATATAAAATAATTTGATGTAAAAAATCTCAGATCAAACTACTACAAGGCAAGAAATTCAAATGTTTGTAATTGACACATAAATGTCACTGCCAAAAATATTTGTATGTCTCTGTCAAAAATATTTGTACATTATTATGAAGATTATGAAAATAAAAAAAGTCAACAACGCAAAAGAATATACGTAAAAAAGAATATAAAAGGAATTTGCGAAAAAATGACTAATATAAAGAAAAAGAAAAGGAAAGTAGAAAAAGAAAATTTCAGGATATTGAATATAAAGAAAATGTATGTATTGTACATAATTTATTTTAAAATATCTCATAGATTTTGCAAATATATGTGAGAATTATTTTTTAGTGAGACATGAATATATGTATTTGTATTTAAAAATATTTTTCGTTTTATGCGTACAACCAGGTAAAATATCTGGCGAGAGGTTAGTGCTGGCCACATCAGATTTTTTTGCATATTTTAATGTCCCAACAAGTTGTTAGGTACCTTATAAATTATTTTTTCTTTAAGAAATTTGAGAGGAACTTCTAGAAGCTAAAATTTGTTAGCTACCTAAAAAAATGAATGTCATTGACAATTGTCATTATATTTATATTTGAAATAAAAATATTGTAAGATGGAAATGTATTTTGATCGAATTGATTATATATTGGAAGAGGAAGAACTTGAAATTATTGAAAATTTTAAACCTTTAAGGATCAGTATTATGTTCTCAGCGTTACCAACTGAGTTTGACTTTGGCGTCTATGCTTAGCCGTTACATTTTTCTGGTCTTTAGTAATTTTAGAATTTCATGTCTTTCACCGTTACAGCAAGTATTATCAATTTTAAGATTTTATGCTACGGCGAGTTTTTATAGTAGTGTTGGAGATTTTGGGGATATACATAAATCCACAGCAGGAAAAATAATCAAATCGACGAGTAAATAAAATGTCTGTTTTATAAAACAAGTTATAGAGTAAAATAACTACTTGCAGAGTAGATATTTTATCCTAGTAATTTACCGACAGAGACATGACATCTGTCTTTATTTTGTAAATTTTGCATATATATATATATATATATATATATATATATATATATATATATATATATATATATATACCGTGTGTCTATTTTAAAGGTGTACATAGGAGATTAACATGGGAAATCAGTTTTTTGCAATTTCCTGCTCCCCTAATTATTTTAAGCAAAAATGTGTCAAATAAAAGTTTTAGTGTATAAAATTCTACATCTAATACAATAAACAGAATTTACCTTTACATGCTTTATAACTACAGAAATTAAATATGAAAATGTCGAAAATTACGTTAAAAATATCGACAGCCATGGAATTGAACAAAAAATAAATAAATGATTGACGTTTCATATGTCACAACTTAAGTTAACTTATTTGACGTTTCTGACAATTTGATTTGAACAAATATCGTTAATTATGGCAATAATAGAAATATAAAATTAATAAATAGTTACGAAAATACAGTTTTATTTAAATAATATGAATATATCAAAAATTCAACATTGCGTAACAAAATTATGTATGATGCTGTTATGTACTCTCAACTCATGTCCAATACATCTACCTGAGTACTACAGAAGGGGTCTACACTTATCATTCCTAACACTCTTTCTTAGAGTAAAGCATATTCTGCTCGTCCTATGTTCTGATTATGTGTCTCACGTGTATTTTTTGAAGACACATTAGCAGTCTTTTCAAATTTTGTCACGAATTTAGCTCTTCATTCGTATAAATGTTCATTTTTAAATCATTTCAGACAATAAAACGAGATAAATTGTCAGAAACGTCAAATAAGTTAACTTACGTTGTGACAGATAAAACGTCAAGCATTTATTTATTTTTTGTTCAATTCCATGGCTGTCGATATTTTCAACGTAATTTTGGATATTTTCATACTTAATTTCTGTCGTTACAATGCTTGGAAAGGTAATTCTTGTTATTGATTTAGATGCAGAATTTTATGCTCTAAAACTTTTATTTGACGCATTTTTGCTTAAAATAATTGGGCGAGCAGAAAATTGCAAGAAACTGATTTCCCATGTTAATCTCCTATGTACATCTTTAAAACAGACACACGGTATATATATATATATATATATATATATATATATATATATATATATATATATATATATATATATATATATATATTAATATTTTCTATAATTATATACATTTAATATTTTTTTTCACCATATTAAGAACCTATAGGCCAGAGTGGTAATAAAATTATATTTTTTTATGAATTTGCAACTACAATTTTAACTGGGGACAAGGAAAAGAGCCTCCATGAAGAGTGTGTGAATACCGAAGTACACTCAGGCTACGGTTTCTTATACCGGCTAATCCTTCCAATACTGGAGCATAAGAGAGATTGATAAAACCAGGATATAACATTACAGGCGGTATCCACTACTGGCGATAATGTTAATCTCCAACTGAAGAGGAAATATTCCAAGCAATGTTCCGCGGAATGTTTTAATAATATTGTATTCTGTATGTTCCTGACACGAAATAAATCCAAAAGTCAAAATAGAAAATAAAGTGTGTCATAAAGTGCCAGGTGTCAACTAACATGGAAAAAAGAGAGAACGGGGAAAAAATTACACAGAAATAAAGGAAGCTATTGGATATAAATAAATAAATGTAATAATAATGCAAGAGATGAAATTTATAATGAATTTAATTTAATTCATGTTGATGTGTCAAATTTATTCTACAGAATAAAATTTACTTCCTCGAAAATCGGTGGAGTAATTTATTCTATAGATTTACTTAGCTAGTATTTTTATTCTTGCTTTATATAACGAAAATCTCTGGAATGAACTATTTTACTTTAAGAGTAAATTTTACTATGCTAGTAATTTACTTATCCATCTTTTATAAAACTGGGCATAAATCGTTTAGAAAAAAACATGCTTTACAAACCAGTATGCCAGAAAAAACCCATTATTTTGGATATAAAATCAAACAATATTTATTTGTTTTATTTAGTTTAAATACACAACGAATATTTCAGCTTTAAAGTATGCAATATTTTATTGCGAATAAACCTCAATAAAACTACAAATATTTGTCTAGGTAATAGACCAATTAATCTGTATTACTCCGTGCATTCCGTGATTTATAGGTACAAAGCAGAATAGTAGAACAATCCACGCATGTCACGGTCGTTATTATATCCTAAATAATTTCCGGTTGAAAACATTGGTGTTCCATAAAGCAGACAATAATTACCGCCAAGGGTTGGAGGCTATTTACCGAAGCATGGAGTATGGAACATGTTTATGTGTGGGTCTTTTCAGGCTGACAAGACTCTTTGTGGTTTCATGTTTATTTATCTCGCGGTTGTCATTCTCCTCCTCTGTTTGCCCCGTCGCACCAAGTGTAAATGTATCCACTGGGTTAGCGCTTGAATACAAATATAAATTAGGCTAAGTAAAGATCCGTGTAGGTTATGGTCTGTCTGATGTGGAATTTATTTCGGAACTCCGGCAGGACAAAAGGTTGTCAGGATATTAATTAAAAATGGATTTAAATAATGGAAGAACCTTATTTTTAATTAAAATAGTATTTGCAGTTTCGTGTTTTCAAATAATATTTATGGCTTTATTTATCTGGAAAATTATTAATTGGACTAAAGTTTAATAATTAAAACTTTAGTTTTCATTCTGATTTTTATCTACCTAAAAATACACTATTCGATATTGTATTGAATACAAAACTATAATGTACCGTTCAAATGATTTATTTTGAATTATAGATAAAAAAAAAAGAATTACATACTGTAAATACAGCCCAATCAGTCTTAGGTGTAGGTGACCGTCCTCGCCGGTCTGACTTGCATTATTTATCCATTAATCGTTTATGCATTAATTTAGTTAGTGTTGCATAACTCATGAAAGAGAATTGGTGCCAAAGATACTACTAAACTTCATTTTGTGGGCGTTGTTTGTTCTGCAGAGGTAGTTGCGTTTTGTAATTTGGGTAATGGGTTACACAGTTATAAAAAAATCAGAACATCGCTGGTGGACTAGTCTATGGCTGGAGAAAAGAAATAAAAATCGCAGTGTTTTAGTTATCACACAAAACGAATTACGAATAGAAGATGAAATAAATTACAGAAACTTTCTTCGAATGAGAGACCATTTCTTAAAAATCATGGACATAGTTTGAAATTAAAGTGAGAAACGTGACACTCATCTAAGGCAGTGTATTTCGGCACATGAAAGATGGGCATAATTTTATTTAGTGTACACATAAATTTTGAAAAATTAATCCTTTTAAAGGGTACGACGCGAGTATACAGGTGAATAAGGTCCATCTTAAAATGCATGAACAAGGCGAATTTGTATGGGCTTCTCATTTACTTCATATTTTATTTTTGCAAATTTGTATAGGTAATTCAAAATACACTTTCTATAAATTATAGATCAAGATATTTACACTAATACTACGTAAAATTATTGGTTGAAAAACTTTGTTGGTTACAATTAATGAGTATTCTAATAGGATTCGGACGGAAATTTAAAAGGAGAAAAGAGAAATGCAAAGAATAACGCATGTAAATATTAATTAACTTTAATACTTATTTTTTGATGTTGTATTATATGATAACATTTAGCACTTTGCCTGGCGTATTTATTATAATATTCAGGCGATTTGTGTGGTTTAAAACTTCTTCATTTCTTTACAAATCAATTAAAACGCTGTTTGTTCAGGCAACTACACTACACATTTTGATTATTTTAATTAATATTATTTCCAATTTGAATATAAACAAACGCTTACCACTGTTCAAATAATATCAGGAAATAACAACAACGCTGTCTCTTTAGAAAATGATTTTACACATGATTTAAGGATTCGTTTTCAGAATAGTCGTAACTGAAGTGTGGTGGTATGAGGGGAAATGTTTGGCTTGCCGCATATAGATACACTGTTAATATATATTAGAATAAATTCTCTCCCCCTACCACCGACGGTCTGAGTTGTAGCGTAAACTCAGACAACCGTCCATCCCTACTTTACAATATTTTGTTGTGCATATTGAGAACTGCGGGAGTAAAAGGTGTCCCAATATAAATATAACAACAATAACCTAAACTAACGCACAAAACTCGGCCCGAATTTTCCAAGTATGACTTGTGTAAATATAACAACAATATAGCCTGACGCAAAATTCAGCCCGAATAGTGCTGTTGCAAAAAAATTATATAATGACTCCTAAAAGTATTAAATTTTAAAAGATATTGTTTTTTAAAGAACCTCAAATTAGAAAATATCATGAAATATTCATAAGATTTGATTCTTAATTATTGAAATTTGTGTAATATTTTGAAAAAGTCACGTGATCTGATACAGAATGTGACGTCACATTACATACTAGAGCTAGCAGATAAATTACAGCTGACTCGTCCACCATTGTGGAGCCACTTAAATCATACAATATCAATGTTACAGTATTATTAATCATAGAAATTATCCATAACAACGAGTTGTTCTGCTCCAAATTGTGCAAATCATTTGAGAAATGGTTATAATTTTTACAGGTATTTATACAAATCATATATTTTTCTCTAACCTCAAAAATCTTAACGAACCGTATTTTTTCTTGTTTTATTATTTTAAATAAGTATAAAATGGCAAATATGGAAGATATATTTAATTGTAAAAAATAGTTAGTACATAAACTAATAAGAAATGCTCTTTATTTCATAATTTACTGCATTGATTTTGGCACCAATATGGCGGACGAGTCAACTATGTATTATCTAAAGTACAGTGTGTTCAAAAAATTCCTAACTCGGAGTAGGCTATGAACAAAGAAACGTATGTCAATTTAAAAATATTTAATTAAATGTCAATTTGACAAAAGCAATTATCAAAAATTTTATCTAAAAAAATCAAAGCTTTTCTTATTGTATCTTATTTTAGAAATAGAAACAAATTAGAAAACGGCAAATGTCAATACATTGTATCCTTCTTTATTGTCTTTTCTCCTTACAATTACATTACAAGATCAATTTTGAAATCTTGACTTTTGAATTAAATAATGACCAGACATACGTTTCTCTGTTCACTCCGAGTTAGGAATTTTATTGAACACTATTGGTGACAAACCTGAATAAGAAGGTGTTAGAACCCGGCTCGATGTGACCAAAAAGTTGGTGCAGTGATGAACCGAATTTAAGTACAATTCGAAGGACCAGAAAATAAGAAAGTAATAAGTAATTCCTTTCCTATTTTATTTTGAAATTAAAGAGTTTCGTGAGAAAAATATTATGTATATATTTTCTTTGTTTTTTTTTTTTTGTTACATGTCATAATTCTAGGTCTACTACTACTATTTTTCTAGTTTTGTTTTCTGGCTGTCTGTGATGTTCTGTTAGTCGGCGACATTCTCCCCCCCCCCTGGTGAGCGGAGCATCACCATCAAATCCGGAGCCGACTACGATTAGTTTATTAACTGATCTTCTATAAGTTGATTTTCCTGTGCGTACATCTACTACTCTGGTGTTTCCGTCTTTCCCTGAAAATAATGCGGTTACAATTCCTTTTGGCCATGTATTTCGTGGGGTGTTATCATCTACGATAATGACAAGATCTCCAATTTTTATTGGTTTTTGTTCTTTCCTCCATTTGCTTCGATTGGTTAAAGTTGGTATGTATTCCCGGATCCATCTCTTCCAAAACTGGTTTGTTAGCTGCTGGACAATTTTCCATCTCTTTCTCAAACATACGTCGCTGTCATTCATTTCCGTAAAACTTGGTAGGGCCCCATTAGTGCCAATTAAAAAGTGATTGGGTGTAAGAGCTTCAGGATCTTGTGGATCTGAAGATACGTGCGTCAGGGGTCTGGAATTTACTATGTTTTCTGCTTCTGTGAATAGTGTAACGAGTGTTTCTTCATGAACGTTTCTATTTGGTGGTTGAATGGCATAAATGGCCTTTTTTACAGATTGGATTAGGCGTTCCCAACTCCCCCCCCCCCCCATATGTGGACTAGCTGGTGGGATGAAATGCTATTGAATTCCTATATCAGTTAATTTATTGGTGATTTTGTCTTAATTGATCATTTGAAGTGCAGTTTTCAGTTCCTTTTCAGCTCCTATTAAATTAGTTCCATTGTCTGAATAAATGTGTTTAGGTAGACCACGTCTACTTGCAAATCTGATGATGGCCATAATTGCGGAGTCCGTATCTAAAGAACATGCTAGCTCCAAATGTACAGCTCGTATGGACAGACAAGTGAAGAGAACTCCGTAACGTTTGGCGGTTTTTCGTCCTATTGTTACATACAATGGGCCGAAATAATCCATTCCAGTGAAAGTGAAAGGTTTTGCGACTCGAGTTAATCTAAATCCTGGTAAAGGAGCCATTATTTGGGCCAGTGGCTTTTGTCTTCTGATTTTACAAAAGAGACATTCTCGTTGGATCTTCTTCAATGCGTTTCGGAGTCCGATAATCCAGTATTTCTGTCTTATTTCATTGAAAAGATGTTCTATTCCTTGATGTGCTCTTCTAACGTGTTCGTGAAGTAAATATAATTGGGTATATAGATGTTTGTAATCCAGAATAATTGGACAAGCCGTGTCTTGAACTAGTTCTGGAGAGTAAATAGTGCGACCTTTTATTCGAAGTAATTGTTGTTCGTCAAGGCAGGGTGATATTGATTGAAGTCTGCTGGTATTTGAAATTATTTTACCTCGTTTTAGTGCGATAATTTCTTCGAGAAAACATTCTTCTTGGACCACTTTTACCCAATTTTGTTCTGCATTCTGTAGTTCTTCCACTGTCAGAGAAGATATTTTTGGTGAACGACATCGTTCAGTAGAATAAATTCGAGTTTGTTTAATAAACCTTTGACACCATGCAGTTATTCTGATGAGTTTCTTCCAAGATGAAAAACGTTGGAGAAAGTCGTTGGGCTGTTCGTTAATATTGCAGATAATTTTCTCTTCTTGAACACATTCCAAATTTGTAGTTAGTTGTGTCTTTTCTTTTGGCCAATTATCTGATGAAAGTCGAAGGAAGTTTGGGCCAATGATCCATCTTGCGGTTGACGTAACATTTGGTATTTCACTGTCTCGAGTAGCGTCATCAGCGACATTATCCTTGGTTGGCACCCAATGCCACTGATTGGTTTCTGTGGAATCCAAGATCTCACCCAAACGGTGGGCAACGAATATTTTGTATTTTCTTTCTGACGATTTTATCCATGACAACACTGTCAATGAGTCTGTCCAGAAATGAGTTGAGCTAATGGATAATTCTAATTCTTTCTTGACTGTTGTGGCTAACCTCGTTCCCATTACTGCTGCTTGTAATTCCAAACGTGGTATAGATAAAAATTTAAGCGGTGCAACTCGTGTTCTACCCATAATTAGAGAGACATCTACTTTATGCCCAGAATCAATTCGTAAATAAGCAGCTGCGTCGAAGACTGGACGTATTTTTCCCGGTTTATTGGGATTTTCAACTCCAAAATGAGGTAAATCGAATTTTCTTGTTACTGAAGACAGTTTTTCCAAGGAAACTTTCCTGGCATAATTTTTTGAAATAAAATCTTGAATTTTCTCATTGTATTTCGATCCAAATTCGGGATTCTTATCCATTTTCTTTTCGATAGAAAGAAGTCTTTGTAAAGCGAAGTTATATGTGTCAGGTATGATTGGTAAATTCCTTTTCCAGAGTAATCCCACTTCCCATCTATCACCTATTCGATTTGCTGTATCATTTACTATGGAAATGGCTGTCTCGTCATCTGGGTTGATTGGTAGTTTTATAGGAGTTGCAATCCCAAATTCTTCTGTGGAAAATGATTTCTTGACTAATTTATGAAGTTCTTCGTCATTATCTTCTTGACGAGTTACGTGAAGGGTGAAATTAGTATTAAATTCAGATTCCATATTTCCATGAAGTGACCAGCCAAGTTTCGTGAGAGTGAGAACGGGTGCGTGCGGCGGACCAGATATTATTTTTTGAGGTAGTAATAGGTGACAATTATCTTGTCCAATAAGAATAGTAGGTCTTGTTTCGTTGGATAAAGGAATTGATGCGTTCTTTAAATGTTGCCACTTCTTCTTCAATGAATTAACGTTGTAAGATTATAGTAGTAAATTTAACACATTTGTTGTACGGACATTCGTTAATTTGAACCTTTCGCCAGACTCCCCCCGTATTTCAAGACAAACACGCCGAGAATGGACATCAGACTGTTGTTGGTTATTCGTCCATTTGATATGAAGAGTTTCTTTGTTGCCTTTGGCTCCAATCTTGTCAGCCATCTTTTCTTCAATAAGTGTGACTGTGGACGCATCATCTAGAAAGGCGTAGGTATCTACCTCGCCTTTTGGACCAGTAATCTTGACAGGTAGAATTTGAAGGAGTACTTGATTGGTTTTGTAATTTGAAAACGCAACTGTATTAGGTGTAGCTAGTTCAGAAGGTTTTACTAGAGCGTTTGTTTCCTCTTTTGAAATGCGATTTGATTGCGGCGAGCTATAGATATCATGGATGCTTGAATGGTGTCTTTTGTTACAGCCAAAGATACGACAGTTGATTTTACTAAGACAGTTTTTTGCTTGGTGTCCTTCAGAGAGACAATTTAGACAGAGGTTTAGTTCTTTGATGAGATTCCATTTTTCTATATTAGATTTTTTCTTGAAATCTTCACAGGCCCAAATGCGATGAGACTGTTTGCAAACGGGGCATGCATTCACTTTCAATTTACTAGAAGTGGTAGTGGTTAAAACTGTTTGTTTATGAGTGCCATGATTCTTATTTTCGTTTCTCATTTTACTATTTGAGTAGTTACTGACAGATGACAGGTTATTGACAGATGACAGGTGACAAATTGCGTTAGCTTCTTCCATTAACCATTTTGAAAAGTCTTCTAACGTATAATATTTTAATTGCGATGCAGTTTTACTCCAGTTGAATTTGTGAAAATCTAATAGTTTGTCTGTGAGTTCATTGATTAGTAATGGATTAGAGAGATGAGCAGTACAGTTCAAAGATTTAATGATTTGAACAAGATTTTGAATTTCTGAAGCCATGTGGATAATATTATGTGGTTTTCCAGGTTTTTGTGGAGGAATTGCTTTTACTTTATCAATGAGACTATTTATAATTTGATGAGATTGACCAAAACGAAGTTGTAGTATTTCTATAATATCATCGGCTTTATCTGGAGCTATGAGAAGTCCATACACTGCTGATTTAGCATTTCCTGTCAGCGATTTTCTAAGACGGATGGCGTTTTCTTCTGCTGTGTAGTTACAAGCTTTTGTAGTTGAATAAAATTGACTTATGAATAAAGGCCAGTCTTCTACATCTTCAGAAAATGTCGGTAGTTCGCGTGGAGTTGATTGACGGGCTGTTAGTTGTCTTGCCTTTTCGTCATCATGTATTTTGGAAGACACAAGAGTTTCTGTACATTTCAGTAACTGCTGATTACTTATTGCTATTTGATTCATTGTAACGGTGAGTTGCTCAAATGTGACATTATTAGAAGGATATGATGTAGAATTTGTTCGCTCCTTCACTGGAGATGGCGGTGGACTTTGAAATTCCGGGTTCGATTTGTTTGCCCAATCTGACACCCGTTGTTTATTGTATTGTGTTTCACATTGTTTCTCTTCTTCGTCTTCTGACAGAACATATTCATCTTCATCATTTTCAATACGTGACATTTCAAGTGCTAATTCGCGTTTTGCTTTTTCTTCGTGTCTAAGTTCGAGAAGTTTAGTTTGTTGTTCCATTTTTAGTCTTTCTTTTTCTAATTCTATTTCCGCTAGTTTTTCGGCTAATTTATGTTCAGCAATAAGTTTTCTAGAAGTGGATGAAGCTGCACTATTTGCAGATTTGGATTTGGCTGTCCCATGGTTGACTGAAGGGGGGTTGTTCCCTGAACCGTTGCAGTCGGGAGCTCCGCTTCCAATTTCTGTGAGCTTGAGCTTACTCTTACTTCTTAAATTGTAGCTCATGTTGGCTGACGACTTTCGTAGACGGATGAGTAGTTTGAAGACTGTATCTTCTTTAGGCTGGTTAAGTTAGGCTCGAAGACCAAAATGTTGGTGACAAACCTGAATAAGAAGGTGTTAGAATCCGACTCGATGTGACCAAAATGTTGGTGACAAACCTGAATAAGAAGGTGTTAGAATCCGGCTCGATGTGACCAAAAAGTTGGTGCAGTGATGAACCGAATTTAAGTACAATTCGAAGGACCAGAAAATAAGAAAGTAATAAGTAATTCCTTTCCTATTTTATTTTGAAATTAAAGAGTTTCGTGAGAAAAATATTATGTACACTATTATTCACGAAAGATGACTATTCAAGGTCACTTGTTCGAAGAAAGAATACACATCACTATATAGTAGTAGCTTAGCAACATTTTGTATTAGAAAGAGTAAGATTATTGGACCTATGTCTATTTAATTTATGTAGTGTGACAGATATACGTAAATAGTGACATTACTTTCTAACAGACTATAAATAATAATGACATATGTCGTAGAATTACAGATACCTAATTATCTACTGCAGTGCCCTCTGTGCTAATATTTACCCAGTTGCGTTGACGTTTAAATCAAATTATTATTCCTTGGTTTATAAGTTAAGTCTATGTTTTTGTATTTTGGAAAAACATAAGTGAAGAACATAAATCTTTCAGAAAGGCATTATTTAGAAAGAAACATAATTTTCAAATGAATTATTCTTATTTTTTCAGTTAAAATGTGTCCATAAATATTTCATGTTGCACGCCCATGCAAACGAAATGCAATGAAGCTATCTGCAAGTAATATTATATCAGTCGACTCACATATGACCTTGAATAGTCATCTTTCGTGAATAATAGTTTATATATTTTCTTTGTTTTTTTTTTGTTACATGTCATAATTCTAGGTCTACTACTACTATTTTTCTAGTTTTGTTTTCTGGCTGTCTGTGATGTTCTGTTAGTCGGCGACAAACACACTGTATTATTCACGAAAGATGACTATTCAAGGTCATTTGTTCGAAGAAAGAATACACATCACTTTGTATCAGTATAGCTTAGCAACATTTTCTTTTAGAAAGAGAAAAATACTGACCTATGTCTATTTAATTTATGTGGTGTGCATATATACGTAAATAGTGGCATTACTTTCTAACACACTATAAATAATAATGACATATGTCGTAGAATTACAGATACCTAATTATCTACTTTACTGCCCTCTGTGCTAATAATTACGCAGTGGCGTTGACGTTTAAATGAAATTATTATTCCTTGGTTTATAAGTTAAGTCTATGTTTTTATATTTTGCAAAAATATAAGTGAAGAAAATAAATCTTTTAGGAAGGCATTATTTAGAAAAAACATAATTTTCAAATGAATTACTCTTAGTTTTTCAGCTAAAATGTGTCCATAAATACTTCATGCTGCACGCCTATGCATATGAAATGCAATGAAGTTATCTGCAAGTAATAGTATATCAGACGGCTCACAAATGACTTTGAATAGTCATCTTTCGTGAATAATAGTTCAATAGCAGTAGTACATACGTTTAACATCGCCTATTTTTATTTATATAAATAGCGAGAGTGTTGATCAAACTGTTCCCCTATTGGCTATAAATGTTGTAATCCGACGTCAAGGGGGGGGTTGTTTTTCATGAATATTTCACTCGAAAATTTTCAACCAATCACGTTACAGTATTTTTTGATTTTCGACCAATGACAATCGAATATCAGTGAATATTTACACTTGTGAGTATACCCGGGCATTTGCACAAGTGCAATACCGGAATATTTAAAATAACGGTGAACACAAGAAACGCATCAACAAGAAATTAGCTAATTATTAAAATTACAGTATTACATATCAGACAACTGTCGTTTATGTGGCATTAAAAGATATATTAAATATTTATAAAAATAATTAAAAATATCGAATGTGAAGTTTTTCTCGGGAAATATTCTACCAGTATACCCCTCGTGAACGTATTTTTTTGCAATTAATTTTCCACGTGATCTATACTTTGGCGATCAATTTTTCTAGCCATAAATTTTCTTAGCGATCGATTTGCAGGCGATGAATTTTCCCTCGATCAATTTTCTACGCGATCAGTTTATCGATGATGTATTAATCTCCCGATCAATTTTCCAGCGATTAATTTACCGGTGATCAACTTGCACCACAGCGGTGATTTTTGTGCCATTTTAAATTCAAATAATTTTGTCGTCGGTCGGGATAAATTGAGGGAAAAATCTAAGATTAATTAATTAATTAATTGTAAAATATCAAATGGATATTTTAAAATTTGAGGCTATAAAGAACATAATTTTTTAAAATGTAATACATAAGACATATAAAAATTCTTACAACAGCCTCTATTGTTTCATAAACATTTGTTTCTTCGGAAAATGCAAGTATATTGAATTCATTCTTGTAATCAATATTCTTGGGCTATAATCAAAATATGATTTGTTGTAATCAACACGTTTATAGTTATTTTTACAAATACTCGGCAGTTAACAGTTGCACGTCAGTGAAAGGGATTATTATTTTCCTTTTGTATTATGATATTTGTCATTTTATATTTAGAAGTATTATTAAATTAATAATTAGAGTGTGATTTTAGTCAATACCTATACATAATTTAATGAAGATGTATATTTATAAATAAATTAAAATATAATAAAATTTCTATTTGTACATGAGTTATTCATAAATACATAATACAATTTTATATCTACAGAAACTCAGAAATTTTTGTAACAGTGTAGCAAGCTCTAGTAGCGTCTCTTGCGTCGTTCCCCACTTGATCGGTGTGATGGTAACTTATGAACATTACGAAAAATCGTACTTTTCTAATAACTCTTCTATGCGTACGATTTTTGTTCCGAAAAAAATCATATGTATTCTTACATGTAATCTCAACATTGAACTGTTCATATTTTTTTCGAAAATGTTTCAGAATTTGAATAAAAAAATAAAAACCAAAATTCGAATCTTAATTTTTATAGAAAATCAAAATTTCAAAAACAGTTCGATGTTAACAATATTATTTTAAAAACTTTTTTCGAATAACATTTTTCTGTAAAGTGCACCAAAAATAAGATATTAGAAAAGTACGAAGGACACTTTTGCGGTAGGTATACTAGCCCCTTAAGCAACCGCATTGCGCACGCCCCCATCAACATCCAATCATAACGCAGCTTTCAACAAAACGAATACAGACTGCTGTATTTATGTGACGTCACATCAAAATTTTTACGTGACGTCATGTAAATACAGTTTTCATAAAAATTCTGTCAAAATGGTTTCTATAAAAATATTTACGTCCATTTTTATAAAAAAAATTACAGTGGGATACCAGCTTAAAATAATCCATAAGCGATTGATAGAGCTAAAACAATGCTAGTCACTTCAGCAAGGACTGTCACGTTGGTTGGGCTGTAAGTAATATACAAGTATTCGTACTGGTACTACATACATATACTTTTTTACACGGTCTGTTTTTACCTACTGTCACTTTTAGGTTAGGAAGGTATTATCTATGATCAAAAAGTTTGGTGATGAGTTTTTAATCAATAAGCACGGTTTAGGGTCCCTAAAATACGATTTTCCTATTTTTACGATGATATCTGTATGTGTTTGTGTTTGTGTGTGTGTGTGTGTGTGTGTGTGTGTGTGTGTGTGTGTGTGTGTGTGTGTGTGTGCGACAAAATTTTGCTCTGCGATAACTCTAATACTGCAATTCCAAAAATTATAATTCTTTCGTATTCCTCTTCCTTACATCCATATGAAGAGCTGATTAGATTCTAGTTATAATTGGTCAACCGGAAGTACCAACATTTGAATATTTTAACAGTATTTCTTGAAAAAACAATGATAATATTTTTCATATTTAATTTTATTATATTGAATATTTTATTCCGTATACGATTTGACTGCATTTTATATTTCATATTAAATGAATATAGAGTTAAAAATTATAAAGAAATTAAATTTCATAAATTATCTAGCTATGCTATAACTATGGAAACAGCTACTATATTAAGAAAATTCTGATTGAAAGGTGTTAGTGTCAAGTGCAATTGACAGAGTATGTTTGTGTTATAATTTTACTGGAAATATAGAAACGTTATGTATGGAATGCATAAAACACATACAACTGCCGGCAGGTAATGTACAAGAAATAGAATCTTTTGCAAGGAACTTTTTTTACGAAATTTGTACAAAATACATGGAACTGACGGAAGGTAATATTCTGGCAACATCAGATTTTTTAAGCTTCCAAGTCAGTGCCAGTAGGGTTTACGGTTTATTTACAAATTACTGATTGGTAAGTTATTGTAATCACTTACCGATCAGGAAGCGAGACGGCAAGTAAATAAATACATCCATCAAAGCTTACTTTAATTTTTTTTAAATTTTGTTCGTCAATCGTGCAATAGCTGTAACTAGCTATAACTATTAGCTGTAACTATGACAGACAATGACATGAATGATGGCATCACCGTCCGAAACCAATGTTATATAAAAAATTTAATTTTCATGAACTCTGTGCAAGCCAATGGAACGCACGAATTCAAATTCTCCCGATACGTTATTTTTCAGGCTTTTAGCCCTTTTAATTAATTTTAGCATTAATGATGAGTTTCACAGCTTATACCTGGTTAAAGTTATTTAGTTACAGGTTACCAAAAAAAGTACTTATGAAAATTTTGACTAATATTTAATAACTCATCTGACATTTCGTTTCGATACGATATTGTCAATTCAACCAGTATAGCTAAAATTTAAATAAAAGAGGTGCAACTGGGTTATACCAGGTACTTACACAACATGGTATTAAACTTATTTTTAGTTTAATTTAAATCTAGTACGTATTTCTATTGCGCTACAGCGGAATGCATGCAAAAATTAAATTTGTTTCAAGATCATTTTAATACAAAACGTTATATAAATACATCTGTACATTAATTTAAATGCTCTTGAAGAATTACAGTAGAATTAGTTTTTTACAGAACACTAACGGAAATTAAGCAACTATGATAAAGTTATTTAATTTATTTTTATATGAAAATATCTCCTCAGTGACATATCTTATATACCAAGTATAAGGTAATTTAATGAAGTCTGCAAACTGCACGTATATTTGAATTATGAAAAAGAGTAAAATTACACCAAGGTTTGTCATTTAAAAAAAAAGTTGTTTACATTTATCTTACTTTTCCAGCTTAATTACTTTTGGTTTTTCCCTACCTACATAATTCATATTTTCATTTTATAAAATATATAACTTTATTTCGAGTAAAATGTAATTGGAAAGAATAAATTATATTTCAGAATTGTCTTGCACGAGATTGCGTTACTAAGTTCTGTTTAAGCTTCCGATAGCCACGTAAAAACAAATAAACCCCCGGCCATTATCGCTCTTAGCTTTAATACCAATAATATCCGCAACGCATTATTGAACATTAAACTTACTATTCACGATCGATTTACAAATAGCGTGAAGTAGAACATTAAATTGCGCAAAGAAATTTGAATATTTCATTCGCTGCTTAAAATTACGATCATCGTACATCTTACACTTAATTTACATGAATCGAATTTAAATATAGGGTATGGTTTAAGATGTACGCCAATAGCGAAGCAAGAAACGAATAAGGAAAAGTTATTTTGGAAATGGCTTCAACCAATTGCATGGAGATTAAAATTTGACCAGAGTTTTTCTCTTGAGCTTTTCTATAAGTGCTGTGCAATCTGCGATATTGTTTTGAACAGTGATCCTCAACATCTGTAAGTAGTCATATTATTGACATAAAAGGGGTATCGTATAATACATTATTTTACGTCACACAAATTAATAGCATCTTTAATTATTGACTGACGCTTATTGTTAATATGACCTCATTTTCACGAGAATGTGTAATATTACAACTATAATAAAAATTTTCTTCGATAAGATATTCTTATTGTAATACATTTTTTTTACCGAAATCTTCTTAAAATAGAATGATACGGTAAATTTTTTTAAAGACGTCCAATCAAGGTCAATTTTACCATAAACGAAATAACAAATTTATCTCTCTCACAAGAAGCGTGTGCGATAAAGATGGATATAACACGCGTGTCTTTCAAAAATTCATATTGTTTCGACTAAGTTAGGAAATCCCATTTTAATACGATGCTCGTTGTCGACGTAAGTTTATTTATTAATTCAGATATATTACCTTGATTCATAGCCATACGAATAACGTTATGTTCTTTCAGTGTCACTGATACTGAGTCAGTAATTTATTTTTCACATATTTGGTTTTACATTTACTAATAAACTTATCAGTTGACTTAATTTTGAATTTTGAATGCTTTTACTGTGGCATATAATTTTATAATAATTAAATATCAGTAGTATATTATGTACCGTAATAAAAACTAAATAAACGACACTACTGAATTTGACAGAACAAAATCTTAATTCGCGGATGACCTTGATCGGACATCTTTCAAAATTTTTACTGTACCTACTTCATTTTCATTTGATTCTATAGGGCACGAGCAGTCACATGACTCGAGCAACCATGAAGTCCTTGGAATCGGCTGATATGTGTGCGCATGTCACTTTGACAAGAACAATGTCACTTCGACAAGACCAATGTTTTAACTTGTATAAATTTTGAACTGTTAAAAAGTAATTATTTTTAATTTCATGGGTTTTGCAGCCTGAAAATTGTTAAGTAATAACATTTTAGCAGTTCAAATTAAATAAAAACATTGGTCTTGTCAAAGTGACATTGTTCTTGTCAAAGCGACACGCGCACTCAAATCAGCTGATTAAAAGCACTTTAAGGTCGCTCAAGTCACGTGACTGCTCGCGCCCTATTGAACGTATTGCTCAAAAAAAATTCCACAAAAAGGATTGTCTGAATTCCTATTTCAAAATAAAAAGTAGCTGACAGTAAATCATCCTCACCTGGTTAAAAAAAATGTAATCGTTATTATTGCGTCTGTGGAGTATTTACAAAATTTTAGAGTAAACTTAAAACTATAAACGTTTTCAAGGTTGTATGTCGATAATTTGTTAAATTTTGGTGAATAATTTGCGTCGCGAACTAAAAAAAGTATATAGTTTTTGAAGATAAAATGATTGGTATAAATCTGTCCCAAATGAAATTAATAAATTTTTAAAAAATGGCTCCATCAGAAGCATCCTTTTCGCGACCCTAGATACTGGTTTGGAATCAGTATAATTTTGCAGCTACCAACTAGTACTAGTAGTCTGCTAAAATAAAAGATTAAGAAGAAACTCCAAATGTTAATTTTTTATACTATACATTAATTTTTGTGTATAAGTACTAGTTGGATATAAATAAACAAATCTCCAAATGCCTTATATTAGCTTAAGTTAAGCCATTAGTATTTTATTCGATTTAGGCCCGCTCTTACCACCTCTAGTTAAAGAGAGAGTTGGTGCTAACCAATGGTTATGTTGTAATTTTTTTAGCACCATTGGTTAGAGCTAACCGAGTGTTAACTGGAAGTTAAAATTGTTGTTCGCATCGCTTCTAACCTTCATTTTAATACTTCATTAATGGTTAATACACTGTCACTTTAGAGTTGGTAAGCCAGGGCCAAAGTCTTTTTTCTTTGTTTATTTATTTAGAAGGAAGGTCATTTATTTATGATCCCTGACATATATAGAACCGATCACAATTATTTCACCTTTATGTGTTTTCAGCATAAAGGTGAATTAAAAAATGAAAATTAGGTTTATGGTTTTTGTTTAGGTTTAAGTAAGTCATTCATAAACGTAAGATTAAATTACCTGAAAATTAGTTTTGATTTGTACAGACATCTATGTAAATGGTTCACTAACATGATTAAAATATCAGTAGAGCAGTACTCAACAAGACACCTGTGCGCCGTGAAACTATCATTCGCTTAATTAAGTTATGACAGTCTCCATGTTCGGATTTGTGTAAAAAGCTGAATCCACCAAGTGGGTACTAAATAAAGATGGGTGTAATATATCTATATCATTGCAGACTCGTTCTCATTGGTGAAGTTTGTGAGGTCAAACTAAATCATAAACCTAAAGTTTGGACCTTGCAATGTTCAACTTTATGATTTGGATTTAGAGACCCTAAATTCTGGAGTGCGAATGGAGTCATTACATAATATGCGGCCAAAGTCTTTAAATTTAAAGTATAAACTATAAATCTAAACCTAGATTTCAGTTGTGAATGCACCTTACTTCTGTTAAAATAAATCAAATGTGTGATTAGCGAGTATTTGGCTAGCAGTGTTCTATCTTTGTCAATCGGTTATGGATATAGAGAAAAATACTTCAAATTAAAGATGCATAGTAGTAATTTGTAGTATTTTTCTCTAAAATAACCCATACGATTGACAGAGAGAAAACAGTGGTAGTAAGCCGCTCGTTAATCACCCTTAGTCAGTTGTTTATATTAACAGCCAATGTATTTCAAGCTGTTTATTGAATTTTCCAAATCATTTGTTGATGACCATTGAGTGTATTACTATGTATGTTGTAATATGACAAAGACATATGATATTCCAGATTTGGAGAAATGACATTAGAACATTACGAGAATTGTATAAAGCCGGAAACAAGGACATACACATAAAGAGCCTGTGCAACATCTCCAAATGGACGACAACTATGATAAAGGGGTTCACTTCTGAACCGTCGTCATGCTTCATAGACGGTAGTTGATAATTGGGATCGAAACGTGTATCTACAGCACGACGAATCTATTTTATACAGTTACGAGGAAACAACAAACTAACTTTCGTCAATCCACATGACATCAAACGGTTTGCAGAATTATATTAGATAAATACTATTTTAATTTTGAGAACATTTAATTTACTGCAATATGCGTTGAGTGAAATTGTACACATCAACGAATGAATTATTTGTTATTATTTTAGTTTTGTATATTAAAATGATGTCTGTACGTTGAGTTCCACGTTGTAGAGTAGTATATTTTGACGTAAGCTTAGAAAAATTTAAAGTATAAACTATAAATCTAAACCTAGATTTCAGTTGTGAATGCACCTTACTTCTGTTAAAATAAATCAAATGTGTGATTAGCGAGTATTTGGCTAGCAGTGTTCTATCTTTGTCAATCGGTTATGGATATAGAGAAAAATACTTCAAATTAAAGATGCATAGTAGTAATTTGTAGTATTTTTCTCTAAAATAACCCATACGATTGACAGAGAGAAAACAGTGGTAGTAAGCCGCTCGTTAATCACCCTTAGTCAGTTGTTTATATTAACAGCCAATGTATTTCAAGCTGTTTATTGAATTTTCCAAATCATTTGTTGATGACCATTGAGTGTATTACTATGTATGTTGTAATATGACAAAGACATATGATATTCCAGATTTGGAGAAATGACATTAGAACATTACGAGAATTGTATAAAGCCGGAAACAAGGACATACACATAAAGAGCCTGTGCAACATCTCCAAATGGACGACAACTATGATAAAGGGGTTCACTTCTGAACCGTCGTCATGCTTCATAGACGGTAGTTGATAATTGGGATCGAAACGTGTATCTACAGCACGACGAATCTATTTTATACAGTTACGAGGAAACAACAAACTAACTTTCGTCAATCCACATGACATCAAACGGTTTGCAGAATTATATTAGATAAATACTATTTTAATTTTGAGAACATTTAATTTACTGCAATATGCGTTGAGTGAAATTGTACACATCAACGAATGAATTATTTGTTATTATTTTAGTTTTGTATATTAAAATGATGTCTGTACGTTGAGTTCCACGTTGTAGAGTAGTATATTTTGACGTAAGCTTAGAAAAATTTAATGCCGATCCAAATGAATCTCTTTCTAGAGTTGTACGTATAACTGTTGCTGAAACATGGGTTCATAACTTCGATCCCGAAACGAAATAACAAAGTATGGAGTGGTATCACAGATGTTTTTCCCCACCTTACAAATTTCGTGATTTGCCGTCTGCTGGTAAAGTTATGGCCGCGACGCAGACAGAATTTTGATGATTGATTTTTGGAACGTGGGTACTTAATGATAAGCTACTTCTATGCCAATTAAATTTCGAAACTGCGTGAGTGTATCAAAGAAAAAATAAAGGAATTTTGTTTCAACTGGACAATGCTTATATTCAAGCATATTGCCATGATTGTTTTAAGAACGCAGAATTTATATTGCATAAACATCATGCACATTCAGAAAAATGACGTATAGATATTTATTTTTACTTATAAAATTAAACATTCTTCAGAGAATCGGATATGAAGTTGATTACAAAGTGATGACAGCCGTAATAAACCGCAAGAGTCCTTTTTCCATATCCAGGAACTCACTGAATCAAATGCATCGAGGTTCAATAACACTATGTAGAATTTTTTTTTTTATTTAGTAATATTAGGGCTATAAAAAAATTTAAGAAAATTGTAACCAGATAACACTAATTACAAACGGAGGTTAATTGCTAATCGTGGTTTGCTGGTTTAATCGCGACAATTGGCTAAAACGGTAAACCAGTTATCCGGGTAACAGACTAGCCGCGAAAAACTGGCCACTCAACTACAAGCAACAGTAACCGGTTAACGAATTAATATTAAATATACTTTAGCGGTTTCAGGATATTAATCCTTTGTTTACATATACAACAGTAGGCTGGTAACTAAGTGATAACTTTATCTGTCCAAAGAATTCTGCATTTGAATCAATAAATTTATATTACATGCTTTGTAACGGCAGAAATTAGATAAAAAATGTCGAAAATCACCTCAAAAATGGAATTAAAACGAAAAGCTTGAATGTGTGATTTTTTTATCGCATAAAATTTAATTTACTTTTTTTAGATATTAATAAAGTTATCATAATGTAAAATTCTTAATATACAAAAAAAACACACATTTAACCTTTCTTTTTAATTCCATGGCTATCACTATTTTTCAGATGATTTTCGACATTTTCATACCTAATTTTGCCGTTACAAAGCTTGGAAAATTTATTTTGTTTATTGATTCGAATGCAGAATTTTATGATCTTCAACTTACAATTGAAGTGTTTTTTTTTTTTTTGTAAAAATAATTTAGGAAGCAACGTGCAAGGAAAAACTGCTTTCCCATGTTAAATGCCTATGTTACGGATTTCGAGCGCCATTCGGTATAACGTTAGTGTATCGTTCTTAATTGGGTTTACTTTATTCTAAAATAATAAACATAAGGAATAAAGCATATAATTTGAATATCTGTCATATTGATATGTGCCAAAATAATTGGTAATCATAGCATTCTGAAAGTTGCATTAATGGGAGAATTTCGAAAAATAATATTTATTAATGTCATCATTTTCTGAAACCGTTAAACTATTGACAAACCATTAATCTACATAACGGTAAGTTAAACTGATTTAACCGATTTTTGAAATTCATTTTTAACTGCAGTAACCGATTACACTAATACAAAACTCAACGACGAAACAGAGTAATAAATATGCGTGATTTGAGAAAGCGATACCGCTATTGACTAAGAAGAAAACAAAAGAAAATTTAAAAGAGCCGGGTTTACAATACGTAAATTTAATAAGTATTTGCTGACATAATTTCTACATAGCTGATATAGTTTCCCTGATTACTCTGCTTCTTATTATCTTATCAATATCGGGACGTACTAAAGGTGTTCTTGTATCAAATTTTCAGATAAGTTCAACAAGATTCTAAATATTTATCCAATCTATGCAGGGAGTTCTTGGAATAGTTGATGTATATCATGAAATCTTATTTTAAATATTGCAGTTTTCGTTCGTTTCTGGAATATAGATTGTTAATTTTTAATAAATTATTCTACTCTTAGAAGTATTGAAAGGTGAAAATTATGATATATTTCGTTATCTTGGCTTTAGTGTGATATTATGAATACACAACACAAATATCTTAAATGTCAAATTATTTATGACGAAGAAATTACTCATAAAATAAATTTTATGAAACATGGCTTTATTCAAATGAACTGTTTCGCACTAGGGATTGAATATTTTTTATTTAATTGCGTTGAGGATCATTTTATCCCTGAACATTTTAATATAATAATTGGTACATTAGGATTTTATTAGGTTTTCTTTTAAAATTCTAAGAAAATTTATAATTCTTCCACATTTGGTATTTTAAATTTATATCCCCGAAAGTAAAAACAAGATAATTATTAAATAATCTAACCTTTCATCTCCAGATTTATTTAATCTTTACTCAAAGATTATTTCAGCTTTAAGTGCAATCTTTTGAGGACAATCTGTGAATCCCAATTTTTGTTCCTGAAAAATTAATTTCGCTGAAAACCTGAGATCAAATCGGCATTCGTCGCGTTAAGGGTGCGGTTAAAAGCCTAACTTATGATAACAACCGTTGTACGCTCTTTGAAGGCGCTAGTAGTCCCTTTCTAGATTTTCCATGGAAATAAATCGTGTATCAAACCTTATTTCCTTTTGGGCGGAGCCAAAATTGAACTTGCTATGTGACATTGAAAACATAACTAACATCCCTCGTAGCGTAAGATTTTACCTCTGACTAGGATTTTACTGGTTTGAGATAGTGAGATGCGGCTTTTGCCTTCCAATATCTGAATTTTATAATCCTAAGCCTAGTAATACGGTATAGTACAATATGAAATGGGAAAACATTGGTATCATTAGTCGCAGATTACAGTTAAACGAGAAAAACGAATTATGCAGAAAAAGAATTGTTTGTCCGGCAAGTAACTCTTGTGTTTTCCCTTTCAATTTCTTACCTCAATAATAACCGACAGATTATAAATTTCCAATGTTTGTAAAGCTGTTCTTTGGAATATGCCGTCCTTATTAAACTTATTTAGATAAATATATTTCAAACAAATTGCAATCATGTAAATAATATGCTCACATTTTATAAAAAGTACTATATTTATATCAACAACAATACATTTTACTATATGGGGAACTAAAAATTATACTATTTTATTCGGTTTATCAGAGTTATTTGCCTATGTACCAAAATAACTATACGATGAGGCGTTGATTATGCATGAAGAATAATAATGTACTTACAATTTATAAAAATGGTACTACTACTATTATTACTACCAGGTATACTCGTATTGTTAACAATCATTTGAAGAAAAATAACTAATCTGTATATTATTTATTTATAGATATATAACAAAGAAGACAAAATGTTACTTTGTCTTATACAAAAATGACGAATCTAATTTATTTGTTGAAATAATAGAAAGGGACAAAAAATTCTGGAAAGAGAAAATGGAAGAAAAATTAATAAATTTTTATAAAAAATGTTTGTTACCAGAAATTATTAATAGTAAGAGAAAAATGTAAATAATATTAATGTATTATGATGAGAAGTTTCTGACACTGGGAAGTTTACTTGATGGTATTTTATTGGATAGAAGCTTCATACGTTGTTTTAATTTGTTATTGTTGGAAATACAATTAGACGACTTTTCGGCACTCGGTTATGGTCATTTTCAAGTCAACAATGTTATATTACATTTAGTCAAATTTAAATTAGTTACTTTATAGTAAAATTTTATTGTTATATTTCAAACCATGTTTATGAGTTTGATTTTCACAACCTGCGGCAGATTGGACAGTCAACAGTGACTGAGCCAACTAAGTTATATTACTTTTAGTCAATTTTTTTTTTTATAATATAACTAATTTAAATTTGACTAAATGTAATATAACATTGTTGACTTGAAAATGGCCATAACCATGTGCCGAAATGTCGTCTAATTGTAAATAATAGATAATTTAAACAACGTATGAAGCTTCTATCCAATAAAATTCCTATCAAATTGTATTATATTATATAATGTACCTACACGAAAAATTCATTTTTTCAAATAAGGTGTTTTTTTATACATCTACCAAAATGTCTAAAAACCCGATCGAAATTTTAGTGTTTTTTTTGTAAAATATTTTTCACACAAATATTTTTATTTACCTATCATATTAAAATATATTTTTATATACTACAGTTTTGTTAAACGGTGCCGCATATATAATTGTTGACATAAATGTAATAGATATTACAAACAGTAAGTATGTCATGTCATACCTAATTATGATTAGTGAAATAAATTTTGTCAGCGGCTGTCAAGTTTTCTTGATTTGCCGATATACCTGGAAAACTATGCTCTCAAGTTTTCTTGATTTGCCGATATACCTGGAAAACTATGCTCTCGGCCGTATCTCAATCTCTGTCCGTCTCTATCTCTCCAAAGAGGAAACAAGTTTTGAGAACACATAAGCGCCACAGTTTTGAGCGACAAAACGCTGAACTAAAATAGCATTGAAAGCCTATGGACGATATAAACTTTCTTGGTTATAAGAAAATATAGGCCATTTTCACTTATAAATTTTAAATAATACTAAAGTATTCATTCATCCCCTGGACACAAAGGTAAAATTCTGGTTGAAATTGCATCCTAAATAAGATAAAGTGGTTTTGAAAAATCTGGTTTTGAACAGTTCTATAATTTTCTTTAATTTACAAATAATTTATTAATTATATAAAAAAAACTGAAACTTTTATGTCAATCTCCATATGTTTACCTTTAAATTAATATATAATTTTGTAACAAATTATTCTTATATATCAAAATAACCAAGACATTATACAAAAGCATCATTTTATCGCGCCCTTAAGCCCAGCAGGTCGCGCATAATTATGAATCCGGAGCATGCTGTACTTTCAAGACAGATGAACGCTGCGATTACGACACGCGACTGTTAGTGTTTGTATTGTGGCCTAGGCCTAGGGCCTACTTGTGTGCTGGAAGAACTAACGTGAGAATATGAAGTTTGCACACCCCTGTTGTATACGGAGGGTTGTAGGCATATCGATTTTCATTCTGTTTTAATTTACATTTTCCGATGTGATTGGAATTTGTTCTTTTCTTCGTTTCTTATTGAAGAGTTTATTGAACATTTGCACGCTGTGGCTCGTACTATTGGAAATAATTTATCGGCACATAATAAATTTAATTAATTTTTAAAATTTTAACGGAACGTTTCAAAAGTACTTTTAGAATTGTAATATCAATAACAAACATAAACAAATAGTTGTTTGTGTCATTAGTCTAGAAACTGTAGTTTTCCAAATGTGAGCGAGCTTTATATACGATCACTCGCAAAGCAGTTTCTGGACGTTTTTTTATTTTGTTTTTTTTTATTACTTTGAAACATTGCATAAACTTTTATTTAAAATACATTTTGAAAAATGTGAAACCGGCTCATTTTAATTGCTTCTATGCCTAATGTATCAAAATAGTTTTTTTTTTTACAAATTAACTACAGGAGGAGATAAATCCTACATGAACGCTGCTATACGAGTAAAGCACAAGGAAAGAGAATATTTAAGTTAGTATTTTACAACGAACAAAATTATTAACTGACAGTGATGTGATGATACTAGTCCAGCTATATTTATTTATAAAAATATTGGCGATTATTGGTGATTTTGTGACTTTTGTTATAAGATAATCTAGGAATATAAATATTATTATTATTAAAAAATATTTCAGAACTTACAATACAATAAGAATAATAAAACTTTTATGTTCTTTATTTTTATTTAATACCCGGCGTTATCACTGTTACCCAATTATTATGACTTATGATTATTTTGTTGTAGAATACCCGGAAAGGCCTGTACTATAAAAGAAGTTATTTTCGGTTCTCTCCTAAAAGTTACTTCTACAATACGGTAGACTTCCGTTTCTGCTTCACTGCTTGCGACTTTAGTCGGTCACTTTCGGCCGATCTACATTTTCCGCCTCATCGATGTTCTTACACCGACCTCCCGCTGGGAAAGACTAGTAAACTGTCAAACAAAGAAGTATATCAAAAATAGGTATTTGACAGTTAATCGACTAATTTCTTATAGAAACTCATAACTAAATTTGTTGTTACCAAGTCTTAAAAAAATTCTATGTATAAAGATGCAGATAATATACAGGGTGGTGACTCGAACCCTGGAACATAGGGCTTTAAGATGTAAAATCAGATTTTCGTAATTTCCTGCTTCCCTAATAATTTTAGGTAAAAAAGCTTCAAATAAAAGTTATAAGAAAATAATTTTATGCTCTACATTTAGGGTTTTATAATAACAAATATCCATTTAGAAGACATTTATTTTTTTAGTTTCTTTCGTAAATTACCAGATTTGGTCTTAAATTGTTATAATTAGACTAATTCTAAGAATAATCGACCAAAAAGCCAACCAGTGATGGTCCCATTCTCATCAGGACCGAACAATAAGAAGTCTACTGTAAGTCAGGCATTACCAAACCAATGCAAAATTTTCGCAGCGATAGCGGAACTTTCGCTTTTCGTAATTGTCGTCAGCTAAAAATACACAGCGATAAATGCTAGTCCCCACATCGGCGCAAGGTTATCGTGCAAAGATCTACGAAACTGCAGCGATTTATTTACTTTCGCTGCATGCACAGTTTTTGTCACCGTTGGTTAGTATTCGCTAGAGATTTCTTTGTGACATTTGAAAAATGTCCATTTTTGTATTGGAAATACAGAACCCATGTTTATCTTGTCGAAATTGTGGCACCAGAATATTAAATTCTCCGTAATCTTTATGCTTTGAGCTTTGATTTTATGAATGATCAACTTTCTTTTCTTTCTCCTGATAAATTAATTAATAGGAATATGATTTAAAGCGTTATGCAAATAGAGCCTTGGTATTATGTTCACCGTTTAAAATCTAAAACAATCAAAAAAAGAAAGTACCTCCTCTTCATCTGGGGCCCAATTATGGAACTAGAAAGCGATAGCGAATACAATTCATATTGAATAAATAAGATAATCCCCACTATTTTTGTCAGCTATGTTGTCTTATTCCGCCTGAATACGTATTCAGATGGTCTGGACTTGGCCTACAAAAAAAATCTGATGTGGCCAGCATATTACCTTCCGTCAGTTCTACGTATTTTGTACAAATTACAATTCTATTTCTTGTACATTACCTTCCGGCAGTTGCATGTATTTTATGCAAATTTCATACAGAAAATTATTATTTTGTGACGTTTTCTATATACAGTGTAATGTATCTGCAGAAATAAAAGATTTATTATTATTATTTCTTGTACATTACCTTAAAGCAGTTGTATGTATTTTATACAAATTCCATACAGAAAGCAAATGATCCTATACTCGTATTTCCAGTATAATTATAAGACAAACACACTATGTCAATTTCACTTGACACTGACATCTTTCAATCAGAATTTTCTTAATATAGTAGTTGTTTCCATAGCTATGGCTACTATATGAAATTTAATTTCTTTATAATTTTTACCTTCCGTCACCTTTATAGAGTAAGATCCCAGGGCTCCCAGACGTAACTTATTTTCAGAAAGATGAAATGTGTGGAATAGAGTAGTATTCCTATATACATTGAACGCACGCATACCTGCTAAGTTGGGTAGTCGGCCAATTTATAGGTACCAGGTGCGAAAGGTAAGTAAAAATTGGACTTACTTCACTTAAATTCTGAAGGCTGATTTTTATGTATGGCTTATAGAATATTAGTACAAAATAATATTCAACACTCCCAGACACTTCCGCTCGGCCTTAACTTCCGACAGACGCTTTAAAGCTCACATAAAAATACATAAACTTTACTTATTTTCTGGTGCTTGATTTTTATATATGTTACTTAGGGAACTATTTTAAACCTATATGTACACAGCCAGACAAATGCTCAGGGCCAAACCTCCCCCCAGACACAAAAAACATTGTGCTATGATTATGAGCGCGAGGATACTATACACGCGTTTCAGAGCGAGCGAGATAGCCATGTAAACTGATTTCCCCCTCTTACACTTACAGTCTGTTCTACTCTACTGTGTGTTTGCATTGTAGCATCCTAAGTGGCACAAAAAATAATTTGTGGAATTTTAGCCTACAATTTTTAATTTTTGACTTATTGTATTGTATAAATATCGTCGGAAGTTAAGGCCGAGCGGAAGTGTCTGGGAGTGTTGAATATTATTTTCTACTAATATTCTATAAGCCATACATAAAAATCAGCCTTCAGAATTTAAGTGAAGTAAGTCCAATTCTTACTTACCTTTCGCACCTGGTACCTGTAAATTGGCCGACTACCCAACTTAGCAGGTATGCGTGCGTTCAATGTACA